>CM069612.1:0-1200000 GCA_035771175.1 Paratinospora sagittata
TCTTCTTTTTTTATTTTTTTAAATTTTTTAATTTTTAATTTTTTAATTTTTTGAGAATATATAGGTGAGCCGCTTGCATAGGCTTTCTGACTTTCTTTCCAAGTGAGTGAAAAGAAAAGGCATGTAAGACAGTAAGGGAGAGAGACAGAGGAAGATCAGAAGATACAGTACACTACTAATGGGGTAGAGTGACAGGCCGGGTAAACAATCTCAGGAGAGAACTAATTCCATACATCACATAACTTCAGTTTCTCGTTACACGTCCATTTCTCTTCCACTGACAAGTGGATGTTGAAACTTTTTTTCTTTTTTCTTTATCTTTTTTCCTTCTTTTTAAGTTAAAACAACTCCCCTTTAAACTTAGAACGTGGATTGTAATATTTGATAATTTAACTTTGATTTGAATAATTCAAAATGCGACAAAAAAAGAAAGAGATGATCTACAAATTTATGTACTTTAACTAACTTTTCGATCATTGATAACAAGTTATAATTTTTTAATACTTTAAACATTTAATAGTAACGGGACTAGTCATCAGTTTCTGAAAAGTGACTTAAAGAACCTAGTTATCTAGATCTTTTTTATCTCTTTTTAACTCATATTGAATCACTAAAATCGGAGTTAAAAAAAAACGTTAAGGTCATTTGAAGTTTATTTATCGATTGTTGAATTGATATACCGTTCAGTAAACAATCGGTAGGGGTGTACACGGGTTCGGTAACCCAATTAGTCCTTCTAACTCAAATTAATTTAGTTTGAGTAGGGTTAGGCTTGGTCTTTGGTTAATTTAAAGCTACGTTAAACTTTTAGCACATTTATCAACTATCTTTATATATATATATTAAAGAGTAGAAAAGAGCATATATAATCACATTTTCTCGGTCACCTTGAGAAAATAAGTTAACGTAAGGGAAAATAGAATAAAGTTTTACAATTTTTTAGAAGTAATTTGGTTTGGATTGAGTTAGTTGAGTTTTAAAAGTGTAAACATGTTAGCCAATTCAAACTAATCTGATGAAGTATTTTAAAATAAAACACAACCCAAGTCAAACGACCTAGCCAGCCCAATCTAACCTAATAATTATAGTTTGGTTCCTCAAGTTAGCCAAGTTGATTGAATAATAATTAAAATAATTAAAAGACATTTATCTTATCTTATTAAAAAAAGTAATATTTATATTAAAATTCAAACTTTGACTAATAAATATAAAATAATAAAAGGAAAGCCTCGGAAAAAGAAAGTCTGGGAAATACACAATTTTGTTCAATCATCTCAAATTAAGTAATGATTTGAGTAATTGTGCGATTGCAAGTGATCTAATACTCAAAGATAATGTCAAAAATGTGCATAAAAAAATATGTTTTCAAAGTTTTTTTTTTTTTTTTGAAGAAAAAAAATGTTAATTTCTAATGTTGGCACATAATTTTTTTTGAATATTTTTGAAATGTATGTGTATTGTATAATATCCCTAACATTTAAAAGAAATTAGGTATCATCATAAAAAATGACGTTAGCACTTAACGTATCTTTATCATTACTCAAAAAGGTATTTTTCCTTGAGAATATCAAACTTTTAAACTGACAAGATCCCCAGATTAATTATTATTATTATTATTATTATTATTATTATTATTATTATTATTATTATTATTATTTTATAAGCTTAAAATTTGACTACTGTTTTTTTTTTCAGCAATTTAGTGTTTTTTTAAGGTAATTTAACTAGTGTTTATAAATTATGTTATAACAATTTAACCTGTGATGAAATAAAACAATAAGATGCAGTCTTTTGCATAGACGACCCTCGTTTTACATTTTGCGTTATTTGTTGCATCTAAATTAAGGAGGGAAAGCAGTCATTTTGAATATTTCATTCCTTCTGTTTACATCAAACTCAATTTAATATATAAACTTATTTCATTTTTCATTTTTATTATTGATACCTAGGCCAACTTGTGCACCTCGTAAAACATACCATGCATCATGTAACACCTAGGCCTTTAACGCTTCCAAAGGTGGGCTTGCCCGGTTTAGTTATGTACCACTCTGATTTTTTTTATTTTTATATTAAAAAAGAAAAGACTTAGGGACTCGAACTTTGAATATTGTTAAAAATATTATCAATGCTATCATGGTGATAAATTATTCATGTTTTTTGCCATTATTTTTTACTAAATCATTGTTCATCTTTTTTTTTTTTTTTTTGTTTAGAGGCAGGTGATATCCCAATTGACTTACACCCTTCTAACTCCTCCTTGCCAAACTAATTTACTATTAGGACTTATACGTACTCATCACGCATCAGTTCGGATAAACCAAAGAATTAGCTCGCCAACCCATTGTTCAAATTATGAAATTTTTAGTTAGCATTCCATTTTTTTAAGAGAAGATATGAACATATAATATTTATCCTTTGTGAGGTATCAGGCCTAATTCTTGAATCTATTAATCCTCATACTAATAGAATGAGACTACAAAGACCATCCAACGACACGAATCAGCCAAAACCAAGTTTAAAAATTTGTCTCTTTCGTTTAGCACGTATCCTACAACTGACGTAGTTTTTACGAACTTTGTATAAGCGTCTTCCATAATATGCTATCAAACATATTACAAACTTTATTGCCCATAGATTTCGCAACCAACTGCGTGCAAACATCTCATTGGCGTTAGCATTTCATTTTTCAATTTGACAAAACCACATGCAAGCAGCTAGTTTTCAAGGCACTTGGGTCCAATGCCACAAACATTGTACTATTGTTTGGTCTTATCTTTTAGCTTTTTGTTTGGGTTTAGCTATCAAACATATGAAGGTTGTTTGGGTGAAGACGCCTTCTTTTGTTTGAAACTAGCCGTTGAGTGTCGACAAATTACCTTTTAGTTTAGGTTAAAATTCCAAACATAGAAAAAGGTGTTTGGGCGAAGATGCCTTCTTTTTGTTTGAGACTAGCATGTTTGTGAGATTTCTCCAATGAAACTTCAACTCGATATAATATAATTAAATTAAGAAAAAAATTTGAAATAAATTAACTGTGGGCCGTCTAGTTTGTGATTTAGGTACAATTTCTTGGATATACAATATAAAAACACAAAAAATATGTATTAGTTAGTTGACTCTGGATTTTTATTTTTATTTTTTTTTGGCCAGTAAAAAAAGGAAAGAGAGAGAGAGAGAGAAAAAAAAAAAAAAAGTGCATTGGCCTATCTTGATTTTATCTTATTCCTCCATAAGAAGTTAAGTACATAAAAATACAATAAGAGAAGAAGGGTAAAAGAAAACATATAGTTCACAAGGGTAAATTTGAAAAAAAAAAAAAACAAATCTAACTACAAAAAAATATAGCAACACATTTATATTTATTGAATATGTATGGTTTACACATCTTAAGGTGTGTAGTAAATGATCTAATGAACAAAAATATATAGTTACATCTTCTTGCTTTCATTCTTCTGATGTAGTGTGGTCAAGGAATTCAATAAGTTTTCTAACTTTTGACATTATAATGTTATAAATAAATATATGGTCATGGAAATCCATGTAATTCAGTCCATGAATTGCAATTGGAGGAGAAGTTTATGCCCAAATTGGGTCCACCAACAAATGTATAAAATGTATATTTTTCTTTGTAGTAGAGCAGATATTTGGTGAAGGGAAGTTGATGGGTATAATTTGGATTTAAGCTTTTGTATGGTATCATAAATATTTTGCCAAAAAATCTAGAGATGGTGTGTGAGTTAGGACATGGAGGGGTGGCCTAAGCATCTTTTTAAAAGGCCAAAGGTATAGAATATGTCTAACATATATAAAACCAATATAATAACAATACATAGCATGCATGGGTTTGGTATGGTCAGTATGGTGGTTTGTCTCATGGATCCCCCAAGAGAGGTTGGAGATGTAATCAATGAATTTTCTACTATTTGAAAATTAAAAATAATTTTTATTAGTTAAAAATTTGTTTTTTTTTTTTAAGTGAGATAAGAAATGAATTAATATCAATTAATTGGCATTTGTTATAAATGTGTTGAATGTCCATCCTATAACCTCCAATTTCAATGCTTGTAACCCCTATATTTAAATCCTATAACCTCCAAATTTATGATATTATTTAATTGCTCTTAATTGTATTAAATATATTGTGTAAATGAGTGTTATAACCCCTTATACCAAAAAGTCTATATAAAGGGGTCTTGTATCTCAATGTAATCATCAACAAAGAGTACAAGTTCTCTAATATCTACAAACTCTTCTCTCTAGATTTTCTAGCTTTAGTTTAGTTTAATATCTATTTTATTTTAGTTTTTATTTATTTTATAACACGTTATCAACACGATTGATTAGATCGATCAAGAAGAGAACATCATATTCTACCATTCTTGCTCATATGGGAATGTACACAATGTTGTAAGATTTTATTTTATTTTATTTGTGCTATTCTTTTCATTTTATTTGTATCAGAATCTTGCACTATTATTTTCTATCATAGTCAAAGAGTATGCACTTTTTTTTTTCTTTCTCTCTCCCTCTATTATTTTTTTCTTTCGTTTTTTTCATTATTTTTGTTGCTAAAATATTTACTATTTATTTAGAGATTTAAATTAGTAGAGATTTTCTACCATTTGCAATATTTTTTTTTTACAAATTTTAATTTTTAACTTTGAAAAAGTATATCTAAATACTCTAATAATTAAGTTATAGAGTATGTTATTTATTTATTTATTTATTTATTTTTACTGATTTCTTTATTGCTAAAAAATAAAAAAATTACAATTCTCACATTGGATTTTTTTTTTTTCGTTAGATTGCATCCATTAATATTTTTTTTTGTCATATCATATAAATTGTTGAGCCTAAAATATATATGTCTAATTTTCAGTTATAATTTGAAACTCTTTATTCTTGGATACACACATGAATGTCATTTTGTTAAAAGTAGTATAAAAAAAAGGATTTTATATATATTTTATTCAAAATATATATGACTATTTCTTTGCATACTAATACTCATCTTATGAATTTTATGCAAATGAATGATCCATCGTGGATACAATTATAAATAATATATTTTGATTAGAACTTACCAGTATATTTTTTTGTTAAGATATGTCGAATATTACGAAACTTGAATTTGTTGCACTTGATATTTCAGGTAACAATTATTTGTCATGGATCTTTGATGCTGAGATCTACTTGGATGCCAAAAATTTGGGCGATACAATTAAAGAAGAAAAACAAGCATCCATACAAGATCGTGCGAAGACTTTAATATTCCTTCGGCACCATTTCCATGAAGGCTTGAAAAGTTTGAAAAGTGAATATATCACTGTTAAGGACCCTTTCATCCTTTGGAATAATTTAAAAGAAAGGTTTGACCATCAAAAGACAGTCATTTTGCCAAAAGCTCGTTATGAGTGGATGCATTTGAGGTTGCAAGACTCCAAAACAGTTAGTGAATATAACTTCGCATTGTTCAAAATTAGCTCTCGGTTGAAGCTATGTGGAGAGAAAATAACTGAAGAAGATATGTTAGAAAAGACTTTTACTATATTTCATGCCTCGAATGTGCTCTTAAAGCGACAATATCGAGAACGTCAATTCACTAAGTATTTTGAATTGATCTCATGTCTTTTGGTGGTTGAGCAAAACAATGAGTTATTGATGAAAAATTATCATTCTCGTCCAACTGATACTGCACCATTCCCTAAAGTGAATGTTGCCTCAGTTAATAATCATAAATATGGACGTGGACATAATTGTCATAATAGACGAGGAAAAGGGTATGGCAAAGGCTGAGGTAGAAATAATCCTCGGTATCATGGTGGTCATAATTCCCAAAAAAAATGGAATAAAAATGATGCAAGGCATGAAAAAGGAAAAGGTTTTCAGAATAAACCTACAAAAGACCATGTGAATACATGTTATAGATGTGGAATGAAAGGGCATTGGCATCGTACTTGTCGTATATTCAAACACTTAGTTGACCTTTACCAAGCCTCAATTAAAGATAAAGACAAAAATGTCGAAATGAATTTGGTTGATGCAGAGAAAAGTTTGAATAAAATTTTTTATAATGGAGATACCACTGTGGACATGACAAATTTTGATATTTCAGATTTTGTGGAAGATCCCAGTGGACAATATATCAATGAGGGAAATGTTAACTGAATAACATGATTTTTTTTAATAAAAGTATTATGTAATGAGATGTTTTTTTTAATATAATATGTTTTTTTTGTTCTTGTTAATAAAATGTCCTTGTTTTTTTTAGATGACTTATATATATATATATATATATATATATATATATATATATATATATATATATATATATATATATATATATATATATATATATATTTATTTATTTATTTGTTTATGCTATGATAGATGGATCTTTATGAAGAATGCCCAAATTTTGAATGAAGTAAAGGAGATGTGTGCATTGCTGATTGTGCAACAACACATACTATCTTTCGAGATAAAAGATATTATTTGAACCTGCAATTAGCTAAAGCCAATGTGAATACAATATCAGGCACTGCAAATATGATTGATGGCTCTAGAAGAGCAAGTATAATGTTGTCGAGTGGAACAACATTAAATATTGATGATGCCTTATATTCTTCTGAATCAAGAAGAAATTTGTTCAGTTTTATGGATATCCGTAGAAATGGATATCATATTGAGACTATGAATGAAGGCAATGAAGAATATTTATATATTACTTCAATTTCTAGAGGAAATAAGAAAATATTAGAAAAACTCTGAGCTTTATCATCTGAATTATATTTTTCAACAATAAGGCAAGTAAAAATAAATGTTGCCATAAGCAAAAAATTATGTGATCCAAAAATTTATAATTTGGCATGATAGGTCATCCAGGATCCTCAATGATGAGGCGAATAATAGAAAATTTGCATGAGCATCCACTAAAGAATCAAAGGGTTCTTTTGCTAGATGAATATAATTGTGTCGCTTGCTTACAAGGTAAATTAATTGTTAAACCATCTCTAAGTAAGCTCGTTGTTGAATCCCCCACTTTTCTAGAGCGAATTCAATGGGATATATGTGAACCTATTCATCCACCTTGTGAACCATTTCGTTATTTTATGGTCTTGATTGATGCATCGACTAGATAGTCACAAGTTTGCTTACTTTCGACCCGAAATGTTGCCTTTGCTAGACTTCTTGCACAAATAATTCGATTAAGCGCTCAATTCACAGATAATCCGATTAAGACAATTCATCTTGATAATGCCTGTGAATTTTCATTCCAAACTTTTATTTATTATTGCATGTCAGTTGGGATTGATATTGAGTATTTAGTTCTTCATACTCATACTCAAAATAGTTTGGCTGAATCTTTGATTAAGCGTATTCAGTTGATTACTCGACCCTTACTAATGAGAACGAAGTTACCAACTTCTGCTTGGGGACATGTTGTTCTTCATGCGATGACTTTAATTCGCATTCGACCTACTGCTTATCATGAGCATTCTCCTTTACAGCTTGTATTAGGTCAACAACCAAATATTTCTGTAACATCCCGTAATTTTAATTAAATACATACGATAAATTATACGTATATCGAGATGTATGATACGCGTATATACATGCGTGTAGGATCTACGCGTGTATGAAATACATACTATATGTAAGGAATATGAGCAAATAAATAAAATTATTAAATAAAGAATATAAGTTTTATTAGTGGAATGAGTTGGTTAATTAGATATGTGAATTAGAGTTGAATTAAATTGATTAATAGATGGGAAAGTTGGTTTGTTAACTTGCATGAGGAGCATGGGATAAAATGAGAAGTTGGTTTGTTAACTTGCATGAGGAGCATGAAATCATTTGGATATATATATCTAAATAAATAAATAAAAATAAATAAAATAAAAATATAAAAATATAAAAATATCATTCTAGTTGCTTCCAACGAGTGGCAACTAGAATAATATAAAAACAAAAGTAATAAAAAAAAGGAAGAATAAAGAAGAGAGATGATATGAGTTGCAGCAACAAAAAAAAAACAAGAGAAGCTGCAGAGAGAAGAACGAGAGAAACAGAGAGAAGAACGAGAAGAAGAAAAAGAGAAAACGCGGGATTCGCGCCAAATTCGACGTGCCGGTAAGCTATTTTTGCTATTTTTCATCGTAAAATTACTATCTAAGCTAGATGTAACGATTCTAGCGGACTAATTTTAGCTATGGGAGCCGTTTTGCGGCGTTTTGACAAATTGGAGTTTTGACCGAACGTGAATAGAAAATCCGCTAGAAAGGTAGAAAAACGTTCCATGTACTGTTGGGACCCCGAATATGTGGTTAGATTCAATTTTATGATTTTTGGAGACCATTTGACAATTTTAATACAATTTACATCTTTCGGATGAATAGTGAATAGTAAAAGTGAATAATGAATAGTGAATAGTAATAGTGAATAGTGAATAGTAAAAAATGAATAGTACTATAAATAGTGATTTGATAGTTTAGTAGCTACGGATATGGTAAATGATGATTCTCATGATACTCTATGGGTAATTTCAGTGTTTAATTTGAGGCTTAAGGGTTGAGAAAGCAATGACGTTTATTGTTGCTCGATTTTAGAGGTTGGCTTAGAAACCCTGTGTAACCACTGTGAGTATAGTTTCTTTGATTTGGTTCTTGTATGACATTATATATATACAAAATGTTTGATTGTATGCATGGTATATTTATATATACATTGAGTTTTATGGATCATGCAAACTGATTTTAACAATTGGAGTTTGTAATGATGAGGTTTTGCGAATCCTCATTGTCATTTCGTTAGGAATTAGACCCGGATGAGGTTTTGCGAGTCCTCATTGTCAGTAGGTCTGTCCTAACAAGGGTTGCGATCCTTGAAATGATTGTGAATTGGGTGATAAGAAGCTGTGTCTACCTTGTACGGCCATACAAGGGTTAGACCCGCTCTCTTGCCTTGCGGAGGAGGGAGATTGTGCATTATGTTATTAAAATTTTATGCAATTTATGTTGTTGACATGTATGATATATTCGTTGAATGATGCATGTGTTGAATAAGTGTTTGAAATGATTTTAAATGTCATATTTTTCTAAATGTATATAATTGTCATCTCAAGAACTATATTCACTGAGCTGTTGTTTGCTCACCCCATTTCCTCCAATATTTCAGGTATTGAGTCGAAGGGAAAAGGAAAAAATCCGTGAGTGATAATCACGTGAACCTTCGTCTGGTACGTGTACGAATGCTTGGAGGAAATAGGTTATATTTTTGTTATTTTGATATGTATAATTATCACATACTATAAATATACTATCACTTAGATGGGTTGTGTGATAATCTTATATAATGCTGGGGATGATGAAATGTATTTATCAGTTGGGAATTTAATTTGTGGAATGAATGAAATGAATGTGAGTGGAATGATCATCTATATAGTTAGTTGATTGGATTTGATTTGTGGTATAAAAAAAAGAATCTGTAAGTTTGGGATGAATTGTGAGAGTACGTGAAGGCTTACAGTGTATTATATATTGTATACGGGTATGTACAGTGTATAGTACATTGTGCCGGTCATGACGTCAGCCTACGTTAGGGGCGTCGTGACAATATTGGTATCAGAGCCACGTTTAGGATTAAAAGCCTAAAAGATTAAAAGCTTTTGTATCTTATGTTTGTTTTATGAGTTTATGTACGGGTAAATTATGTATCTATAAAGATTGAGTAATCGGATTGTCTGACTTATATGCTCCTTTATCTCTGTGAATGGCAGATTGAAAGGAAAGCATCAAGCAATCATGGATCCACAAGAAGAAAGGTTAAAGAAACTGGAAGAAATGATGATAGCTCAGCAGAGACAAAATGCTGAGATGATGCGTATGATAACACGTCTTCAGGATAATTTACAGGGGCCTCCAGCACCTGTAGTACCCGAGGTTGGCGCCTGTAGTGCGGGTGCGTCTGCCGAGCGACCTGTGCCAGTGCAGGAGACAGTAGAGCCTCACGATGATATAGAAGAGACTCGCAGATATGAAGATGTGATGAAAGCATTTAAGAGACGAGAACCACCTCTATTTGATGGCAGTCTAGAGTTAGAGGTTGCTGAGGATTGGCTTCTACGGATAGAAGCTATATTTGAGGATATGCATGTACAGGATAAGGACAAGATTAGACTTGCTCGATTTAAATTTTCGAGTAAGGTTGAGAGATGGTGGCAGACAATAGGCCGAGCTCAAAGACCCATAGATACTTGGGATAAGTTTAAAGAAGTATTCTACAAGACTTACTATCCCCCGTCTGAGGTTGATAAAAGGCATAAGCAATTTATAGAATTACAGCAAGGGAACATGTCTGTGAGAGAATATGAATATGAGTTCAATAGGCTAGCCTTGTTTGCCCCTGAGATGGTACAAACAGATCTGATGCGAATGAAGAGGCTCAGGGAAGGATTTACGGACCCAATCCAGTAAGGTTTAGCTCTTGCTGGTGTTCAGACCTATGATCAGGCAGTGCAACAGGCACTGGATTATGAGACAGTCGAGATGAAAAATAGGCCACCACGGGCAACGCCCACATCACAGCCAAGTATAGAGCAGCAAGTACCTTATCAAAGTCCGAGAAAGCAGAGATGGGACAGAAAATGGTGGGGTGAACAGAAAAAAGACAAAGATAGTTGAGAGGCCTACTGCTATGGAGATTCCAGTTACTCCTCCAGCAGCAACGCTACCACCACCGGCAGGCAGAATATCACAGTCGGTTACGAGGCCACCGACACAGGGATCGTCGGTTCGGGCACCATGGCCGCATAGGGGACCAGACAGTCAGAGTGGTTGGCGTTCCATGCCAGGCACTGCGTTGCAGACAGCTTCATCTGCATATCGTCCTCTTTTCACATGCTTTCGATGTGGGAACAAGGGACATAAAGCGTACCAGTGTCCTTTGCAGTCAGCCCCGCGGACTCCAACAAACCCATCTGCTACTGTTCCTATTTCCACGCCTGTCAGAGAGCAAGCCAGGGCTGTTACAGAGCCAGATCCAGAGGCGAACAAGAATTTGGTGGAAGGTATGCTTTCTATTTGCGACACTATGATGTATGTGTTAATTGATGCTGGATCCACCTTGTCATTTATTGCTGGCCACATGGTAGATAGGTTGCATTTAACTCCTGTTAGGATTAGCACACCGTTGGTTCTGAGTACTGCAGCAGGAGACCGAATCTACCCAAATATGTTGTGTGAAAAGTGTGTGGTCAAATATGCGGATCATGAAATGATTGTGAATCTTAGGGTTTTAGAATTCCTGGAATTCGATGCTATACTGGGTATGGATTGGTTGGCTGCCTATCATGCCCATGTGGACTGCTTTGAGAAGAAAGTAGTCTTTCAAATACCAGGACAACCCGCATTTATTTATAGTGGCAAGACGTCTTTCAACTCTCCCACTCGAGGCAGGATGGCCACTAATGCAGATATAGGGATGTTGGCTAGTATAAAGCCAGTAAATGAAAAGGACTTAGGCGTTCAGATAGCAGATATTCCTATAGTATGTGAGTACCCAGATGTTTTTCCAGAGGATTTACCAGGATTACCACCAGTACGGGAAATTGATTTTATTATTGAACTGATACCTGCTACAAAGCCTATTTCAATTCCACCCTATCGAATGGCGCCAAAAGAGTTACAGGAACTCAAGGTGCAATTAGAGGAGTTGATGGCAAAAGGGTTTATCACCCCGAGTATGTCACCATGGGGCGCGCCTGTCCTGTTTGTGAAGAAGAAGGATGGCAGCTTGAGGTTATGCATTGATTATAGATAGCTGAACAGGGCGACAGTGAAAAATAAGTATCCTTTACCCCGTATCGATGATTTATTCGATCAGTTGAATGGTGCTAAATTGTTCTCTAAAATTGATTTAAGATCAGGATACCATCAGCTAAGAATACGGGAAGAGGATGTACCAAAGACTGCGTTTAGAACACGGTATGGTCACTATGAGTTTCTTGTTATGCCCTTTGGACTAACCAATGCCCCAGCCATGTTTATGGATTTGATGCAAAGGGTATTCAGACCATATCTGGATCAGTTCATTATTGTGTTTATAGATGGGAGATTATGGGTACCCGTGGATAGGGCATTGAGGGCTGAGTTATTAGAAAAAGCACACAGATCTCAGTATACCATTCACCCAGGGTCTACAAAAATGTATCATGATATGAAGAGAACAATATGGTGGCATGGGATGAAGAAAGATATAGCTGAGTATGTGCGAAATTGTGAGGTGTGTCAGCAAGTGAAAGCTGAACATCAGAGACCAGGAGGTCAGATGCAACCATTATCTATTCCAGAATGGAAATGGGAGCATATCACGATGGACTTTATCACAGGACTGCCCAGATCTCAGGGTAGATTTGACGCCATCTGGGTAATAGTTGACAGATTAACTAAATCTGCACACTTTCTTCCAATGAGCACTAAAGACTCGATTGATAGACTGAGCAGATTGTATGTGCGGGAGATTGTCAGGTTGCATGGTATACCTGTTTCTATTGTGTCGGATAGAGATCCGCGGTTCACATCGAGCTTTTGGCAGGCTATGCAGGCCTGATTTGGTACTCATCTCCGTTTTAGTACAACATTTCATCCTCAGACTGATGGCCAGACTGAGAGGGTGATTCAGATGCTGGAAGACATGCTCAGATCGTGTATTTTAGAGTTTGGTGGGACTTGGAGTGAAAGTTTACCATTGTGTGAGTTTGCTTATAATAACAGCTATCAGGCCAGTATTGGCATGGCACCTTATGAAGCTTTGTATGGTAGGCCGTGCAAATCTCCGACTTGTTGGTATGAGGTTGGAGAATCACAGTTGTTGGGACCGAAAGTTGTTATTGATCACACTGAGAAGGTTAAACAGATCAGACAGAGACTGAAAGCTGCCCAAGACCGACAGAAGAGTTATTTTGATAACCGCCACAGACCGTTAGAGTTTGCAGTAGATGACCTCGTGTTGCTTAAAGTCTCGCCACGGAAAGGTCAGATGCGGTTTGGGGTGAAAGGAAAATTATCTCCTCGCTTTATTGGACCATTTAAAATCACAGAGAGGATTGGTCCATTAGCATACCGGATTGTTTTGCCTCCTCAGTTAGTCGGTGTTCATGATGTGTTTCATATTTCTATGTTGAGAAAATATCATTCAGACCCGACGAAGTATCCACCCTCGACGCATCTTTTAGATGTAACACAGTTACAAGTTGGGGAGGATGCTACATATGAAGAGAAGCCCATTCAGATTCTTGATAGGAAGGTTCAACAATTGCGAAATAAAGCAATTCCTTTGGTCAGAGTCAAACGACAGTTTCATGATAATGAGGAGCAGACTTGGGAACGCGAGGACTGGATGAGGGAGACATTTTCTGATCTCTTTACCACTTGAGGTATATTTCTCCTTATCGGTTAAATTTTGAGGACGAAATTCTTTAAGTTGGGGAGATTGTAACATCCCGTAATTTTAATTAAATACATACGATAAATTATACGTATATCGAGATGTATGATACGCGTATATACATGCGTGTAGGATATACGCGTGTATGAAATACATACTATATGTAAGGAATATGAGCAAATAAATAAAATTATTAAATAAAGAATATAAGTTTTATTAGTGGAATGAGTTGGTTAATTAGATATGTGAATTAGAGTTGAATTAAATTGATTAATAGATGGGAAAGTTGGTTTGTTAACTTGCATGAGGAGCATGGGATAAAATGAGAAGTTGGTTTGTTAACTTGCATGAGGAGCATGAAATCATTTGGATATATATATCTAAATAAATAAATAAAAATAAATAAAATAAAAAATAAAAATATAAAAATATCATTCTAGTTGCTTCCAACGTGTGGCAACTAGAATAATATAAAAATAAAAGTAATAAAAAAAGGAAGAATAAAGAAGAGAGATGATATGAGTTGCAGCAACCAAAAAAAAAATAAGAAAAGCTGCAGAGAGAAGAACGAGAGAAACAGAGAGAAGAACGAGAAGAAGAAAAAGAGAAAACGCGGGATTCGCGCCAAATTCGACGTGCCGGTAAGCTATTTTTGCTATTTTTCATCGTAAAATTACTATCTAAGCTAGATGTAACGATTCTAGCGGACTAATTTTAGCTATGGGAGCCGTTTTGCGGCGTTTTGACAAATTGGAGTTTTGACCGAATGGGAATAGAAAATCCGCTAGAAAGGTAGAAAAACGTTCCCTGGACTGTTGGGACCCCGAATATGTGGTTAGATTCAATTTTATGATTTTTGGAGACCATTTGACAATTTTAATACAATTTACATCTTTCGGATGAATAGTGAATAGTGAATAGTGAATAGTGAATAGTGAATAGTAAAAAATGAATAGTACTATAAATAGTGATTTGATAGTTTAGTAGCTACGGATATGGTAAATGATGATTCTCATGATACTCTATGGGTAATTTCAGTGTTTAATTTGAGGCTTAAGGGTTGAGGAAGCAATGACGTTTATTGTTGCTCGATTTTAGAGGTTGGCTTAGAAACCCTGTGTAACCACTGTGAGTATAGTTTCTTTGATTTGGTTCTTGTATGACATTATATATATACAAAATGTTTGATTGTATGCATGGTATATTTATATATACATTGAGTTTTATGGATCATGCAAACTGATTTTAACAATTGGAGTTTGTAATGATGAGGTTTTGCGAATCCTCATTGTCATTTCGTTAGGAATTAGACCCGGATGAGGTTTTGCGAGTCCTCATTGTCAGTAGGTTTGTCCTAACAAGGGTTGCGATCCTTGAAATGATTGTGAATTGGGTGATAAGAAGCTGTGTCTACCTTGTACGGCCATACAAGGGTTAGACCCGCTCTCTTGCCTTGCGAAGGAGGGAGATTGTGCATTATGTTATTAAAATTTTATGCAATTTATGTTGTTGACATGTATGATATATTCGTTGAATGATGCATGTGTTGAATAAGTGTTTGAAATGATTTTAAATGTCATATTTTTCTAAATGTATATAATTGTCATCTCAAGAACTATATTCACTGAGCTGTTGTTTGCTCACCCCATTTCCTCCAATATTTTAGGTATTGAGTCGAAGGGAAAAGGAAAAACCCGTGAGTGATAATCACGTGAACCTTCGTCTGGTACGTGTACGAATGCTTGGAGGAAATAGGTTATATTTTTGTTATTTTGATATGTATAATTATCACATACTATAAATATACTATCACTTAGATGGGTTGTGTGATAATCTTATATAATGCTGGGGATGATGAAATGTATTTATCAGTTGGGAATTTAATTTGTGGAATGAATGAAATGAATGTGAGTGGAATGATCATCTATATAGTTAGTTGATTGGATTTGATTTGTGGTATAAAAAAAAGAATCTGTAAGTTTGGGATGAATTGTGAGAGTACGTGAAGGCTTACAGTGTATTGTATACTGTATACGGGTATGTACAGTGTCTAGTACATTGTGCCGGTCATGACGTCAGCGGCGTCAATTTCACACTTAAAAACTTTTGGTTGTGCAGTATATGTCCCCATAGCACCCACTCATAGAACTGAAATGGGTCCTCAACGAAGACTTGGAATTTATGTTGGTTTTAATTCTCCATCTATTATACGATGCCTTGAACCTTTAACGGGTGATGTTTTTACCGCCCGCTTTGCATATTGTCAATTTGATGATGCAATTTTCCCACAATTAGGGGAGACAAAAGCCAAATTCAGAAGAATGACGTAAAATTGCTTGGAATGCATCAACTTTATCTCATTATGATCCACGCACAAATCAATGTGAACTAGAGGTTCAAAAGATTATTCATTTGCAAAGAATTGCAAATGAATTACGTGATGCATTTACTGATATAAAGAAAGTGACGAAATCACATATACCATCTGCAAATGTTCCAGCAAGGGTTGATGTCCCTGAAGGGAAAACTATTAATTCAATGACACACGAATCAATAAAACGCTTGAAGCGTGGAAGGCCTGTTGGCTCAAAAGATACAATTCCTCGAAAGAGGAAAAAACAAGTAAATGAACAGAGATATACTCCTGGAGTAGTACTACATGAACAAGTATCCGTTGAAAAAGATCAATCAAAGGAAGAAATACCCTTTGAAAATGATATGGAACGATTGCCCCTCTGGACAAAATGTCTGAAAATGAAGAGATCTCAATAAGTTATGTATATACATGAAAGACATGAGATCAAAATAATATTGTTCCAGACAATATATTTGCATTCAATGTATCTTCTGATGTTTATAATGATGATGATCCTGAACCACTAACTGTGGATGAATGCCGACAAACAAATGATTGACAAAAGTGAAAAGAGGCAATTGAAATAGAACTAAACTCGTTGAGAAAACAATAAGTATTGGGACCAATTGTTCAAACACCGAATAGTGTAAAGCTTGTTGGTTTTAAATGGGTATTTGTGCGAAAGAAAAATGAGAAAAATGAGATTACAAGATATAAAACACGACTTGTAGCTCAAGGTTTTTCACAAAGACCTGGTATTGACTATGAGGAAACCTATTCTCCTGTTATTGACGCAATTACATTTCGTTTCTTAATCAGTCTAGCAGTCTCAGAATGACTTGAAATGCATCTAATGGATGTTGTTACTGCATATTTGTTTGGGTCTATTGATAGTGATGTATATATGAAAATCCCTGAAGGATTTAAAAAGCCTGAAGAGAATAAGGCAAAACCTCGTAGTATGCATTCAACAAAAATACAACGGGCTTTATATGGACTAAAGCAATCTGGTTGCATGTGGTACAATCACCTCAGTGAATATCTACTGAAGGAAGGTTATGTGAATAATGAAATTTGCCCATGTGTTTTTATCAAGAAATCATCAACTGGGTTTGTGATTGTTGTTGTATATGTTGATGACTTAAATATTGTGGGAACTCATGAAGAAATTGAAAAAACATCTAATTACTTGAAAAAGGAGTTTGAGATGAAAAATCTTGGAAAAATAAAGTTTTGTCTCAGTCTACAATTTGAGAGTTTTCCAAATGGAGTTCTTGTCCATCCGTCAAATTATATTGAAAAAAATTTAAAGCGATTTCATATGGACAAGTCACGTCTATTAAGTTCCCCAGTGGTTGTTAGGTCGCTTGAAGTGGATAAAGACCCTTTTCGCCCTCATGATAATGATGAAGAGCTTCTCGGTCTTGAAGTACCATATCTTAGTGCTATAGGTGCACTTATGTATCTAGCAAATTGTATCAGATTGGATATCGCTTTCTCTATTAATTTACTTGCTAGATATAGTTTTACACCAACCCGAAGACATTGGAATCACGTTAAACATATATTACGGTATATTCGAGGAACAAGTGATATGAATATATTTTACTTGAGAAAGGCAAAATCAAATTTGCTTGGATATACGAATGCTGGATTCTTATCAGATCCTCACAAAGCCAGGTCACAAAAAAGATATATTTTTACTTATGATGACTCTGCTATATCATGGCAATCCATGAAGCAAACAATGGTTGCTACTTCCCCAAATCACTCAGAGATTCTTGCAATTCACGAAGCCAATCGTGAATGTGTATGGTTGAGATCTATGATCCAGCACATTCAAGGATCATGTGGATTATCTTCTATCAAAGATTGTCCTGCAACATTATATGAAGATAATACCGCATGCATTGCACAGTTAAGAGAAAGTTATATCAAGGGTGACAGAACCAAACATATTTCACCCAAATTCTTTTTAACACATGAGCTTGAGAATAATGGTGAAATTAATGTCCAACAAATAAGATCGAGTGAGAATCTTGCAGACTTGTTTACAAAAGCTTTGCCGACCACAACATTCAAGAAACTTCCATATAATATTGGGATGCGTTGACTCAAGGATATTTCAAGCAAAGCAACATAAGAAAGTTCACACATATCATAATAAAGGGGAGAATTAAAAGAGGAGTTATTCTTTTAGGACTATACTCTTTTTCTCTTAGCTATAGTTTCGGCCCAATGAGTTTTTCTAGCAAGGTTTTTAATGAGGTAGTCCTAAATAATATAAGACTCCTTGAGAATTATATTCTTTTTTCTTTACTAGTTTTTTTTTTTTCCACAGGGTTTTATCTAGTGAGGTGTTAACGAGGCATATTCTCATGTATGGAGGGTATTCAAAGGGGGAGTATTATAAATGTGTTAAATGCCCATCTTATAATCTCCAATTTCAATGCTTGTAACCCCTATATTTTAAATCTCATAACTCCCAAATTTATGAGATTATTTGATTGCTCTTAATTGTATTAAATATATTGTGTAAATGAGTGTTATAACCCCCTATACCAAAAAATCTATATAAAGGGGTCTTGTATCTCAATGTAATCATCAACAAAGAGTACAAGTTTTCTCATATCTACAAACTCTTCTCTCTAGATTCTCTAGCTTTAGTTTAGTTTAATAGTTATTTTATTTTAGTTTTCCTTTATTTTATAACAACATTATTGTTGTTGTTATAATTATTAATTTTTTTGAAGTTATGGGAAATAAACTTATTTTTTGATCCTAACTATGTACCTTGGTTTATTTCCTTCAAATCTCCTAAATATGTTTATTTGAATTCTTTATTATTAGAACCTTAATTAAATGTTATATATATCATTCATATACACGAGAGTACTCTTATTAAGGTCTAGTAAATGGACAATGTACGTAACTTGATCTTTGATTTAGAGGGTTACAATAGAATCTCAACCATTACCACAAAACCTCATCTATTGTGTGTAATCCTTTTTTTCTTGGACAAGTATGCCGAGGATAAAACCTTAAGATAATTATTTGAATGTTGTTACAAAAACATTATTTTACCTTCACTCTAGCTTAATTAGTACTTCCATATAAGTCTAAGAGTATTCACATCCTTGATTAATTACTCACTAAATTAAATGTCGCTAATTAATTTATAGTGAGTTTGAAGACTTATTAGTAAGTAAATTACATAGTCATTATTCAACAAAACATGTTCTACTTACTCTCATCATTTTAACCATTTTTTTTAAAGTAATGTCTGAGGGACACACCTTTTTAACACACTTTCTTGATATTGTACTTGAGAGCCGTTGGATTGCCTCAAATCACACAATTAACACGTGATTCGAAATAATTCAATAACTCTCAAGTACAATGTCAAAAAATATATACAAAAAGGCGTATTTTTTAAGCATTTTTTTTTTCACCCAACACTTCAACTCAATTAACTCCTCTTTTTACACAAACACACAAAGCCACAAACCATCTTTTTTTTTTTTTTTTCAAGCTTGACCCATTTCTACCACCACAACTCCCAATACCCTTCATTTTTTTATTTTTCATTTTCCTCTCCATTCTCTTTTATTTGCCCTTTTCTTTTTCTTTTTCTTCTAATTCCTCTCATCATTACTTCCAAATATGAATATTTTGGCCAATAATATTTGTATTGCAAGATACAACTATTAACTATAGGAGAACTATGAATAAAAAAGCTTTTCCCCTTTTTTTCATTGAACTTAATCACTTGTTGTTACTTTTCAGTTTTGTATTGAGGTTCATTCCATAGAGATACTCAAATTGGATCAGTAGTTGCTTTCTAGGTTTTGTCGTCCTTTTAAAATGGCAGAATTGTCAATTGAAGTATAGTGTTGAACGGGTAAGGGTAATTGTTGAGTTCTATGGTAGCGAACTCAATGGAGTCAGTTATAACAATCCAGCTACTATGAAAAAATATGCTAGAAGTGCTCAATTGGACATTTTGGTCTTAAGAATTAATGTTGGTTTAAAAAATGAGTAATTTTCCCTTCTTCTATCAAATTTTTATTTTTATTTTTAATTTATAAAGTGAAATTTCAGTAAAATTGAAATGACGACTTTTTATGTATCGTTACTAAGGGTCTCGTTTCAAAAAAAAATACTGTCATCTCAAGCTTTATCCCAACTAACTAGTAAAATGCCTAGATTCGGAAATAATCTTAGATATCAATTACCTTCGAAGATAAGATATCTTAATATTGTAGTTTTCTAGAAGAAAAAAAAATAATGCATATTCATTATAGCCTAATAGAGCGACAAACACTTAAATTAGTTAACTATAAACATCCTATTACTAATCTATGGTAATGATAGAAATAGAGGCTTTGACTGAAAAAATAAAAAATAAAAATGATAGAAATAGAGGAAAACCTAAGACAAAAATACACAGAAATAATTAAGAAAAATATAATTAGTTATAATTTAGATGTCAATTTAGACTTTAATAAAACAGAGCAAAGAAAATAGATTCATATAGCCGAACTTATGTAGTGGGGAGAAAGATTTAATTGAGTTGAGTTAATTATAAAACTATTTTTTTTTTGTCAAGATGTTTGGTTTGTTGAAGACTTCGCTTGTAGGTCTCATCATCATTTCACATTTTTTACAAATAAACCAAGGAAAAACTGAAAAAATAACTTTTGCATGTTTTCTAAAATCATGTTTTGCAAAAACAATCTTTGAGTCACACTATATATACGAAAACAAGCTTTTTTTTTTTAATTTTTATAGAAAATTAAAATTTTAAAATAATGTCAAACGTAGCCTTAGGCCCTCATCGGTTTATAATTCGGATACATTTTTCTATGTTCGAAAAGCTAAAAATATAGAAAATACATTTTATTTGAGTGAATCCAAAAAAATAGGTTTTTTAGAAAATAATAGAAAATCATTTTCTGAGCATTCTATTTCTAAATTGTATTCTTGTTTTCTAATAACTAATAAAATACACCTGTCTTAATTTTTCTACCAAATGTAAAATCATAGTTAACTAAAGAATAGATAGTACACGTGGATTAGATTGAAAATAGCTGAATTCAAACTATTATAATAAATAAAAATATAAAAATATATTTATATTTATTAAATAATTTATTATATTTTAAGATATGTAAACTACACCTATTTGATGAACGTAAATATATAATTTAGCATGGCGTTTTTCACAATGAGCCTGTAAAAACCAATGAGT
Source organism: Paratinospora sagittata (assembly GCA_035771175.1). Taxonomy (NCBI): domain Eukaryota; kingdom Viridiplantae; phylum Streptophyta; class Magnoliopsida; order Ranunculales; family Menispermaceae; genus Paratinospora; species Paratinospora sagittata. The sequence continues at coordinate 21,057 of CM069612.1, forward strand.
CAAAGTCCCCGTCACGAAAGATTCCTGAACGCGTGGCAGTAGCGGAAACAAAAAATAAAGAGGTTCGCTGTCTTAGTCAGACAGCAGAACTCGTACGAAATCAATCAATCAAAATACACACAACCGACCAGTTCCAAACAGAAACTTAATAAAAGAGAAACACTAAAAAAAGCAACTGAAATGGCGAAGAACAACGACAATGTGAAATCAGTTTCAGCGCTTCAACGAATTACTTCGCCTCTCTTCTTCTTCTTCTTCAGTTCTTTAGGTAATTCTACTAAAATTCTTTTTTTATTTTTATTTTATTTTTTTCCAATTGAGTTGAAATTTTTGTTCAGTGCCACGTGGCTGTTTGCTATTGGATGATTAGCTTGAACAATTTGAAAAAGTGGTAAGAAAAATATTTTTTGGTTTTCAATTTGTAGATTGTTGGAGTAGACTTTACAGGAATTTTATTTAATCAAACTTATTGAAAAGATAGAAACTTGCATGGGCGATTTGTTTGAGAGAGTAGATTTTGTTTGATAATTAAGTTATTAGTTTTTTGCATTGGAAAAACTTGGATTTTATGGATTAGATTTTGAAATTTAGTTAGGATTTTATTCGAGTAGATGTTTGGTACTTGGATGGGCGATTGATTAAATAATATTCGATTTTTGGGTCATTTTGGTGCTTGACTTAATTCATCAAGTAATGAACAATCCATGATTTTTTTTTTTTTATTTTGATTCCTTGGTGGTGCAAACCTTCTTAGATAATGACCCAAAAATTCCGATTGATTCGTGCGGCATCCATGTAAACTTTGATCACGGGTCGACACGTTGTTGGGGGATTAGCGGGTCCCGAAGGGATTCGACACCCCACGAGTTGGGATTATATGGGTCCGGGGTGTGTAGTCAGGGTCTTGTTTCTACTAAAAAAAAAAAAAAAAAAAAAAATCTGATTCTTTCTAGATGGCTTGTCCCAACCTTGCAAGTTGCAGTGCATTGCTCTCAGTTTTAGATGGCTGCTTTGACAGGGATCACTATAGCTAGATCATGTGGTGGAATCTTTTGCAATTACCAGGGCTGGTGGCTTATAGAGGTTGCTTGGAAGAGTACACTTTAATAATTTATGTTGAGATTAAATGCTCACTTGTCTGCTTTGCCTTAAGCTTGTTATCCTAGCCAAATGTTCAGATCCGTGGTAGTTGAACCCCGAGATAGCACAAGTTCAATCATGGGTGAAAAGTCTTGTTGATTTTATAGACGAACTAACTGTGTTTGGAGGAAAACCTATCAAGTAGTAGATTGGTTTGTAGGTGATTTGACAAGAATAGTAGAGAAGATCTTGCCAACCTTTAGAAATTACTAAACCTCTAGCTTAGAATGTTGAAGAAGACTTTTCTTGTCTTGTAAAATAATAGACCATAGGTTCCATCATATTAAACAGATAGCATTTACCTTTCAAGAATGAAAAAAAAAAAAACAAAAACAAAATGTAGTTGACCAATCAAGTGCTTGGTTGATCAGTCTTGTTTACATAATAGATTTTGGTCAAATACTGGACCAATGCAAAATCTAGCCAATATTTAATATTCTTAAATTTTAAATCTCAGAATCTAATCATACAAATCTTTATCCTTTTACTTTTTTTTTTGTTGGATTTAAAAATTAAAAAAGATATAACTACTTGTTATTTAAGTACCGACTTAGGCTTTGATCAATTGGAGTGGAGGAACCATGTAGTTGGGGAAAGGCTTAGTTGAGTTGAGTTGAGTTGAGTTGCATTTTCTTTTTATATAACTTATAAGTATGAATACCTACCAAAAGAGTTCCTAGATTAATTTTACGTGGTTTAACATTATGGTTGAAACTCAAGTCAAAGCGTTTTCCAAATAAAATAATTTAAACTTCTGAAAACTACCTCTTTGTTAGATGTTGGTACTTGATTGATTGGTTAAGTATACTATTAGTTGTGGTCGATTGTAGTAGGAAATTTACTTGAACCATAAAATCTTTTTAAACTAAGAGTAATTTTTTAGTTACAAAGGAAAAAACTTTGTATGAATAATGACCAATATTCTAATGTTTGAACCACCAAGACTTTTACACCCACATTTACTCTTTCCCAATCTATAAAAGCCATTATAGTCATGTATACAATTCAATCACATTTAAACTTCTACCACTACCTAGGATGTTATTCATATTTATTGTTGATGAGATCCAATTACCTATTAATTCAAAGAAGATTAACTCTTTGCCAAAATTTGAAGTAGATGCAAGTTTATAAACTCAATGTCAACCATGCCATGATCCATTTGTGCCCTGGCTATTGTTTAGGGCTTTCTTTTAGTTTCATAAGTTTGGCTTATGCTGAATTTTTTTGCTCTCTTGATTGAGAAATGCTAGCTAGTATTACTCATTCAAGTAAATGATGGCACTTTTAAGTTTTGTTAAGTCCTTCTCCTAACCCTTTATGATTCATATAGTAATCACATTCTAGCATCTGATATTATCTTCAACATTTCTACAAGAAACATTCTTGTGCAAGTTCTTTATGATAACTTTACTTGATGCTCTTTTGACATGCCTTTTTCCCTATTGTGGCTAAAACACAATAATTCTTTAGAATATTATTTGGTGATCTTTGTAAGACTTGGTCAAGTCATCTCATGCAATTTTTATTTAGTTTACCATACATTTCGATTATCTCACTTTTCTTTTGTGTGCTCTGATTTCTTATTTCTCCATCTTTTTGTACTTTGATGTTACATCAATGGGCATATACTTGACTAGCAAAGTTTCGCTCATTATGCTGCTCTCTATGCATATACGTATGAGTGGCTGAGTTCTGCTCCACAGTGGCTTATTTCCATCTATAAACCTTCTGTCTAACTAATTGTGCATTGCTCATATAAGATCAAAGTATGCCTCCACTTCAATTACCGAACTCTAATTTGTGTGCGACATCCTTTCCAGTTCTTTCACTTTTATGGTTTGCTTTGGGTATTTCTATACAGTCAATCTTAGCTACTATCACCCGGTAGACTGTTAGTCTGCTAATGAGAAACCAGCAAGATGTTGTGCAACTTGGTTGAAGAAGGAAGGAACTTAAATTATAGTTGAAAAGAATGTTTAGTGCTTTTATGAAAGCCTTTTGTAGGAATGGCAGATTTAGTAAATAGGGATAAAAAAGATGTGCTTAATGAAGAGAGCATTGACTACACAGATAACCTCTCTTTAGTAGAATAACTTTTTCTGATGGTTAACCTTGTAGGAAATCTCTTTCTTATTTGATTGTAAATTGTGAGGGCTCCAATTAGGTCCAGTGCAATGGCTATGTCACAACTAACTGACCCTAGAAAATTCATCTACCATGAGAATGACTACAGTTTCTAGCTAGTAGGGATGGAATGAAGGAACTGTCTATTGCACTTTGTTCTTTTCTATTTTTTAACACACTTCTCTATAAGTTCTAGGTCCATTGTAAGAAATAACATATCATATACATTCGTTGGAAGGCAGGTAGAAAGAGACTTTTTGTTACCTCGAGTTTTAGTTCGTAACAAGATTGAAGTCTTAGTGTACTATACTTGATGCTTAGCACCATAGTTGTCACAATCACAATTCAAAGTGGTCAATGTGCGATTCACTACAAATTGTTCGAATCAGGTTTCTAAGTTACCATACCTAGGAATGGGTCTGAATCTATAGTAAATTGGATCAAGCTCAGTCCAAATCGCTTGTTGAATCCTAGTGAATCGATATGAATCATTGCTGAATCAGTATGAATTGTTAATTACCTAAAAAACCACTGATGTTTTGTGCAAATATATACAAATATATGATTCACAATTTTACATTTGTATGGTGAATTTCGAAGGGCGGGCCTTGGCGTAACTATTAAGGTTGTTCTGTTGTAACTTGTAAGTCACGAGTTTTGTTGAATTTAGAGAAGAAAATAATTCTCATATGTCTTAATGATCATTGTACAGTCTGAATATATAATGAAAAAAAAAACTAGTAAACTAGGAAACTAACTAATAGAGATATCAGGGATTTCCTGAATCTCTTTATTCCTAAATTAATGTAGACAACTAATACTGAAAATCAGCAAGTGTATCCTGAAAATCAGCAGCAGCTGTATCCCTGAAATCAGGGATCGGGTATTTCAATCACTGAAAATCAGCAGCAACTGAATCCTTGAAAATCAGCAGCTGTATCCCTGAAAATCAGGGATTGACAGCAGCAGCTGTATCCCTGAAAATCAGGGATTGAGTATTTCAACACTCCCCCTCAAGCTAGGCATAGATGTTAATCAAGCCAAGCTTGATACTCAAATCTTCAAAATTCTTCCTTGGTAGAGCTTTAGTGAGGATATCTGCTATTTGCTGACTTGTCGGTGTGTATAGCAGACTAACTGTCCCATTTTCTATCTTCTCCTTTATGAAGTGGCGATCTATCTCCACATGCTTGGTCCTGTCATGATGTACTGGATTCTTTGCAATGTTAATAGCTGACTGATTGTCACAAAATACCTTCATTGATTCAGAAGTGATGATTCCTAGTTCCCTCATTAGTCTTTCTAGCCATATTCCCTCACAAATTCCGAGTGCCATAGCTCTGAACTCTGATTCTGCACTGCTTCGAGAAACTACCGATTGTTTCTTACTTCGCCATGTTACTAAGTTTCCCCACACATACGTACAATAACCAGATGTTGACCTTCGGTCCGTTATTGATCCGGCCCAGTCAGCATCAACAAACACTTCAACATCTTTCCTTGTGTTTTTCTTGAAGTACAAGCCTTTACCTGGTGTCATTTTAAGATACCTTAGTATCCGATAGACAGCTTCCATATGTTCTTCAGTCGGATCATTCATGAATTGACTGACTACACTAACCGAGAACCCAATATCAGGTCTGGTGTGTGAGAGATAAATCAGCTTCCCAACAAGTCTTTGATATCTTCCTTTGTCCACTGGAATATTGTCCTTATTAGCTCCAATTTTAGTGCTTGAATCCATGGGTGTTTCAGCCGGTTTGCACCCAAGCATTCCCGTCTCTTTAAGTAGATCTAGTACGTACTTCCTTTGTGACACTGAGATTCCCTTGCTTGACCGGGCTACTTCCATTCCAAGGAAATATTTTAGGCTCCCAAGATCCTTGGTTTCAAATTCTTTGGCAAGTAGGGTTTTGAGCTTGATCAATTCATCTTCATCATCACCTGTTAAGATGATGTCATCTACATATACAATGAGAATTGCCAACTTTCCTTTGGTTGAATGTTTGACAAACAAAGTGTGATCAGCTTGACACTGAGAGTACCCATACTTCTTCACTGTTTTGTTGAATCTGTCAAACCAAGCTCTTGGAGATTGCTTCAGTCCATAAAGGGATTTCTTGAGCTTACACACCTTATTCATAGTTGCCTTGGTTTCAAAGCCGGGAGGAATATCCATATAAACTTCTTCTGTAAGGTCTCCATTGAGGAATGCATTCTTCACATCAAGTTGGTGGAGAGGCCAATCAAGATTGGCAGCTAATGATAGTAGTACCCGAATGGTGTTTAATTTGGCTACTGGAGCAAACGTCTCTTGGTAGTCAATGCCATAGGATTGAGTGAACCCTTTTGCAACCAGCCGCGCTTTAAATCTGTCCACACTTCCATCAGCCTTGTATTTGACAGTGAAAATCCATTTACATCCTACTGGATGTTTCCCACTCGGTAGGTCTGAAATCTCCCAAGTTCCATTCTTCTTTAGTGCTTGCATTTCTTCCCATACTGCAGTCTTCCATTCCGGAATTGAAATGGCTTCTTGGACGGAGTTAGGAATTTGCATTTTGTTCAAATTTGCCACAAATGTTTGGAAGCTAGGTGACAACCCTTTATAAGAGACAAAATTGTAGATTGGATGACTGGTACATGACCTCCTACCTTTCCTTAAAGCAATGGGACAGTCAAGGTCATTAGCAATAGACTCACTAGTGATGAATTCAGAGCTAGTGTTACCTGGTGAACTTTCATGGTTTCTTGCACTCGGGTCAGATTCTTGACTTTGCTTGGGAGGTGCTTGTTGCTCAACATCCTCTTGGATCTTCTTCTTCCGAGAATATACAATGAACTCACCATTGACTGCAGGTTTAGGACATTGGACAGGACTTGAAGGTAGAGGATTTTCAGGAGTTGAAGATGGAGGATTTTCAGGAGTTGAAGATGGAGGATTTTCAGGTTCAGATTCAGAATTTTCCAAATCAGAATTTGTTTCTGTTTGGTGGCTTTGGTTTGGAGTAGGAGTAGTTGAGATAGGAGGGATGGTGACTTGGGAACTTGGGTAGTTGTTGGATGTTGTGGCATCAATATCCCAAAGCTGGTATTCCTGTATGAGATTCTCCCCCTGAATATCAGATTTGGGGTAATAAGGTTGATGTTCAAAGAAAGTAACATCCATGGAAGTGTATAGTCTTTTGGTAATAGGAGAATAGCATTTGTACCCTTTTTGGTTTGGAGAGTAACCAAGGAATATACACTTGAGTGCTTTGGGGTCGAGTTTACTTCGGTGTTGTTGATGCACATGGACAAACACGGAGCACCCGAATACTTTGAGAGGTATTGTTGAGACAATGCGGGTGTTGGGATAAGAGTAACGAAGGAGTTGGCACGGGTTTTGGAAATTTAAGACACGGGAAGGCATTCGGTTTATGAGATAAGTTGCTGTGAGTATGGCTTCCCCCCAAAACTGTTTTGGAACATGAGTGGAAAACATAAGTGATCTAGCAACCTCTAGAATGTGTCTATTTTTCCTTTCTGCTACTCCGTTTTGTTGAGGTGTATCGACACATGAACTTTGGTGTATAATGCCTTGACTTTGTAGGTAATCTCCGAGAATGTGGTTGAAGTAATCCTTGGCATTATCAGTTCTAAAGATTTGGATTTTGGTATGGAATTGGGTTTGAATCATGCTGTTGAAATTTTTGAATATTTGCCCGACCTCTGATTTTTCTTTCATGAGAAACACCCAAGTGATCCTAGTATGATCATCTACAAATAAGATAAACCAGCGGGTACCAGTCACACCTTTGATACGTGAAGGTCCCCAAACATCACTATGGATCATTGAGAATGGATGAGATTTTTGATATTGTTGAATTGAATAAGGAGTACGGGCATGTTTAGCAAATTGACAAACTTCACACTGAAAATCTTTTGGACTTCTATTGCTGAATAATGAGGGAACAAGTTTTTGAAGGTACACGAAATTGGGATGGCCTAGTCTATAGTGCCATAACATAACTTCACTATCATTATTGAAACGAGAAACAGAAAGAGAAATTTTTGTAGGCTGATTGTTTGCCTTGTCCGAATCTGCCTTGTGAGTTTGTTGTTCCGAAAGATCACCAATCCTGAGGATGTAGAGCCCTGAGCACATCTTAGCATTGCCAATCATCTTCCCCGAATTCAAGTCCTGAAATTCACACGAGTTAGGGAAGAACTTAGTAACACAGTTAAGCTCTTGAGTGAGTTTACTAATAGAAAGTAAATTGCAATCTAAGTTTGGGACCAAGAGGACTGAGTTTAGGGTGAGGTTCTTTGAGATAATCACAGAACCTGTTCCTGCTACTCTTGAGAGAGATCCATCTGCAATTCTAACAGAGAAATTTTCATGACATGGATTATAAGTATTAAAAATCCTTGCATCTCCAGTCATGTGGTCGGAGGCTCCTGAATCCACAATCCATGGTCTGATTTTTTCTCTTGTTGCACTGAGTGCGTTTAAGAAATTACCTTTGTGAGCCAAGGATCCGGTTCCAATGACAGAGGTATTGGAGGATTGTTGCTGGTTGATTAACTTTTGCAAAAGTTCCATTTGTTCTTTGCTGAATAGGCTTTGTTCTGGCTGTGTGTGGTTCTTGTCACAGGAGGCCAGATGTCCACGACTTTCTCTGTTGTTGGATGGACGTGAGGGCTTCCAATCAGCGGGTTTTCCATGGATCTTCCAGCAGGTCTCCTTGGTGTGACCAGTCTTCCGACAGTGATCACACCAAGGTCGTCCCTTTTTTTGTCTATAGTCTCCAGCTTGATGTTGAGGCCCTTGAACTGAGAGTGCAGATCCTTCAGAGCTGTGTGTCGTAGTTGGCGGTCCCATCATCACTTTCTTTCGACTTTCTTCCATGCGCACTTCTGAAAATGCCTCTCGAAGACTAGGTAGTGGTTTTAGTCCCATGATTCTTCCTCGAACTTCATCAAGGTCCTTGTTGAGGCCCAACAGAAACTTATAGAGTCTTTTCTTTTCAATGATTTTTCTATATTTGATTCCATCTTCTAGGCAATGCCAATTGTATTCTTCAAACATGTCTAATTGCTGCCAATTCCGTGTGAGAGTGTTGAAGTATTGAGTGACTGTGAGGTCTTCTTGACGTAGATCGTGAAGGATACTTTCAACAGCAAAGAGTTCGGATGAGTTATCGAAGCTAGAATATGTTTCTCTGGCTGCATCCCAGATGTCCTTTGCAGTCACATACAATAGGAAATTTTCTCCAATTTCGTTTGTCATTGAGTTGATAAGCCAAGACATCACCATGTTGTTTTTTGACTTCCATGTTCTGTATTTTGGATCTTCTTTGCTTGGTGGGACTGCTACTCCAGTGAGGTAGTCATCTCTTCCCTTTCCGCAAATGAACATCATTACTGATTGTGACCATTGAAGGTAATTTTGTCCATTGAGTTTGTGCCCTGTAATGGGCTGAAGATTTCCATCTGATCCTCCATTGCTGCCTGCGGCTGGGGTTTCAGAATGGGAGGTGACTTTTGAGGAGGATTGGCTTTGCTGAGCCATTGTCATCCCGTATTTTGTCATCTATCTACAGGTCAGAGGTGGCATCTCTGATACCATGTTGAATTTAGAGAAGAAAATAATTCTCATATGTCTTAATGATCATTGTACAGTCTGAATATATAATGAAAAAAAAAACTAGTAAACTAGGAAACTAACTAATAGAGATATCAGGGATTTCCTGAATCTCTTTATTCCTAAATTAATGTAGACAACTAATACTGAAAATCAGCAAGTGTATCCTGAAAATCAGCAGCAGCTGTATCCCTGAAATCAGGGATCGGGTATTTCAATCACTGAAAATCAGCAGCAACTGAATCCTTGAAAATCAGCAGCTGTATCCCTGAAAATCAGGGATTGACAGCAGCAGCTGTATCCCTGAAAATCAGGGATTGAGTATTTCAACAAGTTTGAATGTAAAGACAACTTCTTCAACGTGGGGGTTAGGTTGCATATGTTGTACCTTCCCTAGACTTCCCAATGGCGAGAGCCTCATGCACTGGGTACGCCCTTTTATTTGTATTGTGAATTTTACAATTCATTGATTCGAATACTAATTTGATTCACTAAGCATCAATGATTCGGCTATGATTCACGATTATGACATTAATGCTTGACACAAATGATGAAGGGACGATGGGATATGATCTCCATGAGAAACGCTTCCTAATACTTTGACTTGGTCTTTTCTCAGTTATGTTTTACTTTTACTATAATGTAAAAGTGATTTCTTGTCCTCCCTTTCCCCCCCAAAAGAAGGGGGGACAAGAGATGAAATTCTTGGTTAAATGGGAGGTGTTGAAGAAACCATTTGATAATGGGGGGCTAAATATTGGGAACATCGCAAAGAAGAATTTGGCTCTATGCGGGAAGGGGATTTGGAGGCTCATGAATGAACAAAGCTCTCTTTGGGCACATGTGATAGTCAGTAGATATGGCAGAGTATCAGACTTTGAAGATGGTGCTGGGCCGAGAAATATGACAAAATTTTCTTCCAGAGGGCCATGAAAGTATATTGCTTCTTTGGCGCCATTAGTCCTTGCACATGTTCGTCCAAAAGTTGGCAACGGGGATACCTTTCGCTTCTGGGAAGACAGATGGTTAGGTGAGTGTTCATTAGCAAGGTCCTTCCCAAGGCCCGTATAAACTATCTACCCTTCATAACCAATCCATCTCCTCCTTTACCAATTCCTTCCAAACCTCGCATCACACACTTTTGGCATGGAATTTTCATTTCTCTTGTGCCCTAACCTCTAGGGAGCAGGAGGAAGTAATTGTCCTATTATCTAGGTTAGAGCAAGTCTGGTTGTCACCCTCCCCGGACCACTTTAACTGGACCCTTGAACCAAATGGTATCTTTTCATGCAAATTTCTTGTTGATGCCTTAGACTCCTCTTCTAATCAGGTTCATCATTTCCCTTTTCCCATTGCCGGCATACATATGGAAAACACAAATTCCGTCTAAAGTTAAAGTGTTTGGTTGGTTACTGGCCCATAGGAGAATAAATACATTAGACTTATTACAAAACGACTACCTAACATGTATTTGTCTCCCCGGTGTTGTGTGCTTTGCTTTCAGGCTGAGGAGAGTCCGGATCATATATTTGTTCATTGCCCTTTGTCGAGGAGGATTTGGGAGGTGGTTCAACTTTTCGGGGGGGGGGGGGGGGAGATTTTCCTCTCCAAACAGTATCGAGGACTGTTTGTCTATGTCTCATGATGCCATTATATCTAGCGCGGCAAAGGAGGTGGCTCTTATCGCGTCATTTGCCACACTTTGGCATATTTGGCTAGAAAGGAATAATAGGATCTTCAACGATAGAGTTAAGGAGTTGAATAAGTTGTGGTAGGACATTAAGTTTGCAGCTTGTTCTTGGGTTCACATGGCCTCTTTAGTCCAAGGTCCATCATTATCAGATTGGGTTTTAGATTGGGGTAGTTGTTTACATCACATTTGAAGGCAAGGCGTTTGTTTTGGTTGTAATATGGTGATATTAACCTAGTTCTCAAGTTCCGTTTGGCCTAGGTTGCACTGCTGGTGCCCTTGGTAGTTGTAAATCATGGTGTTTAATAACATTAGCTTTTGTTTCTACTCAAAAAATGTAAAAGTGATTTCTTGGACATCTTCCCTGGTGAGAGTACACACATGCACATTAGGAGCACACTTCAGTAATTTGTGTTGAGATTAATTGTTTACTTGTCTGCTTTGGCTTAAACTTGTTATCCTAGGAGGTTCCACTTTGCCAATGCAAGTTATCTAGCCAAGTTTTCAAATCCGTGGTCGTCGAGCCCTGTGATAACACAGTTCAATCTTGGGTCAAAAGTCTTGTTGATTTTATAGATTTACTGTGTTTAGAGGAAAACCTATCAAGTAGTAGATTGGTTTGAAGGTGATTTGACAAGAATAGTAGAGAAGATCTTGCCAACCTTTAGAAATTCCTAAACCTCGCGCTGAGAATGTTGAGGAGGACTTGTGTCGTTATGTAAAATAATAGGTTGTAGGTTTCGTCATATTAAACATATAGCATTTACCTTTCAAAAACGAAAAAAAAAAACACAAGCAGAATGTAGCTGACCAATCAAGTGCTTGGCTGGCCAGTCTTGTACATAATATATTTTGTTCAAGTACTCGATCAATGCTAAATCTACCCTATTAATTTTCTTAAATTTTAAATCCTTTTTTTTTTTTTTTTTTGAGCAAAAACAAGAATATTGTATTAATTATAGTAAATGTGCAACATACATTAATCACCAGAGGTGATAAGATGAAAACTGAAATTACAGGTAGAACTACCCTGTCCAGCCACCCCTTAAATAGCACGAGCACTACTCACATACATGCAATTATCCCAATGAAACAACCAATCTTATATTTTAAATCTTAAAATCTAGTCTTAAAAGTTTTATCCTTTTTACTTTTTCTTTTTGTTGGACAGAAATAATGAAAAAATATATAACAACTTGTTATTTAAGTATTGACGTATCCCTTGATTGATTGGAGTGGAGGAAGCGGATTCATGTAGGCTATCCATGTAGTTGGAGAAAGTCTTAGTTAATTTGCCGTTTTTCTTTTTGTATAACTAATTGCACAAGTATGAAAACCTATCAACTGAATTCCTAGATTAATTCCGTTATAGGTTTAAACTCTGGTTGAAGTGTTATTCAAATAAAGTAATTTAATTGTTGGATGTTGGTACTTGATTGATTGGTTAGTATACTATTTGTGGTAGTTGACTGTATTAGGCAATTTACTTGACCCATAAAATCTTTTTAAACTGAGCGTACTGTTTTAGTACAAAGGAAAAAAAAATTGTATAAATCATGACCAATATTATAGTGTTCGAACCACCAAGACGTTTACACCAACATTTACTCTTTCCCAATCTATAAAATCCATTATAGTCATGTATAAAATTCAATATCATTTGAACTTCTACCACCTAGGATGTTATTTATATTTATTGTTGATCAGATCCAATTACCTAGTAATTCAAAAAAGACCAACTCTTTGCCAAAATTTGAAGTAGAGGCAAGTTTATAAATTCAATTTCAACTATGCCACGATCTGTTTGTGCCCTGGCTATTGTTTAGTTTCATAACCATTGCTCATGCTGAATTTTCTCCTCGCTTGAGAAATGTTAGCTAGTATACTGTATCACTCATTCAAATAAATGATGGCACTTTTAAGTTATCCTTCTCCAGTTCTCCTAAGCATTTTTGATTTATATAATAGTCACATTCTAGTATTTGACATTATCTTGAACATTCATACAAAAAACACTCTTCTGCAAGTTCTTTGTGATAACTTTAATTGATGTTCTTTTGACATGCCTAAAACACAATAATTTATTAGTGTTATTTGGTTGAAACACTTGGTCAAGCCATCTCGTGCAATTTTTATTTAGTTCACCATGCATTCTGATTACCTCACTTTTCTTTTGTTTGTTCTAATTTTTATTCCTCCATCTTTTTATACACTGATGTTACGTCAGTGCACATACTTGACGATCAAAGTTTTGCTCGTTATGCTGCAGTTTGTGCATGTACATTTGAGTGGCTGGAATTCTGCCCCATAGAGGCTTATCTTGTATAAAACTTCTGCCTAACTGTGCATCGCTCTTATAAGCTCGGTTGAAGAAGGGAGGAAGATAGTAGTCAATCTTGACTACTATCTTCCGGTAGACTGCTAATGAGAAGTCAACAAGATGTGCTGCAACTCGGTTGAAGAAGGGAGGAACTTGAATAATAGTGGAAAAGAATGTTTAGTGCCTTATGCAAGCTTTTTGCAGGAATCGCTGATGCAGTAAATAGGGATAAAAAAATGGGACTACTCAAGAGGGCATTGACAAGGGGAGGGGTTCAATCCAATTCAATAGGGGTTGGAGGAGAGTAAGCCAAAGGCGCAAACAAATAGAGAATTTTCAGGTTGGGATAGTCCAAAAGGACCAAAACAATGGTTCAAACCCAAGTGTGCCCCTTACAACCCAGAAGGGGAGGGTTGCTTAGTGCTTAGATGAGGGAGCCAGTATAGAATACATGCCCTTGTAAGAAGGGATGTGTTGAGGAAATAAAATGGAGCTATAGTGGGAGGATCAAGAGGTGCAGGAGTATTGAAGAAGAAAGAAGAGGAGCTCAAGGGAGTCGACAAAGGACTAGAAAACCCAAACATTGGGCATGAAAGATTAAATGTTTTTTGGTTGGCCGAAGACAGATTCATAGAGTAACATCGGGGAGCCTTTGGTCAGTGAGGTGATCAAGGAATCATGTATGGAGAAGTTCAACAACTAGGAGGACAACTCTTCGGATAATCTAAAAATGAGGAGGAGGAGAGTTTCTGATGTAGTAGGGTGGACAAGTTGGAGTTAAGTAAAGTTCTAATCCTTTCCCAATCAATACCCCTGCTAGCATTTCAGGGAGCTAAGGCAGCCATAGTTGTTATGGTGATAGAGATGGAGTAGAGGGTATAGCCTTAAGGATATAGTCAAATAGACGGGCTAGATTGCAAGCCACGAAAATCAAAGTGATTTTAAAATTTCTTGAAGAGGGTGAATCTCAAGCTTATAAAATTGGAGTCAAAAGTTGAAGGAACATTGGCTGACAAGAAGAGCAGGAAAGTGGAAGAACAAAGGGGTGTAGTGGTAGCCCATGCTAGGCGGTGTGTGTTGGGAGAGTTGCTTGGTTAGCAATGAAGATCCTATCTTGGAATGCTGAAGGCTATGTTTCCAAGGCTAAATATAAGGTAACAAAAAAAGTTATTAGGAATTGTAAGCTTGACATCATAATTTTTAGGAAGTGAAGAAAGAAAAGGTGGACAAGGGTTAGCCAACGAGACATTGGCCCGATGGTAAGGCGGTGGGAAACAAGAACCTAGCTACACGGAAGGTCTCAAGTTCAAGTGTGCATGAGAGCATATTGCGAGTGACCAAATTTCTTGCAGCAGAGTTAGCAACAGTTTTCTAGCTTGGGAATTTCCGTAGGGGGACTAATCTTAAGGTTGGTGTGGGATTAGTGGGTTCTACCAAAGGTGGGCCCAGCACCCATGAGAGGGCAATTTGTAAAAATGGAGTTGTTTCTTCTCAAAAAAAAAAAAATGCTGGACAAGGGTCTTATTATTGCTATTTGGCAATCGGAATTCAAGGTATGAGTTTTGTTGCTTGTTGATGGGTTAGCTAGTCATATGCTTGTTGCTTGGGATAATAGGACTATCTTAGTGACAGAGCAATTAGTGGGGGAGTTCTCCATCTCAATCTTTGTCAAAGAGAAGGGTAAACTAGGGTAGTGGCTCGTTGGTTATATGGTCCTAATGGTTGCAAAACTAGACAACTATTTTGGGATGAACTAGTAGGGTGTTATAGTTTATGTAGTCCAAATTGGTGTATTGGTGTGTGTTAGAATTACTTTAATTGTTTTTCTTTATTTTTTGGGTGTACTTAGAGTCTTAGACATACAATAGGTGTACTCAGATATGTAGGGGTATTTTAGACTTTTTATGCCTTTTTAACATATATATATATATAAGAATTGGGAAAAGGCTTAGTTGAGTATAAGATTTGGGAGAACCGGAGAAGGGAAAGTTACTGTTCACGGTACTGTAGCAGCAGCCCTTTCTTCCCCCGTTTCCTTCATTTTTCTCCTTCTTCTTTGTCCTTTAATCATTATACCAGGATACTGAAAATCTAACTTGGTATCATAGCTTTTTTCTTCTCTCCCTCTTCTTTTTCCTTACTTAGGACCTTTTTTTTTCCTGGGTTGAAGGGTTAAATCCCTAGATAATCTAGAGGGTGGGTTTTTTTTATTTTAATTATTTTCTAGATCAATATGGATCTTATGCATTATAAAGATTGTGGTTGGATTTGTACTCATTTGTGAAGATTATGAGCACATTGAAATCTAGTTGTGGTTGCTGATTGGATGTTCAAGGTTATCTTTTTTAGTCAATCCATAATGATCTTTTTTTTTTAAAAGAAACTAAACTTGATTCATAATGAGTTCGGGTTGGTTCAGGTTGATTGAGTTTGTTTTGTAAAACCTTGACTCAACCCAAACTTGATTGGGTTGTTAATTCCTAACCCAACCCAACCCATAAGGTTCAGGTTGGTCGGGTTAAGAGGGTTGGTCGGTAGGATGAACACCCCTACCTATTGCAACTATGGTAAATTCAGGTAATTCTACTTGTATGGTTGCCAAAACTGTGTCTTCCTCTTGGATTATCGATTCAAGTGCAAGCTCTCAAATGACTGGTAATTCCTCACTCTTTCATAATTTTACTTCTTCTCAGTCACATATTGTTCTTGCTGATGGATCTTCATGCCCCGTGCTTGGAATGGGTGATCTTCATCCTTCCAAAGCCTTAAAATTCTCATCAGGACTTTATGTCCTAATTTCCCTTTTTAATTTGTTATCCGTTAATCAACTCACCAAAACTTTAATTTGTTTTGTAATCTTTAGTCCATTTCATTGTGTGTTTTAGGTTCTCAAGACGAAGACAGTGATTGGTTCAGGGCATGGAGAAAATGAATTATATTATTTGGATCTAATTGAACCTTTTGCTTTAAGTGCCGTCGTGTCTCCATTCCAATGGCACTGTCGTTTGGGTTATCCTTCACTTGCAAACGTCAGTTGATTCCTCAAGAGTCTCATGTATAGTTTAGAATGTGAAGCTTGCCAATTGGGCAAGCATCATCATAATTCTTTTCCTAGCCGCGTTGATAAGTGTCAATAATGTCCTTTTGATTTAGTTCATACAGATATTTGGGTTCCTTGTAGGAACGACAAGTCCTCTTGGCTATCTTTATTTTTTAATTTTTGTTGATGACTTTTCTAAAATGACATGGCTATTTTTATTGAAAAATTGTTCTAATTTGCCTAAAGTTTTTTCTTCCTTTTACAATGATATTTTGACTCAATTTGGCAAATGCATTAAAATTTTACAATCTGACAATCTCTTGAATACACACAATCTTATGTGCAATCCATTTGCTTGGAATATGGCATTATTCATCAAACTTCTTGTCCTCATACTTCTCAACAAATTGGTATTGTAGAACGTAAACACAGGCATTTGTTGGATGTTGCACGTGCATTGATGTTTGCTATGTTTGTTCTTAGAGTTTTTGGGCGGGTGCTATCCTTACTGCATGCTTCTTAATCAATAGTACACCATCATCAGTGTTGAGCAATCAATCTCCCTTCTCATTCTTATTTCCTACCCAACAGGCCTTTAGTTTGCCTCCTCGGGTCTTTGGTTATGTTGCCTTTCTTCATATTCTGAATCCTAGCCAAGATAAGTTGTCCCCGCGATCTATTAAATGTGTTTTTATAGGTTATTTTCGTACTAAAAAAGGTTATAAGTGCTTTTATCCTAGCTCATGCTGTTTCCTTGTCTGTGCGGATGTCACCTTTTTTGAGTCCACCTCTTATCTTTCTTCATTAGGTCAACAACTAGATACAAATCCTATTTCTACTAGCCATGAGCGGTCCTTGTTACCTCCTTCACTAGTTGTTCCTATACTAGTGACTTCAATTCCTTCTCCAACTTCTCAGAGTTCATCACCATTTGTTCCAATATTGGTTTATCAACGTTTGTTTACGAGGCAAGTCGTTCCACGGATGTCAGCCCCAGACCATATCATGTTTGCCGCTTGAGATTCCCACAAGTAGTGGTACTTTTGCTCCATCTGATTTACCCATTACTTTTACTAAAGGTACACGCTCTTGTACACAATACCCTATCTCTAACTCTATTTCCCTACATCGTCTTTCTCCTGTTTTTTGTTCTTTTGCTTTATCTTTGTCTATAAGGTCTATTCCATCTTCCTATACATAAGCACTTTCTTCTTCAGGTTTGAAATTGGCTATGGATGAGGAGATGCATGCCCTTAATGAGAATCAAACTTGGGAGCTCACATCACTACCTGAAGGGAAACAAACTGTTGGGTGTCAGTGGATTTATACTATTAAATATCTCCCTAATTGTTCTATTGAGAGTTCGAAGGCTCGATTAGTAGCCAAAGGCCATACACACACTTATGGTGTGGATTATTTGGAGACCTTTTCTCCCGTTGCATGTCTTAACTTTGTATGGATTCTTTTATCTATTACAGCTTGTTATGATTGGCCTTTATATCGGTTGGATATTAAGAATGGTTTTCTCCATGGGAAACTCCAAGAAGAGGTTTATATGTATCAACCACCAGGTTATGTCATTGTAGGTCAAGAGGCTACGGTGTGTCGTTTGATAAATTTAGCACGGATTTCAACGTTCATCATCTGATCACTCTATTTTTGTTCGACATTCTTCTGTTGGAGTTGTCATTCTCATTGTCCATGTGGATGATATCACTATTTTAGGGAGTGATTATGAAGGTATTTGTGCCTTGAAATCTCATCTTGCTAAGCGTGTTTTTTTTTTTAAAAGAAACTAACAAGTATTATATATTCATAAGTAAGAGAGTAAAAAAATATGTACAATAACTGGCCACCCTGCCCATATCCCTAAACAGATACAAAATTGCCCCACCCTCTAAGCCAATCCCCCAAAGTATAGCCTTTTGACAAGTTGCTACTTGCAACCCAAAAGGAAGCTAAAAGGTGAGAATTCTCCCACACTTTGGCAGCGGACTGAAACTCATCATGAAACACATGTTTGTTCCGCTCCTTCCATAAAGACCATAGAACTACCATACACACCACCTTCCAGTGGTCTCTCCATGATGATTGAACGCTACTCATAAAGGGGAAAATGTTTATGGTATCTTGCTAAGCATTTTCATGCCAAGGATTTGGGTCTTTTTTGATATTTCCTTGGGATTGAAGTTGCTAGCTCCAAGGAAAGTATAAGCTTATCTCAACATAAGTATGTTATGGATTTATTATTAGAGACTAGCATGTTAGGGTCACGTTCTATTGACACACCAATGGAGCCTTCTGTTAAGTTAGATGCTCAACAGGGGGAGGTGTTTTTAGACTTTGGCCGCCATTGACACTTAGTTGGAAAACTTATTTATCTTACTGTGACACGTCCATATATTACTAATGTTATCAAGGCGTGTGCTTAGTGCACCTCAGCCGCGTCTTGAGGCGGGGCGCACCTATTGCTTCTCAATACTTGACAGGCAGGGCGCTTTAACTCAGGCATGCGCCTTAATACTCCTCAGGCGTGCACCTCGGCGCCTTAGTGACCTCACTTTCCAGCTCCTCATTTTTTTCAAAAAAAATATTTAATCAGGAAATAAGTATTGTATTATATACTTTTTTTCTTTCTTCTTTGAATCATGGTTCGAAAATTCTCCGAAATTCGGCGAACTTCTACAAATTATTTCTCTTTTTTTACCATCGAAGTGCGAAGCGGATGTAAAATAAAAAATACAAAAATTCGCCGAAATAGTTCGATAAAATTCGACAAAATTCGATAAACTTCAATAAAATTTCTATTTTTCAATTCAAAAATGCAAAAATTCGACAAGAAATTCGATAAAATTCAACAAAGTTCGATGAAATTCGACAAAGAAGTAAAAAAATGTTATTTCATTAATAAAAACAAAAAAAAATCAATAATTATGTATTATTTTCAACTTCATCAACCAACATAGCAATATAAATTTTAAAAAATAATTTAATAAGCTAACAAATTATGTAGTTTATGGGATATGCTTTACCAAAAAGAGAAGAAAAGAAGCAAAAAAATAAATAAATAAAGTTGAAATAAGATAAAAACTTAAAAATAAATTAAAAAAGTTTCCAAAGCCATCTTCTTTTAGTTAACTCTTATAAAACAAGATTAAAAAATAATACATTTAAATAATAAACTAATAAATTAAGCATGGTGGGATTCAAAATAGCAAAGTATATGGTTGAGAGCATGCCACAAAAAAACTAAATATCAAAACAAAGAAAATAAATTAAGACCAAAAGTCACCATTTCAAATTCATCAACCCACTTAATAAGATTAATTTTGTTAGGTCACTTATTGGTATTTTTATGAATTGAAAGTGTTTATTTATATTAGTTTTTTAGCTTATACTACAATAAATCTATATATTTAAGCATATATAAAAAAATTCTCTGAACTTCTCTAATTAGGAAATTTTTACAAAAATTCTCCATGTTAAATTAAACTTCTCCAAATTAATTCCAATTTTCAAGTGATCGAAGTCAAGTTGAAATCGAATTTTCGATCCTTGGATGTGCGTTAAACAATGTTAATGTAAAAACACATGTTTCAACCGATTATATTTATACTTTTATATGTGAAAAGTATCTATTTATGTTTGTTTTCATCATTTCTAATAGTAATTATGCATATTTTAACATCTATATAGAAATTCTTTAAACTTCTCTAAGTTGGCGAATTTTTACAATAATTCTCCAAGACTTCTCAAACTTCCTCGAATTAATTCTGATTTTTAAAGGTCGAAGTGTCGGGCGAAATCGAAGTTTCGAACCTTGCTTTGAATAAATATCCATGATAAACAATATAGAACATAAAACATTAAAGGAAACTTGTGTTTCATTTTTATAACAACAATAAGATGTTGTTACAAAGGCGTTACAATTGCTACTTGTTCTTCCTTGCTTTTTGTGTTTCTTTCTCCAATTAAAATTTAAATATCAAAAGAAATAAACATAATATTAAGAACAACTATGAAATAGAAACATTAGTGCTATTATGAACATTATGATGTATGATTGGAAAATTTTAAAACTTTTATTGATTTTTATCTATTTTGAATTTTTTTACCAAAAATTAATATATAATTAAGTTTCTTAAGAATTTTGTGCTTCACTTTACTTAGGCGCGCGCATCTCATTGTGCCTTGCGCCTTGCGCCTCAGGTTAAAGGGCCCCTCATCGCCTTGAGTGCGCCTTGTGCTTTTAATTACCTTGGACATTACATATGCTATTGTGGTTATAAGTCAATTTATGCTTGCCAACCTCATTGGGATGCAAGTCTTTGTATTTTACAATATCTAGAAAGTGCTCCAAGGAAAGGATTATTATATCGTTCATCTCCTAATTTAACTATCGGTTTTTTTGATGCTGATTGGGTTGGAAGTACCATTGGTTGACTGTTGGCAGTCTACATCTGGTTATTGTACCTTTGTTGGTGGTAATTTAGTAACATGGAAAAGTAAAAAAAAAAAGTGTCGTAGCCCGTTCTAGTCGAAAGCTGAGTATAGAGCTATGGCTCACACTACTATAGAACTGTTATGGGTTTGTTCACTTTTACAAGAGATGAGTGTTATAGTGTGTCTCCTATGAAAATGCACTGTGATAATCAAGTTGCCATTTTCATTGCTAGTAATCCTGTGTTTCATGAACGGACAAAGCATATAGAAGTTGATTGTCACTTCATTCGTGACTTGCTTATGTCAAAACAGATTGCCATGCCTTATGTTCCGCTCCGAGGATCAATTGGGTGATATCTTGACCAAACCTTTAGCCATTGTTCTTCTTCCAATTTATGTTCCAAGCTAGGCATGCTTGATTTGTATGCTCTATCTAGCTTGAGGGGAAGTGTTAAAGTTACTTTAATTATTTTTCTTTATGTGTTTGTCTGTATTTAGATAAACAATAGGTGTACTTAGATATGTATTTGCTGAAAGAAGTTCATAATTTATCATAGAGTTCCAATAGTTAATCATTCAAAGAAGTTTATGTATGATTAATCATTAAGCATTTATTATTGTTTTTTTTTTAAAAGAAACAAAGGAGTATTATATATATTTATAAAATCAGGTTCCATAATGACTGTACATCGTGGCCACCCTTGGCCCTTCCCCTATGGTTATACAAAATTACCCCACCCTCTAAGCCAGTCGCTTATAACGTAACCCTTAGACAAACCGCTATTGCCAACCCAAAATGAAGCTAAGAAATGGGAGTTCTCCCAGACTATGGCAGCCTGGTGCGCATCCTCATAGAAAACCTGTTTATTCCTTTCCTTCCATAGAGACCAGAGCACCGCCAAACATACCACCTGCTTATGGCCTCTCCACACTAGGGGTGTACATGGGATGGGTTGGGTTAGGGCCAAAATCTAACCCAACCCAAACAATTCGGGTTGGTAATTTTGAAACCCAACCCAACTGAATTTGTCCTCAAACCCAACGCAATCCAAACAGTTCGAGTTCGGTATGGGTTGGGTTGGTTCATCGAGTTGGACAGAGCCAAAATTCTTATTTGCAACAAAAAAAATACAGCTTGTTTAGCAAAAAAAAAAAGCCAAAAGTTTTTGAGACACTTCATCAACACAAAAAAAAGAAACAATTTAAGCAAATCCTATACCAAGAAAGCAAATTTACAGAATATTAATCATTAAGAAAATCAATTAAAAAACAAGAATTCTTCAAGAAAACACACAAAAGCAAAGGGCTAATCCTAATAATTTAACAATACTACAAGATTTTTAACACACAATCAACTAGTTTGGGAAGCATGTAAATAATAAATGATCAGTGCATAATAGTTGAGCAATATAAGCCATTATACCTTTCCAAAAAGGTCTAGGGTTTCGACACTTACATTCGGTTCGGGTCGGGTTATTCGATTTTTTATGGGCTCAACCCATGACCCAACCCAAATTGATCGGGTTGGACATTTTAGAATCCAACCTAACCCAAATAACCAATCTAATCCAACCCAAACCAACCCAAAAGTTTCGGTTCGGTCGGGTTGATCGGGTTGATGAACACCCCTACTCCACACTGACTGAATGCTGTTAATGAAAGGGAATAAGCAGAATTGATCCTTGTCAGCCTCCGCCCCATGCATGACAGGGAAATAATGACACCACCTCGAACCATTTTAGCACCTAGTTATGAGGGCTTCTAAGAGAGGAGAACTAGGTATGCTGAGTTGGACAATTCAAAAAGGTTTTGACTTGAGGACTTAATCACAGAGGAGAGCCCCTAGACTAAAGGGAGACTAATTGTATCAAGGGAGATCAGTTTGGATGACATACAACTGCTTTGGGGAGGCATTGAGGAGGAAACTTTGAGGAGAACCATATGGTCCATATGAAGACCCAAGAAAAGGGAACTTCTAGAACCTGTTTGAGGTCTGTCATGAAAACTGGGAGTCTGTTATCTACTTCCTAAAGTGACACAAGGGTTCATAGATGTTGTTTCTAGAGAAAGAAAGACTTGCCTATTTGATTAGAACACAACTGATGCTCCATCCTATTTGAGAGTTAGGACACTACTATATAAATAGGCCTAAGAACACACTTGGGAGGTATGATGAGACTGAGCTCCGAATTTCTACTCTATTCAGTTGCCTCGTAGGGTTTTGACTTGATTATTGGAAGGGATTATGCTAGCACCATTGATGTTCTCTTTGATAGTTTTCTTCTTTTCCCTGTGTATAGGTTTATGTCCAATGGAGCAATTCTCTTCCCATCAAGGTTTAAAAAAATGTGACGTGTAATTGAGGTAGTTTGGCTTCATGAGGCGAGGTGTAAACCTTGAGACGGTTTGAGGAGTAAGCCTCACATTTAAACTCATGAAAATTCTGAAAAAATTACAAATATCAATAATAAATAAAGAAATATCTAAAATAAGCCGATGATGTAGTAGTTTTGTATATGTATGGAGAACTCGTGTTATCTATACTATTATAATAAATCTTTTTTGTGCCCTCACCGTGTGGCCATTTTATAGGTTATTCCGATTATACCCTTTACTTATTCAATATTTTGTTTTTCCAATGCAGTTAAATACTAATAAAAGGGTAATTAGGAAATTTCAACAATTTAAAATTCTATTAGCATTTTTACAATGCAGTAGAACGTACACATATTTTCAGTTTTTTAAGTCGGTTTTAACTTCAATATTAACAACTTCCTCCTCATCCCTCTAATAAACTTTAAAAACTAATTCACTACCCACTAATTTCGTTCTTAATGTTAGATCTCCACATTTCACGTTTACATAACCAATCCATGTCTCCACCAATATAGTTACGTCTTCTTTTTGTGCTCCCCTTCTTATAACCAAATTGGTAGTTATCTCTCTATCCAACATAGTTATCTTCTTTTTAAGTTTGAGGCATATCCGTTCCTAGATATTGGCTGATATTTGGTGTCTTCAATGGCTCTTTGGATTTATATTTTAACCTAGAAGAGGAGGTTTCTCTGGAATCGTAACTTCAAATCCGTAATCATTAGTATCCATGCCCTTTTGCGCTTCTCTTCAATGCATGCACCACTATGAGTTCTCTGTTAAATGTATTTCCATACTCTTTTTTTTTTTTTTTCTAATTTCAGGGGACTACAAGTTTCTCTCAAATCTCTTTACATTCTCTTTATTTATTTTTAAATTTCACAATGTGTCATTTTAGAAGCAAATTTTTGGAGAAGCAAACTTATGAATCCCCATTGTTTCTATCACCACGCTCTATCGATTTTCTATCTTCTCTCCAAAATTTTCCTCTACTTCTTAGGATAATCATATCATTGAAACAAATTTTTTGAAATTGTAACAGAATGCTACTAAGATTTGGGGAAGTCAGAGCATAATTTGTTTCGTTGTCTAATGAATTCAGTCTTTGCAGGTTATAGATAATGTTGGGTGGGATGTAGAAGAAGGTGTTTATATCAGGTAGTTTAATGCGATCCAAATGGCATGTTGGCATAAAGTAAGCTTCTAATGTTAATCCTACTTGCACATTTGCTTATAAATTTGGTTATTTTTGGATTAATATTTGAAAATAGCATAATTTCTGGAGGACAAATATGGAAGTGAGATCATTGGAAATCCAATTTGGTTACGCCAACAGTGGACTGATATTTCTTTCAAGTATATTAACAGATTTGCTAACAATCAAGCAACACATGGTGTTGTCTAAATGTTTTCAACTATTTGGGTTGATTTGATGCCAAGATGGTTTCACCATGCTTCTCTAAATTCAGTTGTTCCAATCTTCTCTTTAATGGAATTTCCCCATTTTACAACAATAAAAAAACCCCATTCTTTTGGTGCTGAAAAGATTATTGCAATAAGATCTACTGATTGTGTGTGCTTCAAATGCTTCATTTGCACGAGTGAGCTCATTTTTTTTTCATACTTAGTTTGGGTATAACCTCAAGAGTCTCAATAATCTTAACAAATATTCAGTCTGGAATCTTTGATTGTGTTTGGTTCAAGTTGCATGCCCTTCACTTCAACAACAGAAAGAACTCAAATTCATCATAATTTTTTTTTAATATCACGTTCAGCGCACGTGCATGTCGACTAGTTTCTCGTAATATATTAATTGTTTTAATTGTCATTAACATCATTAAGAACTAAATGAGGACATAACATATGTGAAGCTTTCCAAATTTCAAGTTTAAACTATTGAAAAGCACAAGTAAATAGGACTTTAGCAAATACATTGAAGAAATATTAGGTCTTTCCCACTTTTCACCATGTTTTGGTAAATGCAAGTTGTGTTGCGAAGAAGAGAGAAATCTGGGGATTGCGTTGCCATTTATGGTGTTGCCATTTAGAGGAAAAATTATTTTTAGGAGTTGCCATATCTAAAAGAGATTGAAATTGTAAAAGTTAACTATACGGTGAACAACTCTGTAAGTCTATTTATTTGATGTTCCTCCATTGAGGCATCATCACGAATAAGAAGAATTCTCCTCTCTTCTCCGTGGATGTAGGCAATAGAATCGAACCACGTTATATCTCTGTGTGTTTTTATTATTTTATTTTACAACATGGTATCAGAGCCTTAGGCTCGTACAACTGGGAATATTTTTTCGGCCTTCATCGCGGAAATCTTTTTGTGCCGGCCTTCATCGCCGAATCGTTGTGGTCATCTTTTATCGGCGTCGCTGTGTGGACTTTCATCATCTTCATCGCCGTCGCAGTACTGTTCATCGCAGCCTTGATTGCTGTTGCGACTACGCCACCCATCGACGTTGCTGGTTGTCGTTGTTACTACTGTTGTTCATCACCATTGTTGCATCATCGTTGCCGTTCATGCTGCTTGAAGAAACCCTTATTGTTGCTGCCGCTGCCACTCCTGCCTCCGCTCTTCACTGCTTCCCACTGCTGTTGAAACCCTATTTCATTGCTGTCGTCGTTGCTCCCTCGTCACTGGTACAACATCTTTCTTACCCTTCTTCCCTTTTCTGTGAACCTTCTTCTTTTTCATCGCCGTCGTCGCCTTACGCTTCTTCTTTTCTTCAAAAATAAAAATAAAAATCAGATCTGAAAAAAATCAGATCTGCGGAAAAAAAAAATGTCAATCATTTCAGAAACAATGCAGTCCGAAGAAGTAGTGTCCATCACGGAGATGACAAAAATTATTTAAAGTGGTCTCAACTGGTTTGTACCTTTTTAAAAGGTAAAGGAAAATTAAGTCACCTTTTGGGCACTGGACCCAAACCTAGAGATCCTCAATTTGCAGCATGGGACAATGAAGATGCATCAATAATGACATGGCTATGGAATTCAATGACGCCAAATATTAGTGATACTTGCATGTTTCTGACCACTGTCAAAGACATTTGGGACGTTGTTCACCAGACGTACTCTAAAGCCCATGATGCAGCCCAAGTGTATGAGATCAAGGTGAAAGTTGGAGCAACAAAACAAGGTAACATGACAGTCATAGAATATGTCAATATATTAAAAAATCTTTGGCAGGAACTGGACCATTATAGGTGTATTGAGACTAAATGCCCCACAGATCTGTAGTTCTAAAAAACTATATTGAGAGGTCTATGATTTTTTGGCTGGACTTAATGCAGAGTTTGATCAAGTGAGAGTTCAGACTCTGAGTAAAGAGTTTCCAACTCTGAACGAGACTATCTTTGTCATCCGGTCTGAAGAGAGCAGAAGAAGTGTTATGCTCACACCTCAGAAGATGGAAGGCTCAGCTATGGTTGCTAATCGGGAAAATGATCAGAAGACAAACACTCCAAGACCTGAATCATCAAAGGTCCCAAACCGAGACAATGAGGACAATCTATGGTGTACTTATTGTCAAAAGGGTAGACATACCAGGGAGAAGTGTTGGAAACTTCATGGCAAGCCTTCGACTTCCAGTAAAGAATGGGGGCTACAAAGGAAGACAACAGAAGAACAATGGACAAACACATCTGTCTACTGAACAAACAGTTGCAGACTCCCCGGTGCCAGTAGGATTCAACCAAGACGACATTGAAATATTGAAATCTTTGCTTGGCACATAGGACAAACCCTCAGGTACCTGTTCATTGGCACATTCAGGTAAATTTCCTATTTCTATTGGATTTAAAGTCTCGGATGAGTCTTTTGCTAACTCTTGGGTTATAGATTCTGGTGCTACTGATCACATGACCAATTCCCCCAATATGTTTCATACCTACAACCCCTGTCCTAGTAGTCGAAAAATAGCCACAGCTGATGGATCCTTAACCACAGTTGTTGGTATAGGTGATGTTCACATCAGCCCCACCCTTACACTTAGAAATGTTCTTTATGTTCCTAAACTATCTACTAATCTTATTTCTATTCAAAAGCTGACCCATGATTTGAGTTGTAGTGTAACCTTCTACCCTACTTATTGTGTATTTCAGGACTAGGACTTGGGGACGATGATTGGACGTGCTAAGGAGCAGGATGGGTCGTATTACCTTAAGACACCAGTACATCTTATCAAGAGTAACACATTTCTCTCTGAGCACCATTTTTCCAATAAAGAAAAGCTACGGCTTCATCATCGCCGCCTTGGCCATCATTCTTTTCGAACACTTAAAATCATGTTTCCTTTTTTGTTTAAGTCTCTAGATGTTGAAGATTTTCATTGTGAAGTGTGTGAACTAGCAAACCACAAGCGTATATCTTTTCCACTTAGTAACGAAAGAAGTTCAGATCCTTTTGATCTCATTCATAGTGATATTTGGGGTCCCTCTCCAATATCTAATGTTTCTGGAGCACGATGGTTTGTGTATTTCGTTGATGACTGTACTAAAGTCTCGTGGATATTCTTACCCAAACAAAAATTTGATGTGAGCTTTGTTCTTCCTACCTTCCATAACATGATACACACCTAGTTTGGTGCAAAAATCAAGAGATTTCGATCTGACTATGCAAGAGACTATTTTAATCAAACATTGACCAATTACTTCCAAAATGAGGGGATCCTTCATGAATCTTCTTGTGTTCACACCCCACAACAAAATGGAGTTGCTGAAAGAAAAAACGGCCACCTGCTTGATATAACTCGAGCCTTTTTATTTCAGAATAATATGCCTAAGTCCTATTGGGGGGAAGTTGTCCTTACTACAACACACCTTATTAACCGCATACAATACTGAAGCCTTGGTTTCAAAAGTCCTATGGAAAAGCCCTGTCAATTTTACCCTAAGTTGAAAATCTCCAATAATCTTATACCTAAGATATTTGGGTATGTATCATTTGTCCATGTTCACCAACCCAACAAGGGGAAGTTGGATCCCAGAGCTCTAAAGTGTGTCTTTGTAGGATACTCCTCAACTCAAAAGGGATATAAATGCTATCATCCGCCATCAAAGAAATTCTTTGTCTCTGCCGATGTCACTTTCTGTGAAAATGAGCCTTATTTCTCCGCTTCTCTTCAGGGGGAGAGTGTTATCATAGAAGACAAGGATCGGAGTCTGTTTGATCCTTTTGACCCTCTTAACCTTTTTAACCTTCAACAAACCAAACCTGAATCTCCGACCCTCTCTGAACCCATTGCTAACCAAAATGATGAACCTATGGATCGGATGATTGGACAAACGCACTCAAGGAAGAAAGTTGCAGTCCCTGAACCGACGCAAGTTCAAGAATCTGAACCAAGTCCTACGAATGAGGTAACAGGCTTTGAACCCTCCATACAAATTCTATTAGTCTCTGAAACTAACAATGATCTTTTAGTCTCTAAACTTGATAGTGATCTACCTATTGCCATTAGAAAGAGAACCAGGGAATGCACCAAACGTCCCTTGTATCCACTATCTCATGTTGTGTCCTTTGAGAAGTTTTCACCTACCCATAAGAGCTTCCTTACTAGTTTGAACAATATCAACACTCCTACATCAATATCTGAGGCTTTATCTAATAAAAATTGGAAACAAGCTATGAATGTGGAAATGGAGGCCCTAGAAAAAAAATGCAACATGGGAGTTAGTTGATTTACCTGCCGGAAAGAAACCCGTGGGATGTAAATGGGTTTATAATGTTAAAATAATAAAAGACACAAAGATATAACGTGGTTCGGCTTTATGGCCTACATCCACGGGAGAAGAGAAAGGATCTTTATTCTTGTGTAATGTCTTAATGAAGGGACTCCATATATATAGACATACAAGGCTATGTATTTATGGCTACATTTACAATTTTAGTAACTGCTATATTCCTTAAAGGAAATAAATCCTTAAGGAAATAATTCTGTACAGGAAACAAATCTATCAACAATAGGAAACAAATCTCAACACTCCCCCTCAAGCTGGTGAATAAAGGTTTACCATTCCCAGCTTGGACACATTTGCTTGAAATGCAGTATGATTTAACCCTTTAGTGAGCATATCGGCGAGCTGATTATTGGTAGACATATATGGAGTACAGATCAACCCACTATCAAGCTTCTCTTTAATAAAGTGTCTATCAATCTCTATATGCTTGGTTCGATCATGTTGAACTGGGTTATGGGCAATGCTAATTGCAGATTTATTGTCACAATAGAGTCTCATAGGGCCATCCCAGTGTATTTTCAAATCTGTTAAAATTATCTGCAACCATAATAACTCACAAACCCCTTGTGCCATTGCTCGGAATTCTGCTTCAGCACTAGATCCGGCCACTACATTCTGTTTTTTACTTCGCCATGTCACCAAATTCCCACCAAGAAACGTACAATATCCAGTAGTTGATCTTCTGTCAACTACTGAACCAGCATAGTCTGAATCAGTATATGTTTCAAGAACCATTCCTGTGTGTTGTTTAAATAAGATACCCTGTCCTGGAGTCCCTTTAAGATACTGTAGAACGCGATTAGCTGCTTGCAAATGAATATCTTTAGGATTGTGCATGAACTGACTTATTACACTCACTGCATATGCAATATCAGGTCTTGTGTGAGAGAGATAGATGAGTCTTCCTACTAGTCTTTGATACGTCTCTTTATTAACAGTCGGCGCTTCTTCAGCTTCTCCAAGCTTGTGATTAAGATCAATAGGAGTATTCATTGGTTTGCATGCTAGTTTCCCTGTTTCTTTAAGAAGGTCTGTAATGTACTTCTGTTGAGAGATAAAGATTCCATGTTTAGAGTGTGCCACTTCAATCCCTAGGAAGTATTTCAATCTCCCTAATTCCTTGATCTCAAATTCTTCGGTCAAACACCGCTTCAAGTTTTGTCTCTCGTTCTCATTGTTTCCTGTCATGATGATGTCATCAACATACACTAATAGAGCTGTAACTCCCCCTGAAGTCGAGTGCTTAATAAACAAAGTGTGATCTCCTTGGCTTTGTTTATATCCCATATTTGTCATTACTTTGGCAAATCGACCAAACCATGCCCTCGGAGATTGCTTAAGTCCATACAGGGCCTTTTTTAATTTGCACACTTTATCTGTGGTGCCAAATCCTGGAGGTACTTCCATATAGATTTCTTCCTCTAAATCCCCATGTAAAAATGCATTTTTTACATCAAATTGTTGCAGATCCCAGTCATAATTAGCTGCCAATGACAAAAGAAGTCTCACAGTATTCATTTTTGCAACTGGAGCAAATGTCTCTTGATAGTCCACACCATATGTCTGAGTATATCCTTTGGCTACCAATCTTGCCTTGTAGCGCTCTAGTGACCCATCTGCTTTGTATTTTACTGTATAAACCCATTTGCATCCAACAGGTTTCTTTCCTGGAGGCAAGTCTACCAACTCCCATGTTGTATTTTTCTCCAGGGCTTCCATTTCCACATTCATAGCTTGTTTCCAATTTGTATTAGATAAAGCCTCGGATAATGACGTAGGAGTCTGGATATTATTTAGGCTGGTAAGGAAACTCTTATGGGTTTGTGAGAACTTCTCAAAGGATACAACATGAGATAATGGATACAAGCGATGTTTAGTGCATTCCCTTGTTCCCTTTCTAATGGCAATGGGAAGGTCATTGTCAGAGGCTAAAAGATCATTGTTAGTTTCAGGAACTAATGAAATTTGTAAGGAGGGTTCAGGGTTTGTTACCTCATTCTCAGGGATTGGTTCAGATTCTTGGGCTTGCATTGGTTCAGGAGCTGCGGCTTTATTCCTTGAGTACACTTGTCCAGTCATCCGATCCTTAGGTTCGTCATTGGGTACAGGGGTTGTGGGAGATTCAGGTTTGGTTTGTTGGAGAGTAAAGGGGTCAAAAAGGTCAAAAGGGTTATCAAGGGAGTTTCGATCCTTATCTTCCATGATGACATTCTCCCCCGGAAGAGAAGGAGCGGTAAAATAGGGCTCAGGTTCATAGAAAGTGACATCGGCTGAGACAAAGAATTTCTTTGATGGCGGATGATAGCATTTATATGCCTTTTGAGTGGAAGAGTATCCGACAAAAACACACTTAAGAGCTCTAGGGTCCAACTTTCCCCTGTTGGGTTGGTGAGCATGGACAAATGAAACACACCCGAATATTTTAGGTATAAGATTATTGGAGATTTTAAGCTTAGGATAAAATTGACGTAGCTTTTCCATAGGACTTTTGAAATCAAGGGTCCGGGATGGTAGACGGTTAATAAGATGTGTTGCAGTAAGGACAGCTTCCCCCCAATAGGACTTAAGCATATTATGCTGAAATAAAAAGGCTCGGGTTGTATCAAGTAGGTGACCGTTTTTTCTTTCAGCAACTCCATTTTGTTGTGGAGTGTGAACACAGGATGATTCATGAATGATCCCCTCAGTTTGGAAGTAATTGGTCAATGTTTGATTAAAATAGTCTCGAGCATTGTCAGATCGAAATATCTTGATTTTAGCACCAAACTGGGTGTGTATCATGTTATGGAAGGTAGGGAGAATAAAGCTCACATCGGATTTTTGTTTTAATAAGAATATCCACGAGACTCTAGTACAATCATCAATGAATGACACAAACCATCGCGCTCCAGAAACATTAGGGATTGGAGAAGGACCCCAAATATCACTATGAATGAAATCAAAAGGATCTGAACTTTTGTCATTGCTAAGTGGAAAAGATATACGTTTGTGTTTCACAAGTTCACACACTTCACAGTGAAAATCTTCAACATTCAGAGATTTAAACAAAAAAGGAAACATGATTTTAAGAGATTGAAAAGAAGGATGGCCAAGGCGGCGATGATGGAGCCATAGCTTTTCTTTATTGGAAAGTTTGTGCTCAGAGAGAAATGAAGTGGTACTCTTGATAGGATGTACTGGTGTCTCAAGGTAATACAACCCGTCCTGTTCCTTAGCATGTCCAATCATCGTCCCCAAGTCCTGGTCCTGAAATGCACAGTAAGTAGGGAAGAAGGTCACATTACAACTCAGATCATGGGTCAATTTTTTAATAGAGATAAGATTGGTAAATAGTTTAGGAACATGAAGAACATTTCTGAGTGTAAGGGTGGGGCTGATGTGAACATCACCTATACCAGCAACTGTGGTTAATGATCCATCAGCTGTGGCTATTTTCCGACTACTAGGACATGGGTTGTAGGTATGAAATATATTGGGAGAATTGGTCATGTGATCAGTAGCACCAGAATCTATAACCCAAGAGTTCGCAAAAGATTTATCCGAGACGTTAAATCCAATAGAAATAGGAAAATTACCTGAATGGGCCAATGAACAGGTACCTGAGGGTTTGTCAAGAGTGCCAAGCAAAGATTTTAATCTTTCAATATCGTCTTGGCTGAATCCGTCTGTCACCGGGGAGGCTGCAATTGTTGGTTCAGTAGACAGATGTGCGTGACCACTGGTTTTCTGCTGTCCTCCGTTGTAACCCCAGTCTTTACTGGAAGTTGAAGGCTTGCCATGAAGTTTCCAACACTTCTCCCTTGTATGTCTAGTCTTCTGACAATAAGTACACCTTAAATTGTCCCTATTGTCTCGATTTGGGACCTTTGATGATTCAGCGCGCGGAGTGTGTGTCCTCTGATCATTTCCCCGATTGGCGATCATAGCTGAGCCTTCCAACTTCTGAGGTGTGAGCATAACATTTCTTCTGCTTTCTTCAGTCCGGATAGCAGAGATAGTCTCATTCAGAGTTAGTAACTCTTTGCTGAGAGTTTGAACTCTTACTTGATCAAACTCTGCATTGAGTCTAGCCAAGAAGTCATAGACTCGATCCTTCTCAATATAGTTTTTTAAAATTACAGCATCTGCAGGGCATTTAGTCTCAATACACCTATAATGGTCAAGTTCTTGCCAGAGATTTTTCAAGACATTGGCATATTCAGTGACTGTCATGTTTCCTTTTTTTGTTGTTCCAACTTTCACTTTGATTTCATACACTTGGGCTGCATCATGGGCCTTAGAGTATGTCTGATGAACGGCATCCCAAATGTCTTTGGCAGTAGTTAGAAACATGCATGTATCGCTAATATTTGGCGCCATTGAATTCCATAGCCATGCCATTATAGAAGCATCTTCGTTATCCCACGCCCTAAACTTAGGGTCTCCGGGTGTAGGTCCAGTGCCCAGAAGATGACTTAGGGTCTCCGGGTGTAGGAACAGTGAACAGTGATCACGAGTGAATAGTGAACAGTGATCGCAGATGAACAGTGATCGCGAGTGAACAGTGATCGCGATTGGAAGAAGAAGGTGCAGTGAACAGTGATCGCGATGCGTTTGCAGTTGCAGGCGAACCAGTTCGCGATGTGCGATGAAGAAGAAAGAAGAAGAGATGACGAAGGTGAAGGTTGATTTGAGTTGCGAGTGAACAGTTGCAGAGACGACGAACCAGTTGCAGATGGAAGATGATGAATCGCACGAACCAGTTGCAGGCGATGTGAATGAAACGATGGCGATGGAAATGGAAGATGATGAATCGCACGAACCAGACGATGAACAGTGAAACGATGAACAGCAACAGTTGCAGACGAAAACAGTTGCTCGAAAAAAAAGGCGATGAACAGTGACGGCGCGATTTGCGTTGCAGATCGACGAAAAGGAAGACGATAAACAGTGTCTCGAATACACAGCGGCGGCAACGGAGATGCAACAAGCAGCAGCAACAGTGATGAAGATGGAGGATTCCAGCAGCTACGGCGATGAAGGCCGACAATGATGATTCCGGCGATGAAGGCCGAAACAGATTTCCCAGTAATAAAAACTAGGGCTCTGATACCATGTTAAAATAATAAAAGACACAAAGATATAACGTGGTTCGGCTTTATGGCCTACATCCACGGGAGAAGAGAAATGATCTTTATTCTTGTGTAATGTCTTAATGGAGGGACTCCATATATATAGACATACAGGGCTATGTACTTATGGCTACATTTACAATTTTAGTAACTGCTATATTCCTTAAAGGAAATAAATCCTTAAGGAAATAATTCTGTACAGGAAACAAATCTATCAACAATAGGAAACAAATCTCAACATATAATGTTAAGTACAGAGCAGATACAAGACAAGATTAGTAGCGAAAGGGTACACTCAAACATATGGTGTGGACTATTTGGAAACATTTGCATTGGTTGCCAAGATGAACACGGTCCGAGTATTGCTCTCTTTAGCTGCCAACTACGACTGAGATTTATAACAATTTGATGTCAAAAATGCCTTTCTTCACGGAGAACTGGAAGAAGAGATCTATATGGAGGTTCCTTCTGGATTCAAAAGCAGTCTGTCTAACCACTGGTAAAGTGTGCAAACTGAAAAAGGTGTTGTACGGACTTAAACAATCTCCAAGAGCATTGTTTGGTCGCTTTGCCAGAGTAATGAAAGAGAAGGGATATAAGCAGAGCCAAGGAGATCATACATTATTCATTAAGCACTCAGCGTCAGGGGGAGTTACAACGCTCTTGGTATATGTAGATTACATCATTATGACTGGAAATGATGAGCATGAGAAATAGAGCCTGAAACAGTCTCTGGCCAAAGAATTCGAGATCAAGAGTGGTTATTGAAGTACTTTCTTGAAATTGAAGTGGCAATTCCAAACGACACACAAGAGTGGTTCTTGAAGCATATTTGTGGGATTGTGTTGCCATTTAGAGGAAAAATTAATTTTAGGAGTTGCCGCATCTAAAAGATACTGAAATTGTATAAGTTACTATACGGTGAACAACTCTGTAAGTCTATTTATTTAGTGTTCCTCCATTGAGGCATCATCACGAATAAGAAGAATTCTCCTCTCTTCTCCCACGGACGTAGGCCATAGAGCCGAACCACGTTATATCTCTGTGTTTCTTTATTATTTTATTTTACATCAAGTTGCACTTAGAATAATTTGTTAAAAGTTATCAAATTTCTATGTTAGTACAATTGTTTATAATAAACTTAAGGATATATTACTATTAGGGAGCTTTTGCCAAGATGGCCTTGGCCATTTACTAGTAAAAACTTTAAATCTCAAATGAAAGAGAATTAATTCTAAAAGCTGAAATAATTAGTTATAACATTCCAAAAACCATTATGATAAATTTAATTTAAAAATAAATTTTTTTGTCAAAAATTTTAAAATAAAATTTGAAAAGATTGAAATTTGTTATAAAAAATTGAGGCGTAAGCCTCACTGCGCCTTGAGGTGTAAGTCTTGAGGCGTACTCCTCAATAGTGAGGTATAAGCCTCATAGTTTGACATTGAGAATTAAGCCTTGAGGCTTTTTTTGGGTGCCTCGCCTCGAGGTGTATGCTCAAACAATTTTTAAAGCAATGCTTCCCATCTCTTTTTATTTACATAAAGTTTCAGTTAAAATTTGCCAAGACATTTGGTATTGTTTGTGGGGAAGAGAAAGTCGAAAGTTCTCATGAGTCGTAAAACTGATATCTATGTTGCACCTCTTGCATTGCTTACCCCTAAAGTGTGCTAGGACAACAAACACACATGCGGAAGGCCTGGATTTCCAATTTGGAGAAAGTAGCCTAGGATCTCAAGCAAAGCCTTTGGGATATGCAACAGCACTAGAATTATGAATAAGTAAAAATAAGCGAGTGGGGGAAGCACCAAGGAATGCTTAGCTAATTAGAGTTCTCTAGAGATATCATAGGCAAGTCCCAATCTAGGCATCTTTCAATTTGTGATCTTCGACATTCGATTTAAGGCTAAGATGACAAAGCCTCAATGACCTAGATTATAGAGTTGAGGGACTTTGGGGACCTCTTCGAGGAAAGAGAGCATATTGATATCATTTATTGGAGCCAATTTAGCCATAAACCCCACATAGAGGACACCCCCTTGGAAAAAATTGAACCTCCCTTTATAGAAAACATTGTGATGACTCCCCTTTAGATAAATATGACGACCTTAGCTATCAAAAAGTAAAATGGAAGCGGAGATCTTGTTGAGGATGTGGAGTTCTATAATCTTTGGATGGAACTCCAAGGATTTGACCATTCTTGCTAAATTTGTTGGGAGTCTTGGGACTAACATAAAAGTGGTTTTAGAAATTATAGCCTGGATTGACTTTCTCCTTTGAACAACTTGTTGATTGTTTGAAACTTAGTTTGTAGGAGTAAGTAGAAGGAGATCGCCAACTCATTTGTTGTCCATTCACCAGAAGAATGGAAAAAGGTTGAATGAATATCATACCCAATTCAACTAATAGGTGGTGCAAGTATTTGATTGCAAATGAAGGAGCCGCCTTGACCACTTGTATTGCAAGGCTAGAGGGAGGGTTCTTCCATTATTCCCTAGCCAAGAAATCCATTAGAGTTACATTGAGTTATTGGGGTGAGTGTAGAATTCAACAATGTGAACAAGTCAATTGAAGTTATTAGAGGATGCAAGGTCATGAAAAGGGTGATTTTGACAAGAAAAGGATGAAGAAGATTGAGGAAACTTCTCGGGCTACCACCAAGAAATCTAGGGGCTGGAAGAAAGAAGATCTTGGGTGCCACAGGATACACAAATCACATACCATTGAACATATTTAGGAGCAAGTGTTTTTTGAGATCAAGTTCAAAAACTTCGTTGGTCTTGACTAATCAAGTCTCTTGTAGATAATAAGAGCAAACTAACATTTTGTAAGTTTCTTCGTGATAATGGTCATAAGACAATGAAATGCTTGATGTATAGTTGAAGAGATAAAAGTCCTCATACAGGGGATACCATTGTTTGAGAAAACAAGAGTAGAGATAAGTCCCCTTAGAATGATAGGCGAGATTTGAACTATCTTGGAGGAGATGCTAGTTAGGCCTCTAATTAGGGATGAAGACCCACACTTGAGAAGCCAAGTCAGAGGTCCTAAGTTTGGGACACAATTTGCGGGGAACACCATCAGGAAGACTTATCCATTACTTTCACTAAAGAAGAGGCTAGACGAGTCAAACATCCCCATTTGGATGCCCTAGCGATATCCATGACTATCATGAGATCCACTATGCCCTAATAGGAAATGAGAGTTTGGTTGATGGCCCAATTAAGAAGGCATACAAGAAGTTGGAATCCAAGGAAAGGATCTTGAAACTAGTGCAATCACCACTAATCGAGTTCAAAAGAGATAGCATAGTAATTGAAGGAAATATTGACGATAAGAATTGAAAGAAGCATAGTCATGACCATGGTGTAATTATTAATTATGGATTGTCCATTGGTTTTCTATTTGATCAATGGGCAACCTTTCCTCAATTCCATATGGACCATTTAGCCTTTGAACTCCATATTAAGAACGGAACTAGAGTCGTGAAAGGTCATCAAGATCAAGGTGCTTCAACATGACCATTTTGACCATGGAGAAGCACCAAGAGAAGAGATGGTATCGAAACAAATACAAGAGTTAGTCCTATATGTAGCACTAGGTAGGTTGATCAAGATGGGGCCTTGGTGTACAGTGGTGATCACTTAGCTATTGAGGGGCAAAGACTTATTTGCCTAGGGATATGAGAACATGTTGAGTTCATAGTTGTTAGAATCATGATCTGGTGAATTGTATGATTAATGATTTGATTCTCCCCAAAATGATCCAAATTGGATTCTTGAATCATTATAACTATGTCTCGCAATTGAATCGGTGGTGAATCGTGAGTAAATTGAACTGAACCACTAGTTGAATCATTGTTGATTGGTTCAAATTGTTAATTAGCTGAAAATACTAATATCTTTACAACTTTATGGGTACTTTATATACACAAATATACTATTCAGATTTGTATTATGAATTTTTTAATTCACCAATCTAAATCCAATTGAATTCATTAAGTCTCAAAATGATTCAATTTTGATTCACGATCTAACAGTAAGGTGATTGAACGGTGCATCGACCAAGAGTGGCTTGTGATCACAAGCCCGTCAAGCATACGTGAAGACTAGGGGCTGAAAGAGTTGAAGCCCATCAAGAAGTTGAATAGTTGTTTTTTG
The DNA here is from genome assembly GCA_035771175.1 of Paratinospora sagittata. Classification (NCBI taxonomy): domain Eukaryota; kingdom Viridiplantae; phylum Streptophyta; class Magnoliopsida; order Ranunculales; family Menispermaceae; genus Paratinospora; species Paratinospora sagittata. The sequence continues at coordinate 58,837 of CM069612.1, forward strand.
CATGGTCCATCAAAAAGGTATGGTACTTTGGGTGGCTGATGAAGGGTTGCCATTAGGGGCATTGGTATCTCCCTTAGTGGGATGAATATAATCAACCATTTTTACCTCATTGTCTTGATAAATAGTAACAATATTTATTGATTCTTCTGGGACTTTTGTTGGTTGAAAGAACTATATTCACAAATGATGTCTCAAAACTCAAAGAAGCGTGCTCGCCTTGTTGGTACTTGAAGTGGTTTTGGAATAGGGCGTGGACATAATTAAAGGAAATAAACAACATCAATAACAACAATGACGTAGAGTAAAAGTAAAGAGATAAGGACCTATTGATAATGAAGTAGTTGGGTATACTATGATTCTACTTGTGAGAATTGTAAATGAGAACTTGAGAGCTTGAGTGCCAACCCCATATATAAAGAAAGGAAGAGCGGTGATTACTTTAGATCTTCATCAAAAAGAATCTTGAGGATGAAATAAATGGTAGATTAAAGGGCAAGCCAATTGATATGGTGTATGAAGACTCTCCCTGAGATGACATAATCTGTAGAACAAATCCATGTCATTGTGGCCAAGTACCCTAAATTGGGGACAAGAACTCATTAGCAAATGTGATCTAGTCAAACCAACCAGAACGACTTTTTAGAAATCACATGGGGCCAACATTGTGCCCATGTTGAAACTTAGTTATGAGAGCTCCTAAGAGAGGTGATCCATGCATGCTGAGATGGGCTAATTGAAAGGTCCCCCTATAAGACTTGATTTTCCATTAAGGTAACTAAGGAAATATAGTTTGATACCATGTCTAGGTGTATTGAGGAGAAACCCTCGACTTGAGGTACATTGTTTGTATTAAAGGGAGATCAGCTTGGCTAATGACATAGAGTTATCGAAGGGAAGCATTGAGAAGGAGACTTTGAGAAGGGCTATTATCCTCTCTTCAAGAAGGACTTATCTTGAGACCAAGAAAAGGGTACACTAAGGACCTTCTAGAACCCTTCTATTTAGAGACCTTTTCCTTAATTGACACATGAAACTGGGAGTCTATTATCTATAACCAAAATTGACATAGGATTTATAAATGGAAACTTCCTATTTCTAGATAAGGAAATAGTTACCTATTTGAGAAGAATGCAAATGGCACTCCTTCCAAATGGGGAGTTAGGAGACCACTATATAAACATGCCCAATAGTAGGTTGAGTCCCAACTTCTATCCTATTCAATTGTCAAATAGGGTTTTGACTTGAGTGGTGTTGGGTAAGGGGGGAGGATTAAGTTGGAATCACATTGGTGTCACCACCAATAGTTCTTTTCTTTTCCCTATTTTGTAGCTTCATTTATAACGGAGATTAGGTACATTGAATTGATAAAAGATATGTATGATGGGGCAAGAATCATTGTAAAATCAATAGTAGGAGACATTGACGAATTTCCAATTACAGTAGGTTTACACAAAAGATCTGCCTTGAGCCCCTACCTTTTTGTACTAGTTATGGATGAATTGTCTAAAAATATTCAAGAAGTTATTCCATAGTGTATGTATTTGCTGATGGTATAGTACTGATTGATGAAACTGCATCTAGAGTAAATGTTAAGCTAGAGGTTTGGAAAGAGGCTTTAGAATCTAAAGGGTTCAAGACTAGTAGGACTAAGACGTTAAATGTGATTTTAGTGGAATGTAGATATACAAATGAAGAGATAGTGAAGATTGGAAGTCAAGAGATACTACTGAGTTAAAGGGAGGAGTGCTTCTGGAGTATTATATGATAGGTGCATCCCATAAAAGCTAAAGGGAAGATTTTATAGAGTTGCTATTAGGCCAGTTATGCTATATGGTACAAAATGTTGGGCAATTAAAAAACATGTTAACAAACTAAGTGTAATAGAAATGCGAATGCTAAGATGGTGAGGTAAAACTATAAAAGATAAGATTAGAAATGAGCAAATTTTGGCAACAATGGGAGTAGCACCAATTGGAGAGGTTTGGACACATACAACGTAGGCCTTTAGATGCACCAGTTCAAAAAAGTGACCTATTAGCACGAGGTGGTAACAATAGAGGTAATGGTAGACCTAAAATAACTTAGAGATAATTAAAAAGATTTAACTTCTTTTAATTTGAATTCGACGTAGCCCCCGATAGAGCGGAGTAGAAGAAACGAATTCATGTTGCCGACCTCGTGTAGTTGGGAAAAAACTTAGTTGAGTTGAGCTAAGTATTTATAATGGAGCAATTCTTTTCCCATCCATTCTCATTTACTCAAATTTCATGTCAAAATTTGTTGAGACATGTATAATGGATCTTTATATGCTTTTATAGTTCATCCTGCAACACTAAGAAAAGATCTTCTGTCTTTTAACATTTGAAAATTTCATTTGCTACAAGGAGCATTCAGGCTCTCAAGTGCTCTTTTCAATTCTAGTAGGATCAAGTGAGAAGCAATTCAAAGGCATTGAAGAGTTGTCTAGGCAACGACTAGTCCATTGATTACGCAATTTGCAACAAAGTTGCATAGGCCATGCTTAAAGCAGGTTATGGGGCTTTTTGACAATCTTTCAAAAATTTAATGAGATCAATGAAAATATATGAAGCCTAAGGTCTTGTTTTCTTCATATTGCTACATGTGTGGTCTTGTAGCTTAAAGATTAGTGTAACTGTTAAACATACATTTCCATTGTGCAGTTTATAATTTTCTTTATACCTAAAGTTTGTAAAAGGTCTTGGATTTAAGACTCTTGGTAACATCTGAATATTCCACATTTGCATGTTTGGTATTGGTCTATTCCTCTATTTATCTCTCCCTTTTGGCTCTCCACATGTAGGATGGAGCTGCATTTGTGGGGGACTGTTAGTGATAGCTTGGCATACATAAGCCTCTACCTATCAACCATAGATTTTAGGTTCAATGGTTATCTATTGTCACCAAGCAATAAAATAATTTAATTTTGATTCACGATTCTAGTAGCATCAAGACATTGCACATTCTAGTAGTTTGGAGCATTTGGAAGGAAAGGATCAACATGATTTTTAGGGAGGAATACCACAATACAACTAGGGCTTCGGATTGCTCTTTTTTTCTTATATTCCTATTGAATGCAAGTTTGTAATTCCCAAGGATTACAATCTTAGCAATTGGTTAGAAGGTGGCACAATCTTGTTTTTCATATGCAGTTGGGGCAGTTGCTGTAGGGGAGACTCCTTGTCCTCCTTCTACTAGACGTTCTCGTACCCTTTTTATCTATTAATATATTCTCTCTGTTTCTTTTCATTTTTTTAATAAAAAAAGAAAGTTCTAGTGACAACAACTTGTGCATGTAGAACCATCTAAAGACTTATTCTTATGGAGACAAATTTGATTGTACAATTTGACCTTGGTGAAGTCATCAAATGTAAAAGGCAGGTTGAGACTTGGGCCAAATGCAAAGTTTTTCCAATAGTCATTTGAACTGCCAAATGGACATACCTCACCATTTGAATAGTGGCAGAAAAGAATGCGAAACTTTAGAAGAGAGGGTGTGAAACCAAGAAAAGTATTGTGGAATATGGTTACAGAAACTCTAGAAAATGCTTAAAGAAGTTTGATTTATGTTATTTTTCTCCGTGGTCTTGTAAGTATCTATGTGATGTCATATATCTGTTGCTTGTTTTTAGTCATATGCAACAACCTCACATTTTGAAACCAAAATAGCTCTAGTCTATGGTCAGATGAATGAACATTCATAAATCAAGTGAGTTCTCACAGGGAACATCTATTAGAAGGATTAACTTAGTCACAAGTAGTCCAAATATTCTCCATCTTCTAGATTTGCATTGTTATTTACCCTCTTGGCATGTTGCAACTAGAGTTTTCATGCTACAAGTGTAGGTCCCCACACATCATAATAAATCAAATCAAATAGTATAAGAGAAATAGAACTACTTTGACAATTTGATTTGAAAGGTAGGGTTGAAAAGTTAGGAAGTTTACAACCACTACATTTAGAAATGTTATGAAATTTCAAATTTCCTAAAGATCCCTTTGACGCTAAAAATCGTAAACAAGAAGCAGACAAGTGCCTAATCTAGAGTGCCATAAATAGAAATTAAGAGTTGGCACCCAAATGAAAAAAGGACAAATCTACACCGGAAGCTGCTACATTTGGAATCCTCAGCTTCTCCAAGGTGTATAATCCTCCTACCTATGACCTATCCTAATTATCTTCTAAGAATGAGGATCTTGCATATAACAAAAAGTCGAATAAAATTGAACAAAGCATCCAAAATGACATAATTGACTAATAGAAATAAGATTCGATTTATGTTTGGAAAAATAATGAACATTGGAAAAAAATAATTGAGTAACAACATGACCAACACCAGCTACTAATGCATGGGGATTTCATTAACCGTCATAATAGGTAAAAATGACGTGGATGAAGATAAAGAAACAAAAAAAGGGTCACATGACATGTGGTGCGAAACACCAGAGTCAAATACCATGTAGATAGAGATATACCCGAGGGTTCAAAGATGACAGACCTACGAAAGAGGTCATGGACATGGCATGTGGCTGGACTACAAGGTACTTCTAGAGCTTCTTTGCAAATGTGGCTAATAACAAAGCAAATCTATTAGTGTTAGATTGGATGGAAGCACCCTTTTCTCCAGCCATGCTCAATAATAACAGATGCAAGCAATCACCAATCAAAGAAAGAATCAATGCACACACACCACACTACAACAAAAGACATATACCCAAGAAACCTTATGAATGAACGTATGCAAAATTAGAGAAGAAGAACACAAACAATGAGAAATGGAAACTCCAAAGCACAAATCTCACAATGATTGGCACGATTCCCAAGCAATGTTTACTTGAACTTGGGTATGGGTGTCAAATAGGGGTACATATGCAGAGGTTGGACTTGTTTCAAATTATGGGATATGAGGACTCGACTAAAAAGTATCCTAGAATTTGGATCTGGGTACTTGGACAAGGTTATGTTCATTTTAAGCCTATATCCTATCTTTTTTTCATATTCTTTTCAATCGTTTGTTTTCCTCTTTTTTTCCCATCTTAGTGAATGGTCACCTATTAGTTATTCTCTTCATTTTTACTTTCTCTTTTTTCATTGGGGAGTCTACATAGTAATATTTTAAAATCTGAAGTGTTGAACATGTATGCTATACCCATGTTGGTACCATGAAGTGTTGACACGGGTACATTGGGCTAAAATAAAAAGTCCGTGTAACATAGTTCCCAAGACAAAAAATTGCAACTTGCACAAAATCTAAGACGTGCTAGGCACGTTTTTCTAAACAATGAATAACATCACGTAAACAGTGTCGTGAATAGTACAGATGAATAGTGTTGAGGAATAGTATGAACAATGCACATGAATAGTATGCACGAACAATGAGCATGAGTGGTGCGCGTGAACAGTGCTTGTTATTCAAAAAATTAGATCTGCAAGACGCATGCATGCCATGAACAGTACTAACTCCATTCACTACCAATGAAGGTCCCATATCGATTATTGCTTTGATACCATGAAAATAATGCAAAGAGGAAAAGGGAAGAGAACTAGTTAGAAAGCTAGGGTTTCAATTAGGTTTGCAAAAGAATGAGTACAAAGAAGATAAATAAGGCTTATATAGCCTATTCGAAAATTTGCTAAGCTACTCTTTTATAATTGCTAATAACTTAATACAATTCCATTATGGCTACTTAATTTATACAAATATTGGAGTCACAAATCTAAATCCTAATTCAGTTCACCTGCTAGTGATAACTTGTATATTTTGTTGGGCCTCTATAAACTATAACCTTTTGGTTCAATGTCTAGAAATGGGAATACACCCGGCTAGGGTGAGGCATTGTTAGAGGGTGTTGATATTGGCAGTGTTTTGGTCAATTTGGAAGGAAAGAAACACAAGAATATTTGAAGGGATTGATGCAGATGAGTTAGGGGTCTGGGAGAGTTCTCATCTCATTTCATCTTTGTGGGTTAGTGCAAGTAAATTGGCAAATGGATTTTGGTTTAGTGAGTGGATGTCGTCTTGGAATGCTATATTGGAATGTTTGTATTGTTCTCAAATGGACAGCTTGCCCTCTTTGAGTTGTTTTGGGCTCTTGTGCAAGTTTGTATGTATTAATATGGTATTTAGTTTCTTGTCAAAAAAAAAAAAAAACCACTTTTGCGTTCAATGACAATATAACATGATGGTAAACCTAATAAAAGGTCTGTTAACATTTGCATACCTCCCATTTGTATGTTTGATATTTGTCTATTACACTATTCTTCTCTCCCTTTTGGTTCATGGTTGGGCCTATTAAGTATTAGTGGTTGTGCATGTGAGGAGTATTAGTGGTAGCTTGACATTCATGGTTGGCCCTCTTAAGTATCAGCCACAGCTTTTGGGTTCAGTGGTTATCTATCATCACCAAGCTGCAAAATGATTTGGTTTTGATTCGCAATTCTGTCAACAATAGCTTATGCATGATGAACCATCTAAAACCATTTCTTATAGAACATCTAAAAGCTCCCACATACCAAGGTCTCTATTTCTTTGAAAATTTGATGTTACAAATTAACCTTGGTGAAGTCATCAAATGTAAATGATGGATAGAGATTTGGACCGAATACAAAGTTACTCCAATAGTCATGTACACTGACAAATGGACATACGAAGGACGCAAAACTTCAGAAGAGATAATGTGAAGCTAAGAGATGTGTAGTTGAATATGGTTACAGAAACTTTAGACAATGTTAATAAGCTTGATTTATGTTATTTACCTCCATGGTTAAATATCTATGTGATGTCATATTTATGTTGGTTGTTTTTAGTCATATGCAACAGCCCAACATGATACTAGAAATGAAATCAAGTGAGGCTTCACAAAGAACATCCATTAGAAGGATTTACTAGGTCACAAGGAATCCAGACATTTCTCCATCTTCTGGGCTTGAATTGTTATTTACCATGTTGGCATGTTTCCACTCATGTAATCATGCTTAGTTTTCTTAATTTTTACCTTTTCTATGCTTGATTTGCTTGAGCTGTGGTTTGTCTTTGGCATGGCGAGTACAAAGGCACGTGCCAATATGTTTGTGCATGTGTAAACCTTCCACTATCCCAAACATCATTGAAAGCTTGAAAACCATAAGATATTGAACAAACACTACAAGAAAAGCTCAATTTGGATACACTGCATGTCATCAAAATATTTTTGGCATTTTTGTAACCCTTTAAGAGTTGGGCTGTCTGTTTTAGGGTTTACAGAGGAAAGAAGGGATTCCAAGTTTCGATCACAGAGGAGGGTTTGGTTTTTCCGTCTCCAAGAGTGCAGAGTGAATCAGATATAAAATGATTTCTAGGCAAAAGTCCTAGATATGACCCAAGTAACCCAGGGTGTTTCCCACTGAGTGATGAAGCTTTTCATCCTTCATATCACTGGTTGACCTCGACTCGACCCTTTTGGCGTCATATCTAGTATCCTTTTGGCATCATATCTAGTATTCAAAATTTGAAATTTGAACAAACATGCCCCTTTTGGCGTCATATTTAGTATTCAGAATTTGAAATTTGGACAAACATGCGCTATTCTTACAATCATGCCAAATGTTTGTCAATCACAATAACCCCAGTCAAAGTGGTAATCTTTTTACCTTTTCACATTACTTGGGAGTGATGGGTGCCAAAAAAAGTCTTCAATCTATGAACGTTCAAGTTGCTTTCTGAGATGGGGGAAAAGAATATAAGTTAACTTTTTCATGTATTCTCTCATTACACATTAGAAAAGAAAAAAAAATAAAAAATAAAAATAAAATTGAACTCCATCAAGTAATGGGTACTGGTGTCAGTGGAATTGTGTCTGGTTATTGGTATGCTAAGGTGGTGGTTACTGTTCTGCTAGTTGTGGCCAAAAAATCTGAAAAACAAATGAACAAAAAAAGTGAAACAGGGAAACTCTGAAATATCATAAATAAAGAAAAAGAGAACAGGGATAAACACAAATTAAGAAGAGCTAGCCAATGAATAAGATCAGATATAATCAAATTTTCATATGTTTTGACAGTTTTCTCAACAATAGGAATGGAATTTTATCTCTTTTGGGTCATTATTTGCACAAATTCTTCTTTTCCAGAGCTTTTCTATGTGCTTTTACCACCCTTTTAAATTTATGATCTATGTTGCTTCCGTTTCTACCTACTTACTAAACGATGCATCAGTTTATAAAAAACAAAGTATGGGTGTGTACGATTATGATCTTTCTCCTTTTCAATTAATGTTTGGATCCACTGTTTCCACTGTTCCATGTTTTTATGGCAATGCAGGACGGGCTTTTCTCACATCGCTTTCGAGAAAATTAACTGTCTGAGACATGAGTAAACATGTTTACTGCTACTATTTAATTTCCATGTGAATGATTCATGCATGCATGAACATGAACAATTGGTGCAAGTTATTATACTGCTGTGAAGAAAATGTTATAACAGAGGGAAGAAGGGTGGAGTTTAATTGAATCCATGTGCATGTAAAGGTCAGAACAGTGTGTCCCATCCCTGCTCTTTCCTGTCCCCAAATACATACATATAGCTTCAAATACATTCAGAAAAGATTGGAGAATGATTGGTTCATCTATCCCTCCCTTTTCGCCACATGCCAAAATCTCTAATTAGATTTTGCCGTTTCATACAAATATTATTATAAAGTCTCTTGGGTGTTCTTAATTATTTTTTTCTAGATTCTTCTTCATCTACCATATATCATACACAATAATAATAATAATAATAATAATAATAATAATAATACATATTATTATATATATGTTCTTTTTGGAGTGATCATGTGTTTCTTTCTGGGTCCTCTGCTTGAGATATAGTTTAGTTATTTTCTCCATTTTCACTGTTTTATTGATCTGTCATTCGGGTTCCGTTGTCCATTTGAGCTCCTCTCAATAATATATATATATATAGTCTATACAACATATAGATATCTGGTAGGTCCTTGACATGCACAACATATAGTTTTATGTGTTGCATATGAAGACACTGACATATAGTTTTAAATTTCAGGTGCAAGGTAGGGATAATGGCGGAGGAAGAGAAAATTCGTTTGTTTTCTATATGGGAGCTGTGAATTAATAATGTTGGAGGGACTCATGTGGGTGAGGTCAGCATTTAGAAACCAATGAAGGGAAGAGGATCATGAAAGGGCTGATGTGGTGTGTGGCGTGGACGAATCAGGTTTCGACACATAATCCCCACCTTCTCGAAAGTGACCCGAAAATATATAGGCAGCGACGTCAAAGCTGTCTTCTAAGGGGAGAAGAAGGGGACCAGTATCTTTCCTTTAGTCACGTATTGTCCTTGTCCAACTCATTATTCTCCTTTTCTATACCATGCAAAAATGGCGTGACACGTGGTGGCCCGGCAGTGGACGAGAAGAAGCCAAAGCGGTCAGAAAATTCTGACCTAAAAGCTGTGTCCGGCCGGGATGTTTTTTTTTCCGGCGAGGCGGGCTGAAAGGCATGGTATGGTTCTCTTCTTTTGGCTTTCTCCTTAAGATAATATGTTGAAGGTGAAATGTTATATATAGTGAATAATAGTGTGTATGTTTGAGAGGTGAATTGGGTGTTGTGCTCCTATATAAAACTTGGTTTGTGGGTGTGAGAAGGGAGAGCATCACTATCTTCAATTTGGTAGGTTCTCTGGAAAGGTGGTGATGCTTGGTTCTCCTTTTTAAACAATTGACCTCATTGATTAGCTATTTTTGTTTTGTCTTGTGGCTTTTCTGGCTGCAGTTCTCCTGTTAGGGTGAAATCGGGTCGGGTCGGGTCGGGTCGGATTTTTGCTCCCTAACTCACCCAACCCGATAAGGTCGGGTGGTAGTCGGCTGGACCCGATGCCACCCGACGTAAGGTCGGGTCGGGTTGTTCGGGTTAGGCTCTCATTAAATAGTTTAATTTTTTTTAAAGCTTAATAACTACTATTTAAGCTTATATTGGTAATAAAATATGTTGGATTATCATGTATCGAGCTTATTAAACTACTATTTAAGCTTTAAAAATGATATTTCTCTTTTTTGGGAGAACTCATATATGTACAAGTTAAACTATTCTTAAACTTGACTTATGAGAATGAGGATGAATAGAAAAGTGATGGGTTTTTATAGAGAATGAGGGTCTCATTCTTTTTAACAAGTAATGTGAGACTAAAATGAAATATTTTCTCTTTTAGTTTCAAATACTCATTTTATCCTATTCTTCTTATCATCTAACCCAACAACTCAAAAAAAATAGTTAAGGGTAATGAGCCTTCTTAGTGAGAGGCCTTGTATGTAATAATTTTTTAGTATTTTTATTATATATATATATATATATATAAATTTTAAGAGGTTGGGTCGGGTCGCTCAAAAATTAACCCTATCAATCTGACATATCAATCAAACCTGACCCGATCTAAAATGGTCGAGCTTGGTCGGGTCGAGTTCGGTCGGGTTGCTTACACCCCTATCTCTTGTGTATACATGTATTAATTTATTAATTGAGAACATGATTAGAAAGAACTTCTTAACCAATAATGTATGTATTAATTAATTGATCACTCTTTTCCTTTTTTTTTTTTTGTTTTTTGTTTTTGTGACTAGAAGTAACGTGTCCTTAAGCCTTGTATTCCCAATAATCTTCGTATCAATAGATTGACAAGAATGGTCCCGTCTTTAAGGCTTATAATCAACCGAGTTTGTAAATCTATCTCGTGGGTAGGGGTGCGATTATTACTCTCTTAAGGGACTTATGTCATAGAAGCCTTTAGCTCGGTAGATTGCCCCATAAATGTATTTATTAATTTCTTAGTCGTATTTATATAATATTTTAGTCACCTTTTATGTTTGGAATTGCATTGTTCATGTTTCAAAAGATGCAAGTTATAATACACAGAATATTCTAAGCTTAAAGTTATATATAGTCCATATATATATATATATATATATATATATATATATATATAATCAAATATGCCACGCCATAATTATCAAATCCCTTATGGTATTTTAATTATAGTGCCATATAAATCACCTTTGAAAATGTGCAACTTCAATTAATTGGATTGGATATTAAGGTCAACAACATAAATTCTAACTTTAAATATCATAGAATTGCCAATGCATAATATAATATACATAATATATATATATATATATATATTTGAATAAATTAAATGAAGAACATATGATTATTGTGATGAGAAGTGCAAATGAAGTTAAGTGGATGAGGGAGCAAATAAATTAGTATTTGACCGACCACATGAAGGACACGCTTTTATAATAATTTATTAATATTAATTCCATGGTGATTTTCCAGTTCCCACTTAGAAAAAGGAGTGTTTGGGAGAGAGTTGAATTTTTTTTTTATTTGTATTGTAAAAATATAATTTTCTGCTTATCCTTGTACACAGTCACATAACAAGTTGGTAGCTAATACAAGTGGAGAAAGCAAGAGTGGCCACTTCCACCACCTACACATACATACATATACACAAATATATTTATATTTTATGGCTTCCAAATGTGGGGGATTTCAAAGTCTGTCAGCCATGAAAACCAAATTAATTAATTAATTAAAGTGTAATTAGTAGTAGTATAATTAATTAATACACATGTATAATTGTATTTTCAGATATTTGTATCTCTATGTCTATATATATATATATTGATTAATCAAGAGACTTGATGACGCAGGGATTGTTTTAGTTGTGGAATTAATGTGATTCTGTGGAAGTGGGCTTAATTAATTTATTTTATTATTATCACTATTATAATATAGAGGAAACATACATCATCTACTTGGTCATGCTCCATATAAATAGTTTTAGGAAAGGAAGATGACGATGAAAAAACTGATCTCTTTAATTAAGGTGGCTACTAATTTAATCACAAAAAAATTCTGTTTAGGTCATAAAAAAATTACTTATTTTGATTTTTAATAATACTCTCATGTGATTATATCAAAATGTTCATTTTTTTTTTTTTTCATTTCTTCATCGTGGGGTTCGGCCTTGCGTGACCGAACCAAATATTCTAGGTTCGGTCGCACACGACCGAATCAAATGTAAAAATAATTTTTTTAAATTATTCGGTCGGAGATGACAGAACCTAAAATATTAGGTTTGGTCGCACACGACCAAACTAAATGTAAAAATAATTTTTTGAACTGTTCGATCGGAGATGACAAAATTTAAAACATTAAATTCGGTCGCAGAGGACCGGGCTTATCACGATTGGTTCAGTAACTTAGGTCCGAAACAATCGCGATTCCTTCTCACCCACTTCGATTTTCTCCCACTTTTGTCGACGTTTTTTGCGAACAAAAACATCAAAACATTCGATTTTATGTAATCTAAATACTAAATATGATAAAAAAAAAAATCTCTTATCAATTTAGTGATTTTTTACTAAAAAAGAAATTATAGTAATGAAGTAAATGATTTTTATAGTGATTTAAGGTTTTGAATGTTGAAAATTTTAAAAAAAAATAGAGAGTGTGTTTTGAAAAGGTTAAAATCTGAGAGAAACTTAGAAGGGTGTTTTAGAAAGTTTAATAGGGTAAAGATAGCAATTTTTTATATTTTGCGACAGAAATAAGATGCGGTAGAAAGAAGATTTTTTTGTGATTTAAATAGCCGTCTCTTAATTAATTATACTAAACACATACTTAATTAATGCATGTTTAGTTAATTAATTAATTAATTACTAAACCCTTATTATTATTATTATTATTGAATTTTAACTTGTCTTCTCCTCCTTCTTCTTCTTCTTCTTCTTCTTCTTCTTCTTCTTCTTATTATTATAATTATTATTATTATTATTATTACTAAACATATACACCTGCAATTGCCAACCCTCCATCCCCAACCAAATTGTAGAACAGAACTGATCACTCTGATCAGTACTATTGAATTCTAACTTGTCTTCTTCCTTCTTCTTCTGCTTGCTCATGGTAATTCAAATTTTATTAATTATAAATATATATATCTATATATATATATATATTTGTCTTTTGTGGTACAAATTTCAGTATAATTCACGTGGCACTCATGTGGGTTTTCATGCATGGCCATGCCATTTGCCATCATGCATGGTCATGATCATTTTCGCGTGTACTTTGGATTATTGTCTGAAACACCTGAATGGTAATAAATATTTAACAGAAAAGTTGACAGAAAAAGTAGTCTTGTCCTCGTTTGCTCCATCTACTGAATGAGTCAGTTCCAGTTTTCTGAACCTTATATATATATATATATATATATATATATTATATTGAATATTCTACCTGATCATGGTCAAACCATTTAGCTAGAGATTATTTTTTAATTAAAAAATATATTTATATTAATTTGTATAATATATATTTGTGATATAAAACCAAAATTAGTTTAATTAATGGAAGTTGATGTACACTACTAATTCTTGGTGCTTGATCTAAAGTGGATATGTGGGTTTTTCTTTTACTTTTTGGTAGGTCTTATATAGTTAAGTTAATAATATATACATAAGTATACTTGTAATGAAAATGATATTTCTCGACCCTCATCTATCTTTTATTTGAAAACAGGTATTGAAGGATTTAGACAATATTTGAAAAAAATGCTTTGGCCTCTAAGTATAACTTTATTTTCTTATTAAAATCAGTGATCAATTAAGAGGTATAATTATTATTTTTATTCAATGTATATTAAAGAAAGACTTCTAACTACACCCACCCTTGATTAATTGGGTAAAACCATGATTTTTCATTAGATAAAAAAAAAAAAATGTTTTCATCAATAAGACAGCAGCAGTTGACTATATAATATCACTACTTTTCTCATTATCATTATCACCGATGTATAGTGATTAATTTTTAAGAAATTATAATGGCTGGAGTTAGCCACATTTGAGTGGTTTTAAATATTAAGGGCAACTAGTTTTTATCTATTATTAATAGATCTCTCACTCTCTCTATGTATATATCCACTGTCTTAGTAATTATTTTTATCAAATAATTGTGTGTTTTTAATACTTGCATTAAATAGAAGCCATATTACTAACATCTGGTAGCTCGGTTAGTTGAGAAACTGAGTATAAATGAAGTTGAGGTATAGGTCTCGAGTTCGAGCTTGAGCGTGTCTCCATTTATCTGTTAATGTTGGGAAGGTCAACCCAAACGCCTCCGTCATGTTACCATGTGTTTTTAATACTTGTATTAAATAGAAGTCATATTACCAACATATGATAGCTCAGTTGATTAAAGAACTGAGTATAAATAGAGTTGAGATCTATGTTTTTAGTTCTAGTTAAGACATACTTCTATTTATCCGTCTTTGTTAGGAGGGTCAGCCTAAACGCTTTCACCATGTCAGAGTCCAGGAATATTAATCAAGTTCAAAGAGAAAGATGATACCTCTCGCGTGCCAAAAAATCAGTAATAAAAAAATAAAAAAATAGAAGTCATATAAATTTGATATATGATATAAACTTTTATTACTAAAACTAGTTTATAAATTATATGTGGTAATTTCTAATTATAAAAGTAAACATATATATATATATATATATGTTCTATTATATTTCACTCTCTTTGTCTCCTTCTACATACCATTCTTAATTGTCAAAAACATAGAATATTGAAAATTTACATGTATCACAAATGATTTCATACCCAACAAATATTGAATGAAATGAAGCTTCACAAATCAGGTAAATTAATATGAATCTGGTTGATTTTTAATAAATTAATTGGTTTAATTTGGATGTTTGCATATTTATGAACATATATGGAAGTAAAATTTATAGTAATGCATGTATATATAGTACCAGATCGAATTAATAAAGAAAGAAAGGTCAATTTTTTAATACCTTGTAAGCACGGCAGGGTGACACAACATACATAGCAAGTTGGTTTGTCCCAAGTGGGAGGCGTGTGGAAAATTTGATTGGATTCATTTAAAAGAAAATTCAAAGGAAATTAATTAACATCCCTATATATATATATTGGTCCACCGCTGAGGAACATTTAGGTGGTGTCCTTCTTCGCTTTATTCTCTTTAGTTTATGATTTAATACCAATTGAAGCACGAGCTTGCCAGGGCATTAATGTGTCTCCTCCTTGTTTATAATGAGTTTATTCTCTTTAGTTTAAGTTTTCACCTTCTTTTTCTATGCATATATATTATATTAACCTGTGAGTGATGCTATATTTATATCCAAAATGTATATTTAGGTTGTATTTAGTTTATATAATATATTTCGAAAATATGAAAAACTCGTTTGGTTCATTAAAACTTGAAAATAATTTTTTTAAATTTACAAAAAAAAAAACAAGTTGTTTCTTCAAAAAATTACAAAATATTTTCACTTTTTAAGTTATATTTTATACTTTTCAGATGGTGAACCAAATATAATTTTAAAATATATATTATTTTTATACACTATTAAATTACTTTAAATTATATATTAACACATAATTTAAGACAATTTATGATATAAACTTTAAATATACCTTTTCAATGTTAATAAATTAATTGGTTTAATTTGGATGTTTGCATATTTATGAACATATATGGAAGTAAAATTAATAGTAATGCTTGTATATATAGTAGCAGATCGAATTAATAAAGGAAAGAAAGGTCAATTTTTTAATTCCTTGTAAGCACGGCAGGGTGACACAGCATATATAGCAAGTTGGTTTGTCCCAAGTGGGAGGCATGTGAAATTGATTGGATTCATTTAAAAGAAAATTCAAAGGAAATTAATTAGCATCCCTATATATATATATATATTGGTCCACAGCGGTATTTAGGTGGTGTCCTCTTTCACTTTGCAGTGAGACTAATTCATACTCGGGTCGATACACGAAATGGTAAAAATATCCCAATAGGATAGAATTTTATACACAAGGGGAGTTTGATCCCGTGACCTTGCTTAAGGAGAACAACTGTCGAACCAATTGAAGCACGACCTTGTCAGGGCATTAATGTGTCTTCTCCTTGTTTATAATGAGTTTCTTCTCTTTAGTTTAAGTTTTCACCTTCTTTTTCTATGCATATATATTATATTAACCTGTGAGTGATGCTATATTTATATCTAAAATGTACATTTAGGCTGCATTTGGTTTATATAGTATATTTTGAAAATAAGAAAAGCTAGTTTGGTTCATTAAAACTTGAAAATGATTTTTCAAAATTTACCAAAAAAATAAGTTGTTTCTTCAAAAAATTACAAAATATTATTTTTTAATTTTTTACTTTTTAAGTTGTATTTTATACTTTTCGAACTAAATATAATTTTAAAATATATATTATTTTTATACACTATTAAATTATTTTAAATTATATATTTGCACATAATTTAAAGTAATTTATACAATAATAATATAAACTTTAAATATACACCTTTTCAATGTTACTTTTGCATTTTCTATAACTTGTCGGTCAGATCCGTTACCACATAAATGCATTTATAATAATCTTTTTATTTTTAAAAGATGGGGCCTTGAATTAGGTAATGAAGATTCATAGGAAACTTCCTTGCTCTAGCTAAGTGGCCTACCCCATGAGCCAGCCTTGTGACAGGTTT
This sequence comes from Paratinospora sagittata, assembly GCA_035771175.1. Lineage (NCBI taxonomy): Eukaryota > Viridiplantae > Streptophyta > Magnoliopsida > Ranunculales > Menispermaceae > Paratinospora > Paratinospora sagittata. The sequence goes on from CM069612.1 coordinate 75,435, forward strand.
CTCAAACGTAACATCCACCATAAAAGTCTACATACAGTACCTAGCTAGTTGGTCCTTTCCCACGTTTTTTTTTTCTACTTAGATAAAAGATAAGATAATCCTTAAAAAAAAAAAAAAAAGGTAATTCCATTGATCCATCAATTTTTTTGATTAATAGATATAAAGAAGCTAATGTAATTAAAGAAAAATATTTTATAATAGCATGCTGACGCATGATTAATTTAAGACGATTTAATATTTTTTAAAGACAATATCAATAAAATGTGTTAGTCAAACATTATCTGTAATTAAATAATATACAACAATATTTTTTTATTTATTTTTTATTTTTTTATCAATTGAAGTAGTTTAGTATTTTTAAAAAAAAAAGAAAAAAAAATTCTTCCATAGAGTATCTTAATTAATATGCATAATTATTTGGCTTTTTTACTTTTTTGCCTAAAAATGTTAGACTGTGGAAAAAGATAAAGGGGCTATCACATTTAATCTACTCGTTGACATCTTTATAAGATTTAAAAAATGAAGTCTATTTCTAGTTCCACAATTGATGGACAGATTGTACTACAAAATGAAAAAAAAAAAAGATTGACATATTGAGAGAGAAATAAAATTATTATTATTATTATTATTATTATTATTTAAAAAAATGGTATTACATATCAAGGGACTATTGATGATGTGAATGTGTTGTGTACAAGTGGTCGGTGGACTTATGTGCTATGTGACACATGAGTTGTTGTTAGAAAGGAAGGAAGGAAGGATGAGACCTAAGAAAAAGGGATTTTTTTTTGTAATTATTTATATCACTCTCTTTATATATACCACTCTCTTATAAGTAATAATAACATGAATAAAATTATAAAAATTAAAACCCAAAAGTTATAATTATTTGACTCAATAATATAAGCCAAAGGGCCTATTGTTGACTTATTAATTAACTTCTTTACTCAGTTTTAATTCGTGATTTCATTGTATCATTTTTAGTATAGGAATGATTTATTTATATATATATATATTTTAGAGGAAACAACGGACTATGAGGTATCCCATCTTTTAAGAACAGACTAATTCTCATACCCAATCAGTTGACACGTCGACCCAATGCGAACTCGGCCTCCACACATTTTAAAATCTACCTCGTCCATCTACAATGATACACGCATTTCTACCCGTGAGGGAACACCACGTTACTCGCGAATAACAAGCAGATCGTAATCACGCCAGGATTCGAACTCACGTCTCTTGCCTATCCCTCGAAGCCTGGAACCAACCGCACCGTGCCCTAGTTGGCCTAGTATAGGAATGATTTAACTAAACCATTATTTGCAATTCACAAATAGTGCACATTCATCCCTAGCTAGTTAGTATAATATAGAAGAGGACTCCCCACAAATATTATTTGAGGTCATTATATATAACTCATCCTACTTTTTTCATATTAGTGATTACATCTATAGAATCTAACTTGTTGAATAATCTTAATTTTTTTTTTTTAAATCTCTTACACTACCTTAAAAAAAGTGAGAATGAACCAATTATATATAATAGTGCAATTCTATGTCCATGGAAATTCCTTGAGAGAATTTCCATGGAAGACAAGATCTTAACCTTTTCTTTTTATTAAGATCTTTGTTCTAAATTTGATTACATGTTATTGTCAATTTCAAACTCTTTCAAGATTTACAACCTTAAAAAGAGGAGCTTGTCGTGGTTTGTGTCAACATTTTAAAAATGATTTGATGTTTGTAATAGGAATATTTGATTATTAACTAGTCATGGAAACTTCAATTAAAAAAAATATTAATTTCATAATATTAATTTTGAAAAATACCAAAAGGTATAAAGGAACTTATGAATTGAGATTACTTAATTCATTTGTAATACAATAGAAGGGAAAATACAGATGACCCTCCACACATATAGAGTGTATTAAAATAAAGGGATATAAATGACATAGAACATGAGGACATTAGGTTACAAATGATGATAATATAAATTTTATTTATCATGCATTTAGGTGAGTTCTACATATATAATAAAAATTCTATCACACTATTTTATAAAAGTTTTATATGATTTTGTTTTTCTTTTTGTAAAGATTATATTAATGTATCAAATTTAGTGATAATGCTGATTTATTTATTTATTTAATTATGTACAATATATATGAGATTTTTGTAATAAATTAACTCAAATGATTGAGTAGGTATATTAAATGATTTATGTTATATCCTAAATTGTCTAACTATAAAAAATGAAGAGTTGATGATTTTCTAAAATTAATAAATTATATTCCAATGTTTCTTTTCTTCTTCTTTTTGTAAATCTTATTGTCTATTGCTTGCCATGAATTCTTTCGAAAGCCAATATTAACTAAGTTATTACCTCATTACTTTCTTAACACTCACACACAAATATATATATATATATATATCTCAAATTGCTTTGACAGAAACATCTTTGAAAAGATAGTTATGATTTATAAAAATTACATTTTTATATGTTCAAATATGTAATGAATTCGAAATTTTATTTTTCAATATACAGAAACAATGAATTTCAATATTAATTACTTGTGTTTTCTTAATTAAAAAGAAAAAGCAATTTTTTGTCTTCTACACAAATGTTAAAAAACTATATCAATATAGACAACAACGGTATTTTATGTAATAAATAAGAAGATTTTAATAAATAAAAATAAAATATAATTGATATTAATTATGAATCAATTTTTGGCATTTAGTTTTATATTAATTAATTTTAAGTAAAAGTCTTAGCTACAATCATATTGAAAAAAAATACCTTTCAACACAATTACTGTATTTGGCTTTGAGGATATTCCTTCCTTATTATTTTTTTTTTAAAAAGAGTAATTATGTTTTTTATAATATTTTAAGTTTTCCTCTTTTTATCTTTTGAGCTTTTAATATTTTACTTTATTTTAATTGAAAAAAATAATTAAATTTATCCTTTCATCTATGCTATTATAATATTTAAATTTAGAAACCTTACAGTATGATCAATTTTTTTTCTTATAAAAATATTTTTGAAAATTTTAATGATATAAAAAACTAGTATAGTAATTTATAAAAGTCTAACATTTAATTATTTTTTATTTATTTTAAATAACTAATAGAAATGCACGTGCACGCATTTTTTTTTTTTTTTTTGTAGAGGCTATACTTCTGCTTCAATTAGAGGTAAAAAAAATTTAAAATATTTATCAAAAATAATATTTTTATACTAACCTTTACTTCTTTTAAGAGGTTACGAGTAAAGTCAACAAACATGTGTAATATACAAACATGCACATTTGTTCTCATAAAAGATTTTGTATTTTTTCTGAAAGTACTTATTCATCAGTAAAATCACATGGAATTCAAGCTAGTTGCTCCTTACCTTATTATATTAAAGATAAAAGACAAAAGGCAGGCATGCATCAAGAGATAAAGTAATTTAATTCCATATGAAAAATGTGATATATTGTTATATTGGACAGAAGTACTAGAATCATGGAAAAAATGAGGTGTGACTTTTTTGTATCTTTGACTCAATAAGAACCTTGTATTTTTCTTTTTTTTTTTTTGTTTATAATGTCTCGGTGTTACTGTTAACGTTTTTATAGGGACTAGACTATTTTAGAGTCGAAAATTACAGAAATTGATGTTGGGCGTTATTTTTCAAAATAAACGAATAAATACAGATACGAACTCAGACTCGAAATCGAAACTTTGGGTAACCGTCTTTTATTTCATTAAACAAACCCCATTCTGTTTTATTATTGTTTTAAATTTCTAGTAATATATATATATATATATATATTTTTGTAATTTCTAAAGTCTTGGACGGTGTGGACTTGGAGGCAAAGCATGAGAAAAGGTCTCAATCCTTGTCGTCCCAAAACAACCGACAAGCATGTCTGCATCTCTTTCTTTTTCTCTTCTTTTTTGGCCAATTTGTTTTGAAGTTTTCATTGGCTAAAACTAAAGAATCCTACTTCAACTTAAACTCTTTGATTAATTAATTTCCTTTTTTTTTTTTAAATCCTATTATTTTAGCACCAAACTATTTTCTATTTGTAAAAAAAAGAACCATACCAATGAGTGATTGGTTCAGTGGTAAGGTTATTCCTGTATAAAAGTTTTAAAGTTCGATTCTTAAAGTCATCTTCGTTAGAAGATGTGTCATTCTGCTCTCACCGCAAAATCTGCTCCTACCGCAAAAAAAGACTAGTCTAAGGGAAACCAAAAAAAAAAGAGAAAAAGAAAAAGGGTACCATTAAATAACTTAAAATGAGAAAAAATAAAAGGAAAAAATTAAACTTTAATGGTTTTAACCTTTAATTTCCACAAGTAAAACAAGGTTAAATTCCAATAACCAAAAAATTTTAAAAAAAAATTAGAAAGAAATTATATTATTAGAATCCTACTTCAACTTAAACTCTTTGATTAATTAATTTCCTTCCTTTTTTTTTTAGCACCAAACTATTTTCTATTCGTCAAAAGAGGAACCATACCAACGAGTAATTGGTTCAGTGGAAGCAGACTGAATTCTAAGGTTATTTATGTATAAAAGTTTTAAAGTTCGATTCTTAAAGGTATCTTCGTTAGAAGAAGTGTCATTCTGCTCTTTCTAATTTTTTAAAAAAAATTAGAAAGAAATTATAAATGTTTTTTAAAAATACTTTATTTCTTAGTAATATATAAAAAAAATTTACTTTAAAAATAAGTAATTACTTTAAATCCCAAAGTTTTCTAATATGGGAAAAGTTTTAAAACAACTAATATTACAACATTTCATTAACTTGAGGAAAATTTTATAAAAAAAAAAAAAAAAAAAAAAAAAAACAATTATAATATATGTTTGTTTTTCAAAGTATAATTGTTCTATATAATATGCATAGCTTGTGCAAAGCACGTGTACACTGGTGATAAGTTAAAAAAAAAAAAAAAAACTAATAATAAATAAATAGAAGAAAGAATAGTACACGTGTCGAAAAAGAGAAGCGTTGGCTGTACTTTTCACTTAATTTGATTTTAATAACGGTACAGCGAGTTTTGCGGCTTTGACTGCGTTTGTTAATTTTTAATTTAAATTGAAATTAGGTTTCCTAGGTTTGTACACTTGGACCTCACCGTTGGTGGGTTTTTCGGATTTTGCGCCTTATAGATTAAATTAAATTCATCCGTTATTCTCCAAGCCACGTTTGAGTTCCACTCTTACCAATTTTTTTTTTTTAAAAATAATTAATATATATGTATATATAATATTCAATTTAAGAAATAAAAAGATTTTTCGGTATCTTAAATTTTAAAAACACGAAAAACACGTTTAATTAGTTAAAACCCGAAAATAGTTTTTCAAAATTTATAAAGAAAACATGTTATTTTTTTTAAAAAATAAAATATTATTTTTAAATTTTTATTTTTTGAGTTGTATTTTAGTTTTCAGATCACGAACCAAACGTAACTTAAAAACTCAGATAAAAACTCAAACACCTTTTTTTTTTCGAGAAGCGATTCTAGAAAAAACACATTTAAAAAAAATTGGTCTGATTCAGTTTCTTTTAAAATTATAAAAACTATTTATTTTATTTTACTGTAATTTGAATAAAAATAGATATTGTCAAACACTTTTAAATCAAAGTGAAACTATACTAATGTTTGAAGTAGACTTCTATTCACAGGTATTCCTTACAAAAGTGTGTCATTATGTAGACTAGAAGCTTTGTTAAGTTAATTAAGTTGAAAACCTAATCATCTAGTCATTTGAGGGTTTAATTTGAATTTGTTTTTGCTAATAATAAGTAATGTTATAAAAAAGAGATGTGATATACATATATTTGGCAAAAGCAAAACTCTTAGAGTGAGTTATATAAGATCTAAGTGACAATAAAAACAAGGAATTTAAATGACATTAATCTAAGAAATTACATTAATTTTTTTTTTCTTTGAAGAAGAAATATGTGATAATAAGTATTGGGTGCTTGTAAAAAAAAAAAAAAGAAGCATAAATTAAGATAATTAATTAAAACAAGGTTGACTTTGTTTTAAAAAGCTAACAAGTAAAAAACACAAGAATATTATTAATCTTAAAAACATTAACATGATGAAAGCATCAACAATTATAGTAGATGACTTTCTGTAAACATTAATTACACTTCTTGCACTAACAACATATTCTATTTTTTGACCAAAGTTTGGTACGACAGGAGTGGTTGATCAGGTCGTGCCAAGTCGTAAACGAAAATTTTTTCAAAGTTTCAAAGGGTGTTCTCTTAACCAGCTAAGGGCTTGCACCCTCTTCAAATTAGTTAAATGTACATAAGCTGGCCTAAATACTTAAATAAAAAAAAAAAAACAAAAATACATTGTATTTTTTGACCTAATTAATTGGATTTACACATGTGAGTTTAATAAAAATGTCAAAAGAAAAAAAAAATTTAAAAAATGGAAAATTAATTAAACTGAACAAGATCTGATAATGAGAAAAAAAGTGTAAAATACTTCTATTATTTACAAAGTGAGGAAGAAGATCAAAACAAGACCTATCTTCCTTCCAACTGTTGTTACATAACAGCAGCAAAACACATTCACAAGATGAACAAAACAAACAAAGAAAAGAATAAAAGCATAAAAACAGAGGCAGCTGAGCTTCCTTTCTACCTACACCCAAACCAAAAAGCTTCAACCTCTGCCCCCTTCTTCTTCATCATATTTCTTACAAAAACCTAATTATAAACTATACCCAAAATATTTAAATTTATAAAAAAAGAAAAGTAAAAAAGCATGAAGGAGAGATTCCGGGGATGATTCTCAAGCACATCTCTCTGGTAATATCTCCTCCTTTTTCCATTTCTACTAGACGAAAACTGAAACAGGGAGCGACTATGACAATAATTACGGTGTACCTACCTCCACCAGAACAAGCAGCACCACCACCATCTCTGTACTCTGTACTGTACCATACTATACCGTACTATGCTTGCTGGCTCAAATCCTTGGAATTTATAAAAGTTCCATGGAAACCGTAGGGAACCCTTGAAGGCAACTTAACAGAAGCTTCCAACTTCAAACTCATAGCGTTTATAACCAAAAGCTCAGATTTACAACTCTTCTCATCATGCATGAAAGCCAATATATAACCATCATCTTCTCGACCGCACCCGTCCGATCTCCTGGGTACAAAAAACGGTTCTCCACCGAACCTCAGGTCGCCGTACACGAATTTCTCCACTTTTCCGGTCGACAAATCGACCTTAGCAATCCCCGATACTTTCGGCCACGGTTCTGTAATGGCTAAATAAGCGAACTTCGTCTTTCGCCCGAGTAAATTCCGGTTCACCATCCCTGCTTCTAAGTTGATTTGATTCGACTCTGGAATGATCGCACGGCGAGTCGATTTTCCGGTTTTTAAGTTTAACCGGATTTCGGTCAGGACGCTTTTCAGACCCTCGTCGGATTCGTTGAAAATGGAGTCCGCCGGAGTCATGCAGGACCCGATCACGACGACCTCATCGGGATTCTCTGGTTCCTCCCACGCGTTCCAGAGATGGAAGCAAAAGCATTCCGGTGCTTCAACCCAGATGATTTCCTCTGCGGTCGTCGCTCTTTTGTTCAGCAAACCGAACCGTGCGGTCTTGTTGCGATCGTACACGACCGGAGAGCCGCCGTGGATCATCTGCTGTAACTTGAACACGACTTGCTGGTCCGGTATGACCACGAAGCGGTCGGTGATTGCGAAGTCGTGCATCATGGTGGGTTCCGCAAGAGGGATTTCTACGTCCGGTGACTTGGTCCCGTCCGATGCGAACCGGAAGTACTTGAGGTACGGTTTCTGTACCACGTCGTAGCTCAAGGCGAACAATTCTCCGGTCACCGGGTCGAGTTTCGGGTGTGCGATCATCGCCGACCGGAGCTGCCCGTTAAAATCGTACCGGCCTACTGTTTCGAGGTCGCCGGCGCCGGTGACTCGGACGTGATACGGGAAGTCGTCTTCCGACATCGCGAGAAGGTGGTTGTTGAAGTAGACTAGGCCGGCGTTGGCGACGCCGGTGCCGTGGTTGTGATCGACGAGGCCGAAAACCCCTCGGGCATAGAACAGTAGCAACCGGGCAATTCCGGTGTGGCCGTGTAATTCACCGATGGCCTTGGGGAAGAGAGGTTTACCGAGTGATTTCTCTTGGATGAACCTTTGGGTGCGGGTGAACCGACAAGAGTAATTGGCGGCGCCGTTTTGGAACTTGACGGCGTGAATCATGCCGTCGCCGTCGAAGAAGTGGTGGCCGGCGACCGGTTCGTGAAGCGGGTTCGCCCCGTTGCGAACGTATACTCCTTGAATGCATTCCGGAATTGTTCCGGTGACCGGAAGATTGTGGCGCACCGGTTGCTCTGGGACAGGAGCGAAATTGCCCGCAATTTGAATTAAAGGATCGGCGGTTTTCGGTAGCGGGTGGTTCCGCTCGCTGTTTACCAACGCCGTTTCGAAAGCATCTAGAGCCATAGCTGCGGCTTTCTGTAAGAAATTCCATTGCGGCTGCTGTTGCTGCAGTTGTTGTTTTTTCACTAATTTAGTAGTATCCGGAAACTGATTATGATGATGACGATCTTCCTTGGAAGGTGGAGGAGCGAAAGGAGGAGAAGAAGAAGGTGATTGCTTTGGGAAATGGAGAATTGATGGGGTTTGTAAGGACGAATTGACCATCATCATCATCATCATCTTTTTCTTGTTGTTGGCAAAATTAGTACTATTATTACTATTTCTCCTCGAAGAAATAGTAGTACTAAAAATAGTGGTGTTTTTATTAAAACTGATACGTTTGTGGGCCGAGGTGGTGGAACTAGTAGAGCAGTAATTAAATATATCTGAAGAAGAATTTGAGGAAGAGTAAAGAATATGGGTGGCAGTGGGTATACAAGGAGAAGAAGAAGAAGAAGCCATGTAGTTTGTGAAGAAGTAGGAAAGTTAAGGTAATGGAGGTTAGCTTTGTATCTAATATTTGTATGTGTTTTTAGAGGGGAAGGAGTGAGTGATGAGGTAGGGAGGGGAGAGGTGATATTATGAGGTAGTGTAGTGTATTGAAGTGTATGTGTGTGTGTGTTTTGTGGGGGTTATGAGGAATATGGGAGAGGTATAAATAAGAAGGTGGGGGGGAGGGGGGGGGGGGGGGGGGAAGAAGAATACAAGGAGGTCCACTGAGACATCTAAGAGAAGACCACGTGGTGGATTTGTGGAAAGGGCACTGGGGAAGGGAGTTGACATACGGATTCAAAAGATGGGTGTGGGACATAGATGCTTCAGAGTGTGACACGACACGACCACAGCACTCCTTCCTCTACTCCTTCTCTTCTTTATTTCTCTTAATTAATTATAATAAATTTCTTTTCTTTTTCTTTTATTAGAAAACAAAAATATTTAAATATATATAATAGGTGGAGTCCTACGAGTCCCCACCAACCTATAACAGATAGAAAGATAGATATTTATGATAAAAAGATAGAGATTTAATTGTACGTGACAGAGTGTAACAGCCTTCGCGTTTCTATTACGTTTGCCTTTTAATTCTCTTTTATTTATTTATTTTTATAATAAAAGTTTTATTTATAAAACTAGTATTATTTTGTAAATTTTTATTTTATTTTATATTATCACAAGTTCAATGATAATATCATATTTTTTTAATATAAATATAAGAATACAGATATAATTCAACTCAATTAAGTCAAGTACTCTTTTATAATTACAAAAAATAAAAATTATACATGGGAGAGAAAAAAAACAAGTGAGAGAAAAATAAAATTAAGTAGCTAAATAATTAAATTACTATAATAACATTAAAATGACTAAAAACAATATGATAAAATTAAAAATTAAGTAGAATAAACTTTGAGAAAAAATATATCTTAGAAAAATACCAAAAGTACTTTCACATTAGGCCCTGTTTGGTATAAGATTTAAAAATTATTTTTTATTTTTATGTTGAAGATTTTTAAAAAATTTATTTCATTAAAGTATTTTTAAAATATTTAAAACCTGTTTTTTGATTTGATTTTAAAGTTGTTTTCATTATTTTTTAAAAATAAACTCTGAAAATAATTTTATATTTAGAAATTATTTTTAAATTAGATACCAAACATGCCCTAATTTTTTTTTTAAATTAGATACTCTGAAAATAATGTTATTCCGCGTTCTTTCCTCTTAAAAAGAAGAAGAAGTCGTTCAAGGCCAGTGGGTACCGTCCACGTGTTCGTTTTGGAAAAAACCAAGCTTATTATTTCCACACCGTGAAATCTTGGTCACACTCACATCGATGACCGGCCGGCCGGCCCACACGCTTGCACTTTGCCCACTTAATAACACACGTGTCACCCCAACCTTCCTTTCTCTATAGGGGTACATGCTAACAACACACTGTCATTTCTCCATTAAAATCTAGTCCCCTGCATGTATATATTGCACCTTCTTCTCCATGCTTTATTGAACTTACCATTGATTTGCATTTATGTCTTTGTTCTTAATGCTTCCCTTTGAGTACTGCAAATCTGTGTCTGTCTGCTTTTTATAGGTGATGACATTAAATTGTGTTTTCTTCATTAAAACTCTTGCCTACACTTTGCTTAAAAGTATGACAAATCTCATGTTTCCAAAGGACAAAAAAAAAAAAAAAAAAAAAAAAAAAAAAACACTAATAGTTTTATTAATTGAAATTGTTCCCTTGTACTTCATCAAAATTCTTGAGCTTCTTCAATTCATTAATATAATGCGTGTATATATATATATATATATATATATATATATATATATATATATATATATATATATATATATATATATATATGTAGGGTTCAAAATGTAAGAATAAATAACGATGAAAAAAATAAATAAAAAATAAGTGGTTGGCTCAGTGGAAGCAGGCTGAGTCTCCAAGGTTGGGAGAGGTCTAATATTCATTTCGCTCTAGTCTCGAATGAGAACTAACCCATATTCGAAAGGTGTGAGAATACTTTGTGGGAAGCCAAAAAATAATAATAAAAAATGACGAAAAAAATATTTTGTTTTTGTGACATGGTGTATAAATTTACATGATCATTTTGAGACATATACATTTACTTAATAATTTGATTTAGGCTAAATAGTTTTTAGGTCAAATAGTTTTTTGGTTGTTTGGTAACATATGCTTTTAGACTAGAATATGGTGGAAAACACTTTAATTAAAAGAGCTAGTCTTAATTAGTTTCTCTAATATATATATAAACAATATTTTACCAATTTTTTTTTTTTTTTTCTGAGGTTAGCTGGTATTACGAATATTACGATTTCTATTAATCTCTCTGAAGTACGATTATAAACACTTTTGGACACTGTTAGCCAACATGATGGTGGGTGACTCAGTTTGGATTCGAACCCCCTCGTTTTAAGGTGAGTGCGCTTGCACTCAAAGTTATATATATGTGTGTGTGGGGTGGTGTATCTAGACACTAGACAACCTTAGATTTTGGTCTGTGGTGCTATCAAAGTGAAATAGAATAAACTTTTCATATAAAATAAAATAATAATAAAAAAAAAACCAAATGCGTTCACATTGTTAGATAAAGGGTACTGCAAGTTTTGGTTAGGTGCCCTAATAAACGGGCATTGTCCACCTGTTCACATCGTCATATAGTCTTATTATAGCAAATCTCTTGCATAAAGATTTTATGCCCTTAATATATTATTGCTTTTTTCTATTGTTTTTTTTTAAAGGGTGCTTGAGATTCTTTATCCTCCAAGCTTACCAATTAATTAGTGATAGAGAGAGTGAGATAGAGCTTGGATTACTTATATAATATTTATTAATCTTAGGGTTTTCAACTTCCAATCATCACTTAACAAACGTATCATCCTTCCCTAGATGGAATTATATTTTAAGTGTATGGAGGGCATGAGGAGCTGTGCTTCTTAATGTCATGGATGACTCCAAATCACATTAGGAGAGGAATATTAATATTTAGTATTATTCTTATATGGTGGAAGAGTATCAATGGCATCATGGGTACTGACTCTAGATGAGCTTTCTAGATGGAATTATATTTATATACTGAATGAACATGAGTTTTGTGCTAAAATATTATCACATTATAGTTAAGACTTATATTGCGTTATATATTTATATATATATATATATATCTCGAAGTGTACACTTTCTATGGAGCATATTTTGTTGATGCTTGATATCCCTCTGCCTAAAATAAATTGGAAAATATATTTTATACTGTCTAACAACGTTCAATCCTTTTGAAACTAACAAGAAATTTGTTATATATTATATAAAAAAGATGCAACTTCGAGTTTCTACTACTAAGTAGCACTTCTGTTATTCAATCATAGAATCGATTCCGATCAAGCAAGTAGGGGAAGGTGGTCCTCTCATTTCTCTGCATGCTCCATGCTGTTGAAAGGCGGAGGCAAGTTCACTACAACGTGAAAATTGCGACGGTGGCTCCATACGGGGAATTGACTCAGTGGTTACTCGGAGACACTGTTGAGTGGGCTGTGTACTAGGATGAGACAATATTATGATTCTATAATGACTAGAATATGCCCTGCGAGAGGGTACTCATTACTCTGAATAGGAGCACTGTGTTCAACTCAGGTGTGACAAAAAAAACCTTATGTATGTAGGCATGGAAATTAAATTCAAATTGTTTAAACAAGACTTTAATGTTGTTAAACACTTGAATTGTGTGTGTGTGTGTTTTTTTATTTATTTTTTATTTGTTTATAGGGATACATATTCAACAAATATTGTACTCATATTTTTTTTTTGGTAACATAAGCTATCAGGGTGAGCTTATGCGAATAGATTAATCTCCAATATTTTAGTCATTTGTATGAGTTCATGAGTTGCTACCCACATTTAAAAAAAATAAAATTAGTTAAAAAAAAAATGTGTAAAACTTTCTAGCTAGTATTAATCATATATGGATAAGGCTCCTGATCAAAAGGGAATTAAAGAAGCTAGTTTTCAATTTGTACTTTGCTTGTTTAACTCATTACTTATATATATATATATATATATATATATATACAGAGCTGTGTCATGCATCTCAATTTTAAGAAATAGTTGGTTTGTTAACTTCCCTTCTTGACTAAAAAGCCTTGTTATGTTCGAATTCGGAAGGATTACTGGATTAGTCTCGTCTAAAGGGAATGATAACACCTCCTCCGATTTTCGAAAAATTAGTAATAAAAAAATAAAAAAAATAAAAACCTTAATTAATTGGTTTGAGGCTTCTACAAATTATATACCAATCAAATACCTCAAATATAATTCAATTTTTTTTTCAATTGATCCTATCAAATGTTTCATGAAGAGTGAGCTACTTGAATAAGTTACTTAGTTGAGTTTAGCCAATAATTCTAAAAACATCTAAAAAGATGAATTAAGTTCATTAATCTCAATGGATTTTGGAGTCTAAGTTGAATTATTCTTTTTGAATTATATGATCACATGTATATAGAAGAAGTTGAAGTTGAATTTGAGTACTCATTCTTGAATGAAATAATTGAAAAGAAAATGACAGAACAGGAAAATCTAGTACTTTTTTAGATTGTAATTAACGTCTTTGTTTTTTATTCCTTTTAATGCAATTTCTCTTTCCCATCTCTCTTTCTCTCTCAAAAAAAAAAAAAAAAAGAAAAAAAAAAAGAAAAAAAAAGGAAAAACAAAAGAAATTGTGATTTCTCAGCTAACCCTTTTGCGAGAGTGAGACTAATATGAAGTTCGACATTCCGAGAGGCTGAATAGTTAGTACCTCCCCATCAGTGCATGTCATAGTGAGGCTCGAACCCGTGATCAGACCCTTCAACCTACTAAGAAGCAACTGTTTTCACCAATTACGCTGTAACTCGACGGGTAACGTTAGTCTTATATCATCATGAAGAAATTAAAATTCATTATATATCCAAATTAATTAATTTTTCAAAGCTCGAAAATCATGAATTAGAAGAGCTTTCTCGAACGGGTATTTCCTCAAAAGCTCTATAGGCCCAAATTTTATGTTTCATTGTCCAAAATATACCACCGAATAAGATATAATTAAGGGAATTAATTAAAGTTGTGAGAAATATATACTTGGATTTTACATATACTAACAAATCTTGTAATACATAAAAACATTTCAGAAATATTTTGATATTTACATAATTTTTGTAAAAAATAAGAAATAAAAATAACGTCCTTTAATAGTTAATAAAAATATAAATCAGTTATTAGAAGTCATAGGATTTCTTCGCATCTTTGTAAGACAACTTTCTAGTTGCGTGCTAGAATAGAGCATTAGTATTTTTTTTTACAAGAAGACTTACTTAAATATATCAATAAACACTGATTAAATCACACCCAAAATGTGACTTCATCTTCATATCTTCAAATTATTGCCTCTTGGTTTATTATCTCATAATAAATTATTACTATTTATATGTTATTGTAACATAATTAATTATTTAATTATTGTCTCATTTATGTAATTAGTATTAAATATTAGATATATATATATATTGCCAATATTAATTCGTCTAAATATTTTAGCAACTAATTAAATGAATTCTTTATGTACTATGAGAAATTGAGTTATATATCAACCAATGATTTATTGTAGTAGTAGTAGTAGTTGTTATTATTAATAATATTATTAATATCAAAAATTAGTTAAAGATAAAGAATACATGCATGCATTGTGATAAATATATGACAATGCAATTTATGGTTTTTCTTGGAAGATATAGTAATTGAATTAAAGATGAAACAAACAAACAATACAAATAGTTACGAGCTATATATACAAAGATGCCTGAGCAACCAAATGCCACAACTGCACTCTTTTATGCAGAAACTATAAGTTATTATAAGTAGAAACTATATATATATATATATACCATATCGGAGAGATGAGCCAGCTTAACACATTGGCCAAGGCAACCTTGAATAATTAGATTAGCAACAAGTTGAGTGGTGCTGACATTATCACAGAGAAGCAGCGGGGGAGGATGGGAGGGATACATGAAGTTCTCGAAGGATTGATTCCACCCAAGTGAGTTCATTCACTGCATCGGCCAAACCACGGTACTCCGACTCAGCACTAGACCCAGGGACGATACACTGCTTAGCCAACGACCATGAAATTAAGTTGGGTAGAACTGGCCTAGTGTTGCAACGATCGTCGGGACAACTGGCCTAATCAACATTAGGGTAACAGAGAACTGAGATATCAACGGGCTTGTGAAGAATAAGGCCAAAAGAGACTATAGCACGAAGGTAGCGTAGAATGCACTTGATAGCTTGCCAATGAACTGTTGTAGGAGCATGCATAACAATATATACTTTATTTACAACATAGCTATTATCAGGTCGAGTGAGGGTGCAATATTGAAGTGCACCAATAATGCTGCGCTGGGGAGAGAGGTCCTTAAATGGTGATCCATCATACAAAGTAAGGACAATTAGCATTGATTGGAGTGGAATGAGGTCTGTTGTCATGCATTTGAGCCTTGTGTAGAAGATTCATTATGCATTTAGATTGGTTGAGATGCATCAAACCCGAGCCATGAGTGATGACAACACCGAGAGAATAATGGACAATACCCGGGGGGAGAGGGAGGGAGGGGGGGAGGGATTAAGATAAAATTAAACTTATATTGTAGGATTCTTGAATTGGTTCAAGTTGACGCTCAAATAGATCGCGTGCATAAGTAAAATGCCGAATTTAAATGTAAGGAATACAAAGATTTTTACGTGGTTCGAAAAACCTTTTCCTACATTCATGTCTAGAGAAAACCATCTCTAGGATTCCATTGCCTTGGATTTATTTAAAGTGTGTGAATCAAACTGTTACAAAGCCTTTTTATAGGTTTAAGGTAAATCTCTCATTTTATGGGCTAAGGATGAACCTACACACCCTTTTCAATATTAAGGGTGAAACTATGAATTCAATTCCAACCTTGGAATCACAAGTGAGTCATAATCATTTGACTTTTTTTTTTTTAATTAGAATCAAACCAAAGAGAGAAAATAGAAAATGTTTGTTCTAAACCATTAGAACAATTACAATGAAGCTCAAGGAATATAAATCAATCAATACAATATATGAAATTACAATGAAGCTCAAGAAATATAGATCAATCAATACAATATATGAAATTGAAGCTCATAAATTGGAAAGGCCTTACAATCAATTTTACCTTTCTTACATCAAGTATTGCTCAAGAATGATTTTGGAAAAGCTTTTGAATGATGCGCACATTGAAAACATTGAAAACTCCTTTGTATCAACTCATTTTTTATATTGAAACTTGAAAAATGGAGAAAAAAGTAGAAAGCTTTGTATTAACTAGCCGTTAGGGATTCAAAATTTGAATTTTAGAACACTGAAATCGCGTTTAGAAAGTGCGGAGTGCGTTCCTCTTGGAAGAAGTGTGTTCCTTGAAGTAACGAGAACCCTAGCATTTAATTTTTCAAGTAGGAGCTTTCTCTAATTCAATCGAGTCGATTGGTTTGAGCCAGTCTGCATGTTTTTTCCATAAAACTTGAATTTTTCAAAAATTAAACTTTGTAAGCTTATTTAGGCAATAAAATATGATTGAAATATACAAAGTTTGATGATCAAAAGTCTTTGAAACTATTTCAAACAAAGAATTCAAGTCAAGGTTCAAAATAAGTCATATTTGTAAAACTTAAACAAATGAGTTTTTGAAAAACTTATAAATATGTGATTTTAATCAAACTAATGCAAATATGATTCAAACAAATTTGGAATAGTTTTCAAACATAAAGTAAATCATTTTGAACATTTGGAAATCATTTTAAAGAAAACTTGATGCATGCATGCATTTGAATGATTGAGCAAAATGGATGCAAGAAGGCTTACATAGCCTAAGTCTAAGATAATGAACATTAGCTCTCATTCATTTCTCTTCACCTAAACTTGTCCAAGCTTTGGTTTTGTATTGATTTGTTATGCTTGATTTGACTTGAGGTAACTTGAATCTTGTATTAGCCTTAAACTTGACTTTTGGTGCTGAAACATACTCGATTCAATCATTAGCACTAATAGTTTATATTGTTTGTTAGCATCAAAACACTTAGGAGAATTCTAAGTGGAAAACTACTTAGGTCAATAATGAGTTTAAAGAAAAAATCAGAGGCTGAACTACAGAAGCGTTGTTGCCCGTGACTAGAATGTTGTCAACATAGACGAGAAGAATCATCATGCTAGTTGCAGAGAGGAGCACAAACATTGACAGATCTGCTTTTCAAAGCAATAAAACCATATTGCGATAGATATTTACAGAGTTTTGTAAACTATGCCCATGGGGATTGCTTAAGACCATAGATAGCTTTGTAAAGTTTACACACAAATGTAGAAGCAGATGTTGAAATGAAGCCCGGTGGCTGCTTCATATATACCTTTTCTTGAAGATCGTCATTCAAGAAAGCATTGTTAACGTCACGTTTTCGCACCAACCACTCATAATGCAAGGAAAATGCAAATGGTATGTGGTTTGACGATTGAACTAAAAGGCTCAAAATAATCAGAACGATGGACTTGATTGAACTTTAGTTTGAAAACCCACTTGTAACCAACCACAGTCTTATTAGGCGATACAGGAAGTAGAGACCATGTCCCCTTATGATATAGAGTTTCAAATTTTGTTCTCACAACTGCAGTCTACTCAGGAAATTAAAAGGCCTGTTTCACCGTATAAGGCTTAGGCAGAACTAAGGAAGGTGTAGGAGAAATAGTCACAATAAGAGCTTTTGGTTTAAATATTCCATTTAGCTCTAGTCATCATAGGATGGGGTGTTTGATGTAGTAGGAACAAAACAATTGCATTAGTAGGGGTGGGAATAGAGGTGACAACAGGAGAAAAAATATTGGCAAAGGAAGGAAAGGTGCTTGTGGCAGGGGTGGGAGACATGGTAGGAGAGATATTACAAGGATGATAATTAAGGGGGAAATGAGAGAAAAAAAGAGAGAAAGGATTCGAGGTTGGAGGAGGAAGAGAAAAAATAAATTAAAAATGAGACTCATTGAAAAGAACATGACGAAAAATGTATTAATGCTCGGTGGGAATGTGGAAGCATATGTAGCCTTTATGATTGGAACTATATCCAAAAAAGACGCATTACTCAAAAAAAAATTCAAGCGTATGTGAATTGTAAGGATGAAGGTAGGGAAAACACGTGCACCCAAAAACCCAAAGATGAGAATCAGAAGGAAACTTTGGATATAGAAGTTGAAATGGAGATTGATGGGAAAGAATGGGAGAAGGCAAACGCTTGATCAAGTAGGTGCAGGTGAGAAATGCATATGGCTAGGATGTTATGAGCAAGAAGGGTAAGACCCATTTCGACAACATGACAATTTTTCCATTCAACAGTCCCATTTTGTTGAGGTGAATAAGGACACAAAATGTGATGATGAATGTCATTTGAATGTAGAAAAGTGGACATCGACTGGAACTTTCCACCCCAATCACTTTGAAACTATTGAATTTTTGAGTGAAATTGGTTTCAACCATGACTTGAGTTGAGTAAAGAATTAGAGTATGCAATGAGTAAATCCAAGTGAAACGAGAATAGTCATCAATAAACAAATGAAATGAATGAGCATTAGTAATTAATTGCATAGGAGAAGGTCCCTATATATCTGAATGAACCAACTCAAGAGGTTTTATTGATTTTGAAGCTAAAGCTACAAACAGTAAATGACAACTCTTGGCCAAACCACCAGAGTGACAAACATCAAAATAAGAAGTAGAAAACCGAGACATATGACATGTATGAGAGACATATTTATTAGGACACTTGAAGACAGGTGACCCAACCGGTTATGCCAAAGAGTAGTTAGCTGAAGAAGTTGATTGCCAACTTCAGCTTAGGAAACTTGAGGGGACAGAGGAAAAGTATGAGCAATCGAAGAGGAGAGTGGCTGAAACTTGTAAAGGCCACGATCACGTATTCCCCGAAGAAGAACTTGCTTCGTTAGATGATCCTTCGCAAGAAAGAAAGTGAGATGTGATTCGACAAAGACATCATTATCAGAACATAATAGGGCTACACTAACAAGATGTTTGGTAATGGAAGGAGTATGTAAGACATTTTTTTAGAAGTATAGAGTTTGTAGATATTGGAAATAGGGAGAGAGACATACTATTCCCAACCATGACTTGTTTTGTACCATGGAACAACATGAACTGATGAAGAGCATTAAAATCTAGTGTGAGGTGATGAGTCACCTCGAAATCCATGCACCAAGTACTATAAAAAATAGATGAGTGAGTAAGTTGCTGAGTTGCACTGAAAATAGATGTCATAAATGATGGTGGAGTAGCTAGAGGCCGTTGAGACGGTTGAAAAAAAAGAGAGGGAAAAGTAGGCCCGAGACTGTTGCATCTGATAGAAAAAATTAGTCCAATGATAGAAAATGAGGCCAATATGGACATATTTCCCACTGATTTGACACTGTGGTTTGGTTTTGTTTGGCTACCATTGAGTAGTATATGTTGATCCTTAAGGTTTGCTTAGAACACCAGCAACATGAGGAGAAGTAAAACGAATAGGAGAAAAGGTGGAGCCCCGTTGTTGCTGATAGGAAACTTGTTGCTAAATTATCTTAGAACTCTTAGATTTGGCAAGAAAGCCAATTTTAGATTAAGCAATATTAAGAAGATCAATGAATTTTGTCTTTGAAAACATAGATCATAGCTAAGTAGTAAACTATGACCTTCCAAAGTAGGAAAGATGGATCTAGAGTTAAAAGAGATTACCAACGGATTATATTCATGACCCAAGTGATAAAGGTAAAACAATTTATCCCTTACTGATTACCAAAATCAAAAGTCTATACCCATCTCTCTGTACACACAACATACTCACATTGACAAATAACAGGCTCAGATAACTTCTCTGGAGCTTTGCCCTTGCCTTTGTAATCTACACCTGTAATAAAAAAAGAGTGGGGTGAGCTACAACAAGCTCAGTGAGTAATCTAATAATGAAATTTTATATGCATCCATAGAAAAACATGGCATTGAAAACATCATTATAAACTCAATATGCAATTCAAATGTAATTATTAATACACGATTCAAATACATTTCTTGCCACTTTATACATATTATACAATGCATAAAGATAAAATCCTCACCCTCAGGTATGTAAGTGAATCTATATCCCCATTATGCATTTATAAGGAGAATTCAACTTATCAAACCATCATCTCGATCATTCCGAGGTCTAGTCCACAAACTTCCCTCTTTGGAATTGATCATATACTTTCCTTACATCAAGTAAGTCTAAGTATATCCGATTTTCAAATCAAAGATTTAATGCATTCATTAAACAATGCAACATGTAGCAATCAAACATGCTTCAATTTCATCAAAACAGAGTTTATATATAACAATGTCATACATAAAAACCAAATTAGAAATACTCATAAATACAAGATTTTGCCTAAGTCCACACTTCACAACACTTACTCAATTTTCCAACCTTTACAACACAACACTTAGTCAATTGTACAACATAAGCACCTTACTTACTTGCTGTCCAATTCTCAATTCATCATCATTCTTATATAAGACTACAATTCAACGTTGCAATTTACTTATAAATGAATTCCAACCATAGAAATTTAATCAATTAATCACCAAATAAATCTCAATTCATCATCATTCTTATATAAGACTACAATTCAACATTGCAATTTACTTATAAATGAATTCCAGCCGTAGAAATTTAATCAATTAATCACCAAATCAATCTCAATTCATCAATAAACAACTTACCCATGATTTTCTAACACTTTAACTTTTTCAGCACAAGTACCACACTTGTGATCATCACCAAATCCAGAATTTACCAATTCTGTAATTCAAATATCTGCAAATCACATTACCAAACATCTAATATCATTTTCCAATCATAATACACATCAAAACATAGCAATTCAATACCGAAAATGGGTTCTCAAAACTCCTACCCAGAAATTCTAGAACTCCACTTCCAACCATGGAAAATCAGTATTTAAACCATCAAATTACTCACCAATCATTAAGGAATTGATCTCCTATGGTTTTAGCCAGCAATTCAATTAATTCCAGCTCAAAACCCTCTTTTTCCAGCTTCAAATTTAGCCATTGAAATCACATGCATGCCACATATAATGAACAACTTGAAGTGAGGAATAATAATCTGTAATTTTTAACTTCATAAACCATGATTCTTACCTTTGATTTTGATCTCCCAGCTAAATCTCCTTCATCACTTTCGTTGCTCTGGTTTCTCTAGACTTTAGCCAACTCAAAATGACTGAAAATGGGTGAGACAAGTGGCTTATACATGCATAAACAACCACACTGACTTTAAAAAAAAAATGCAGGTCCATGGAGGAGCACGCTTCTCGCTGTCTAGAAACTGGGTTTTCGGAAAAATCTCGTGAGGAGAGCACTTTTTCGTTGCTAGGAGTACGTTTCTCGCCCGAGAAGCACGCTTCTCCAACTCAGGAGCACGCTTCTCTAAACTTTTCAGAAACTGTGCTCTCGGGGTTGCCACAGGAGCGTGCTTCTCTCTTTTGGGAGCACGCTTCTTGTACCCAAATCCAATATTTTACCAAGTATTGGGCATTTTATAATACAACTAGCCTCCTAGGGTACCAATAGCCCTACAATACTTGTATTTTGTCTATTTTAAGGTCATGTACATACGTATACGCATACAAATATGCCTGACAATATGCATTAGTCAACGTACAAGTTTCACTCGTACATACAGAGCGTTACATATAGGGCCATGGTTATGTATAACTACCACTTTTAAGTCACCCCAGCTATTTCTTAACATTGCTCCAAAGCCACTTCTAGTGCTTGGCAAAGAACCATCCACATTTAACGTAAGAGCTCCAAGAGGAGGAGGAGACCAAGCACACAACCTGGGGATTGCACGTTTTGATTTGCTTGCTTACTAAAAATAAATGCTCATCAGACATGCTTAAAGTGGACACAAAATATTACTAAAATCAACATCTTTCTCACCAAAAAGGTGGCTAAAGTAATCTCATCCCGAGACCCTCGAATGTGAACATGTTGATTCCATAAAGTGGGTAAAATAACAAACAATCCTCCATGTGACTAAGCATCAACTTGTTTTCCTCTAGACATAACTAAAGTCATATAACTCAATGTAGGTCGGAACCTTTAGTCAATATTGAGAAATCCCTGGTATGTCTCAACAACAATGCACTTCCACTCAAGTGTGGCGACAATCGTACAAAACCTTAGGGCATCTCACCTCTAAATCAAAATACTCGTATGACTAGACAAAATCAATATATTCACCCCTTGGATGTGGCTATGGTTATACTCTTATGTGAGGGTTTTCATGAGAAACATTTGAAATTAGTTATCTATACAATTTCCTTATAATATGATGAATCATAATGTGGAAAGGCAGAAATCCACTTTGTTTGAGTTATACATGTTCAACAACCACTTGTTGAAGCCTTTAAGCCCCTTTTGGAAATCACTTCAAGGTTCTCTCAAATCCTAGAACCCAATACAATAGTGTATCTAGTGTTATTCCCTATTGTTATAACAACTAATAACTAGGTACGGGAAAGAAAAAAAATGCTCTAATCCTATCACTTTCATGGGTTCTAATTAATGCAAAACTCTAGGCCAAGGCTTCCTACAATCTAGCAAATTGAGAATCTATGCCATTTTACATACTTCTTAACCTCCAATTAATGAAGAAGCATGCATGGTTTAGGTCTCAAATGCAACAAGACAACCCTCTTTAACACTTTAGTAAGCTAAACTTTAGCTCACAGTTTAGTAAGTATGAGTTATGGATTAAATATGTAAGTTTTTTATATATGGTGAACAAATTAATTATGTATTACAATTGATCGCTTTCAAAAATAAAAAATAAAAAATTACAATTGATCTTTCTAAGGTAGAGACCATTCATGATTGACCTATATTTACTGGATTAAAATTACGAGTTTCCTGGTATTGGCTAGCTATTAGAGTCTATGTATTAATAGATTCTCTAAGTTGGCCATGCCTTTGACTAGTTTGAAAATTCCTTATAAGAATTGAAGAGGATGTTGACTACTACTATAGTTTTGTTAGTTTATGAGCCACGCTAGAAGTAAGTGATTTCCATAGACTCATCAAAGAATTTGCTTGGATGTGTATTATCAATGCACGAGAATAAGGTGATTGCATATGCTTCCTGATTCTTGAAAGTTCATGTGAAAAACTCTCTTACCCATTAGATTTCACAGCAATGGTCTTTTCGTTGAATATACACAATTCATCCATGATCCATCAAGATATATCATGATATGAAGATAATGTTCTAGTAGTTAGAGATGAAAAGAGACATGACAATTGAGTATACCAAGAAATTTGAGGTATGTCAACAGGTTAAAGCAAAACACTAGAAACCTGGGGGCATTGACAACCACTAGTCCCATACTTAAATGAAGTGGGTAAACATTTATACAAATTTTACTCTTAATGGCACAACACTCCCTCCGTAGGGTGATGTTATGACTGACACAAAGTACTATATATTATACATACCATGTATACAATGTACAATATACTATCAGCCTCATCAAAATACACAATTTTCAAAAAAGATTCGTCAGCATATCCCCATAAAATGGCCATCGTACACAATTTCCTGATATACCACAACTCAAATCACATATATAACCTAATAATTTCAACTACCATTCCATTTTCCATATGTATAACCTCATCTATGCTCATGTGATCATTATCAAAAATATTTACATCATCCATGTCACACCCTGGGTTGCACAGCGTGCCCCCTACCCAGGTGCGGGCGCAC
Source organism: Paratinospora sagittata (assembly GCA_035771175.1). NCBI lineage: Eukaryota > Viridiplantae > Streptophyta > Magnoliopsida > Ranunculales > Menispermaceae > Paratinospora > Paratinospora sagittata. The sequence goes on from CM069612.1 coordinate 99,337, forward strand.
CCCCTCAGGGCGAACGCCTAGCCATTATGGATCCATAATATTGTCCCATCTCGGCCAGCCACGCCACACAAGGACGCCGGTCACCGAGATCATTTATCCATATTATTCACACTCCCATGAATAATATAGGGCCTCCCCCAAGTTCGAACTCGCAACCTCTTCCTCATAAGGTTAGATTTCGCAACTTGAGTATCCATTGAACCATTGGCTTAATGGGTACTCAAGTTGCGAAATCTAACCTTATGAGGAAGAGGTTGCGAGTTCGAACTTGGAGGAGGCCTTATATTATTCATGGGAGTGTGAATAATATGGATAAATGATCTCGGTGACCGGCGTCCTTGTGTGGCGTGGCTGGCCGAGATGGGACAATATTATGGATCCATAATGGCTAGGCGTTCGCCCCGAGGGGGTGCGCCCGCACCTGGGTAGGGGGCACGCTGTGCAACCCAGGGTGTGACAATCCAACTCATTATCATAACAATATTTCTTATCCCAAAATATCAAACTACAAGTCATGTTATCACCCTTCTCATTCTAGTGATAATTTATATATATAATATGATAATTAACAAAAGTATACAAGTTTAAACCACTCCCTCAATTTACATACTCTACATAAAGAAGAGATCCAGAAGAGTCATTACTCTTCTCTCGCCTTTCCTTTTTCTTTGGGGTCTTTACTTGAAATATTGGAGGGAATTGAGTGAGCTACAACAAGTTCAGTGAATATTTCTTGTCATAACATTTATATGCATTTATATAAACATGAACTTTAAATTATTAAAACACTTATCAAAAACATATATGCAATATTCAATTAACACATATATGCTCACAACATAATTTGGAGATACTATGCAACATGTTCAATAAAACATGCATAATTTACAGCGAAATTCACAATCTCCCACCTTCTAAGTAATAGAGTGGGTCTTACTCTTGTATGGCCTTACAAGGTAGCCAGAACCTCTAATTACTCAATTCACAGACATGTCAATTGGACAACCCACTGCACAGTGAGGTTACCTACAACATTCACTTGGAACTAATTCCTAATGAGATAAACTCATGTTCAACTCGCCGTTGCAAGTCTCACATGCTTCAATGCTAAAACATTTTCATGAATGTCAATTAAACACAATGAATAATTCAATACATAACATGCTTACATTCAAATCATTTTCACATATATACAATGCCATAAAAGAACCAAAACAAAAGAAATAATCACAGTGATTGGTACAAGACTCCTAACTCAAATGTACACTCTATGATTCTAGCTCAATTGCTCACAATGATTTTCACATCACTTGCACAATTTCAGCACAAGTAGGTCACTTGTGACCTTTCTAATGATCACTAAATATCCAAATTTCAGATTCCAAATTCTGCAATTGTACAATTCAAACTACTCGTAATCATAATTATCCAATAAAACACATTCAACTCAATTAAAACCTCCATTAATGGAGCTCCAAACCCTCAGCTGCTTCAACAGCTGGGGTGAAACTTTCTACCATTAAAATACTTCAATTTTACAGGATTCCAAACCCAAATTACTTGCAGAACATTAATTAAACATTCACCAATCCATAACTCTTCAATTCCTCACAAATCCAACACCAAACCTTCTTTCTAAATCATCAAATCTAACCATGGGAATTCAACCAAAATCATATATGTTGAAAAGTCGAGGAGAGGAACTCAAATCTGAAAATTTTAGCTCAAAAAGACAAGTTTTCACCTTTGATTTTGATTGCCCTAGTCCTTTCTTCCCCTTCTCATTTCATTCTTCTCTTTCCTTCCAACCCTTTCTAGCTCAAATGAGCTGAAAATTCGCAACAATTGAGTTTTAAAACATCCAAATTGTCTCACCGTCCATTTTTAAAAACTATGTCAGACAATGAAAAACGTGTTTCTATAGGGAAGGAGCTCGCTTCTCCTTGGCCCAGAAAAATAGAATTTGCAAAAGCCCGGAAGGAACGCGCTTCTCCTTCTACGAGCACGCTTCTTGCATTCCAGTTTGCTTTTTTCACTAAGTATGAGACTTTTAATGATACCAGTAACATCCTAGTGTACCTACAACCCTACCGTACATGTATTTTCATTATTTTAAGGTCAATACACATACGTGTATGCATATAAATACGTCCTATAATATGTATAAGTCAATGATTATGTTTGACCCGAATGTACGGGGTGTTACTCTTAAAGTTTCCCAAATCTTAGAGGACATGATGTCATAAAGGTTATCATGGATAGATTAAGTACTATATTTGCTCATTTTCCTTTCCTATTTAACTAAGGATCTGTTAGAGAAGTTGAGCAAGATGTAAATTGTTGAGATAGAGAGGTTGCACAATGTGCTAATGTCTATAGTGTTAGATTGAGATCTTTATTTTATATCATGATTCCAATAAAGTCAATAAGTGTTGGAGAATATATATGCTCGTATATTGTGGGCTGGATTTGTTGACCTAAGTGGTTTTTCACTTAAAATTTTCCTAAGAGTTTTGATGCTAGCAAACAATATAACCATGAAGCAAATGGTTGAATTGAGCATGTTTCAGCACCAAGGAAAAGTCAAAAGGCTAATACAAGATTCAAGTGATCTCAAGTCAACTCAAGTGGATTAAACAAAATCAAAGTCAAAAGCTTGGACAAGTTGACTCGAAGTTAAAGAATGCGAGCTTATAAGTATAATTAAAATTTGGTTGTAATATTTCTTGTCTTTAAATTGTTCATTTATTTCCAAATTATTGCATGCATGTATCATATTTTAAAATGATTGGTTTTTAAAAAGTCAAATCGATTTTCGATTTAGTTAAAATCTTGACTTTCATAAAAAATGAGTTTAACACTTGTATGAACTTCAATTTGATCAAATTCAGAGTTTTTCAAGAGTTTTTAAATTTTTTTAATTGAGAAAACATGTTGTGGACTTAGAAAAAAATATGAAAAATACATGTTTTATGTTTCAATGTAAGCAAAAATGTGTTTCTTCCTTAAGAAACATGTTTCCTGCAGTTCAGAGAGAATTTTCTCAACTGGACATACAAAAATGTGTTTCGGAACCCATTTCTTGTATTTCCAGAGTGAGGTTTTTCTCTCAGGCTTGCAGAAATGCGTTTCCTTTTCAGAAACGTGTTTTGCTCAGATTTTGCAGAAAAGTGCCCTCTGGACTTTTGAACAAAAATGCATTTCCTGCTTTTCGGAAAATTCTGGAATTTTGCACAGAAAAACACGTTTCTCTCAAAGGAAACGTGTTTCCGTGACAAAAACATAGAGTTGTTTTTTAGTATATTTTGAACAGAAATGGGGTTCTGTGTACAGAACCATGGTTCTTATTTTTTCAATTTTTAAAGTTCTATAAATACACCCCTTAGCTCATTGAGAGCAACCTTTTGCAAAATCTTTGAAACTTGTGTTTTGTATTATTCTCCTTATTTTCAAAAAGAAAACTCAAGTTTCTACAAAATCTCAACTTGGTTTTGAGAAAAATAATTTAAGTGTTCAATTGTTTTCAAATATCTTAATATCTTTCTTTTGGTTTGTCTCTACAATTTTTAAATTCCAATATCTTTGAGAGAAAACCTTTTAATTCTAGGGAAGACAGGCGTTTAATTTCAAAATCGAAAACTCACTAGAAATTTAGTGTTTTTGTGAGAAAATAAGAGAATCAGTTTCAACCTTTATTTTCCATGTGTTCTCATTTTCAAAACACATAAAGAGAGCATTTGAATGAGAAAAATCATCTTGGTGATTTTGGAGCTTCAACTTTTGTATTAATCATGCACATTTTTCAACATCATTCAAATGGGCAATATGGATACATGAAATATATATGGTTGTAAGTTTTCTCAATCTATGAGCTTTAATTTCATATCTTGTATTGATTGAAATTGTTATATCTTGAGCTTCATTATAATATTTGTAATTAGAGTTTTAGTTTGTTTCAAGATTGAAACAACCAAGTCAAGTGAATTTGATTCACTTAAGGTTCCTACGTTGGAATCAAATGTAGTTTCACCCTTTCTCTTGAAAAAGATTTTAGGTTCTTCCTTATTCTGCAAAAGAAAGTAGAAGGTTCATCCTTAGCCCGTAAAAGAAAATATCTGTCTTGAACCTGTAAAATGACATTTGTAACGGTTTGATTCACACCCGGTAAGTGAATCTGAGATAGTGGAATCCCAGAGAAGGTTTATCTAGGCGTGGAGTAGGAAAAATGTTTTCCGAACTAGGTAAAAACCTTGTGTCTTTACATTTAAATTTCTGTATTTATCTCTTATACAATACATATTTAAAAAAATGCCTTAATCAATTCAAGGATAACATAAAAAAATATAAAATTGACTAAATTGGCCAAGACGCCCAATTCACCCCCTGCTTCTTAGGTGACTAACTGGATTTTGGCAGAAATTGTGTTAAATTTCATACATTCAAAGTTTTGATACCATTTGAGGAATTATATGAAAGAACTTATAAACTCCTTATGTGTAATGCATAAGTTAGTTGAGCTTCCTTGGTCCTATCTCCTTCCCTTCCCCACCGCCTCAAAAAAAAAAAAAAAAAAGGTTAGAAATACTCTTGCCACCAGGTCAAAACTAGTGCAAGACCACACAGAAAAGATCAAACTAATCAAGTAGCAAATGAAGATGACTTAGGATCGCCAAAAAAAAAAAAAAAAAAAAAACTATGCTATTAATAAGAGGAAAAGGGCCTCGTCTCGCCATCATTAGCTATATGAGGTTTCACATGAAGGGAAAGCTTGCACCACATTGTATAGGACTTCTAGAGAACCTTAATTAAAAGGTTTGGTCGAGTCATATACGGGTTAGCATTGCCACCAAAGCTTGCTGCTGTCAGTAGTATAGTTCATGTATCTTGTTTTGTTCACTTATCCACTCTACAAATTTGAAGTTGTACTTGTTCAAAGAATGTCCAACTTAACTGAAAAAAATTCTTACAAGCTTTGAATTTCCCCATTTCCTTCCTTGCAGTGTCACTTGGTTCCTCATCAATTTTTTCTCTTAACAAAACCTAGTATATAACCACTAATGTAGTGGCATTACAAAGATATATAAATATTTAATCTCAAAAGAGTAAATCTTGGTTGAGTTAAATGTATTGAGATATTGAATGCCACACATCTACTCGACTCTAACTCCAAAAGCAGTTGGATAAATCACTCATCAAACATGCTGTTATTCATTCAAAAGGAGTTGTATATATAAATAACTCAATCAAGTGGTGTCACTTTTTGCAACCATTAAGTGCTAATTATTATAATAATTATAACTGTTAGTGAATATGATAAAGTTTATATATGGTTCCTAAAGATGCAATTATATACATGCATCTTTAATTATTTGCCAACAATGAAACACATGTGGTGTGGATTCTATTATTACTAGTGGATATGATAAAGTGTATGATTCTTATTTTAATATTAACTCCTCTTATATCTAGTCATAATTTATAATTAACCTCTTTAAATATAGCAATCCCTAGCCATACTGATGTGCCTTCACACATTTCTTAATTAAAAAGGCAAAACAAGAAAGACAGAAGAAGCTAGAAAAGAACAATATATATATATATATATATATATATATATATATATATATATATATATATATATATAATTCAGCCTTTTAACCAGCATCTTTTCTATCATTGTGACTATGTAGTATGTACCTTCTATAGAAATTAATTTTAGATTCCAAACACCCAATTACATGTAGCAATAATTAGTGGGAGATTAGAGTAAATTAAAATACATTCATCAATCATGTTAATTAATTATAGTCTATTGGGTAACATGGGTACAAACCAAAGTAAGCATAAAAAACAATTTGTTCCTAATGTTCTTATCAGTTGCACATGAAATGCTCCAAGAAATTAATTAAGCTGACATGAAAAGGGAGGAAAAGGACAATTTCTAATTGATATTACATAGGAAAACAAGAGAATTAGTTTATAAGGCAACTATATATATAGGAAAATTTATTCAACATGAAGTATCATTTTTGAGCAAAAAAAAGGGGTATGCATGGTTATATATATATATATATATATATATATCTTTATGATAAACAAAATATAATTGCCTCCATGTGTCACACGCGTGAGAGGATCTTGGGTTAGATCAGGTTCATCCACGTGTGCACATGGTAGCACATGAATACTAATCTAATGGTAATCCCAACATAGATTTCCAATATCTTTTGGTCAGATATGGGAGAAAAGAATCCAATTAATAATGATCTTCTAAGCCCTTTAATATGTAATTAGTTGATATTTAATTTGCCCACTAGGCTAATTTTAATTGTGGTTTTAGGTTTGGAAGGGATGGAGAGGACTCGAAGAATCTTAAAAAATTAAAAACACAACATCATCTTTTTGTTCAAACCACAAAACAATGTACAAAAGTAGGGATGCAAATCATGTGGTCCTTTTCCCTCTTATCACCTCATTCTGTCTTCATGGATAATACATTGGGAAAGGTGTCCCGACCATCTTCTGTCTCGTGACACATCCAATAATAAATTAAATAATAAGAGATATACAACTAACCTATCACACCAGAAAAAACTACCAACCGCCAAGACCCACAAGCCCAAAAACCCTATTTATGACTTATAGATAAGGGTATATATCCCTGGCAACTAGGGGTATATACCCCTATTAATTTGATGTGGAATCTCACATAAAAATTACACAATACATACACAAATCCCTTGTGATCGGATGGACTAAGAGTCCTTGTAGTATAAAAACCTGGAACTAGATTACTCTATTTTTTTTTGCCTCTTCGAGCAATGCTTTATTGATTGTGGTACAAACTACATCATCCAAATACCATCTGATTCTCATTGACGCATATGTCAACTAATGATTCAATACAATTTAATATAATTCAAAAGTAATCAGGGGTATTGCAGTTTGTACTACAGTATAATATTTTTTTAATTAACTTAGGAATTATTTATTATTTTTTTCTTTTTTCTAAAAAATGAAAATGGGTCGAACAAATTAAGCCTAGCACGCACTTGTGTTAATTAGGAGCGAGGAGTGTACGTGGTAGTGGAAGTGGGGGAAGGTAAAAGGGACTACACACTTAGAGGAGGTTGGATGACTTACTACATGGGTGCATGGTCATCATCAGTTCAAGGGGTTCTCGTCATCAACTTAGATCTTCTGCATATGTGCATGCACCCTTGAAAAAAAAGCTAGGGTTTATGAGTTCAAAAGAAGTAAAAGCTGGTATGATCACAAAATCGTACCAGCTTGCAAAGAAGTCTATGTAAATATATAAAATGGTCGGTTTAGATATATGTGAGCTATATTATTTTTGAGGGCCCTCATGTTTTCTAAATATTAATGTTTTTCACAAGGCGTGTGTTTGAGAGAATGACGCATTCAAAATATATAAACTAAACTAAAATAAAAAGAGAGTTAGAGAGAGAAACAAGAGAGAGTTAGAGAGAGAAAGAGAAGAGTTTGTCACGCCACTCAACTACACTGTTCTACCTTACAAAATGTTTTTTTTTTTAGGTTCACTTATTTTTCAAACATTCACCTAAATGGCAATTGCATGCTCAGCTTTTTTGACCACTTAAATTTCTATAATAATGAAAGAAGCCTAAATGAAGAAGGTTCTTGAATATATCTCCAAGCATCTCCATTAATTTTCTATGAAATGAGTCCGTGCACGGACTCGTGTTATTGGTTTACAAGCAGCCTGCAAAGAAGTCTATGTAAGTCGTCGTCGTCGCTCCTCCTTTCCCTCGCCTTCCATTAAAAAAAGAAATGCTTGATTTTATAGATTATCTAATATATATATATATATATATATATATTGGAGAAGAAATAAGAATAATCCGATATCGACCCTACTTGTGAGAAATTCGAGTCACATAGGACCTGACACTAATAAGATCCGACCCGACGACCTCTCAAAGTTGGCCTATAGTCAGTTCATGCGCTAATGAGAGAATTCAAAGAATTCTGGTATTCACCACTCTAGAGTCCCACCTCGAACTTTCGACCCAGTATAATAGATCAGCGCGCCGCTCGAACCATTGAACCAATGCCTTATTGGCAATAAAATAATAATAATAATAATAATAATAATAATAATAATAATAATAATAATAATAATAATGAACAACAATAATATATAATATATAATTTTGGATAATGCTTTAGTGTTAATCAAAAAGTGTACTTGGGTATCTTAGTCCCTTAGATCATTATGGAGTTGCATGTATTTTTGATGAGCTATTATTGACAATAAAAGTTCTAGTAATTACAAAGTAATAGATTTAAGGGATTTTTAGAGATTGGGTCTTGTGAGTATCTTTATTTAGTGCAGAGGTCTCATAGTTTTTAAAATTAGCATTTGGGTCTTCAACCATCTTCAATCAATCAATTTGTCACAAGTCAATCAAATTGCAGGTTGTCAAAGAATGCATTTGACCATTTTACCCTTCTCATTTTAACCATCCTTTAAACTCAGATTAAAGTGATTCAAAAGGTGTTGAAATTGAAAAGTTCTTGACTGACGATTAGACAACTAGATAACTGATCGGTGACCAATCGGTCAACTCAGTGACCGATCGATGATTTTTTGGTCAACTCAATAACCGATTGGTAATTTTTCGGTATATCGTTTTACTAATCGATAAGAAAACTTCAAATGGTTATAACTTTTTCGTTTTAACTCTGATTTGATTGATTCAAGATGCTTTGAAAAGAGAAAGAAAAGGTCTACAACACCGGGTGGTTTAATTTACTTTCTGATCACTGGGGACCGGTCACCGGTGACAGAAAACTAGTAATTATAAATACATTAAGCGTTCAACAGCCACTGAACCGGTTATCAGTTACCAAAAAGTAACTTAAAGCACTTTGATTGCTATATTTTTTCTTCCTCTTTCCAACTCATCTTGAATCACTCAAATCGGAGTTAAAACGAAAAAGTTATGATTATTTGAAGTTTTTTATCGATTGGCCAAACGATATATCGAAAAAACACCGATCGGTCACCGAGTTGACCGATTTGTGACCAATTAATATACAAACTTTAAATGACTATAACTTTTTCATTTTAAGTCTGATTTGAGTGATTTAACATGCGTTGGAAAGAGAAAGAGAAGATCTATAAATTCAGGTGCTTTAAGTGATACTTTGGTCAATGGTGACCAAATGATATATCGAAAACTCTTTGATCGGTTATCTAATTGTCTGATTAGCAGTCAAGAAATTTTCAATTTTAACACCTTTTGAATTACTTTAATCAAAGTTTAAAAGATGGTTAAAATAAGAAGGGCAAAATAGTTAAATGAACTCTTTGACAACGTGCAATTTAATTAACTTGTAACAGGTTAATTGATTAAAGATGATTGAAGACTAAATGCTAATTTTAAAAATTATGGGAGGTCCGCACTAAATAAAAATACGGACCTGATCCAATCTCTAAAAATTCTTAGATTTAATTAGTAATGATGTTTTGATAAGAATATTCTCTTGGATCCACACAAATTCACACGCCATGTGGATGAATCATACTTCTTGCATGTGCATTGCTACCCACTTACAGAATAAAGAGCGTCATGTCATCATGTTGTCCACTTCTATTAGGCATTGCTAGAAGAAGGAATATTTACTTGGTGTGTATGTCATGCATGCCATGTAAAATATTTCTTAGAGAGGGAGAGAGTCATTATTATTGGATCTTGATATATATATATATATATTTGCTTTCTAAAGGTACTTTTGAAATATTGCATATCCTTCTATGGAAATATACCTAAATTCACTTGATATTGACTTGAAAAATGTGATCCAATAACAGGTGATCATGTAAGAATAAAGTGAAGATTTTGTTCTATAACTTGGTCAATGGAAATTATAGATTATTCTATAATTTAAAGTAGGATGGACTATCTCATCCGGGTAACGAAAAATAGGGGCTTTAATATTAAATTATAGATTATTCTATAATTTAAATAATAACAGTATTTGTTTTGAAAATACAATATATTGGAAATTAATGCTTAGAAGAGTGGTTTTATTGGTCATTTGGTGGGTCTTTTATTGGTCATCCTAGAAGAATTAGGAGTAATCAAAAGGTTTCATATGTCAAAATTAACATATTGTAAGGTACAAATACAATAACTTTTGTTCTTTCACAAGTTAAGAATTAGGTAGCCAAAGATTACGGTGGAAATTATTGGGAAAACTTGCCCTCCAAGCAATGACTAAACCCTAAATTAGGAAGGAAATGTTAGTGAGGAAAGTAAAGATTTGAAAGGAAAATTGCAAGATTTTTCGTAAAGACTTTGATCTTTCCATGAAAGATTCTCTTGATGGAGAACATTTTTTATATGGAAAATGTTTTACATATATTACTTTTCTCTTTCCATGAAAGATTCTCTTGACATGTCCTTTGGATCAACATGGATCTACATGTATTATATGGAAATCCGTGCTTATCCAAAGAACACGGAATATTCGAGTTTTCATGCAAGTTTCAACTATAACATGTATTACTAGCACTATTCGTAGTATATAGCTATGAGAGCTCAAAATGGTGTTCCCCTCTTGAATTCTTTAACTTCTTCATTGACACTTACAATCTATTTGAGCCTCAACTTGGGATATAAATTATATGTAAGTATTTCATGATTCTAATCCTATCATATAAGAGGAGGTTTAACTCATTTAAGTCACTATATTAGCTCCTAATCACCATATATATATATATATATATATATCATGATTTTTTTTAAAAAAAAATATGCTATAGTTATGCTTAGTTTGTCATCTAAATGTTGATGTACTATTAGAAACAGAATTTAGATAATTAGTTTTTATCATATTTGAAAAGCAATTTGTTTTTGGAGTAAAATTTGAATATTTTTTCTTTTTTAAATTTAACGAACCAAATATGCTTACAATTCAAGAAGGGTGATGAGTTGCCAAAGTATAGATGGAAGAAATGCAAATAATAAAAACTATAATTAATAAAAGTTATCATATGAATTGAAATTTTTATATTAAACTACTTTTAGGTTGTTCATCATTCTATTTTAAGCGTTTGAGTTAGAATGGTAGAATAGAACAAGTTTGGCCTCTTCTTTCTCATGCAAAATATATGCATGATGCCATTTGTGTAAATTTTAAAAATATGAGTAAGAGCTCTTCGATCTTTGAGATATTCATAAAGCAAAAACCTTTGAAACTTGAATCATCCAAGACTTGAAGTTTGATGGACTTAACTTTAATAAACATTTGTTAATTAACGGTGGGTTAGTTCAGTAATTGGTTGGCCACAAATGCACTTAACTTGAAGGTCTCGAGTTCAAGACACCTTCCATTATTTGTTAGCCAACAACGTTCTTAAATGTTTATAGTCGTGCTCCACAAAAATTAAAAGGAGATGTAAGACCTTGATATCCACCAACCTCAAAAAAAAAAAAAAAACGTCATGCTTGCTAGTAACATAAAATTTCGAAGGGCAATTTTGAAAGCAAAAGAGCTTCATAATAAACTATGCATCTAAGTTTTCTCTTTATAATAATACAGAAAATCTAACAAAATCACATTCAAGCCAATAGCCGATCAGGCTCCATGACATACCAATTGAAAAGAGCTTAGTTTCAATTTCTGCCATTCTACCACGGAAGAAGGTGACAAGCTAGAATAAGTGATTATATGACCCATTTTATAAGGGTTCATGACCACTATTTAGAGATTAGGCCTTGATGCGTGCAGCCTAGAGGACCATAGCTTGGTCGTTAGACCAATGCTAAGCCAAGCTTGTTAAGCCCAACATGGCTACTTTAAATATAGGCTCAACCTTCACCAAGTTAAGGTTAATACTAAGAGAGGCCTAATCCAAAGTGTCTAGCTAGTTCGAATGAACATGACTTAATATTAGGTTATTTTTCTAGCTAAACAATGTAATTAGCAAGTTACTCTAGGAGGTGACAATAAAATAAATTGGGCTGGTGGGCCTACAGATTAGAATAAATTTATAACACTAATTTGCTGAAAGAAGAATTTATTACTCTATGAAGAATTCAAAACAGTAAAACAAAAAAACAAAGTGCTGAAGTATATCTTTCAGCTGCAAGTACAAACTCCATTTTATACTAAAACTTCTCCTAAAAAATCCCACCTAACTTGACATCAAGAGCCAATGTGCTCTCGATTTTATTCAACAAACACAGACTGAAGAAAAAGTCAAATAATAGTGTGACGACTTTCGTTTCACAACACAGACAATGTCTGGTCGCTCGGGCTAGTACTGTGACGCCCCGCTAAAATATTAAGAAACATTTTCGAACATAACACATATACTTCGAAGAAAGTGGAGACTTTGAAACCTTAGGAAACCCCATTTTGACCATCTAAGAAGAACCGAGACTCGAAAACTAAGAAAAAAAACAAGCAAAGGAATCGAGCAAAAAACGAGTGAGATATGTGTTCCTGAAGTGGAAGCTCAATCTGCCCAAAGAGAAGGTATTTTTGTTTATAGAAGCGTGTTTCTGCTTGGCAGAAATGTGTTTCCTCCACAGAAACACATTTATGGAAGGAAAAAACACGTTTCTACAAGAGAAACATATTTCTACTTCAAGGAAGCAAGTTTCCATGACCAAAGGACATTTCTTGGTGGGAGAAACATGTTTCTATCAGCAGAAACACGTTTTCCCTCCACACCCTAGAGCAGAATGCTGGGATTTAACTCTGGAAACGTGTTCCCTTCGGCAAAAACGGGTTTCCATGTCTAAGACTCTATAAAACCCCCCGAATTTCTCTCATTTTGAACTTTTCACATTTTGACAAAAGAGAAAGGGTTTTGTGTGCAAGTTGGGGATGCTCTTGGGAGGTTCAAGGGTGATTCTAAGTGACTTTTAGTGTTTTGGAGTATCCAAACATCAAATCTAAAGGATTGAAGGTATAATCTCTAACTTTGTGGTGATTTCTCTTTGGATTTTGGGTTTCTTGTTGAATAAGTTGCTTTGCTCATGTTGAGTTTTTTAAACTCTATGGATTTCTTGGGTCTTTAATGAAGTTTTTAATGATTTAAACATAGTTTTGAACAAAAATAGAAAGATTAATGGTGATTTTGGGGATCTTTAGAAGTTGCTTGTTCTTAAAGCAACCAAAGTGGGTTTTGAATAAATTTTTGAAGATTTGTTTTGAACTTCTCTTTTGGAGATTTCACCTTAATAGATGAAATCATGCTAAGAGAACTATATAATATGGTTAATGAATGTTGGAATCAAGTTTTACAGAAATTGATTCTTCATCTACAAGGGTTTTAGGAGACCAAACCCTTAAGATATGTTGAATAAATGGAGGTCAAGAGTCCTTTGATAATCTTGGGCGTGTGAAAACACAAATCCCAAGTGAAATAAGGATAATCCATGAATGAAACCTAAATATCCTTTGTCTTTACAAATGAGTATGAGAATCATCATCAAGTGTGCCCGAGAATGGATTCTAGTTTAAATGATCTATGAATGGTATTAGTGAATGGAAACCCTAATGTTGGGGATTAAGGGTTGATTTATGGAAATAGACCTAAAGTCTAATGGAGTATTAGACTTGTAATAACCAAAGTAGTCAACACTTGACTACCTACAAAAGAGTATCGTAATAATTAAGTGTAATTATATTTGGATGTATATTATGGGTTAGATGAACTAAGACTAGTTCTATGTATGTAAAGAAGTGAGAGAAATGACCAAGTGAGGTGAAAGTTCCCAAGGCAGGGGAACTAGTTAGCAACGGTATCACTGTGAGTAGATTTCATTATCCCATCATATGCATATCATCATAGCTATAAAAGTGGTTTTATGTCATGATTCATGCCTATATACATGTTGTAGAATGATTCTAGCATGAGATGTTGACATATGGAATTATGATCATGTCGGAGAATGTTAGTAGTATGTCATGTTAGGCATTGATTTAGATTCATGACTATGGATGAATTTGCTTACTTATGGGACATCTTAGTTACTATTTAGGCGTTTATATTTTTAATGGATATCTTGTTATTCATTTTGCTACCATGCTACTTAAATGAATACCTTGTGTATGAATGCCTATGCCTTGTGTTTTATCTGTGCCTTGTGTGATTAATTCATGGATGATTGTGCATGGTTTTGATAGATTGAAAAATGACTAAAGGTTATGTCACACCCCGCCTCATTGATTCAGCGTGAGATGCGACAGATAAGGGGTCGAATGCTCAAACCACTCGATTAGAGTTGCACATAATGAAGCATAGTGGCCCACATCAATAATAATACAATGAAAACTATTAATGAAAATATTATTATATTGAAAACGTAGAGTTTGTTAATTACATGTCTTTATAGCAAAAATACAACAGAAAGATAGCTAGGGAGAAACCCCAGCAAAAGTACCAAAATAACAAAATAGAGGAGTAGTCAAAAGAAATGAGTCTAGACGCGTGGAACCACCACCACCATAGCTAGACCGATCTGACAGGACCTGAGGAGACTGCATACACAAAAGTCTCTACATGGACCGGGTTTGGCCATAACCCTCGGAATAAATCCACCCTGACCCATCTTAATGCCCTGGAAAGATTAGCAACTGGGTGAGCTCAATAGCTTAGTGAGATCAAGCAGGGTAAACAAGTCTTACAAGCATAATAACAAGTACAGAACAACAATCATTAGAAAGTTAAGCCACAACAATACAATCAAGCAATGATATGAATGAAATGTGGTCACACGGCATCACATGTTAGGCACCGTGCACTCGCAACCTGTGACACGAGACACACATACAATATCTAGCAAGTGAGAGGTCTCATGAGTTTTAGTGCTAATTAGTGACAGTGTCACCTCCGGGTCTAGCGTAACAACATAACACCCAATAATACATTTATGGTAATCCATGGTCCAACGTAACGACATAGCACCCATGGTTATGAATATAACATTTGTGATAGATAGCCTCATGCATGAAGTAAAGCATTGTAAAAGATATGATGCATGGTGCTATGTAATTCATTATTAAACAAGTAAGAAATGTAAACTTAGCTTTCATTCCCCACCTTAACACATTTGCAGTGGCGTAGCATTTTCTTCTAACTTCTTGAAGTGTGCAGAGACACAGGAGAGTGCAAAATGGGTCGAGGGAAAGAGAAAAGAGCGAGGGCCGACGAGGAGGACTGAGGCGGGGCCGGACCCCCATGGGGACAGTCCTTTCCATGGGACCATCCCCACTATGGGGGTCTATTTTTTTTCTTTGAAGGGGGTTTTTAAGGCTACTTTCACTTGTTGAAATTACATGTGTAGGGTTTTTAGGCAGTTAAATTAGTTTTACGATAGAAAAAGTAGAGGGTGTTAAAACCTACCTTCCTTAAAAGAATTTTTTCCTCGAAATTTAAATAAGGTAAGATTTTTTTTGAAAAATTTTTGGTATGTAAGTAAAATACTTACTACTCATCATTTGAAATGTCAATGACATCAATGTTTGTATTACTTTCCGCTCGGCTTGGAGACCTTGTACCGCGCTGGTCCTGCTGATTGTTTGGCTCGTGTACTGTACTTTGAGCAGTAGAATCTCCAGAATGAGCACTGGTAAGAGAATGGACTGAATCAGACTCCATTCTTTTCTGATATGATAACTCAATAAGAGAACGTGGCGTTGGTATGCGTCGTGGTGGTCGTGGAAGAAAACCAAGTCGTTGAGAAGGTGGCCTAACGCGCCTGATTGAGCTGGTGATTGTCGGGTCTGCTAATTAGATGGTCCAACTTCATCTGGTGCAGGAATCTGTGGAAGCTTGGAAAAAACTGGAACCGAATTTGACGTTGGTGTAGTGCGGGGGTTCTGAAAAGAGGGCAATGGTTGTTGTAGTGATTTTCGTGGGGTCTGGAGGACTCGTAAACCCTCTTGACGCATACCTGCAATATTTTCATCTTTCGCGTTAGATATTCCCAAACGTGATGCATAATGTCCGGTTGAGTTGTGTATTGGGGTCTGGACTCATGGCACATCAATAGACTGTGATCTCGTAGGAGATGTAGACTGAGAGTAATAGTTAGTGGAAGGACTCTAGTCTGAAGGGATTGAGCTCATTTCATCATCTTCTTCAATACCCATATTTGTATCCTTATTCGAATTATAGTTATGCTCGGATGGGTCAAAGTTCTAATTTGTTGAATCACCAGACATTTGTGCCAGAGACAAAACAAGAAACCCAAGAGCATAGAATAAGAACAAGAAATATTTTATTATTATGTAAACATGCAGTTGCTAAACAAACAAATGAGGGTATTTTTGCTTGATATCATTCCAATTCCTGCGTTGCTTCTTCTACTCCTTGATAGTTTCAGAGGATTTTTACTAAAGGAATGCTGTTGTTTCTCAAGTCTTGCGTCTTTCTGTCCAAGATTTGCACAAGATATTCTTTATACTTATTTCCTTCTTCAATTTCAACTTCAAGAGATGGTATGATGTGTGAAGGATCATGAAGATATTTCTTGAGCATGGATACATGAAAAACGTTGTGCATCTTGGACATGGATTGTGGTAAAGACAGACAGTAAGCAGATTTTTCGACTCGATCAATAATTGGAAATGGTCCGATAAACCTTGGAGACAGCTTTCCTTTAACTCCAAATCTTTTCACACTTTTAAACGGTTGGACCTTTAGAAGAACAGAGTTGCTAGCTGTGAATTTTAGAGGCTTCTGTCGCTTGTCTGCGAAGCTTTTGTGTCTATTTTGGGTGGTACGGAGTCGTTCTTTAATGAGCTTTATTTTTTTCAGTGATTTCTCGTATGAAATCAGGACCAAGCTGTAGTCAATCAGACATGTCTATCCAACACAAGGGTGATTTACATGGCCTTTCATACAATGCTACGTACGGAGTCATTTTAATGTTTGCCTAATAACTGTTATTATAAGCAAATTCTGGTAAATGCAGGTATTTTGTCCACCCGTCGTTAACATATAAGACACAACAGCGTAACATGTCTTCTAGAATTTGTATAAGCCGCTCAGACTGTCCATCAATCTAGGGATGAAAGGCAGTACTCATGAGAATCTTTGTACCTAGTCTGGCATGAAAGCTTTGTCAGAACTTGGATGTGAATCTAGGATCTCAATCACAGATGATGGTGAGAGGGATCCCATGCAATCTAATGATATCTTGTTCATAGATTTCGGCTGCTAGCTTGGCTGGAGTATCGGTAAAATTAACTGGTATAAAATGTGTAGCTTTAGTTAGCTTGTCAACAATTACCCATACAATGTCCTGACCCTTGACTTTTTGGGTAGTGCAGACACAAAATTCATGCCAATATTATCCCATTTTCATTATCCTATGGGAAGTGGTTGTAACAAACCAGAGTGGAGTCTGCGATCAGCCTTTACTTATTGACAAGTAAGGCACTTGGCCATGAATTCTGCTATGGCCATTAAACCAGAATTGCCTCTTCATGTCCTTATACATTTTTTCTCCTCTTGGATGCATGGAGAACTTAGATTTGTGGCACTCATTTATTATGTCCCGCCTAATCTCTAGGTCCTGAGTTATACACAATCGCGTTTTATATAACACTACACCATGAGAAGTGAGAGACTATTGATGTGGAGCTTTGTTTTGTAGAATGAGCTCTTTCATTTTAATAAGCCCATCATCTTTGGCTTGTGCAGCGGATATTCTCCTAATGAGGTCGGAATGGGTAGTGAACTGGGCAAGTCAAACTGTATTTCCCTCATTCCAGAACTGCAAATTATACTTTTCCATCTCGTATGACAGCTTGCCCATTTCAAAATTCATCGTACAGCCGAAGATATGACTTCTGCTAAGGGCATCAACCACTACATTGGCTTTACCCAGATGTTATTTAAGTTCAGAGTCACAGTTTTTGATGAACTCGAGTCATCGCCTTTGTCGAAAATTTAAGTCTTTCTGAGTATAAATATACTAAAGACTATTGTCGAAAATTTAAAGCATTGTGACATCGCACTTTTAGGTGGGTCTAAAATGAAACCAAAAGTGTGACTTTAATTTTTTTCAAATAGTATATTATCTTAGTATTTGCGTTTTCAAAACACTTTGAAAATTTCTTGTGTATTTGTCAAAATAGCTATTGTTGGTGCAAGATTTGACCAACACCAGCAGATGATGAGGTGGAAGGAAGATGTTGATTTGGAACTCGTTAGAGTGCTGGAGAAATTGTCGGAGGTCGGTTATTTGAAAGGGGGAAACAAGAGATAATAGGCTATAGTGAGGAACACCGGTGTGGTATCGGCCAAAAACCCTTCAATGCCTAAGTTAGTTCAGAACTGCGTAATACTGAACTCAGTCGATAATGACTTAGAGTTACCTACCTCCCCCTTAGGGGTTGTGGTCTTTTTATAGAGAGGGCTTGAGGTCTTTGATCTTGTTGTAGGGTTTTTGTAGAATCAGGAATCCAACTTGTACTGGGAGTGCACATCTGATTCCTGGTAGGATTTGGTTAGGTCCTCATAGGATTAGGATGACTTATCAATCTTCTAGTCGAACTGGTAGAGTATTTGGCCTTATCAAAGTCAGATTAGGAGTAAATCTCGAACTTGTTGCGATGGATCACGCCCAATTTTACCTGATTAGGAATTCTGTCGTCATCTATTCTAGAGTCAGAGATCACTACAGGTCAGTATGTCGATCTATAGTCTCTCCTTGCAGCGGCTTGATAAGGATGATTTGGTCTATCATCGAGTCAACATATAGTGGTCGGTAATCATTGAAACTAGACACCGATCTGCTATGCAGACCTTTTATTGTCAACCTTCCATCCATTGTGACTGTAACGTTCATCTGGTCAGTAGTACAGACCATGGGCTCGGGCTACGTGCCCGATTAGGCATATTTGTCTCGCCTATCAAGAATATAACAGATCGGTATATTTACCAAACATGTGCTACATCTTACTGGGCCAAATCATATGGCTGGAATGTCTTATGCTCGGTATATGGTCCAACTGTTACCCCCAAGCTCCGAGCAAGACCAATTGCTTTAAGGTTAGATGAAACGCCAAATACCGAGCCATTTAATGCTTAAGACAGTTGTGCTCCGAAAACTGTGCGGACATGCGCCACCGCTGCACGTCATTTGGCTGTGGATCGTTGGTTTCGCCTAGGGATTCATGTTCATAATTGCGCCTTACAGGTCGTTTGCCTATAAATAGAGAACTGGTCATTTGCTCTCCATTCATCGACTGTGCTTTGAGAGATCGATAATCGCTTGCTCGGTTATCCTGGTCTTCCATTCTTGTGCGGTAATTCTTTTATTCGATCTTTTCATTTGTTTTTTCTGCTAGGTAGTCTGTAGGCATAACCTTTAGGTTGTTCAGATGGCTTCTTCTAGCGTAGATCCTCCTACCGACTAGAGAGCTTCCTCTTCATCCTTTATGGAGGTCTCCTACGAGGACCTCTTCCCAAAAGAAAGAGTTAGGGCTGACTCTCAGGTTGGAGGGAGTCCAATAGTCCTATCCTCTTCCGAGGACTCTGAGGAGATAGAGGAGGTGCTTGATGTTGCACTTTTTTTAGTCGATAGATCCTAAAGTATGCTCGGTAGTACGGAGCCTAGTACATCAGGTCAGGTACACGTATCCCCTGAACCCGAAGACGTCGGGGTAGGTGAGATCTTTTACTCAGTAGATTGCCTTCGGTCCAAAATAAAGGACCATCACCTTACTTAGTTGAGGAAGGAGGTCGGTATACCGAATTGGATTAGGTTGAGGGCACCTGCTCCTGGGGACTAAGCCAGTTACCGTAAGAAAGGAGATTGCTCTATATACCAACCTCTTTGAGGATGGATCGTCCCTGCTTCTCAAGATATCCATATGTCACCTGCTCGGCCATATAAGGGTTGCCCCTGCTCAACTCAGTCCCAATGTGTGGAGGGCTATTTTGCGCTGCCTTGTGCTCTGGAAGGAGATAAAGTGGCCAGAATTTGACTTTCAAGACTTTGCTCTCGTGTACCGACTAAAATCCCACCCGAGATGTAGTGAGTGGTATTATGCGTCAACTCATCAAGGTGCCGAGGAAGGCCAACCCTTGATCACTGAGAACCCTACTTCCAATAAATCCTGGAAAGACAAGTGGTTTTTTGCATCGGGGACTTGGGCGGAGGAAGCTTGCGGACCGGCCACTTTCAGGAAACCAGGTACCGAGCTTCCCTCCATACCTTATCTTTATTTCTTATCTTATTCTTGTTCGGTAGAGACCCATGTTTTTCTCCATACTTGACAGGTATTTTGGGAAACCCGAGTAGGGACGAAAAATTTGACTTTTCTCGTGTTGACGAAATCTATCGGCTACCTTTTATAGATCGACGGTATAAAGTGATTCTGAATAGATGGCACCTAAAAGAGCTACTGCTGGTCGGTATACTATCGACCTGTCCATGTTGAAGGACCTCTCTGCTGAGCGAGCAGCTGCCGGGGGCCGGCCGGGAGATCCCCGAGCAGCGCACCGAAGAAGACTTTGGCTTCCAAGGGGAAAGCTTCTGCATCCTCTTCTGAGCAGGTGAGCACTCCTGGTCGGGAGACAAGGTTGGTAGGGGCCAAGTCGAAGTCCTCTGCTCCTACCGACCAAGAGGGTGCCAAAAAGGTGAGATTTAGAGAAGTCGAATGCCTCGTAACCAAGATTGGGGATATCAACCTGAACATCGACAACTATCAGGTCGGTGTCCCCAATGCCTTCTCGATTATGATAAAGGATGAGGACATGTTCGAGGGCATGGCTGATGCCTATATGAAGTCGATGGAGGTGAGTTCGTTTATTTAATCCATCTTGTTGCCTATGTGTTCTTCTTCTGTGGTCCCTGACTTATTCTTTTTTTGATTTTGTAGGCTGCTGTACAGAATTTATACAACCTCCGCCGCATCAAAAATCACTACATAAAATTTCAAGACCCGGTCAAGGAGGCCTAGACTACCTCGGTAATCTTGGAATCCAAGGTTGTAGCTCGGGATGCCAAGATCAAGAAGATGAAAGAGTAGCTGAAGCATAAGGAGGTGGAATTAGAGTTAGTCCAGGATGAATTGACCAGATACCGAGCTCAGTTCTGGGCCACCGTCGAGACTCAGGCCGAAGAACTCTGCCAGCCCTAGTTTATCAATCTTGCGTCCAGCAATAACGGTCTACCGAGTTGACCTGGAGGAGTTCTTTGGTGACTCGATAGATTGGAAAGGCTTCGACAGGTGGGCCAGCTCGGCAAGTGGAGAGGTTTTGGAGGAAGCGGTTCCGGGCACATCATTCGAGTAGCCTCAAACAGTCGACTCTGAGGAGGAGACACGTCGAGCTAACGACGACGACGAGCCAGTCAATTTGACTGAGATCCTGCACCGTTCGACTGGTTCAGAGTAGTAGATGATCTCTTTTAGTCTCAACTGTGTATTTTGTAAGGGCCTGCGTGCCCCAGTAATCTCCTATTTCTTTTTGTACTTTGCTTCCATAGTAATGAAATGTCGAATTTTGCTTAGACCTGATTTTCTTGCACTCGTTTGTACTTAGCATTTTCCCAAAGTGTTTGTTTTCGTTTTATGTCAGTTTCTTCGGTGGATCTCCGACCTCTTTTTTGCGCTCTGAATAATTGGGTTCTCTTATCGGTAGATGTTTGATCGCCGCTTCAAGGCACTGCAAGGGTCATTGACCTCTCTTCTTGGTAGTATCTGCCCTTCTGGGGCAGTACCCCAAGGCACTTTTGATCGTGGTTATCTTCTCGGTAGGTACGTAGTTAGAGCTTCGTACCCCCAAAGCATTCTACGGTCAGGGCCCTTCTTCTCAGTGGCTACCGATCTGGTCAGTAGTCCAAGGCACTTTTAATTGTAGATAGTAAACGCAGATTTGTAGAAGGAAAACTTTTGGTTATTGTAGAAAAATGTAGAACAAACACTTGTAGAAAGTTAAAACTAAAACTAAAGGTAACCAACACCTCGACAAATGCTATAACATAGCTACTGATTTGCTACTACTACTACTAAAGCCTACTGGTAATACTTATTGAGGTGCTCGACATTCCATGACTTAGGAATTCTTCTTCCAGTCAGATTTTCCAGCTCGTACACCCTCGTGCGAAGTACCACTATGATCTTGTAAGGCCTTTCCCAGTTAGGACCGAGGGCGGCTACTCTAGGCTCACGCGTGTTCAGTATGACCTTCCTTAACACTAGGTCATCAACTTTGAAGTTTTTGTGCTTCACCTTGGCGTTGTAGTACTTCAAGAACCTCTGCTGGTATGTCGTTAGCTTGAGTTGTGTCTGTTCCCTTATTTCTTCAAGTAGATCCAGGTCGGTGCGCTAAGCTTCCATGTTCCTGGCTTTGTCGAAGTAAGACGTCCTCAAGGTCGGTATCCCAATTTCCACTGGTATGACGACCTCCATTCCAAATGCTAGGGAGGATGGTGTTTCTCTTGTGGCTGTTCGGGAGGTGGTGTTGTATGACCAGAGGACTTGAGGCATGTCCTCAGCCCACATTCCTTTCTTTTCCTCGAGCCTGGCCTTCAGTGTGTGCTTGATAATCTTGTTCACGACTTCCACCTGACCATTAGCTTGAGGATGGGCTAGAGTAGAAAAGTAATGTCGAATACTGAGGTCTTCACAGAATAATTGGAAACTTGCATTGTTGAATTATTTGCCGTTATCGAATATGATGGCGTACGGGACAACAAAACGACACACAATCGATTGTCAAATGAAGCTCGTGGTCTTCTGCTCAGTAATTGTCGCTAGCGGTTCGACCTTTGCCCACTTGGTAAAGTAGTCAATAACTACAATTGTAAACTTGACCTGACCTGACCTTTATAGGTCGGTAAAGGTCCTATCAGGTCTACCCCCCACTGAGCAAAAGGTCATGGCCCTGCATTGGAGAAAAAAAATTTGTCGGAGCTCAGATGTTTGTTCCATGTCTTTGGCACCTGTCGCACTTTCAAGTTATCCTTATTGCGTCTTTGTGGATTGTTGGCCAATAATAGCCTTGGCGAAGGACCTTGTATGCGAGAGTCTTTCCACCTGAATGGTTACCACATACACCTGCGTGAATCTCCTCCAGAACTAGTCATGCTTGCCCCTCCCGCAGGCATCTTAAAAAAGGCATAGGGAAGCAGAGATCTTGACTCCTGGACATATGTTTTCATAGCTCGATTTGAGGTATCGATTTGGTCTCCACCAAAGATTGTTCTTATCTTGCCCACTGGCCCAGTTTGGTTATCTTCTGGAGTCCTCTGCCGGTTGGGATTCTTCACAAACTTCCTCAGATGAACTTTGCGGATTAGAGTTTCGATCTCCTACTTGAGATCATAGCACTGGTCGGTATCGTGACTGTGGTCTCGATGTAATGGCATTACTTCTTCTTATCCCGCTGTTCGGCGAGCGTTTTCAACTTTCAGGGCCATCGGATATACTCTCTGTTCTAGATCTCCAGGACGACTTGCTTTCGCGAAGCAGTAAGAGGCGTGTAGTTGGAGTACACGTTTTGAGGAACTTTGTTACTCCTCTGATCTTGGCTGCCAGCATTCGATTTTTTTCGGCCTTCTTTGTCCTCCTTTGGGTCATATTCCCTTTCCTCTTGTTATCCTTCTTCGAGCTTTTCGGGGACTCATTTTCCACTTGTTCTGCATCAGTTTGCTCATTGACATTGATGTATTTTTCTGCTCGGTCAAAGATTTCTTTGTAGGTTTGGGCCTTCTTTTTTCCAAGTGAATATTGGAACTTCTCAGGCCTTAACCCTGCGAGGAAAGCGGTGCTCGTCGTTTTATCGTCGCAGTCGTCTACTTCGATTCGCACATTGTCGAAGCGACCAAGGTACTCCTTCAGGGTTTCGCCTTTCTTTTGTTAGATGCCTAGCAAACTATTCACAAGATTTTCTGTCACACCCTGGATTGCACAGCGTGCCCCCTACCCAGGTGTGGGCGCACCCCCTCGAGGCGAACGCCTAGCCATTATGGATCCATAATATTGTCCCATCCCGGTACAGCCACCGCCACACAAGGACGTCTCTTGTACCCGAGATCATTTGTCTGCCACTATTCATGAATAGTGCAGGGCCTCCCTAGGAATCGAACTCAAGACCTCCCTTAAGGAGTTAGATTTCGCATTCCTAGTAGCCACTGAACCATTGGCTCAGTGGTTACTCAGAATGCGAAATTAGACTCCTTAAGGGAGGTCTCGAGTTCGATTCTGGGGGACGCCCCGCACTATTCATGAATAGTGGCAGATAAATAATCGTTTCGATGTAGACCAGCTGCGGTTGGATTGCTACATGGCGATAGGACAATATTATGGATCCATAATGGCTAGGCGTTCGCCCCGAGGGGGTGCGCCTGCACCTGGGTAGGGGGCACGCTGTGCAACCCAAGGTGTGACAAAAAGGCCTCATGGAATACAGAAGGATTACCCCTCACTGTACCGCACAATATTGTCTCCTGGTCACCCGGTGCACGGATCGCAACTACCCTTTGTCCACAACAGTGCATAGCACAGTGCGGGGCTTTCCCACGGTTCGAACACCGGACCTCCCCCTCGAGGAGTCCTCCGTCGCAACCGCAGTAGCCACTGGGTTGCACGACGTGCCCCCTACCCAGGTGTGGGCGCACCCCCTCGGGTTGAACGCCTAAGCCATAGTACCACATAATATTGTCCCATCAGCCAGCTGCCGACCCACACGGGCGCCACTCGAAACGATTATTTGTCTGCCACTATTTATTCATGAATAGTGCAGGGCCTCCCTAGGAATCGAACTCAAGACCTCCCTTAAGGAGTTAGATTTCGCATTCCTATTAGCCACTGAACCATTAGCTCAGTGGTTACTCAGAATGCGAAATTAGACTCCTTAAGGGAGGTCTCGAGTTCGATTCTGGGGGAGACCCTGCACTATTCATTCATGAATAGTGGCAGACAAATAATCGTTTCAATGTAGACCAGTTGCGGTTGGGTTGCTACATGGCGATAGGACAATATTATGGATCCATAATGGCTAGGCGTTCGCCCTGAGGGGGTGCGCCCGCACCTAGGTAGGGGGCACGCTGTGCAACCCAGGGTTTGACATTTTCCCTTTCCTTCTTCCCAGTGAAGTGGTTCATGAACTTGTGAGCTAAGTGCCCAAAAGAACATATAGACGACACCAAATGTTGGTGCAAGATTTGACCAACACCAACGATGAGGTGGAAGGAAGGTTGATCTGAAACTCGTCAGAGTGCTGGAGAAATTGCCTGAGGTTGGTTATCTGAAAGGGGAGAAACAAGAAAGAATAGGTCATCATGAGGAACATCGGTGTGGTGTCGGCCAAAGACCCTCTGATGCCTAAGTTAGTTCAGAACTACATAATATTGAACTCTATCGAGAATGGCTTAGAGTTACCTACCTCCCCCTTAGGGGTTGTGGTCTTTTTATAAAGAGGGCTTGAGGTCTTTGGCCTTGTCGTAGTGTTGTTGTAGAATCAAGAATCTAACTTGTACTGGGAGTACATATCTGATTCCTGGTAGGATTTGTTAGGTTCTCATAGGATTAGGATGACTTATCAGCCTTCTAGTCGAACTGGTAGAGTATCTGGCCTTATCAGAGTCGGATTAGGAGTAAATCTTGAACTTGTTGCAATGGATCACGCCCTATCCCTACCTGATTGGGCATTCCGTCGACATCCGTTTCAGAGTCGGAGATCACTATAGGTCGGTATGCCAATCTGTAATCTCTCATTGCAACGGCTTGATAACGAAGATTTGGTTTATCATTGGGTCGGCATATAATGGTTGGTAATCATTGAAACTAGACACCGATCTCCTATGCAGACCTTTTGTTGCCGACCTTCCATCCATTGTGACAGTAATGTTCATCTAGTCGATAGTACAAATCATGAGCTCGGACTACATGCCTGGTTCGGTAGATTTGTCTCGCTTATCAAGAACATAACATGCAATATATTTACCAAACATGTGCTACGTCTTACCGGGCCAGATAATATGGCTAACGTGGCTTATGCTCGGTATATGGTCCAACAACTATGTTTTTTAATATCAGTACATGCCACAGATCGTTCTACGACATTTTCCTCGTATTTTCACCTACATCTAGATGTCACAAATCTTTTACACTTTTTTATATTATGCTCACCTATCACCAAGACCTGACGATTCTTATTATCGTCCAAATTCATAAGTCTCATTTCGCATGAATTTGGTGATAAGGGATTTGTATGAGGTCTTTTTGCAGATTCCTGTGGACAGTCGTCTACCACTATTATCCTTTGAGTTCTCACGTCCCATTCCACGTGAACTTGACGATACTGATGGTAAGTCGGCCTTACTCAATGAATTGCTACATAGCAGGTCCGTAGGTTACCTCATCACAAGTTTTTCGTCAATATTTGTGTGAGTTTGTTGTGTCTCATACCACGTCAAACCCACTAATAGTGAAGAAATCCACCAAACGATTGGGCCTTCCATAAAGAGTCCAACACACAACATCACATAACTTTTAGCATATCCCGAGCTGAGAATTCGACATGAAGTTTTTTTTTTTTTTTACAAAGTTTTACAAACTATTCAAATTGCTACAAGGATGGCTAAAATTTCTTCTAAATACTTCAACCTACTACGAAGCTACCTTAAACTACTGCAAGATTACCTCAACAACTAAATATAAAATATAAAACCTCAGATTCATCGAGAGAAAAAACTATTCAGGAGGTACGAAATCAAAATTTTCAGAGGAGAATTGAGATGTTGATTGTTCCATGCTAGGAGAACATATAGGAGTTTCCATGACTTGCCCAACAAATGTTGGGTTAGGAAACTGAGAAGCCCCAAGGTTAAGATTTAGATTCACTGAAGATTCTTGTGCTTGTTGGGATGACTGTCCAAATTCTCTTTCACCTGAAAATGAAGGAGCGATCTTTGGTATTGTGGCGTGGCATTCCTCACGCCATTGGAGCAATGAGGCGATAGCCTCTTTATTTTCTCTGAGGCTACGATTGTATTCTTCAAACTGGTCTCTCATGTTTTTCATCATTCGCTCCTCGATTGCCAGCATCATTTCTCTCATTTGATCCACAAGTTATTGTTGGGTGACAATATTGGTTTCTTGTGTATTGAATGGAGAAAAATATTCTTCTGTAATAGAGTCTGCCTCCTCTTTCGGAATATCAGAGAAATCAAGGTTAAAGTCTTCGAGGTCTTCTGAAGGAGTGTCGACCTCTATTTTTGAAAATCTTCCCATTCATTTGGGACATATCAACACGGTTTTGGTCATGTCACCGTACAAGGGAGATGTTATCTCGGTTGGGCTAGGATAAACTCCGAAACAACGAAACACTTTGTTTAGTACTGCTCCGTATGGAGGACATGTATGTTCCCGAGTGCAACGTGCCATATGGCGTAGGATGATAAAAAGAAGATTCACATGAATTTCCTTCACCAAACAATATGCCAAAAAACATTGAGAATGAGTGGTAGTAGACCTTTAACCAGGTTGGGACAAAATGTTTGACATGATTACTTGAATAAGAGGATTATATTGCTCTTTGATTTCTTTGGTAAAAATCTTGGTGACAGTGAAGTCAGGTTGGGAAGTAAGACATCTAAACATATTTCGAGAGCTTAGGACCGCACTTACCCTGCCTTTGGACGTGTAAATATCGCAGAGTGGTCCTCTCTCAGGGATTTCTTAAATTTTCTAACAATATATCGGACGTGAGAGTTATATCAATATCATTCACCTTTGTAGTGATGGTGAAAGTATCCTTGTTTTTAACAATCAAATTTTCATAAAACGAGGCAACAGAAGACCGAAAAAGGCACCTTTCAAGATTGATGACTGGTGTCCAACCTAAGGTTGCAAGTTTGTCGTGGAGCATGAGGTAGTATTCTTCTGGTTAAATTACTAGTCCTCCAGTCATGACTGGAATTGAAAAGAAAAATCTGAGTCGAGGAACCTGTAAACTTTCACCTTCAACATTCTTCTTAGGATTCTTTGGTCTTCGCTCCATGAAGTTGTTTTTTAAGATGAAATTTGGAGAGGAATAGAAGATATGTTGTAGACAAAAGTATAGATTTAAGAAAGAAGGACGACAAGAGAGGTGAGGAGGGTGAGTGAAGGAACTCCCCTCCTCCCTCTCTATTTATAGAAGACACAAGGGGGGTTGTTAGAAAAAACAAAGGGGTTGGCCGGCCAACCCCACCTGTTCGGCAACCGGTTCGTTTATAAATTTTTTTTATAAATATAAAGATATTATAAATCATATTATTATTATTATTATTATTATTTTATTATTATTTTTATTATTATTAGTATTTGTAGTATTTGTAGTTTTCAAAACCATGCTCTGATACCATAATAACTGTCACACCTCGCCTCACTGATTCAGGGCGAGATGCAACAGTTAAGGCGTCAAGTGCTTAAACCACTCGATCAGAGTTCACATACAGAAGCATAGTGGCCCACATACAATGAAAACTATTAAGGAAAATACTATTATATTGAAAACTTAGAGTTTGTTAATTATTACATGTCTTTATAGCAAAAAAGACAACAAAAAGATAACAAGGATGAAGCCCCTACAAATGTACCAATACAACAAAAAGAGAGGAGTAGTCAAAAGAGAAGCGTCAAGAAGCTTGGAACCACCACGACCATAGCATGTCCGATCTGACAGCACCTGGGGAGAGAACATACCCCGGGTTTGGCCATAACCCCCGGAATCAATCCTCCCAACCCATCTTAATTCCCTGGAAAGATTAGCAACGAAGTGGGCTCAACATCTCAGTGAGATCAAGCAGGGTAAACAAGTCTTACAAGCATAATAATAAGTATAGAACAACAGTCATCAGAAAGTTAAGACTCAACAATAGAATCAAGCAATGATATGAATGAAATGTGGTCACATGGCATCACAGGTCAGGCACCATGCACTCGCAACCTGTGACCCAAGACACGGATACAATATCCAACAACTAAGAGGTCTCATGAGTTCTAATGCTAACCAGTGACAGTGTCACCTCCGGGTCTAGCATAACAACATAGCACCTAATAATACATTTATGGTAATCCATGGTTCAGCGTAACGGCATAACACCCATGGTTATGAATATAGCATTTGTGATAGATAACCTCATGCATGAAGTAAAGCGTGGTAACAGATATGATGCATGATGCTATGTAATTCATTATTAAACAAGTAAGAAATGTAAACTTTCCCTTCATTCCCCACATTAACACACTTGCAGTAGCATAGCGTTCTCTTCTACTTCTTGAAGTGTGCAGGGACACAGGAGAGTGCAAAAAGGGTCGACAAAAAGAAAAAAGAACGAGGGGCCTGCAAGGAGGACTGAGTGAGGGCGACCCTTTTTATAGGGGTGGCCTCAAGAGGTCGGCCCCCCTTGGGGCTGGCCCCCTATGGGTACGGTCCTTTTCTTGGGATCGTCCCACTATGGGGGTCTATTTTTTTCTCTGATGTGGTCTTTTCAAGCAAATAAATTAGTTTTACAGTATAAAACATGGAGGGTGTTACAGGTTACTAGTACCCTATTGGAGAAGGTACTAGCCCGCGACCCGATGTTTTCTATGTAGGAAACTAGGTTCGTCACAGTTGGTATCAGAGCTTAGATATACGACCTTTGATGTGAGGGGTTATGTAAGCCCAACAACATGAATAAGTCAAGGCCAGAGTGCAAGGCTTTAGAATTGAAAAAAAAAATTACCAAGTCATGAAAGTTAAGTTTACCATGTACATAAATTAGGAAGGTCACGAGTATGTGTACTAGTTAAGTATGCACGAATAGGAAGTGTGTTGCCTTCCTCTGACTTAGTTAAATACTAAGCTTAGCCTCGTAGAGGATAGCAAAGTGGCTAAAGAGAAAGTTGGAAAATATAGTTGTTAGTATCATCTATGGTCTTTAAGTGATTAGATGATTGAAGGATCTTCGGTATGATCTCACAACATGATCATAATTAATAACGATGAGATTCGTACAACTGTTCGTATATGATTGAGGATCAATCACAATAGTGAATGTGGAATTATTCCTAGGTTATGGATATCACCTAGATAAGACTTTGTTCAATCAATGTATAATTGGATGGATTAGCGTCATGTAGATCTAAAAACATGAAAGTAGATTGTGAAGATTTAACCAAGGAAGGCAATAAGGCGTGCGGTTATTATATGCGCCCTTACGAAATGAGAAATGAAGATGTGACTTCAATAAATCATGTTTAAGATTTGAAGAAATGCAATGAAATTTGGTTTTAACTCTCGATACTTCATGTATGGTGTTTGGCACTAAAATTTAGTTTTTTAAGGTTCTAAACACCTCATTTTATGATTCATTTGAGTCCCTAAGTCCATTAATCTAGGGTTTCAAAGTCTCCAAATTTCTCAAGATATTAGGGGTATGTTCGGTAATTTTCCTTGATATTTTAGTGGGGCCTCACAAACAGACTCCTAAAAATATTGAAGAATAAAAAAACAAACTGATTATCAATAACTCCTAAAAATTAAGACATGACAACAGTAAGTTGGACTAACTTGTAACACTTTCCATTAGTGCAAACTTACTACCAACAACACTAAGAGCTCCTTCAAACTCTTCAAATTTAGCGTTAGCAATCTTTAGTAAAGATATCAGCTACTTGGTCTGTAGTTCGTATTTTCTTCAACTCAATGTCCTGAGTTAACACCTTCTCTCGAACAAAATGATAATGAATTTTGATGTGTTTCATGCATGCATGGAACACTGGATTTCCAGCAAGCTTAATTGCACTTCATTTTCACAATGAATGGTGATTGGACATTTGAAATTTGCAACCATTTCTAAATGAGCCTTTTAAGCCAGAGACATTTTTGAGTGGCCATCTTAGCTGTGACATACTCAACCTCTCAACTTGAAAGAGCAACTGTAGTTTATTTTTTACTGCACCAGGATACTATAGCTGAATTTGCATTGAAACAATACCCAGTTGTGGAGCGTCTATCATTCACATTACCAGCCCAATATGCATCTACAAAACCACTCAAAGTGAATGGCATATTCTGCCTATAAAGTAAGCCAAATTTTAGAGTGCCTTTCACATAGCGGAAAATCTTCTTTGCTGCAATTAAATGGTCCTCACATGGTGTGCCAATAAACTGAGAAATAACCCCTACAAAATACAAAATGTCAAGCTTTGTGATAGTTAAATAAAATAAACTACCAACAAGCTGACGGAAAAATGTCGCATCCTCTAACAATGCTCCTTCATTTTCAGTTAACTTTAGGTAAGGTTGCAATGGAGTTATCTTTGCTTTTGACTCCCCAATACGGAAACAATCCAATAAACTTGTTGCGTACCCTTTTTAAGAGACAAAATAACCATCACAATTTTTAACTTCTAGGCCAAGAAAACAGATAGCTTCACCCAAACTCTTCATGTCAAAACGAATGGACAAGTCATCTTGAAGACGAGTTATTTCAACATTGTTGTCTTCGGTAATGATCATGTCGTCCACATAAAAAAGAAGTGTCATGAACCCCTCCGTAGGGTGATGTCACGACTGATACCGAACACCACATTTGTCGTATACAAATGTATATGATACTCTGTTAGCCTTCCAATACTCCAAATTTACTAAACATTTTGACATAATCTCCTCATAAATACAAGGTCTCACATATACCTAATCAACCAACTCATTTTCCACCAAAGCAAATTTTAAGATCATGAACACACATCATTTCTATATCAAAATCCATAACTCATCTAGATTATAACCTATGCACAATATAAGGTGTTATATACATATATACAACCGAAAATAAATAAACCCAACTCCTCAAGCACATGCATCAAAAGTAATATGAAGAGTGTTTTACTTTTCTTCTGCCTTTCTCTTTCCCTTGGGAACTGTTCCTTAAATGTTTGGGAAAGAGTGAGCAACCACAGCTCAGTGAATATTTCTAACTATGACATCACATATACATTCAACACAATTAACTCCATGCATCCAATTAACAAGTACAATACATGATCAATGTAGAATCCAATGCAATAACCAGTCTAAATCATGCAACACTAGTGAAAATCATACAATCACCCTCCTTCAAACCAATAGAGTGAGTGTATACCCCTTGTTTGCGGTCTAACAAGGGTAGCACCAAGCCTCTATTACTCAATTAATCCATTCATTCCCGGGTTCTTACTCTAGTAGGACAACACCAATGACCATGAGTACTTTCACTGTTACTCATGCGAGTCTACATTCCTAGAGATTTCCCAAAGACTGATCTCATGTTCTAACTTGCTCCAACAAGTATAAACATGTTCCATTTCACAATCAGTTTCATGAATTCAAAACAAAATGCATATTCAATAACATGCTTAGCATTTCACAAATCAGGTTTATACAATACAATGCCATATAGGAAAACCAGAGTAGAGAAATACTCACAAAAGTGTACAATGCCTATCACTAATACGCTCTCTTTATAGTTACTACACAAGCAGTTCACTTGTACACATAACTCACTTCACCAATTTCATTGATAATTCACTGAGATTTTCACAATGAAAGCACAATAAATCATAATTTTGCATTAATTCACCAGAAAACACCCAAAATCACCACTCTAACTAGCTCCCAGACCCTCAGTTGCTTCACAACTGAGTTTAGACATACAACCATGGAAACAACACATTTTGCGACAATTACTCAAGCAATTTACCTTAATTTCATCAAAGGCTTGCCTCCCAATCAATTGCTCACTAAAATCTTCCAATTCTAGTTCAGATCATGTTTCTCCAATCCGTCAATCTAACCGTCAAAAACCTACAAATTTCACATATGTTGCACAAGTCAAGGAGGGGAACACAAATATGCAATTTTTAGCTAAAAAAAAGGTCAATCCTTACCTTGGATTTAATAGCCCTAGCCTTTCCTCTTCTTCTCCGTTCGTTTCCCTTCTTTTCTCTGCTCTCAACTGTCTCAAATGAGCTGAAATGATCGAGAAACCCCTTTTAATTTTGCACAAACTGCCTCATCGTCCACTTGAAAAAACCTGTTAGAACACAGAGCACGCTTTTCCTTGCCCAAAAAATAGATTTTCTTCTGTAAGCCTGTGAAGAGCGCGCTTCTCAATGTTCAAAGTGAAAATTTTCGTAAGTATCTGGTTCCAAGTTTTATATCTAGGGCCCCAATTTACCTACCACCCTAGAATACACTTAATTACCATAATCGAAGGCCATGTACATACATATACACGTATAAATACATCTGACAATACGTACAAGTCAACATATAGGTTTGACTCACAATTATGAGGTGTTACAAAATGCATTGTACACATCATGGTTGTTCTCTTAAGAAATAAGCTTGGATTTGGATTTGAAGACTTAAAACCACAAAAATAAAAATATTGAGCAATTTTACCATACCAAGCTCGTAAGGTCTGCTTTAGGCCATACAAAGCTTTCTTAAGTCAACACCCATGATTAGGGAACTTTTAGAAATAAATCCATGTGGTTGCACCATAAAAATGTCACGATCTAATGCCCAATAAAGGAATGCATTTTTCACGTCTAGTTGCCACAATTTCCAACCTTTAGATGCAACCAAAGAAATAATTGTTCGAACTGTTACTGTGGCGACCCTAGTTTTCACTCAAGAAAACATCAAGTCGCTCAGGTTAGTACCCTCTCCAATAGAGTACTAGTAACCCTCAACCTTTACTCATGTCGCCATTCCCACAAACATTCAACCATGAACAAGTCACACATGGAATAGATAACCACAAGGCAAAGATAATCAACCAAAGTGCGGAATTATCATGAAATATTAAGTAAAGTAATAGTTATTACAAACATCCATGTCCAAGGAAAATCTCAGAGTTTAATAAAAATCAAACATCTCCTAAACGAACTCGAGACGCCTTCTGCTCTATCTGGTACTTACCAACTAGAAGTGATGGAGTCAAGACCAGGAGAGAGATATCAAAATGCAATACTCTTGCCCTTGTCTAGGGCACTGCAGGATTTAGAAAACTAAAGAAATAGAGTGAGCTTATAGCCCAGTGAGATGATTTTGCATATCCACCATCCTATGCTCATCAATAGATTAAAATAATGCTCACATCAATCATCGTAGAGGTTATAAGTACTAAAGCCGATAAAGGTATGGAAATGAAGACCACTTCACCTTTTTAATATGCACATGAGGATGATTTGACAAACTAAAGCCACATGTGAGCTTTTATGAAAGAACGGGCATGATGGAGACCATGTAACAATTTTGATAAGCATATGGAGATGATTTGACTGTGCAAACTCACAATGAGCTTTTAAGGAAAAACGGGCAGAATCACGACTACGTGACCTTTCAATGAAAAAGTACGACCTTTTAAGTTAGCACTTGATTCTATGAGTTGACCTACGAGTGGGCCTCTACGAAGAACATGCAGAACAAAGACAATGTGACATTCCAAGTTAGCAAATGAAAATTATTTGATGAAGCAGACCCATTTGAGAGCTTTTAAGGTCGAATGGATAGGATAAAAACCACGTGACCTTCTAGGTAAGTACATGTAAGTGATTTTACAAGTAAACTTTCTCGTGAGCTTCCAAACAAGACAGGAAATTTGAACATCACATGACCATCCAACAAAGCAAGTGGATTTGATTATACTATAGTAGATTGACCTTAAGTTTCAATAAAAAAACAAGTAGGGTGAACACGTGTGATTTAAGGTGATTCTATGAAGCAGTCTAGCCCAAGAGTTACTAACGGAGATTAGGTCGAAGCAAAATCTCATAGCAGTGAGAAAAAACAAGACCTCATTGCCATGATTAGAAGTGAAACCTAAGAATAAGAAGCAATGACATAGTCTCATAGCTATAAGTATTGGAACATGCAAATCAATGCTCAAATGGAAGACTCGTGAGACAGAAGGTTGCAAACGCACTTGTGATAAGTGTTGGATACCCAAGAAGGGTGTGAATTGGGTGTAATAGTAAAAAATGACAAAGGTTTAACACAAACTTATCCTTTTTATAGGCTATCTTTTTATTGGTTAAGGATGAACCTACAATGTCTTTATATGGGCTAAGGATGAAACACTTAACCCTTTCCAAGAAAAAAGGTTGAAACTAAGCCCCTTGATTCCAACCTTAAAATTTATAAGTAATTGATAATCACTTGATTTGTTTTGTTTCAACTAGAATCAAATCAAAGAAACTAAATAATAAATGTTTATTATAAATTATTAGAACAATTACAATGAAGCCAAACATTACAAATCAACCAGTACAAGATATGAATATTGAGCTCAAGAATTATAGAGACCTTACAATAAATTTTACCTTCCTTTCATCAATACTGCTCAAAAGAAATACATTTGCAGGGCTTTGAAGGATGCTTAATGAGAAAGCTTGAAATCCATAATTTGAATCACCAAATCTTTGATTTTGAGATTTGAAAAATGAGGAAAGGGTTTGAATTTGGAAATCTTGTTGGCCCAGTATTATAGTCCAAGAGGGGAGGTGAATTGGACTTTGCGAATTTTTGCGTTACCTTTCAGGTAATTAAACAAG
Organism: Paratinospora sagittata; assembly: GCA_035771175.1. Classification (NCBI taxonomy): domain Eukaryota; kingdom Viridiplantae; phylum Streptophyta; class Magnoliopsida; order Ranunculales; family Menispermaceae; genus Paratinospora; species Paratinospora sagittata. Next base: position 134,938 of record CM069612.1, read on the forward strand.
TAAAGTGCGCAATAGGTAATAGTTCAAATAACAAATGTAGGAAAGATAAATGAACACATAGAATTTAGAGTGGTTCGGTTCCTCTTGAACCTACGTCCACTACCCAATCATCACAATCAGGATTTCCCAATACACTATTGGCTAATCACTTACGGGCGTGATTAGAAGTCGTTTATACTAACCAACACCAGGGCTTGGTTAGAAAGCCACAAACTAGCCTACACCAGGGCTTCGCTAGAAAGCCACACTTGTAACCAACTTACGGGCGTAGTTACGTGCTGTACAAAATATGGTAATGTCCCGAGTGACTTAATCAAGTCAACAATACATTAAGATTGCAAAATATATAGAGAAGTGTTCAATAAAACTCTCAACAATTTAAGCTTACAATCTTGAATGAGTCAACAATACTATTCCAACCACTATGATTTTAAATGATGCAAAGTGTTGAAATAGTTTTTCTCAAATGCAATCGATTCAAATATATATGAAGTGAAACCGTGAATCGAATATGCACAACTATCAAGATATTTATTCTAAACAATAATAAGTTTAAAGCACAAAAATCAATATACTATGATGATAAAAAAAAACTTGATGATTCTAAATGAATGTGTGATTAAGATCAAGAATCAAACAAATCCAGTATTAATCTAAAACTTAGATTCAATATAATATAACATTAATACATGAATCGATATCACAAGCTATTCATGAAACCACTAAACAAGGTATTTTGTTATGAAGATCAAGATAGGGTTTCACAAATACAATGCAACACAAAATCAGTTTTAAAGATGATAATATAAGCACAAAACTGATTTGTATAAACCAAAATCACAAGAATCTAGATATAAAAATGTATACTCCACTAGGTAAGGTTGAAGCTCAAAGATTCTTCTTGTGTGATGTTGGATGAAAGAAATCGCGATCAAGACTCAATAGAAAGTGTAAATAACACACGAAACTCTTGAACACTTGAACAAGAGAAACTCTCAAGTTTCTAAAAGTTTTGAAAGATGTGAACAATTTTTTGGAAGTATGAATCAATTGATCAAATGTTGTTGAACTTTTGCTTTAAAAGAAAGTTTAAATCACTCAAGAACTTGTTGTCGGCTTGTAAAAATTCTAAGACGAAAAATGTTCAAGTTCTCCAAGTTTTGCAAAAGTTGCTCTTCAAATGAGCAAGTGTAATATTTATAGATAAACACCACACCGAGGCACAGGAACGCGTTCCTTAACACGTGAGCTTGTTTCTGGTTTGAAATCTAAAAAATCTTAGATATCCCTACAATTAAGGAGCTCGTTTCTTACTTAAGGAGTGTGTTCCTCAATATGTCCGTTGGGCATAGAAACGGGTTCCTTCAACAAGAACCACTGAATCTTCAAGTTATTCCTATTTTACCCTTGGCAATAGGAGCATGTTCCTTCTTGAAGGAGCGCATTCCTTTTCCTTGATCAGAAAAATTTTGACTCTCGGGAAAAGCCATAGGAGTGCATTCCTCTTACAAGGAACACATCCCTAAAACCTTGATAAAAAATTACTAAGTCTCGGGAAAATGCTCAGGAGCGCATTCCTTCTTAGAGGAGCGCGTTCAGTCACTAAGAAGTGAAATAAACTCAATTTTTTATCATAATAGGTTTAGGACATTATCAAATACATAGACTAACATTTAAAAACATTTTTGGCAAGATTGAGGTACAATTAACATTGTTAAATGTGTGTAATTCGATCGATTAAACCAATGATCAAAGCAATAAGAACAATACAAATGAAATGATAAAATCATGCAAAGTTGATAGAATGAATGCATGTTAATCAGTAAACAACATAAGGGCGTTGCTAGACCGTCAGGGTCCTGATGTTTAAAAACGATCAGCGAGCTGATGTTTAAAAACGATCAGCGAGCTGATGTTTAATTAGTGTTCTGATAAATTCCTTGGTTGATTCAAAGAGGGCGCTACTGACAAAGTAAGCGTCCTGATAGATATGAACTTTTCAACCTTGAACATTATCAACGTCCTAATGTATCATCAACGTTCTGACTTACCAAGTCTAAGAGGGCACTGCCGAGACATTAGCGACCTAATAAACACATTAGCGTCCTGATGGACACTATAAAACAGTTTTGAAATTTTTCAACATTTTAAAGCTCGATTAATTAGGATTGAACACTTGGTATTTTGAATCAAATCAAACATTTAAAATTCATTAAGTGATCGATAAAATCAACGAAAAATACCTCAAAATCAAATCGATTAAACCATGCAATTATGCATATTTTATAAATCTTGCGGGGAGTTATTTGAGCGAAAGTTTTACATTATAAGTGCTCAAAACTCAAAGCCTTGATCTTAAGTCTCACGAAGAATTAAAGGAAATCATCCGTGAGTGCACCATGTATACGATGAATTAAGTGAAGCGGCTCGGCCCTGTGCTGACGTACCTAGAGAAAAAGGGAGTTGACGTCCCTGTCGCACCACTACTCCCAATGTTCACCGGACCTAGAGCTTCCATGGGAAGACTCCGCCTTCACTTAAACAAATCTGTTCCGGACTCTTCTAGAAATGTTTAGAAATTTCTCTCTGTCTTACCCAGTCATGCCAAATCAACAATTTTGAAGACTTTGTCTTTTTTTGACTTTTTGTTTAAACTCTTGTACATTACTCTTTTCAAATGTTAAAGTGATTAGATGTGTGTGTGAACGTCCTGATTAGCTCTCTATATATCGTACATATTTAGCTTTGCACACTTCACATCTTAGCTATTGTTCTTCATCTTGATTGATTATGCTTTAATATTATGGTTGATTATTAAATTTCTGGAATGCTTAAATATGTGTGTGAAAATTCTATTTAATACTCTTCTTCACTTAAACAATCAGCTCTGCACATCTCACTACTCAGTTGTTGCTCTTAACTTGCTTTGTTATGCTTAGCTATCTCGCCTGATTCTGTGATTGCAAAATTATTTGTCTATCTCTGATACATAACTATTTTGCTTTCATGAACATGATTATCTGTCATCATACTAATGATGTCTTGCTCATTGTTGATTCGAATTTTTCTTGATATACATTATCATGTTGAAATCTTATTATAACTAATGTTATTATCTTTTTGGTATTTTTCTTAAGGTTAATCACATATTTCATCGGTATTTGTTCATAATCTGCATCATCTATTTGTGTGTATCTGATTATATATTTGATTATCTGTTCATCTTGAACTCCATGTGGTATTTGATCATATTATTTTGATATAGCTAGGTTGTGCTTAATAATTTATTTATGCCTTTGCCAGCTCATATCATGATCATGTATACTTTAAATCATATCTATGCATGACTCATGAATATGCAAATGAATATAGGCCATGTACACAACTTCATATCCTACACCTATATCTCTTGAAGAGAAAATTGCCTATACTCATGATTATCATCTTTTGACATTCTCTTTTTATGGTTTCCTGACTTTAATGCATTTTCCTCATTTTACATCATAAGCATCAAATTCTCGAACATTTGATTTCTAATGATTGCATATGCTTCAAAATCATTTTTCATTAGAATCAAACAATCTAGGTTATGCTTCAATTGAAATCATTTGCCAAGTATATAAATGAATATATGTTGTTGCTTGAATGATATCTATGAAATCCAGCATATATTCAATATCTTTAGGCTTTGCTCTTCATCTTATATATCTCTATATGCCTAAACTATGGAAAGTCCACGACTTTCACTCTCCATGACATTAATGTTGCTCTTTAATATTAAATTTTGTATGCATCAATTGATTGTGATTTTTGATATCTAATAGATGTCATGTACTTCAAATTATATATTTTGCATCTTATTAGAATCATGATAGCTAGGCTCATATTGAAACATTTTACCTATGCTATAAGTATGTTATGCTTGATTATTTACAAATTTTAAAGCATATTATGTGTTAGGCTTGAATTGATTATCAAATTTATACTTTTGCCAAACGCCAGGAGAATAATTGCCCATGTTTAAAAATTCTCTGTGAATTCATCCCTTATGACTACGATTCTCAGCTACGCTATTGTTTCAAAATCTCATAGCCTATGAATAAGTCAAACTATCTATCACTGTGCTTAACGACAAGATCTGCTTCTCACGTGACTAAAAGTATAGTAGACCTTATGCATTCTCATATACCGAACTATGACACGACGTCATAAATTATCTTGAAAATGAATGCACAAAGTAGGTGGGAGTTTCCATGTAAGGCGAAGCTTTGCTACTCTACTACGTCACAAGGGGAGATCTAAGTTTCTTCTTTTCACTTTTTTTATCATGTGAAAGGAGGAGAAGAAAAATAAGAGAATTACATGGGGGAAAAGAAAAACATTGATTTTTTTGCTATCTTTTTACTTAAAGTGTGCTTAATTTTTTGATTTGTTTGCCATCATCAAAAAGGGGGAGATTGTTGACCTAAGCGGTACATCACCTAGCTCGTCTCTAAGTATGCTTGATGAAGTATATTTTGACGATCACAAACAAAAACAATTTTGGTGCTAACGAGCTTTAATCAAGAACCTATCTCAGCACCTCAGGAAAGCAAAAAGTTAAAAAATCATTCAATCAAGGAACTCAAGGTCATATCAAATGTTCAAGATCGTTTCAATCAAAAGACCTCAAAGATCATATCATGATTTCAAGATCACACCACACGAATGATTCGATCAAGTGCTTCAAGACTACATCATTCAATAAACATTCACGAAATTCAACTCAAGCATGAAGTTTTTATTGAAGATCTCATAATGAAGAGTTGGATTTAAAGATTATGAGAAATATGAGAAATACATAGTATTTAAGGTACATCTTTCTCTAATCGATTTTGCTCAAACGTTTTTCAAAACCATGCACAAATCACTTGTATATTTGCATGTTTTGAGCATACGCTTTACGGTATTTCAAATGATTTAATTTTTTATGTTTAATTTGAAATTTACCGAGTTTTTATTCACATTCATCGTATTCTTAATCGCAAGTCAAAACTACTTTTCAAGAGTCTTTCAGGACACTAATGATTTAGCAGCGCTCTCCTGATCTTGATAAGTCAAGACGTTGATGATTCATTAGGACGTTGATACCATTCAAGGTTGAATTGAACTGACTCATCAGGATGCTTACTTGTAAGTAATTGTCTCCCTTTAGTCAATCTCTGAAGTTGTCAGGACACTGACTCAGCATCAGCTTACTGAAAGATTTCTAAGTTCTTCAAAGAATTTATCTTTGAGGACGCTGATAGTTATAAGTTGGATAAACTATCAGGACGCTACCTAGATAGGATCTCCCTCATCTTTGGAAACCAACTTAATAACTTTCAGGACACTGATTTTCCTCCACCTCACTTGGTTTAGTTTTCAAATATTTTGAAATAATAGGACGCTTACATAGGTGTAGCGCCCTTGTGCTTTATATTTTAAAAGGTAGGACGCTTACTCAGAAAAGTAGCTCTCTCATGTACTTAATTATTTTAAAACAAAGCAGGATGCTAACTGTGCATTAGAGCCCTCAGGGTTTAGTCATTTATGTCACAAAGTAAGTCAGGGTGCTCATGAATTAGTAGCGCCCTCACTTCACTATTCAATAGGACGCTTACACATAATGAGCGCCCTCAAGGAACAAACGACAAAGTTGATATTATGCGTCAGGAGGCTGATTACGGAATCAAGACATTAATTCAACAACCATCACAGTTCTAACAAGTACACTAAATCAATCTACTTTTTCAGAACGGATCTTTGCACAGAATCCTTTTCAGATTAATCAGAGACTTTCTCTGATACATGAATAGAGTTTTCTAAAACTTTCCTTATTCATGTAATCTGAAAAGAACCAGAATGTTAGTAAAAATTGCAGTTGTCATTTTCATATAACATTCTAGCCATTGTGTGTAAACATTCACACTGTATTTGAATTTCAAATGTCTAACGGTTATTATCTACTAAGTCTATAAATACCAACACTTTGAATCAAACAATTTGCCGATAATTTTTATTGTGCCAAAAACTTTTTGAATGTTAGTCGTTATTCAATCTTTCAAAAGTTTTCAAATGTTCTAAGTTTTCAAAGTATTCTTCACTGATACTTTACTTAGTCAAAAGATTTTCATATTAAGCTTCAATTATATTCAATCTTTGAAAATATATTTTGAACTGGTTTCCACTCAAATTCTCAGCGTGGATTTATACTTAACATCAATCATGTTGATGAAGGAATTTGAGAAATAGTTCATGAGAGATACTGTTGTACTTGATTTTATATCTTAAGTGTTGTATTGAACTATATCAGTAGTAGTGTTAACTACTGCACCAAAAGTTTTTACTTATACATTTTATCTATTTTGAAAATTGTCTGTGTCTGTATATTTACACTGGTCCTGCATTTTCAACTTCAATGTGTTAATGGTATCGTAATGTTTTCGAAGAAGCACTTAATTAATTTACATATCATTCACTTTTTTTGAAACTGCACTTGAGCAATACTGAACATTGAAAGGTAAAGGATTGTAAGTGTATGTCTCTTAGCATTATGTATTCAAATTTATATATCTTTGTAATATTATGTATATGAGATTAATTATAAAGTGTTCTACTCAGTTAGAACCAACATTATTTTGTGTTGTAATGCTGGTGTGCTTCTGGATTGAAACAACCAGGACAAGGAAATGTAGTTCACTTGATGATTTCAAGGTGAAATCATGTTAAGGTTCATCCTCACCTGTAAGTAGGAAAACTGGTTCATCCTTACCCCGTAAAAGGATAGGTTTGTCCTTAACCTGCAAAAGGATAAGTTATCTCTAAACCTATAAAAGAGAAACGGTTCTTCCTTATCCCGTAAAAGGAAAACGGTTCTTTCTTATCCCGTAAAAGGAACATGGGTTTTTTCTCATCTCGAAAAAAGGAAATGCAGTTCATTCTTAGCCCGCAAAAGGATACGTTTGCCTTGAACCTGTAAAAAAGACATGTATAACGGTTGGGTTCTCACCCTTAAGAGAATCAGTTAGTGGATTGAGAAAATCCTAATCGGGAGATTAGGTAGTGGACGTAGGCTTGGCCGAACCACTATAAATTCTAGTATGCTTTAAGTTATGTATTTTACTTTACGGTTAATATGTGCATTTAATTCTAATGTGCCAATTTATATCACTAAGTCATTGGAAAAGTTTTTAAATTGATCATCACACCTAATTCATCCCCCTCTTGGGTGCACCAACATGAGCTTCACAAGGTTTTGTATGGTCTCAAACAAGCTCCTCAAGCTTGGTTTGAGAAACTTGCAACTACTTTGGCGTCTTTTGGATTTCAACCTACTAAGTCGAATCAGTTTTTGTTTGTGAGAATTACTCCAGCTCATTCTACATTTATTCTTGTGTATGTGGTTGATTCCATGTAATTGGTGGTGATGCTTTCGTGGTTGCTAGTCTCATTACTCAACTTTATTAGATTTTTGTACTCAAGGACTTATGTGATCTGAATTTCTTTTGTGGTATTCAAGTTCATAAACATCTAAGGGGTTGGTTTTGTCTCAGTCTAAGTATAATATATATATATATATATATATATATATTGTGTCGTGTTAAAATGCAATTTGCCAATAGTATTTCAACTCCAATGACAAGTGATTAGAAGTTGTCTTTACATGGAAGTGAACCAATTGAGGATGTTCGTCTCTATCGAAGTGTGGTAGGGGCCTTGTAATATGATACTATTACTCGACCTGATAGTGCCTACTATGTGAATTGTGTATGCCAGTTTATGCAAAGTCCTCTTCAAAACCATTGGAAAGTTCTAAAATGCATCTTGCGTTATCTCAAAGGGACTTTACACTATGGTATTCATCTCAGTAAATCTGATCAGTTGCAATTGATTGGGTTTTGTGATGCGGATTGGGCATCAAACCCAAATGACCGAAGATCACCCTCTAGTTTGTGTGTGTTTTTTGGGGAACAATTTGATTTCATGGCAATCTAAAAAGTAACATATTGTGTCTCGTTCTAGCACAGAGGTTGAGTACAGGAGTTTTCCATTACTAGTTGCTGAGATCCAATTTATAATTTCAGAACTTCAAATCACATTGTCTTCCAAGCTTGTTATTTGGTGTGATAACCTTACTACAGTTCAGCTTGTTGCAAATCCTATTTTGCATGCTCGTACTAAGCATCTTGAAATTGATCTTTATTTCGTGCGTGAGAAGGTTCTCCGACAGCTTATTGATGTTAAGCACATTCTTAGTTTTAATCAAACTGTTGACATCCTCACTAAAGCACTTTCTAGCTTTAGGTTCTTGTTGTTAAGATCCAAACTTAGTGTCAATTCTTCTCCTCCGAGTTTGAGGGGGGGAATGTCAAGGTAGTTGAGAATGACAGTTTTGATAGTTGTAATGTTAGTTATCAGTCAACTGACTAAGCTGAAAATTTTTTTTGAAAGGAAAAGGGGGGGAATACCCATCAAGAACAACTAGCACACTACATCTCGAACTTTCCTAGGCCAAGTAACCCCAGTTGCATCTTCCCTCAAAATATTGAATAACCCACGGGGAGGGGAAGACAGGATACACACTCCCCGATTGAACTTCAAAGCCTCAGTAGCCAAATAGTCTGCTGCTCTATTACCTTCTCTATAAATATGCTCAACTTGAACTATCCAATCTCTCTGAAGGAGTCTTCTACACTCATTTACCAAGTTGGAAAGGCTAAGCTGCGGCATACTGTTGCCTTTTAACCAACCAGCCACCACAGCCGAATCTGTTTCGAAGACTATAGAACGATGGCCCTCATCCCAAGCAAGACGTAGGCCATGAACAGCAGCCCATAATTCAGCTTCAGTTGCAGTACAAGACCCAATATTAGCCACAAACCCCTTCAACCACATACCACGATAGTCACGGAGAAGACCGCCACCCCCTGCTCGCGATGAAGCTTTCTTAAGACATCCATCAGTATTAAGCTTAGCCCAACCATGGTTGGGAGCACACCAGCCTACCATCTTCACCCTCTCTATCAGTCCAGCACCATGGACCGCCACTTTGGCTCGAAAAGCATGAATGATTTCAGCCACTTGCCCTTTAAGCCAAGCCATGCTATACTCGAAGTGAAAGCGAAGATTACGAAAAACTAAATCATTCCTCCATTTCCAAAGAGCCCACACGGCAACTGTAAAGTAGGAAGCCCAGTCATAGTCAACATTACAATCATTAACGCCAGCAAGATTATGAGCAAGCCAGCTTTGGAAATCCAAATTGCTCTGAAGATGATACTCAACTGGCTGCAATAGACGCTTCCATAATTGCACGGCTCTAGAGCAATTTCGAAAAATATGATCAACATCCTCGATACATCCCACACATTCAATACAGTCAGATGCCATGGTGAAACCCCTTTTCATCCGCTCAGCATTGCACATGATCTTTCGATGCGCAACCATCCACAAAAAAGTCTTGCATCTTTGAGGAGCTTTAAGCTTCCAAATCATCCTCCAAAGGGAATTAGGATCTCCTATAAGAGTGCCAGTAGAAATAGTATAAGCAGAGGTCACCGTTAATATGCCACTCTTAGAAGCTCCCCAACATATGCCATCTGCAACCTCCTCCTCATCCCATAAGAGCACAGCAGCAAGTTTATTTTCAACCTCAAAAGGGAGTAAACCTGATAGAGCATTCCAGTCCCACCCTGAGCCCTTCACCCAATAGCTTGAGACAGGCCTATACATCTCCACCAAACTCAAATCCCGCATTTTCATATTGATTAAGGCCACCTCACCTACCCATGTATCAAGCCAAAAAAGAGTGTCCTTACCATTACGAACTAGAGCCCGCACCCCGCTACGTAAAATAGGCGAGGCTTTAACAATGCCCCGCCACGCATTGGAAGCCCCATTCTTAGGCTGCAACCTATCAATAGTAGCTTCCCGATGCAGATACTTCATGGAAACAACTCTTGCCCAAAAGCTATTCTTATCTGTAATTAGTCTCCATCCCAATTTGGCTAAAAAAGCCAAGTTCATATGGGCCATACTCTTAATGCCAAGACCACCGTCCTCCATAGGTTTGATGATGATTTCCCACTTAATGAGGTTGACGCCCTTCTTCTCATTAGACCCTCCCCATAGAAAACGTCGAACTAATTTATCAATGGTATTACACACCCCTATTGGCAATACCATAGTCTGCATGATGTACATGGGAATAGAGTTAAGCACCGATTTAATTAGAACCAATCTACCCGCAAAGGACAAGAATTTTGTCTTCCATCCCTCCAATCGAGTAGTCACTCTCTCAATGATGTACTGAAAGTCAGCAGGTCGGACCCTCCCATGAATGGAGGGAGCACCAAGATACCGACCCAGGTTGTCCGTAAGGGGGATACCAGAGATAGTAGATATGTCTTGAGCCACCGCAAGCTCCACATTGTGAGATACAAATATATGAGATTTCTGGTAGTTAACTCTTTGGCCCGAGCACGCACAAAATAAATCCAGGCACTTCATAATAACCTTTATCTGCTCGGTAGATGCTTCCGCAAACAAAACCATATCATCTGCAAAGAAAAGGTGGGAGATAGAAGGACCATTACGAGAAAGCTGTATGGGTTTCCATTCCTTTCGCTCCACTGCCCCATTAATCAAATGACCCAATCTTTCAATACACAGAGCAAAAAGATAAGGCGAAATTGCATCCCCTTGCCGAACTCCGCGCTCAGGGGAGAAACAATCCAAAAGATCCCCATTCCAGACAATCGACATCCTAGAGGAAGAGACACAATGCATCACATTTCGGATCCACCCATCACCAAGACCAATCTCCTTCAACGAGTCTTCAATAAAATCCCAAGATAATCGATCATAGGCCTTTTCAAGATCAATCTTAATTGCCATATGAGAAACACCACTCTTCTTAGTTCTCATTGAATGAAGGACTTCTTGATACACAATGACATTATCTGTAATTTGGCGACCAGGAACAAAGCTGTTTTGGTTGGGAGAGACAAGACTAGGGAGGATCATCTTTAGCCTATTTGTCATAGCTTTTGTAATCAGTTTATAGCCCCCGTTGCAGAGACTTATAGGTCTAAGCTGGGTCAATAATTCAAGATGCTGAACCTTCGGTACTAATACCAACAGAGTATCATTGATCCCATCTGGAAGCTTTCCTGACGCCCAAAAGTCTTGAACAAGCTTGTAGACAGAAGGCCCCACTGTAGGCCAGAGGCGTTGATAAAAACCTGCATGAAAACCATCCGGGCCTGGCGCTTTGAAGGGAGCCATATCAAATAAAGCCTGACGAATCTCTTCAATCTCAAAGGGCTGGTGGATCCTTGCCATGACAGCACCATCTAGAATTGGAAAACCCCCTTTAGGAAAATCAGACATATCCCTACAAGGTTCTTTTGAGAATAACCTGGTATAAAAATCTTGAATTAGATGCCTCAACTGAGCTGAATCTGAAACCCAATTTCCATCTGCACCTTTTAACCTCTCAATGACATTCCTACTCCGACGAATGACTGTAGTAGCGTGATAGAACTTGGTATTGCGGTCACCCGAAAGGATCCAGTCGGCTCTAGATTTCTGAAACCACGAAAGTTCTTCTTGATACAGAACAAGGTCCAGCTCCTTCTTAAGCTTAGACTCCAAAAGATGAATACGGTGTGTAGGGTGTTTAGATAAGACACGTTGAATGCCTGCAAGTCTCGCCCAGAGCCTCTTCTTCCTCCTAGAAATACTCCCAAACTCGGTACTATTCCATGAAGTAAGAACCGAGGCTATATGCCGATTATTTGTATCCAAAGATCGGTCACGACTCCAATTCTCCTTAATGACATTGTAAAATCCCGGATGAGTCAGCCAAGCTGCCTGAAATTTAAACTGCGTTGGCCTCACAGTGGCACTTGAACCCTTTAAACGAACCAAGATAGGAACATGGTCGGAGTGATGTTTAGGAAGGTGAATCACTCTAGCGTCCTCAAACATATGCCTCCAAGCTAAATTACATAAAACTCTATCCAGGCGAGCTCCCTTAAACTGATCCCCTAAACCCCTACTCCAAGTATAGGCTTGTCCGGAAAATCCCATGTCCAGCAAATCATGATCAAAAATCCAATCCCCAAAGCCAGAGCTGCCATGATGAGCCACAGCATTCCCACTACTAACTTCTTCGGAACATACCACCGCATTAAAATCACCCGCAATAATCCAAGGCTCACTCGTATCAAAAACATTCTTATTAAGATCCCTCCATAACAGCTTCTTCAGGCTGGCTGTAGGACTACCATAAACAACAGATAACAACCACTGATGCATACTACTATCCCGAACCCTCATATGGATAAACTGGGGATGAGTAGCAATAATATTTATTTGACAAGAACTATGCCAGAACACCCAAATACCACCACTGAAACCCAATGATTCTACCCGGACCCATTCATCAAATCCCAGCTTTTTACAGAGAAAATCTGCCTGAGATCCACTCACTTTGGGCTCTAACAACCCCAATATGCCTGGTTTATGCATCTTAAGCAGGTCTTTCAGGGAACGGTGGAACTCCTTCGAAGCCGCCCCTTGACAATTCCAGATCATAAAATCCATAAGAACAAGATAAAATAGCCTACTCACCCCTACCGAAGACCAAAAAATTGACAAGCACGGCTTTAAGAGGAGAACCCTCCATCAACAATATCCATCCTCCCAAGCGATTCATCCTTGTCACTAAGAGCTTCGTTATGCACCCCCACCAGATTAGCTTTTGTTCCACCAAGTTCCCGCCTACCAATAGCAGGAACATGCCCAGATTCCACCACAATAGGAGGATCTTGATGATGTTCTGGTATCGAATTAATTGTAGGATGAAAACCCTCCATGTTCTCAACCTGATGCTGGGGATGAAAGACCACCGATCGAGAGATCAGCTGACCTCTATTGGACCCACGCACCACAATATGTTCCTCCGCAGCGGCAACTTGCTTGGACTGAGAAGAGATAGAAGTGATGTCACGAGTCAGTAAATTCTTCTTTATTTGAACCGCGTTGCTGGTCTCTACAGCCACTTGAGTGCTTGGGCCATTATCCACTTCCTTAGTATTTATTTGCATATTGGGCCTTCTCCCTTTACTCTTGACATAGTCATTAAGTGATATCCCTGGGCCCCTGTGCACGCCAATAGCCTTATCAAGATGCGGCCCATCTCGTTGATCACTATCAATATTTTCCTCAAGATTATCCTCAACCGCTAATGCCGCATACCGAGAAATATGTTGCTGAAAGCTAGCATTTTGTTTAGCACCAATCAGTGGCATATCCCGAGGATCACGTCCAGCTCTCCCACTCTTTCCATTCTCAGTTTTGGTCATGCCTCTACGAGATCTTCTAGAAGCCAACATCCATGGCCCAAAATTTTCGGTTATTTCCTGATTCACCGGAGGCTCAGCCGGCCTAGCTTGAACTCCGACCACATCTCTAACATCTCCGGCCAACACTGGCACCGGTCCACCGTGATGAGGCGTCTCTTGGCCCTCATTCTTTGGACACGCATCTTTCCGATGCCCATAACATCCACAATCAAAGCAAATTAAATGGATCCCCTCGTATTCAATCCGTCGAACCCGATGTCGCAAAGTGAATTTAGATATAAGTGGCTTGGTTATATCTACCTCCACACATATACGCGCGAACTTCCCCCTAGAGACGGTGCTTGTTGCATCATCAATCTTCACCGGACGACCAATACGCGCCCCTACTTTCATGAGGAAGTCATAGTCATAGTATTCAATTGGGAGACAAGGGATTCGCACCCACACCAACAATCTATCCATGTTCTCCTGCCCCGGGTCAAAATTAGGATGCCATTGCCGCACTGTCAGATAATGATCAAAGATCATCCATGGGCCCTCAAATTTTGCATACTCATAATCCTCCTTGGAGGCAAACTTGACAAGAAAATAGTCTTGATCAATAGCAACTAATTCAATAGGAGCCTTCGGACGCCATAAGGCCTTAATCTTACGTAACAGGAATGTGAATCCAATTGTTCTGCCCAACAGTTTGATAATAAGTGTCTGTCGCCATGGGCGACGTAAGCGCCTCGTCTCCTCCTTGGATATGTGAATGACTGGACACTCGGATTCGGACTCCTCAGCCCCCATCTCTCCTTCATCATCTGAGGTCCAATCCTCATCGGACGTCTCACCATCATCCATCCGTCCCGTATAGCCCAAAAGTTTGTCTCTAAATGTTGGCAAGGGGGCGAACATCCCATTCCCCTCAGCATTCTCCTTGCATGCCTGAGTCTCCTCCACCATACTTACGTCCGCCATCGGCGACAAATCCGCTTCCACTCCATCCACATTCATCTTAACTTTTTTGTTACTTCGTTCAAGCAAATCAGTTTCCCTTTCAGGAAAAGGAGCAGTGTTGCCTTCTTCTTCCTGGCCTCCAGCCTTGTTAGCACTCAAACCACCACTGTCATCTCCCATCATATCGTTCCGAGGAATCTCTCCCTGAATCTCTCTCAACTGATCGGGACCACCTCCCGATTCACCGTTCTTGTCCGAAATCATGATCACCGCAGCCGCCTTCGCACGATTCCTCGCCGCATCCAATCTCGTCCTCGGCCTCACCGCTGCCGCCGCCGCCGCCTCCTCCTCTGCACCACCACTACCACCGCCGCCGGCAGCAACCACCACCTGGTTTCTCGCCGCTTCCTTCGCGACTGCAGCTCTAGTTCTTATGTAGTTTCCGACCAAGGGCTCTGAGTTCCTCCTTCCGCCTCGATCCCGCGGTTTCCGCGGCTGATCTACGACCGGAGCACGGCCTCGACGTACTCCGCTACGCAGTTCACGCATTCTTCGCCCATGCAATCCAAAACCCCCGCTCTAAATCCGACCATTATATATATTCCTCACCGAGAATCCAAAATACCCACCATCACTGCACCAAAATCCCCCCTATTTCAAAATCCTTATCACGCGATCAAAAGCCCCAAATCAAAAACAAAACTTGCGATCAAATCCACCTCCTTCTTCATAAAACCATGCACGAGACTCAAATTCACCGTCGTCTTCTCCGTCAATACAAGTTTTTAACCCCAATCAAACCCCAATCAAACACGAAGACAACAAATATGTGAAGAACAAAGCAGAAAGAGCACCTTCAATAAAATCGAAAGGGCAAAAAACAGAAAACCTGTGGGGAACACTAGACCAACCGGAATGGAGAGCGCATCGCTCCTGAACGCTCCAGCAGCGCTCAAAGAAGCTTGCTGGTGTTGCCGACGATTCAAAGAATTTCTTGGAAGCTCTGCCGCCGATTCAAACGCTACAAATCTGATATGGAAGCTTGAGAATTTCTGTAAGAACCGCAGATTCTTCTTCTTCTTGAAAGCTTTGCCGCTGATTCAAACGCTACGAATCTGATATCTGGTGAGGAAACGAGATCGTCGACGAGAGATTGTCCCTCTTACGCAAGTCCCGCGAAAAAAGTTCCACTGGCACAATCTGGTCACTCAACTCCTCCAACAAGGCGCTGAATCACAACAAGAATGGCTCCCTGCAAGTGGTTCCTTCTAGGCACACCGCCAAAAGTGAATCTGAACACTTTGGCTGTGTTGTCAATTTTTCGTTGCTGCTAAAAGAGGTTTCAATCACAAACCCATGCCATTCACCACTAGAAAATGGTTTTCAAAATCGCTTCTAAAAGAGTTGTTTCCTTCTTCAAGCCCTTCTTCTCCTCGCAGCGAACGCCATTCTTCACAAGCTGAAAATTTTGATAGTTGAAAAACTTAAGCATGTATGTTTTGAAAAATCTTATAAAAATGTGATTTTGATAAAACTAGTGCAAATTCAAAAACACATATGTAAACATAATTTATTTAACTTGAAAACACTCCAAAAAGTAGACTGAAAGCTAAGTTCTAAAATTAGGTCTAAAATATAATTATTATTTTTTTGACAAAAAAAAAATGATACAATTTTATATAGATAGAGACAATAATACTTTTGCCACGTATACATGTTTGTTTTTGAATAAAGATGTGAAGAAAAAGTCATTACTTTCATGTTTTTCATGCCAATAAGCTTTTTCATACAAATATCTGAACTCAAGAAAAGAAAGAGATAAAGGCATGTCCACTTTGGAATTCTTATTAGGTGACCATCTTAATTAGAAGGTTCTAATTGAAGAGATTCATCCACATGTGCGATTACCATTTGATAATAACAATTGAAAGCCCCTCCAAAAATTCAAACTATATTTTACTTTTTGTGTAATACTTTGAGCCGTTTAACCTATAATTTCAACTTTTAATAGATTAGTATTTGTATAAAATAGCAATAACATGCATTTAAGTAAGTTGTATAAATATAAACGTTAGCTAACTTTAACGGTGTGTATCCGAACCCTTTGACTCAAAGTCGAAAGTTCGTCTTTTTGGCTCTGCTGAAGGGTATCGGGTTCTTCTGCAGTGCTAGTATTCTCTGACTTTGTGTCAGTACTCAATAAAATAAAAAGTATGCTATATAAATTTTCTGCTACTCACTAAAAGAATAAATGTATATAGTTTTATTTGGCGATATTACTTGTCTACTTGAATCTTTTGTATATATATATATATATATATATATATATATGAAATTATTATCAATTTTTTCTTTTCTAGGAAATTGATTTTTAACATTTTAAAGTCTGTTTTGGAAGCAAATTATATATGTTGGTCAATGAATAAGTGCTCAAGTTGAGATATTTCAAATAATTTATAATGTTATAAAGGTTCCAATTTAACTTTGCATGTACTTAGTTCCTATTTTAACCTTAAAATCTCTATTTTTTTCTCTAATTTTGGCCTTAATTTACATTTTAAAATAAATAAGATATATTTACTTTTTCATTCTCATTAAGTTGCATTTACATTTGTAAAAAAAAAAAAAAAAAAAACTTGTCATTAATATTTATATATAATACTAATTAATGTTTCATTTTATTTGATGGCTTCGAAAAAAAAATTATTTCATTTTATTTCCATTTGGTTAATATATAGTATAGGTTATAATCAAAATATAAAATTGAATAAAAACTCTCTAGAAAAAATAGAAAATTATTCTAGCACATGCACCACACATACCATCAAAAAGTTATCCTAGCACGTGTAAAAGTATAATTTGCACGTGTAACAAACATAGTGGCTAGGTCTTATAACCACCTTACCAGACACTTTCATTCTACACTAAAACAACCTTTAAAAGTAAATATTGGTTAGCTTTAACAGTATACATACAAACCCCTTTACTCGAAATCGGGAGTTTGATTCTCTCTTCTTGTAAATAAATGTAAGTTTTTTTCCCTTTAATAAAAGTAAGCGGGATCAAGATATATAGTTCGCATGATCCTCGTCCGGATTCCTCTGGTTAACATCTTCTAATTTTATATCTGCACTCAAAAAAAAAAAAAAAAAAAACCTTTAAGAAGAAGACCTAATTTGCACCAATTTGCATCACCCAATAAATTACTTCCACTTCATCAAAAGTCTAATTCTTGTAATTTAGACTTGCTTTCAATATATATTTATGTTTGTATCTGTTGAACTAGGAAAAGTTGTCTTTATGCTTGATCTTAGTCCCATTTGCTAAAACTATTATTATTTTTATTTTTTACATGTTAATTAATCATTGATTTTATGACACGTCTCACCTTATTCAAAGGGTCATTATGCACGAACTTTCGGGCACGATCACATATAAGTCTTTAATGTCGGTGCTTTCTACTTTCTAGCTAGTCAACCTTGCATCAACTCAATACTTTCTTGTCACATCAACTAATTAAAGAGAAATTCTTTTATTATTATAATTATATATTTATTATCATTGTTATTATATCTTAGTAAAAAACGACAAAGATTTAACTTAGTAATGATACTTTCACTTCTGTATCTTAGTTTTATATTATTCCTTTATTTTATTTTATTTTGTCATAGATGTTGTATCCACGCTATGTTGGTGTAACTAATTAGAAAGTATTAAACGGTTCTTCTTAAATAGACGTAATTAAAATGAATATAAATTTTAATATTGAGATCACCACCCTTTAACTATCTTTAGCAGAGACCCTCAACCATTTATATTATAACACATTGGATATTAGTTTTATATTATTCATCGATATAATCTATAGTATCTTTACTAATATATGTATATATATGTACACATGGTTTGTTTGTTTGTTTTTTTTTTTTTGTATAATAGACTCAAAAGTAATTCAATATATCCTTTTGAGATCCCACAAACACAGTTTTATGTCAAAGTTGCACTTTTATCTATATTATTTTACTTTAATTACTTAAATTAATTTTTAATATTAACTACTATTATTGTAAATTAAGTAAAAAAATGAACTCAACTAATCTACCAAGCACAAAAGATTGTTGCTTTAGTTTTTACTTGAAACCTATAAAAGAGTACTATTTGAATGATAATAAAACTGAGTTTTCAATGAGTTTTCTACGCCATAAATTTTATGGAGAATCATCTATACTTAAACTATATAAGATATAATTAATTTTAAGACAACACAGTAATTAAATTCAAGTTAATTTCTTAATTACATGTTAGATCACTATGATATGAATCATATATACTTAATTAGTTATATAAACTATTACATAAATCTTAAGAATAAATACATGCAAGCTTATCTCACAATAACATTTAAAAGATTAGCTATTGGTCCCACTAGCTAGCATCTTTTAAAAAGAAAGCATATATAGAAGATATTTGTACATAGTTTTGATTAGTCACACAAGATATTATTCTTTGAAAAACAATGTTAACCGAAAGCAAGAATAGAAAATGACACTTCATCACCCACCAAACGTCCTTTTCTTCTCAAATTCAAACACACAAAAAATATAATTAAAAAAAATTTAAAATAAATAATAATAATAATAATAATAATAATAATAATAATAATAATAATAATAATGATGATATATTGGCCTCGTTTAGAACAATTTTTTAAAAATAAAAATATTTTTAAAAATATTTGATAATATTTACTTTTAATTTAACTGTAACTTTTTTTAAATATGTTTTTAGTAAGAGTACTTTTCAAAAAAAATACTTAAAAAAAAAAAAAAAAAAAAAAAAACTCTCCCCAAACAGAAAAGAAAGTGAGAGAACCCCGGGGTCTTGTGTTGTTAGTGTTGTTCTTCTTTGTTGACAAAAATAACAAATAACGGTGAGACATCAGCCGTTGTTCCTGTTAAGGCCGTCAAACACTGACGCGTGTCCACCAAAGAAATGATTGTTGAGAAAGTGAGAGAAACGCGGTGTCACCAAATGCCGACAAAAAAACGGTGTGAGATAAGTGTTTGACGGCGTTTGCTAAAGTCCGACACCTGTACACGCGTATACGCTCGTCGCTGCCACCTATCGTCACCAGATCACCACGTGTACCAGGTAAAACTTGACTGGAACTCTCGTTGACTCGTCACTATCTTTACTTTGATTTCAGGGGGTTTTGGCCTTACCAACAACTCAAATTCCATTCAACTACTTCCACCTTTTCGAACTTTCCACGTGTAATTTTGAAAAAATATTATTATTATTATTATTATTATTATATATTTTAACTTATTTATTGAAGATGGTTTGTGGTTGGCCCATGACATGCATGGTTAGGTGCATCCATTGGCTAAGTGGCAAGTGGGCGTGGTGGTTACGTACTAAGTGGTCCTTAGCTAATCAAGGTTTGGACCCAAGGAGAGAGATTATAAAAGACATTGTAAGATACGTGAAGATATTTGTTGTGGATTCCTTGAAAATAATATATGCTTGAAGTAATACATTTATTGGTATGCCATGTGTTGAGTTGTTGTTGTCGTTGTTCGCCGGATGAGCCTCTTTCATCAAGTTGAACCTGAGATTCTCGACTTATAGTCACCTTTGTTTGTGGAATTTTGATAACTAACTTACTTTTCACCATCACCTTTTGTGACTTCTTTCATCGTCCTAGAGTTTTAATAAAAAATCACTTCTCTACTAAGAATTTTCTTCATGTTAATCAAGTCCCAAAGCTTGAATCCCTTTGCTCCTTTTTTAAATCCGAGGAAGATACATTCAAGTGATTTTGATAGCAACTTGTGTCTCTCATCATTAGGAATGAGAGCATAGGCCTTACACCCAAATACCTTCAATACAGAGTAGTCCATTTTATACTCAAGCAACTTAGATGGTGATCGATTAACCAAATAGCAAGCATGGTTAACCGATTCCACCCTAAAAGATTTGAACAACCTCGCATATAATCTTATGCATTTTGCTCTTTTCATGAGAGTTCTATTCATCTTTTTGGCCACTCCATTTGTTGAGAATTTTTCTTCACGATGAAATGTCTTGCGATTCTTTCATCCTTGCAAAACTTCAAAAACTTGATATCTCTATACTCACACCCAGTGTCACTTCTCAAATACTTCATATTTCTCTTGGTTTGGTTCTCAACTTCTATCTTCCATTTCATATACAAATTTGAAAAAGACCTTGGATGTCTCCCTCATGAAGTATAATCATACTTATCTTAAAAAATTATTCATGAAGTTAAGAAATGGCGAGCTCCACCTCTTGAGTTGGTATGTGATGGCCCATATAGATCAGAGTGAATGTAGTCAATTAGCCTCTTATTCTTCATTTCATTACTTACAACTTTGAAAGACACTTTGCTTTGTTTTCCCATAATACAAAAGTTGCAAAAATCTAGCTTACTCATATGGCAAGTCTCAAATGTCAAAATTGAGTTTCATCTTTGCTAGAAGTTTCCTCCATTGAGATTGCAACTCCAACTAGAATTGTGCTCTCAAAAAGTTTGTAAAGGTTATTTGCTAGCTCTGCACCTCTCATAATCACCATGGCCTCTTTGGATATTTTAGATCCTTGATCTACTGTCGAAAATGAACGTTCATTTGAATCAAGTATTCTTAAGGATATCTAACTTTTCTTGATTGCTAGTACATGTCTCACATTTCTCAAGGTTCTAACAACCCATCATGCATCATTATCGTCACAATGTCAATACCAACAACTTTGTTGCACATCATGAATTTTTATCTTTGCATGCCATATTGTTGCCCCATTAAAACATCTCCACCGTCAAGTGATTAATAAGGGTCAAACCAATCACGATTATAACACGTATGAAAACTAGAATCTAAAATCCAAGAGTTAGAGTAAGAATACCCAATAAGACTACTAATAGCTCACTATCATAATCAGATGTTATAACGCCTCGTAGCTTTAGTTAAACTTTTATGTTGACTTGCACGTATTGTAAGACATATTTACACGAGTATACGTACGTAGATGGTCTCGTAAACTGTTGTATTTGTATGCAATCTTAGTGTCGTAGGAACCTCAGGACCCTAGATATGGGCTTAGGGTGAAGAAAAGTCAGAAAAATGTGAGTTTGGACACAAAGAGTGCTCTCCCATGGGGATAAGCGCGCTCCAGTGGTGACAAATAGAATGTTAAATTCTAGTTTTGGAGTGGTAGCACGCTCCCTAGGGGAGCAACGTGTTCCAGTGGTTGGTAACAAAATGGAGTAAATGGAGCAGTACACTCCTGATCTTTCTAACAAATTTTTAATAATGGTCGGTGTGACGGTTTAGTCACTTATAAGTTGATTTTGTCTCTTTTCTCTCGATCATTCTAGTTGGGTTTCGTTCAGAAAAGAATGAGAAACAAAAGGAGAAGAGGAAACAAGGTTAGGGTTGGACAATCGGAGCTTAGGTAAGATATTTCTTGGCTCAAAAATTATGAATTCTTGTTCCTTTCTTTGATTTGTTCGACATATGTGACTTTGGATTGATTTGGTGATGGTTGGATAAAACTGGGACGAGTTGGGGTTTGCCAATCTCGTGGGTTTTGATGGTTGGTTAGGTTTCCAAATGAATCAATGGTAGAAATTAGGTTCATGACATGTGAAATTATAGGAAAATGGTGTAGTATTGTGAACATGCCCAAACCTAGTTGTCGTTGAAACAATTGAGGGCTTGGGAGAGCTTAGGTTGGAGTGTTTGTGTGAACTATTGTGGGATTGTGATTATATGTGGCTCTATTGTAGTAAAATTTATACATATTTGTCGGTGAAATTAGCTGGATCTTGGTGTGATTAGTTGGGAAATTTGTGAGCATTAGTGAAGTAGCTATAGGAGTTGTATTTCGGTAACTTGGGAAGGCATAGGATTATAAACATTGTGAGTATTTCTTACCTTTGGTTTTTATGTATGGGATTATATGTATAAATCTAGTTTGTTAAATGTAAGCATGATAGTGTACTTACTTATGTGTTTTAAATGCATGAAATAGTTTTGAAAACGGAGCATGTCTTTGGATCTATTGAGTAGGTCCCTGACATTGGAAGCCCTCCTACTTCGAGAACAGGATTGGCTGTAGTCCATGAATAGGAAAGGTAATCAGGATGGTGCACTTCTCATTCATGTGTGATGAGGAGCAGATGCGACTTTCCTAAGATTTATGAATGGGTAAATTGTGGATGGTGCACTCCTCATTAGTGCATAATGAGTGGCAGATATGCCCAATTTTCTAGAAGGAAGGAGATTAGTTGCATGATTTTTCACTAGGCGTTGCATTGTCTTGAAAATGTATCGATGTGATGAAATATATATTGATCATGTATTCATATTTGATTAATTTGCTTGCATCATGATATTTATATTGTTTTAATGCTATGTTTTGTTATTGATGCATATGTAATTTCATAGGTAGAATATTCACTGAGCTAATTGTTGCTCACCCCAAACTCTCAATCTTTTTCAGGTCAAGACATCAAGGGTAAGGGCAGGAGGAGTAATTGTTGTTTACTAAATGTATGTATATGTGGAGTTTTGGGAAGAAATTTTTTTAATTTTGTATATATACATGTATAACACTACTTATTGTATATATAACTTAGATGAGTGTGGACATGTATATAATAATGAATGATTAGGTGGTTTATTTAAATGGAATAACAATATGTGGATGAAAAGAAATTTCTAGGTGATATTTTATGAAATGTAATGGGATTATACAATGGTGTTGACAGGAATACTCAGTCTTCTTTCTTTTTACCTTTGCTTTGTACTTTCTTACATCATCTTTTATAATGGTTTTTTTCTCACAATGGTAGCTAGCACTCCACATTTTTCTTACTTTTAGATTTGATTTAGAGGTTTTTTGCTTCTGTCTTTCTTTTATCCTTTGATTTTCCTTGCTCCCTTATTCTTTAAGCAATGAGTACATCTTTAACATTTTACTCACAAGACTTGTTCATAATCACATGAGAAATAATGTCTCGAACCACCTCTTCAAACTTGAGAGTTTCTTTCTCAAACATAAGAATAGTCCTAAAATGCTTGAAGGAATTTGAAACTGATCTTAACAAAAGCAATGTTTTGTCTGCTTCTTCATACTTTTCACCTCTACATTTAAGAAATTACTAACACAGCGATTGAAATCATTCAAGTGCCCTAAAGATTTTGTCCTTCCTCCATCTTTAAGTCATAAAGTTTGTTTTTAAGGAATAAAGTTAGTTGGACAAGGTCTTCTCCTTGGAAAGTTTCTCAAGCTTATCTCATGTTCCCTTTACGGTGTTTTTTTCCTGGACATTTTACATCACCTCATTGGATACATATAACTCTATAAAGCTAATAGTCTTCATATCCAAAGATCTCATGCCTTTTTTTAACATGTTTTTTGACTTTGCTTTGATGCTTCAAATTCACATAAGAAGCCTTGTTGGATAAGAATGTTTCTCATCTATCTTTGCCACAAGGTAAAGTTTGACTTCCCATCTTCCCATCAAATGCTTCACCTTAACTTTTATTGCACCAAAGTTTTTGATCATCATCCCACCATTTTAAGCTATTACAAACCCCTAAATAACCTAGGCTCTAATACCACTGGTACGGAATAGGTGAATGCCCAAGAATTTTTTAGTGCTGCTCTCTTAAGAAATTATTCAAACACTTATTTGCAACACCCCTTTAAAAACTAGTTTGATAATGACAATGACAGTAACACCAAAAAACAATTGTGCAGTGGAAGAAAGGTATCAAGAAACACAAAGAAATAAGAATCAAATACAAAAAATTATAAACCCACAATACGAGAGATTTTACATGGTTCACTAAAATGGCCACATTCACGAAAGTATAAATTTCACTACTATAGGAGCATATCAGTACAAGGCATTCCTCTAGGTAGATCAGCTAGGCCCACATACATTTGTTTTAAAGTCGCATCTTCAACAAATTTCATCAACACGTTATAAATACCAATATTGCCAATAAGGCGTCCTAAATATCAACAGACTACAATACTTAACATGTGTTTTTAATAGATAGAACTCTTAGCAACGATTTAATATATTATACTCTTATACCATGAAGAAATTTAAGACACAAATAAAAAAGAATGAAATATAGATTTACATGATTCAGTTTTCAATGTAGCAAACGACGTGCACAAAAGAAGAGACAGAGATGTTCAATCTTAATAATCAAGGATTCTTCTACATAGTACATATATGAGAGGCAAGAGGCAATAGCTAGAAACAATCTTACAAGGTAAAAATATAACTTAGAAATTGAGTCAATTTAGAAGGCTAATCAATTTAAAAAAAAAACCAATCGCATGATTGTCTCTTCTCTAATATCTTTGAACTTAATCTTGGTATCTTGTTGATGACTACATCTTGTGAAAATTGAATGTAAAAATTACTATGTTTTTATGTCACTTCATTGAAATCGGTATATATGTGTGTTATAACTTGCCCATATAATAAAAAGTAGATATCGATAAAGTTTGGTATCACCAATAATCCTTACCATCCTCAAGTGTCCTCACTAATTGGTGACATTATTCCCTTAAGTAGGAGTAGAAGGGAGATAAGGCTTCATTATTAGATTATATGATAATGCACATTTTTTCTTTCTTATGTATAACACATAAATATTTAATGAGTATTGAGGATGGTTGCACGTCTAATTGTATTTTTGGTAACTAAAATAATATTCTTTCGTATTTAAACTTTTGAGGGAATTTGGTCTTAAAATTCAGCTAGGTATATGCGTCCTTAGTTTCTAAAAATCATCTTTGAGATGCGTGTATTAAAAAGCTTGAAGATAATCCAAAAGGACGAAATGTAGATTTTGACATGGCCCTTGCTATAATAATAACAACTTCAACAAAAAGATAATAAATTAAAGATTTGTCAAGATGCAATGTAGACGTTGACATGATGCTACCTGCATCCATATGTGTATTATAACTTGCCCATATAATAAAAAGTAGATATCGATAAAGTTTGGTATCACCAATAATCCTTACCATCCTCAAGTGTCCTCACTAATTGGTGACATTATTCCCTTACAAGGGAGATAAGGCTTCATTTTTGCAGTAGTAATTCCTATGTATTTATAGTAAAAGGTCCCTATTTGTATGTTTATAAGTAGCTACATAAAGACTAGGGTGATGTTCAGTAGTGGATGTGATAGTGCATTTATATAGAGCTCAAGTGGGTTTTTGGACTCATTGTTTATGGCCAAGCATCCATGGGCACACATACTTATTGCAAAGTAAACTGAACTTCAATGTAACTTGTTGTCTCTAGCACTACCAACTTGATGAGAAGCTTTAATTAATAATGATGTTCCAAGCCGGTGGAGGGCCCTGTTTGCCTTGTACTACTATTGGTTCTTTAACAGTACTAGTGTAGTACTCAATTTATAGAAGAATTATTGATCATTAAGTTGTTATATTTATATAGACTATTTTTTCAGGTTTAAGGTTTAAGATTTAGCTAAAGACTCAAAGGAGGATTAGCTAGAGGTACAAGTGTGACTTGGCCGTCCTTTTGAATTATCTTTAAGCTTCTTAATACACGCATCTCAAAAATAATTTTTAAACTAACGACGCATGAGTGTGACTTGGCTGTCCTTTTAAATTATCTTCAAACTTCTTAATACACGCATCTCAAAAATAATTTTTAGAAATTAAGGACGCATGTACCTAACTGAATTTTAAGGCTAAATTCCCTCAAAAGTTTAAATATGAAGAATATTATTTTAGTTACCAAAAATATAATTACACGTACAACCATCCTCAATACTCGTTAAATATTTATGTATTATACATAAAAAAAAGAAAAAAAAATGTGCATTATCATATAATCTAATAACCATGATGCTGTTAGTGGAGTTGTTCATAGTTAGAATAGCATAATGCATATATTAATTCAAGTTACAGGTGAAGGGCAATCCAAGCCGGCACCAATGTGAAATGAGACAAGTTGGATGACAAGCTTTTCAAGTTGAAAGATATTTCCCAAAGAGGGGCCCTATCGGCTATCGCATTCATTTGGAGGTGACACAACTCATTTACTTTTACCCTATCTTCTTATATAGCATCCTAGCTATTCCCATGTCAACGCCATCAATTAATTTTCTTCACCAACTTGTATATATTTATTTATTAATTTATTTATTATTTTGACGTGTGAGTTGATGATGACGTATGTAAATAAAAGTGTGTGTACCTCTAATGTCAGCAAAATTTTAATTCAAGTATATAAATATAAATATATAAATATATAATCTATACCGTTTTGTATGTTAACTCAAGTAAAGGCATAAAATGCAAAAATATTACAAATAACAAAGAGTGAATGTAGCAAGCGTAGACACTCAATAAGATAATTAAAATCAAATGGTTGCATGGATGAATCTACACAAATATAAGAGTATCTCATAGGAAGGCTAGCTACTAGCTAGCTAACACTAAATAAATTGAAATGGCCGGGCTGGGGGAGCTAGGTTAATTACTATCTAGTAGGGAAGATGTCAGTCAAAAGTAGTCGAGGCGGTGAACGTACGAATGAGTGGCACGTGGAGGAAGTCAACCTCAGGTGACATGCACAGTACAAATGTTGGGTTTGACCGTTTGCGTGGTTGTTCTCATGTTGTCGGGCCACTTGTATAAAACAGGTTGGCGACACATTGCTTCAACAGCCATAAAAAATTAAAAATTATATATAAATAAATAAATAAAATAAAAATAAATAAATAAAGAGAAAAAGAAAAACATCCCATCTGTTTGCCATGTGGAGGTGGAGTGGCATTTCTATCCATTCTTGTTCTTCCATAAATAAATATATATATATATATATATATATATATATATATATATATATATATATATATATATATATATATATGTATGTGGGTGTGTGTGAGGTTGCCCACGACTCATATATAAGGTACTACAAAATCAAATAAAAGTGGACCTAATAATTGTGACAAAACAATAATGATGAACTTGCATGTATACATTTACCCCACCTAATTGTCTCTTCCCTATAGTTGGTCTCTCCATAAACCCCCCAATTGCATAAATTATTGGACTTTTCCAAATTTATATTTTCTTTTATTTTATACTTTGTATAAGCAGGCAAAAAATGTTAAAATAATTCAAAATATATTTATACATAATATATCGTATTATCACATTATAAAAAAAAAATACACCCATCAATTGATGCTTCCTCACATCATCATGGATATAAATTTGGATATAATTCGTGAGTTGTAAAAATATTTTTGTATTATCTAACACTAGTAAATATATATAATAGTCAACCTTATGTAATTGAAAAAAACTTAGTTAATTATTTAGGGTTTATTTATAAATTTTTATTTTATATGTTAATTATTGAGTCTGATGCACTCATGCATGCTTCTATATATTTTGATTCACTTATAAATTATCTCCTAGTCACATATAGCACATATGACCCAATAATATAATAAAACAAACAACTCTTAAGTTAATTAGTGAAAGATGTCAGTTTTTATAGAACAATCCTAAAATGAACCAAAATGAACAAGATGTCAGTTATTAGTGAAGTAGATAAAGAAAACCAAGAAAAAAAATAAAATAAACTACTAATTTGAATTGAATAAAAAAAACATTTCTGTTGACATGCTTCATCTTCCTTTTAAAACTAGTATATATATATATATGTAGAAGCTAATACTACCAAGCATGCTAGCTAGCTAGACAATCCTCTAACTTCCACTTATAAAGCAACCATGTTCGCCATTCAGGTCATTCCACCTTGTCTTATTATAAGTGGTACGGAAATTATTTAATAAAGATAATACGTATATATATATATATATATATATATATATGAGTTAATCAAGCTATTAAATTAGTTTACATTTTCCAAAAAAAGTGGTAGGTAATAATCGTTATTTGCATAAAGAAAACAAAACATAAATCTGTTCACATTAATTAATATATATATATAGACGATACATATAGGAACACACCCTACAACAAGGGGGACAACGAGGTGACATGCAGCTTTAGGACTTAGTATAGTCACGGGCGACGCTTATAGATAGAAACAACTTGGTTCAAATGGGCAAAAATGCCTTCGTGTCAGCTAGTGATTTACATCCAACAAATGCAATAAACTCAAAAATTAATTTGATGTGTTTAATCAATTGATGTTTCTTAGATGCTATTTTAATTAAAATATATTGCATTTGTATGACCGACTACGGACTATATTATTGTTATTAGATTATTTATTATATATATTGAGACACATAACACATGTCTTAAATAATTAATAGTAATATAATTATATTTATAGTTATATTTTTTTGTAGTCAGAAAATATAAAGAGTTTATGTTATGGTTTACAAATTAAGAATGCAATAATAACTAAAAAAAATAGACCAAAATCATATTTAGGCGAAAGTGGCAAGTTACCATATTTTCAATAAAGAAAAAAAAGAAATAGTCACCGCTACTCACCACATCAACTGGGTATGATTTAATTTAAATCTTATTTTTAAATTTTTTATTTTATTTTATTTTTTTAGATATCATACCAAATAACAACATAAATATAATTTTGAATATAATTTTTAGATTATAATTTTTTTTTCTAAGTCAGAAATATTGGGTGGCCCACCTTTCATTAATTCTTTGGAGACGACCATAAACACTCAAGGACGTCGTTATAATAGAAAAAATCAAACTCAACATTTATTATATAATAAAATTTTATGTCCCTCCACTCTCTTATACGTTCAATCCTAATATTGTTGAGTTTCATAAAAATATTTTTAAAATAAAAATAAACTGTCATATACATGATGTGATAGAATTAGGCCGCACTACCCTAGAGTAAGTAAGTATGGCAAGCCAAAAACAGGGTTATGGAAAGGTAAGCCTTTTGGTTGTCGGATTCTTGTCAATAGGTGGTGATGAAGTGGGCGGTGACTTCTTACTTGGGAGATGGACCCACTCTAAAGCCAAGGCCAAGGACTCTGGAGCAAGCACTACTAATATCTCCAACCTTAACTTCATGGCCCATGCATCCTTGTCGTCAAACGTACGAGTTGATGTTTATCCTTACTTAGATATTTTTCATTTTGCACTATAGCTAGCTACTATAGTGGCTAAAGTGACTTAAAATATAATTGTTGATCAATTATATACGTACCCATTAGATTATATATATCCAATTATTTAGATTATATCCAATTATCTACAAATATATTCAAGAATTAAGATTTAACAGGATCTGATTTCAATATATCACTATTTGAATCATTTGTAAAACTTCATAACATGATTTTTCATTGATTTTTAAAAGTAGATTATTTTTTAATAAAGTTTTAAGAAAATTGCTTTCATATTCAACCATCCAAATACATTTTTTTGTACTTTTAGATTTTTGTCAAATACAAATTAAAACATACATATATCAAATTCACAAATCAAATGGAGCCTTGAGTTTTTTTTTTTTTTTTTTTATCTAGGGCTCTTTCTACCTAACATATAACATCAACACATTTTAAAATTATATAATTTAAGACATCAATGATTAAGCATCTTTGATGAAAAAAAAATACTTAATATTGTATAATTAAAAATACATAACAAATTGGAAATATCTTATTTAAAGAGTTCAATAATTCTTATTATTCGAAAGTTCTAACTCCGTTTTAAGAGAAGTTAATGAAACTCATAATTAACCATGATGAATAGTGTTAAGGGAAGCTAGAAGATTTAGATAAGAACTAATTATAAGAGCCCTTTTATGTTTGCACTGATAAATGTATATATTATATATTAATTATATGACTCACACACAATTACGTGTAACCAAGATATATCTCGGTTCAATATATGAATCTGATCAAGATTAATCAATGATCCAAATTAATTAATCAAAATGCTACTCATGCACCATTATGATAATGTTTCAAAATTATATGTTTAGTATAAATTAGGTTCTTGTGAAGAATAACGAACTTTAGCCAACGTGGTGCAACACAGATAGTCGGAGGTCTATATTAAAGGTAGATGAGAGGTAGAGGTCTCATGATCGACTTTCGTGCCCATCTTAATCGGGTCCAATTAAAAAAAGCCGTTCAATGTCCCTGTTGTGCTCGAACGAGAATTAGTCTTGCCCGAAGGATGAGAACACTACGTGGGAAACCAAAAGAAGAATAACGAACCTTATAAATTAACATCAAATTACCTATATACATTCTCATTGAAAGAAAAAAATAACAAGAAGAAAGTTTTCAAAATGATAATGAGAGGATTAGTTAGTCCAAATTAATATCAAGAACTTTCAATGGTATATGTTGTAGTGAGACTTTAATTCTACCCTACCCACAATGAAAAGGAAAAATAAAAGCCTAAACTTGTGGCATTGCTAACTTTAATTAGTCAAATATAGAGATTAGATCAAAGAAGATTTTTTTTGAACAATAATTCAAAAAACTCCATCTTGCATGGATAAGTCTTTGAACAACCCTACAAAAAAGATCAGATAAGTCGTTGAACAAGTCTATTAAGGACAATCATTGAATTCTCTTAATATGCATATGCTTCTAATTAATCCATTGTATTAACTAACTTAAACTAAAACTTAATTGAATAATAATTAATCATAAGTCTTGTCTTATGAATAGAAGTTGATGCTAACACTTATAGTTCCAAACAAGAAAAGAAGTTGATGCTAACACTTATAGGGGCTATTTGAGGCATGGGATTAGATGGAATTGGGTTATTTTTAGTCTCAATCCCATGTTTGGAGGTGAGATGGGATGAGATTATTTTTATCCCACCTCACCATTTTATTCCATTATTGTGGGTAGTGGAATTGTTTTATCCCCCTCAACTTTCTTCTTCCTGGTTTTGTGATTTTGCAAAACCATATTTTATTTTATTTTTTTTTGTGTAATTTTAACTTTTTTTAATTTAATTATTTTTTTGTTTCAATTCCAAACATACCACCACAACATTTCTCTATTTTTAATCTTATCTCATCCCATCTCATCCCATCGAATCCCATAAAAATAATCATATTCTATCTCGCGCACCAAACGAGCTCATAGTGCCAACATGGAGTTAGTGCAGTTGGTAAAGAAGTGGTTTTATAACCCAAAGGTTCTAGGTTCAACTCATATCACTGTCTGATCATCTTAGGAATGAGGGGGATTAATGGGTCTAGAACGGGCCTGATAGCTCCTCGAAAGTGCAGTCTGATGATGAAGTCGATTATACAACTAACTACTAATATTGTATTTTCTCAACAAAAAAAAATGAATAAAATTTAAAAGAGAAATGTTAGAGTAACATCTTAAGTACCGTTCCACATCACCTAGCAATTAAAGCTTTGAAACCAAAAAGTCTCTCTCTAACCCAATTCAATTGCAAATAAACACTTGGTATGGTGGTCAATAACATTATTGGTCACATTATAACCCAAAGGTTCTAAGTTTAACTCTTGACATTGTCTGATCATCTAGGAGTGAGGGAGATTAATGGATCAGGAACGACCCTGATACCTCCCTAAAAGTGCGGTCTGATGATAGAGTTGGTTATAATCCTAACTACTAACATTCTATCTTCTCAAAACAAAAATAAAATTTAAAAGAGAAATGTTAGAGTAGCATCTTAAGTACCGTGCCACATCACCTAGCAATTAAAGCTTTGAAACCGAAAAGTCTTTCTCTAACACAATTCAATTGCAAATAAACACTTGGTATGGTAGTTAATAACATTATTGGCCACATTGATGATTAAAAAATTAAATTCTCAAACACAAGAAATAAATGTTATTTGCAATATAACGTGAGCCTACGAGCTCTTTGTTGTAAGTACAGTACTCTTAGCTTATAAGTTGTATGGGCTTACAAGCCCACTTGTTGTATAAGGATACGCTTAATTACTCTTATTGTTATACTTGTATAAGGCATTCGTAATTCTAACCTAACCTAACTCTATCCACATGATATTTAGGTTGCTCGGTTAATCAATTTAGTTATTTCTACAATTATAAATACTCCTATATTTTCAAATTGTCAAAATTTTAAATTATTTATAAAATTATAATTATTACTTTTAAAATTATAATTTTAAAAATAATAATTATAAATAAATAAGTAGTTACTAAAAGGGTGTTGGCCAAGTGATTAGGTAGAAGGGTAAGTAACCGAAAGATTACAAATTCGAGTCTTATCCGCTCTGCCTCCTGGTTTGAACAAATATTTTTCTAGGTTGAGGGCTTGTCCATATGGATCATTCCTTATAATTGCATTTATTAGTTTAACTCATATAACATGTGGTAGTTGTAGCCAATGACAAGATCCACGTAACAAGACAAATTAATTAGTCATTATCTTGTCCCCCCCCCAAGTTTTCCCATTCAAAATTATGCCTCTAACAAAATACAGTCAAATCAGGTGATGAAGAGACTATGGAAGAGCTTTTGAATTCTATTCCAACCTTCCAACTAGCTAGCTAGGCTTTCCATGGGCATCTTTCACATGGAAAGTTGTAATTATTTTTTGGATTGAATTTGAAGGCACCTGCATGCTAGTCATTTTCTACACCCACTTCGTCCTTTAATGTAAATATCACAAACCTTATAACTAGATATTAATTTGTTAAAAAATGGTTCACCCTCAACTGTCCCAATATTCTCATTATAATAATATAGATATTATTTTAATGGAAAAATATTGATAAAAGGGTAGCTACCCTTCTAATTGAAAAAAAAAAATAATAAGTAGAAGATGTCTTACTAGTATAAGTACCAGCATACGGTGTTCATTTTCAATTAAAATAGTAAAAATAACAATCCTAGCTACCCTTCTTTTAGTTTTTTTTTTTTTGGTTTCATTCTTATGATTTTTCATTTAAAATAATAAAAGATGTCCATTATGGCATTGGTTCTTAGGTCAGGAGCACGGCAGAAGACTTTAACTGAAGCATAAGCCTAAAGTTCGATTCTTAGATTAGCGTGATTAATTCTCTGGTTTATTCGTATTGATAAGTGATGGTGGGTTCGTATAGGTCTCTGTAGACTAGTCTGATATTGGGCATTCAGTGTATGAAGTTAGGATACTACTGTCTTAAAAAAATAATAATAATAATAATAAAAAAAAAAAAAAGATAATGAGTACCATTGAAAAAAAATAGATGTATATACTTCTATATGTCTTTGAAATAATAACCTATACTTTCTTATGTATATCTTATTCAAATCATTTTATTAGTGGATCCACGAAAAAAAAAATATATATATATATATATATAATGATTTAATACTTTTGACTATAAATTATTCCGTTAAAACATCATTAACTAGGATATTAATTAAGCTAACGTGTCAAAATCTCATGACATTGACGCGAGGAAAGTGAATAAAACACGGCGTCTCGTGCCGACAAAGCAAACGTGTACGTGTTTTGTTTTCATTTAACGGCGCATTTTTTATTCTTTTTTTTTATTATCCAACGAATTTAAACCGTTATTGGTGCTCACCCCGTGATTTATTGACGCGTGTACGTTGGAATCTCCAACTTTTTGGAATACCTAGGACACGCATGATGCAAAACACACCAGCCAACCATCCACATGATGCCACGTATAAGTTTGACTGTTTGACTACGACTGGTTTGTTGTACCAACCGCACCCCTGGTTTTTATCTGTTTTAGGTTTTGCCGTTACGCAACTGAAGGACAAAACTGGAATATTTGGAATTCGGATAACCGCCCGGCCCCCTTGCTTCTAGATCTTTCTTTAGAATGTTAGAAGGTTTAAATGAATTATAATTTTGGGAGGGTGGTGGTCTCACAACTGAAATTCGTATCTATTTTAGTCGTGCTCATCTAAAGGGAGTCGCTCAATCTTTTTACAATGTTCGAACCTGGATTAGTCTTGTTCGAAGGATGTGAATACTGCGTAAAAAACTAAAAAAAAATTATAATTTTACCAACTCTACCTCATAGATGAGCTATTCGAAGCTTTAGCCTGTTGTCCTTATATATCTTATGGAGTTTGAAAAGTGACCCTCATTGACGGATGATCTATAAGTACTACTGTAATCTATAAGTACTACTGTGTCTTCTTTGAGGCTCGTGGAATACTTTGATCAACTTTTTTTTTACCTGACCTTTTGATGAAGAGGTCGATATGCGTGATCCCGCAAATCAACCGCCAGCACAAGATCAAGTACCTTTTGTTAGTATTTGTGTTGCACCTGTTCTTTTTTTTTAATAATTAAATTTTTAAATAAAAGATATTACTAAAAATGTATTTTGTTTATAAATAGAAAAGAGAATAAAAAAATAGTAAATATATTAGAATTACCAAAAGTAAAAAAAATAAATAGCTTAAAAGCAAGGTGGTTCGTATGGCCCGTGCTTCAAGCCCCAAATGCCCCTCGCCTTGTTCTCTGGCCTTACCGAGAACTCTCAGTCTTTTGGCCTCACGCCAAACATCGTTTTGACCACCTTATGTCAGCATTTCAAAAAAAAATATATATATATATATATTATATTCACCATGGGTCACAAATATATGAATATAAACTTTAATTAATGGGCCAACTAGCCCAGCCCAGCCCAGCACAAAAAAGGTTCATGGATCACTTGCTAAAATCTATAAGATGTTGCCATGTACTATAATACTGTAGTTTGGAATATATAATAAGTCTCTCGGGATGATGGTAATTAAAAAAAAGGGCAGCACCTATTAGGATGATATCAACTCACTATAATGAAATTACCTATAAATAATTCTTAATTAAAATGTCTAATATATTAATTCAAATATATAATGATAATCATGGTATATAAGAGAATTTTGTTGTCATTTTTTCACGCCAACCTCAACACATATAATAAATAAATATGGCGATAACGAATCACCTTGTCTTAAACCTCTCGAGCTGGCCATGCCCGAAGTGAAGTCATAACCGGAGACTAACCTCAAATGATGACACTAGTCGAAAATAAGACAAATCTCCGTACAACAAGAGACGTAACCCACAATAACTAAGATTTTCTCTTGAAATGGCATCCAGGAGAGTGGAATTCCACCCGAGAGCTGCGGGTGGTTTGCTTACAATTGGTAATATAATATGTAAATCTTTCAAAATATTATTATTCCTTAATACAAACGATTCAAATATTTACTCTCTATTTTTCTTAAGTATATTCTGCACTAATGTTCCTTGTGAATTATTTGCTGGCCGTGCAATTAGTTTTGAAATGTACTTGAAAGAGTGTCCTGGTTCTGCATTACTACGCTTGTATATATCAACTAGATAGTATCTAGCTTTTATATATATATATATATATATATATGTATGCATGTGTATGTCCCTCCTTGAATATGCTTTCTCTTAAAGATAAAGTACCCATCTATCTCTCTCTCCCACCTAAAACCTAAAAAACATGGAGGTGTAGTGCATGACCCATTCTTCCCACTATCATACTCCACTGCCCCGTGCCTTTAGGCAGGACTTGTTATTGAAAAGATGCATGTGAATTAAAGGCTGTGAACTGATCAAGGGCCACCATGGCCATTATTATCATACTTGTACTACTTAGTTCAGATCCATATGAAACACGTTTCATAACTTTTCTTTTCTTTTGTTTTTGTTTTTTTTTTTTTTCAGTTTTTCAAGAAGGGATGGAGGCATCCCCGTATCCTTCAAATATGAGACTAGTTTTCAATCAAGGCAAAAGCGAAATAATATACTTTTTCTAACGAAGGCTCTTCCAAGAATCGAACCCTAAAACTTTTATACAAAAATAACCTTAAGACTCAGTTCACTTCTACTAAGTCAATCACTGATTGGTAAGCATTTATGATCAAGGGCCCCATGGCCATTATAATCATACTTGTACTACTTAGTTCAGTACCATATAAAACACGTTTCATAGCTTTTCTTTTCTTTCTTTTTTTTTTTTTTTTTCAGTTTTTCAAGAGGGGATGGAGGCATTTCCGCACCCTTTAAATATGAGACTAGTTTTCAATCAAAGCATAAGCAAAATAATAAATCTCTCTTAACGAAGGCGCTTCCAAAAATCGAACCCTAAAACTTCTATATAAAGACGACCTTAAGACTCAGTTCACTTATTGGTAAGCATTTGTGATCAAGGGCCCCATGGCCATTATCATCATACTTGTACTACTTAGTTCAGTACCATATGAAACACGTTTCATAACTGTTTAGACTAAAAACAGTATTTCAGCCATTCAAATTTTCAACATTCACTTTTATTTGTCATCAAACGATAGACATGATCTTCTGAGAATCTTTTAGCTATATATTCTGAAAATGACATGAGAAATCTTATTGCTATTACTCAATCACGCATCATCAACTCGAACATGTAATAAAGTAGATCTTAAAAATAAAAGCTAAGCCTTAGGACAAGCATGGAATAGTACCAAACCTGTCAAGCTATCATAACAGGGCCACAAGGACAACTATATATTTGTACCAAAGCTTTGACATACTTGACCACACGGACAAGATCACAGAGAGTAAATCATAAAGAGTGGCCTAATTAGATCCTGTGATCATAACAATACTACACCTTTTGTTTTCTTTTTCTTTTTTTTCTTTTTTTTTTTATAATAACTAAGGATATCTGGGTATTCGGTCCTTAACTAATTTCTTAAGCCTCTAGTTGCTCGAGCAAGAGACGCCTTTAGTGGGCAAGTGAAAGTCAAACTTTTGACCTTGTTTTCTGAGAAAGACTACTACTCTTTACAAAATAATAATAATAATAATAATTCAAATAATTCATAGGACCAGAGAACCTAAGACCATTAGCATCATGTGCTGCTGCAACAATGCAATGGCTAATCAAATCCTCATGTCAACTGAAGCCAGGTAGCCTAGATGAAAGATGGACTAATGGATCTCAAGATAGGTTCATGAGGCATTTTCTTAATGTTTACATTTTATTGAACTAGCTGTAGATCAAGAGAGTAATCTAAGCATCAAAAGATGATAATTAAATGGTGTTCTCCAATAATTTATGTTAAATTTTGGTTGATGATTTGAAAATTCAAATCATCAAGGGCCCCCACGGCCATTATTATCATACTTGTACTACTTAGTTCATAACCATATGAAACACGTTTCATAACTTTTCTTTTCTTTTGTTTTTTTTTTTTTTATGATTTTTCAAGAGGGATGGAGGCATTCCCGCACCCTTTAAATATGAGACTAGTTTTTAATCAAGGCAAAAGCAAAATAATATACCTCTCCTAACGAAGGCGCTTCCAAGAATCGAACCCTAAAACTTCTATACAAAGACGACCTTAAGACTCAGTTCACTTCTATTAACTCAACCACTGATTGGTAAGCATTTGTGATCAAGGGCCCCATGGCCATTATAATCATACTTGTACTACTTCGTTCAGTACCATATGAAACACGTTTCATAACTTTTCTTTTGTTTGTTTTTTTTTTTTTCCAGTTTTTCAAGAGGGGATGGAGCATCCCCGCATCCTTCAAATATGAGACTAGTTCTTAATCAAGGCAGAAGCGAAATAATAAACCTCTCCTAACGAAGGCGCTTTCAAGAATTGAACCCTAAAACTTCTATACAAAGACAACCTTAAGACTACGTTCACTTCTATTAACTCAACCACTGATTGGTAAGCATTTGTGATCAAGGGCCCCATGGCCATTATAATCATACTTGTACTACTTAATTCAGTACCATATGAAACACGTTTCATAACTTTTCTTTTCTTTTATTTTTTTTTTTCCAATTTTTCAATAGGGGATGGAGGCATCCCCGCATCCTTCAAATATGAGACTAGTTCTTAATCAAGGCAGAAGCGAAATAATAAACCTCTCCTAACGAAGGCGTTTTCAAGAATTGAACCCTAAAACTTTTATACAAAGACGACCTTAAGACTCAGTTCACTTCTATTAACTCAACCACTGATTGATAAGCATTTGTTATCAAGGGCCCCATGGCCATTATAATCATACTTGTACTACTTAGTTCAGTACCATATGAAACACGTTTCATAACTTTTCTTTTCTTTTCTTTTTTCAATTTTTCAAGAGGGGATGGAGGCATCCCCGCATCCTTCAAATATGAGACTAGTTTTCAATCAAAGCATAAGCGAAATAATAAACCTCTCCTAACGAAAGCGCTTCCAAAAATCGAACCCTAAAATTTCTATACAAAGACGACCTTAAGACTCAGTTCACTTCTATTAAGTCAACCACTGATTGGTAAGCATTCGTGATCAAGGGCCCCATGACCATTATGATCATACTTGTACTACTTTGTTCAGTACCATATGAAACATGTTTCATAATATTCATGCACTCTTCTTTTCTTTTCGTTTCTCAAGGTATCCTCTCACACCATATGAAACATGTTTCTCATCAAACGATAGACATGATCTTCTGAAAAAATTTTAGCCATATATTCTGAAAATGACATGAGAAATCTCATTGCTATTACTCAATCACGCATCATCAACTCGAACATGTAATAAAGTAGATCTTAAAAATAAAAGCTAAGCCCTAGGACAAGTATGGAATAGTACCAAACCTGTCAAGCTATCATAACAGGGCCACAAGGACAACTATATATTTGTACCAAAGCTTTGACATACTTGACCACACGGACAAGATCACAGAGAGTAAATCATAAAGAGTGGCCTAATTAGATCCTGTGATCATAAGAATACTACACCTTTTGTTTTCTTTTTCTTTTTCTTTTTTTTTTTTATAATAACTAAGGGTATCCGGGTATTCGGTCCTTAACTAATTTCTTAAGCCTCTAGTTGCTCGAGCAAGAGACGCCTTCAGTGGGCAAGTGAAAAGTCAAACTTTTGACCTTGTTTTCTGAGAAAGACTACTACTCTTTACAAAAAAATAATAATAATAATAATTCAAATAATTCATAGGACCAGAGAACCTAAGACCATTAGCATCATGTGCTGCTGCAACAATGCAATGGCTAATCAAATCCTCATGTCAACTGAAGCCAGGTAGTCTACATGAAAGATGGACTAATGGATCTCAAGATAGGTTCATGAGGCATTTTCTTACTGTTTACATTTTAGTCAATCTATCAACAACCACTCGTATATATATAGCCTCATGCCTCTTCTATAATATGGAAAGCACAACTAAAAAATGTGTGCTCACTTCCATTGTGGTATAGAAAGTAGTTGCAATTGCTTTTCAAGCTTATGATTCTCTAGTCTTTTCCTACTAATTCAACTAGCATCTTTTGATGTACTCAATTATATTTCTCTTCATCCCAAGGCACTAAAAACATTCTCCTTATATCTTGATGGATACTAGAAATATGGTGACCCTAGACCTATGAGCCTTCCCAGAACAACTCTTGGATTCTCATCTCCTTCATCTAAAGTACTTGAATACCTACAAACTAGATCAAGTTTTAATATATGGGCATTCATTAGGCCAAGGACACCACCAAAAACTCGGTGCTCACGTTGAATGTCATTTTCAGCACATCCTCATTTTTAATCCTCAACTAGTGAGAGCCAAACTTCAACTGTTGAATGTCATTTTCAGCACATCCTCATTCTTAAGCCTCAACTAGTAATAGCCAAACTTCAATTGTTGAATGTCATTTTCAGCGCATCCTCATCCTCAATCCTCAACTAGTGATAGCTAAACTTCAATCGTTCTAATTTTTACCTATTGAGACGCTTGTAGTCACTACAGAAACAAAGGCTCCCATCATTCTTCTTCACAAGCATCTCATTCAACTGCTCCTTCAGTTCTTATAACGCCTTAAGCAGTAATTCTGGCACTTGAACTAAGGTTATAGAAATCCGTAATTGTTGAAACCCCACATTATATTCAATGGTCAGAACATGTTGCAGATGTAATAAAATTGTTATGTACGGTACCTAGGTGGAGATGTGATCTCATACACAAGACTGCAAAATAAATAACCTGTTATAAGCCATGAACAGAAAGCCACTTTAAATAAAATAAAAAAATAAAAAAATAAAAAAATGGCATTTTCCATTCTTATTAATGTTTAAGATTTTACAAAACTGGATCAACTGAACTATTAATTGCTGGCTGATCTGATGTATAACGTTATATCTCAATGTTTTTGTTTCTTTCTTAAAACACACCGAGTCTACTGTAATTTCTTTTTAAAAAAATGGCATATAACTTAAAAAAATCTCACTCTGTTCTTGTGTTGCTCATATAGTAATCTCCAACAGTCAAGAAAACTTGCTTTCCCAAAACTACATCCACTGCAGGTTGATCTACAATACAATCCACCTTTATCTGCAAAATTACCAAATCAAAATTTTAAAACCCGTTTGTAAAAAACAACATAATAAGTTAAAGCAACGTATTATAATAAGAATAATTAAAAGAGTTCACCGCATGGCCGTTATATAGTATTATAATAAGAATATTTGAAAGAGTTGGCCGTATCACCATTTTCACCAAACTTTCAAAATTAACCTCTCAACTTATATTTATTATTTAATTTAAAAATTAGTTATAGTAACATATGGTAAATTTCATTCTCCCCACTTCTACTTTTAAGCTATTTTACTTTAAATTTATCTTTTCTATCTTTGGTAATTCTAATATTTTACAATTTTTTTATTCACTTTCTATTTATAAACAAGAGAAAATTTAACACTTCATCATGTTAGGATGCTAGGCCAACCTTGCCATTTCCTTGCTGAAACTCTGATTTCAAATTTGAATGATCCCTTGATAGTAGATAACCCTGTAAACCATCGGCTTGGTTTACGTTACCTGAAATGACAGAAATCTTCCAGTCAAAAGGGGGAAAAATCCTATGTTTTCACTTTTCATTGCCTTTCTTACAATGAAGACACAGGAAAGAAAAGGCATCGAATCAACCTGAGTATAAGGCGAGACAGGCATCTGATTCAAATTGTAGTGCTGTTCTTGCCAAAGAAATAGTGAAGGACAATCCAGAAATCCCATGGAAACTCTCTTCGCTAAGTATGACCTGCAGTAAAACATGGCAGTACATGAAAAAAGTGACAAAGAACTCTTGAAAAGCTTTTTATGTTGACGTGAAAGTCAAAATATCGTCCATAAAAATTAAACAGCAGGAGAAACAATAACTATTGCAATCAATTATTCAAATTAAGGAATTTGATGATACTAAATTTACTTCTATGGCCTCTTTATGACTTGTCTAGAGCCAATGTAAGATACAAAAGTAGTTATCCAATTAAACAGACCTTATTGTCTGAAGTAACATCATATGTTGATTGTCACAATCATATAATCAGGTCATATTTTGAGATCAGGATGTGTTACATAATCTATCAAACTAACACTTAAAACATTAATGTTCATCAGACAACCAAAAATTGAAGGGGGAGTAATTTTTGTCTAAGGCAATTAAGGGAATGATCAAGGTTAATGTTAACAAACTGCATTTATAGATCTTACAGCATGTGATGGAGCCAAGGAAGAAGGAAGCAAAGGTGATCCAAGAGCATTCCTGACATAGTTCTCCTGCAAATAGAAAATCAATTAGGACAAAAGATAAACCTGATTCATGTTCACATTAAAAATGATGTTTAATTGGTAGTTCTATCAGAAATTTCACAGGAATAGATCTCAACTCCCCTTATCTTGCTCCTCCAATAGTGATAACAATTTCAAATTTAAACTTCGTCTAACCCAATACCTGCCTCTTTTCTATTACTATTATCTAGGTTGCGATCAATCCCACTTGGCAACAAGAATTTTCTCATACAAGTCTTGTTTACTTTACCTTCACCCTCATCATCAAAGAATTTGACTCACCCAGATTAGAAAAAACCTCGAGACGGACACTGGTAATATCCTTGAAGTCTCAGACTCTCAAGCAACTAACGGAGATTCATGTGGCCAATAATTTTCCTCAACTTGCTTAGGTCCTTCCCCACAATACAACCAAAGTGTGACAAGCTTTGCCAGTTTTTGACTTTTTTTTTTTTTTTTAAGATAGGAAACTGGGCATTGTATTGGAATAAAAAGAAGTATACAAATGCCAGACTGAGCCTAGCCTATTTGATAAGCTGTACCACCATTGGAGAGATTTCCTGCTGCAGTCCATGTAAAGGCCCTGAACCAAATCTGATAAGCCGTACCATTGGAGAGATTTCCTGCTGCAGTCCATGAGAAGGCCCTGAACTTCGTAAGTTCAGGGCCTATACAGAGCCATTATGGGCATCCCTCCCTCCCTCCCTAACTAGCTTTCAGAGAACCAATACTTAACCTTCTTTGAATAATACGCCAACAAAAGTTGTAAATTACTTTTCTTAATTGCTAGCAATGAAATAGGATAATTTCATCTTTTTTATCATTAAACAATTAAACTACCAAAAGAGTTGCAAGAAATTGCAAGCAAGCCACTAACTTCTTTTCAGTTGTATTACCTCTATAAAATATTTATACAGTTATGTTTTTGCCAACAATGTGTGGTGATTGGTGAAATTCTAATACACTACAATTATGCATCTGTAAGTGTATCATGAAAAAAAAACAAGCCCTAAGTTCTTATCCCAATCTTCACTACAAATGTCAATTTCACATTCAAATGTCAATTTCACATTCAAATGTCATGTGTAATAATACTATAGACGTCCCAATGATTATCATAAACTACTGAATATTTTGAACATTTATCATTTATGTTGTTACCATGTTTTTCCAAATAAATTTGGAGACTTCCTCTGAAAACGAAATGTTAATTTATAAACAGTATCAAGTACAACATGAATTCCCGGTAGCTAAGAAGCATGAGTGCACTTAAAGATATAATAATTATTAGTAAGCATGTTGCTGTTTTGGACTCACCTGTGAAGTCAGAACTTGCTGTAAGATGGATTTATTATCATCTGATGATTCCATGTACACCTCTACCATATCCGTAGGCTCTAGACCCGCTTTCTTCCTTAATTTCTGGATTCTATTGACAACCTAGAGTGCATTTCACAACCAACCAATGCATCAGAAATGCATAATGTTTTCCACATACTAAGAATTAATATATCTGTCATAATGGAAACAAGAAGTTAATTACCTCCAGCTAAATGTGCGCAGTCCATATATTGAACATGAAATTAGCTAAAGAAAAACTGAGCACCAATATTAATCTTTTGGCGACTTATTCAATCTTGGATGGAGATCACTTCATGGATCAATATAACTTACTACAAGATATCAACTTTTTTACCATTACCATCTGGCTAGCCCTAATTTCAGAAATATTTAAAAAACAACTATATATCTGAAATAACAGTATATGCAGCAAGCCACTAAGCCATTATTTAAAAGAAACTGAAAAGTTTTTTTTCTTTTTTACCAGAAACGTGATTATATATATATATATAAATAGTGAAAACGTTTTACATAAAGAATATTCATGAATGCATAGTGCAGCTAGGGAAACTTGAATCCCATGGAAAAATTATTACCTCCCGAGCAATTCCTGCCTCAAACAAAGATTCATCTGGCCGTAAATCCAAAATCACCAAAACATCACCTAGAATGCAAATAGAAGAAAATCATTAGTTAGATGATTGTTGTTACTTGCACTACTACCCCCACCCCCGCCCCACGCGGGAGAGTGTTTTCCAAATAAAACATCCTTTATAGGAATTTACCATCCCCAGCTGCATCTATTTCCTTCTCCGCAACATTATCAGGACGTTTGAACTCACGAACAACCTGAAAGTTTGGAAGTGGTTTTACTCAGCTTCAGGAAGTACTTATAAGTTATAAAAGAAAGATAATATAATGCAGTTCTAAGAGAGCGAAAATAGATAAAATGCAGAGGAATATGACATGACCTTAATATCAGAGAGCTTCAAACAATGCCCGGCAACAGTAACTTCTC
The DNA here is from genome assembly GCA_035771175.1 of Paratinospora sagittata. NCBI lineage: Eukaryota > Viridiplantae > Streptophyta > Magnoliopsida > Ranunculales > Menispermaceae > Paratinospora > Paratinospora sagittata. The sequence continues at coordinate 179,265 of CM069612.1, forward strand.
CAACTATCTCAAATGTTAAGATGTCTGACTGCGACATTGCCTTGACCTCCTTGGCAACAACTCCCATAGCTTTTCCTAGTCGTTTTCCTAGTGCACTGAAGCAGATGATTCCAGAAAAATAATAAATAAACAAATATACATAGTGCCATGAAATAGCAAATTGATGAATCCACTAGTACCTGAAGTCAGGTTCTGCACGCAAGGAAGCATATTTCAATGGATCATTGCAAGGTACAAGTGCCCTTATGTTGAGCTCCTCTAGCACGTACTACAGTATGTAAATTATGGGTTATGAGCTTTTCTAGGAATAACAAGGGTAGAAAGCTTTTAACATAAATGGCAACAAAATTCACCCATTGCAAGGTAGAAGTGACCTTATATCCATTCATGTATAACAGTATATGTCCATGGATTTATAGAAATGTCAAAATAGTGAAACTTAAAAGTAGAACTACATGAGTTAGTTGGACCCCAAGGAGCTTCTTAACCAGCCAACTTTGTAAAGTAGCATATGCGCTGGAGACCAATGTTCTCACCTAGTGGTACCAGGTTACAAAATTGACAAGAAATTCTGACTAGTATCTAATTGCAATAGAAATAATATCTAGCTCTTGCAATGCATTAAACAATGAAACCATTTTTTCTAAAACAACACCATTATATTTTCCTTTCTACATTAAATTATTGACCTTAGGTGGAATCATTAGCAAAAACTACTGATATCAGGTTGCTTAGACAAATTTCAAAGGAATATCAAACAATCACATTTAAGAAATGCACTAGAATGAACTACAGTATTTTCTTTGACCGAAACCAAAAGTTCATTTTCAAAACACATAATTATGTCCTCGTCACCGCACAATTGCATTGTAATATCTCAATTGCTCAAGGTGCAAACCCAGGCCCACCACCACACAGTTGCATCTTGGTGCATTTCGTGCAAAAAAGTGTCAAAAGTTCATTGATTATGTGTTCCTCCATTGTAGTTATTCACAAAAGGTGTGCAATTTCATAATAAGATAAAAATGTAATGGGTTAGGCCATCAAAATGTGATAAGGTATTATCCTTCGATCTTATGAGATCTGGTGAAAATCGAAGGAAAGTGATATGGAATTTTTCTATCCTTGCTAAATTAGGGTTCTTGTGGCTCCAACAAAACAACAGGCTGTTTAATGAAGCTAACCAAAAACCACGTGTTGAGGACCTAATCAGACAAAGAGTCTCTATCTGAGTGAAATCTAAGAAACCATTCAAGAGGATTTCATCGACAATCTAGATTAGGAGATAGTAATCTTTTTTCTAGTTCCTATGTATATGATCTAAGGCCTACAGGACATCTAATCCCCATATTTGTAACTTTAATCCTTATCAGTATACTCCTATTTCTCATAAAAAAATGTATCAAACAGAATATGAAACATTCATGAAATAAACTTCAAAAAATATGCATGTACAAAAACCTTTACACAATCATATTTACACAATCAATGTGTTGATTAAAATTGTCAACAAAACCTTTTCTCAAACAAATTATGTTATAATCAATATTTTATGTAGAGGGTAAATTGGACTATCCATCTCATGGCTGCATTGTAATTTTTAAGGACTCAAGCTACTGGAATTTGAAGACAAAGTAGCAGCATAACTAAGTTTGTACCATAGTTGCCAAATCATGAATCACAAGTGAATCATTATGGAGCTTGTTAAATCAAAACCAAGATTTGGATCAGTTTATGAGAAGATTCACAATACAACGGTAAAAGATATACATGTATACCTTAAGTACTCATATGTTTACAAGGGCATTATAATTTATAAAGCCAATTAACAATCCAGCATGCAATTTGAACCCGTTCACTTGCTATTCGCAAGTATAGTAATTCAGGAACCTAATTCAAATCAATTTGTGGTGAATAAAATCACAATTCTTCCCACTATGATTTGTACCAAATAAAACACGAAATATTCATGGCATGATCTCCAAGAATTTGACTCCATGCTTAATCGAGTGATAATATATTTAACAATCAACATATTGAGGAAAAACAGTCAATAGAGAGAGAGAGAGAGGCACACATCAAAAGAACAAGAGAGAGACTGAATAATCAACATATGCATGTCACTTCTTTTTCACCCATGGGAATCAGACAATGATTTTAGCAATGTCAACTAGACTGAGCCAGCAGCTTAAAAATCCTTGCAACAAAGACATTACTACCATACAGTTATTCTTACATTAGTAAGCTTAATATAATGGAAACGACAAAACGGTAGATGCAGTTGTTTTGGAATTTTGATCACAAACCTCTTGTAGTTTTCCAGCAATATCTTCAAGAAAACCTGAGTCTGGATGGACAACAACCATCTCCCTGCAATTGATCAAAACTATTTAAAATGTAAATAAAAAAGGAGCGTGCAAAACAAAGCAGATGGTAAATGATTGTAAATTCGTAATACATAAGCTTGAAGAGAATCGAAACACCAGGAAAAATTACAAGCATACCTAAGTGGTGTCTTCAGAGGCTTGTTATGACGCTCCCGAATATTGCGTGCAAGATCAATAACTGTCATCATCCTTGTAACACTTCGTTCAATGCGTTCATCCCTCTAAAGAACCATAGTCAACATATGAGTCAAGAGCTAAAAAAATGGGAAATGAATAAAAAGTACGAACAATGTATAGCTCGTATCTCAATTTAATAGATAGAAATTACTAGCACACTGTTAGACAAAAAAGTACCTTTCCTCCTGATTGAGGAAATTGGCAATAGTGAATGCTTTCCTCCGATCCCTTTGAAACCTTCCGCAGATTTTGATAAAGACCTTCTGTGAAGAATGGTGTGAATGGAGCCATAACTTTACACGTAGTTAGAAGTACCTGTAGTTCATTATTAAAGAACAAAAGATATTACACATGAAATGTATCTGTTTGATACAAAATTAGCATCAAGAGATAATTGATTGTTAAAGAAGCATTAATAACAGGAAACAATAACAATTTACTAGATAACCGACCAACAAATAACACTATTCAGCTCAAATTCAAAACAATTTCCATAATAAGGAAAACTGAGAACCAAAATCTGGAATCTATATATGTATTGCCAATTCACATATTGAACCATTTAATCACCAATAATTGTAGTGCACTGTAGTGCTTAAGTGCCTAGAAACAAGAAGGTGACGGATTCCCAAGGATCTAATACTGAGTATAAAAAGGAGGTAAGCCAGTATTAACCCAATTTTGCAGACTGCAAGACTTGCCTCCTCATAATTGGATTATGCAAGCTAATATAATTTCCAAAAGTTTTACACATTCCTCATGTAGAAGCCCGAACTCTTGGACAAGGGTCGGATTCATTGAATCAAACGGTTGGGTAGGTTAGCTCTCCCACTCTCCTTGCTTTCCCTCAAAAATGTCATCCTCTGATGAAAATACCCCCACATCTTATGTTACTCTTTAGGAATCAAACTCCAAATTAAACAGACTTTTGTCATGACAACAACTTAAAAAGAAATTTTTGCAACGGATTTTTTGTAGTGATTGAAATCCTATACGACCAAAAAGCTTCTAGGGGCAGGGATGCCTCTAGGACAAGGATCGGGGAGAGGTCGATGGTGGGGTCAAAGAGAAACAAATGACTAGACAAGAAATGGTCAAAATTCAAAAAGGGTGGGGGATCCCAATGGAAGGAACATGAAAACCCTTAGGGTCACCGATCACACTCGTTTAGTTAGTCTCTTAAAAGGTATAAAGTTCGGCTTGTTGAAGACAGCAAATCAACAGTGATAATAGAAGCTATAAGATCGAACATATTTTCTATTTCTGCCGATTTGGGGATTGCCCTCTAGCTGACGAAGGCAATTCACGGCAAAAGGGACGACAACATCAAAAGAATCATCGCAACAACTCCTTTTTCATCCTCTTAGAATCGTTCACGAATAACAGGGGTTTTTTTTTGCATATCACGAAGGTTGACTGAGGTTCTCAACGTGGCGTCTTCATTCTCGATGAAGGTAATCAGTTGTAGTGGAAGGCACTCCTAGATAGCTTAAACAACCTATTGTTTGGTTCTAAGGAGAAGTAAGAGTGATGCTCGCCAGCTGGCTCCAGCAAAAAAGACAAAAGATTGAAAATGAATGCAAGGGTCCAAGGTCATTTAAGGAAGCAGTGGTCATTTTAGTTCATTTAGTTCAATCCTACTTGATGATTCATATTCAACACCATACCATTTTCATTACCTACTTTGGAAAGCACTAGTAAATTCAAAAGTCAAATTCCTGGGTTGGGTAGCTACCCCGATAGGCTTAACACAAGCGATGTTCTTCATTGGAGGCTTCCAAACATGTGTACCTCCCCATATTGGTGTTATCTTTGTAAACAATACTCGGAGTCGGTTGGGCACATATGTCGGATTTGCCCATTAGCTCAAAATATATGGAGTAGATGGTGCTCTCATTTTCCAATTATGGATTCTTCAGATGTGGGTGGATCAAAAGTCAATATCTTTCCATTTTTGGATCATACTCATCCTTCTTGGAAAGGACATTGGAGTGTGCTATGTGTGACAGTTCTATGGTCCATTTGGAAGGAGAGGAATTCGTGAATTTTCGAGGGTGAGGAATGCTCATCAGCTCAGGTTTGGGAGAATTCTCAACTATTGGCCTCTTTTTGGATTGTTGATAGTACGTTGTCAAAGGGTTACACACTTAATGATTGGTTGAGAGGGTGAGGTAGTTTTGTGTAAGTAAGCGCATATAGTGCCACCCTCATCTAGTCCTTTTGACCTATTTTATTTTATATAATTTTGTTTATTTCTCAAAAAAAAAAAAAAAAAAAAAAAAAAAAAAAAAAAACCTACAAGACCTACTATTATCCCCTCTTATTAACTTGGTTATGCATCTACTACTTAAAACAACAATTTTTCAACTCAACTCAACTCAAAAGGCCTTTTTACAACTACACGGAGTCAGCAACATGAATTCGCTTTCCCTTAATCCGCTCTATCAACGGCTTAATCATACTTTTCATGGTACAGGTAATAAATTAGGCCATTACATCATCCTTTTCATACTTGTACATAATGGACTAGTTTGAAGATTGGACCTTGAAGCAAGATAAAGGTTGCTCCATTGTGACTAGAGGGTATAAGTAGAAATCCAAAAACGACCTCTCTATAATGCAAGGATCAGGCAGCATATATTGATCCTTCCTTAGATCCTACAATAGTGGGAGCCTTGTAGACCACACTCCTATTTCGGTTTCTACATAATAGACAGGTTTTGAATTGACAATCCACAGGAGCTTACATGTTTTGCCAGCTTAGGAGCTTTATCTAAACCCTTGGTCTACATAAAGAAAGCCACCTAGGAAAATTCTTAAATTAACTTAGATAATGAGGTAACTCCTTGTGAAATGTTCTAATTGACAAATTGCCAACATGGAGTTGGTGCAGTTGGTAAAGAGGTGGCTTTAGAACCCAAAAGTCCCAGGTTCAACTCTTGCCACTACCTCACCCTAGGAGGTGAGGGGGATTAATGAGTCAGGAATCGGCCCGATCCCTCTCCGAAAGTATGGTTTGGTGATGGAACTGGTTATACAACTAACAACTAACATTGTTTCTTCTCTAGTAAAAAAAAAAGAGTTCTAATTGACAAATTTCTAGGACCATTTCCACTCTCTTGAAATAGCCAAAAGGACAAAAGCACATTCCTATATTTCATGTATAGTTCGAACTTCACTTGGTTTGGCATTGCAAAAATGTTGATGATAACAAATCAAATCTCTACCAACCCAACCAAATTCCCCCTCTACGTGTGTATCAGAATAGAAATAAGCATATACTTTAATGGCATGTGAAAGAAGCGGAAGAAATCTTTGAGTTTGCAACCTGTCACTTGGATATTCCAGTTAGCAAGCACTGACCCAGTTGAGAAATAGACTCCAATGAGGTGTAACGTCATCTAACCCAGAATATGAAAACAAACACTTAAACAGGGTTAGTGAGCAAAATCATTCTTACATGATAAAGAGTGGACAATGCTCTCCGACAGTCTTCTTCTCCAGTGCGTCCTTTAAGCCTCTTCCGATTAAATCGGACATATATGTTTGTGAGATTGTCAATGAATTTAAGAAGATATGGCACCACCTAAAATGGAACAAATATAAGGTGGCAGCAAAATACAAAATAAAAATTGCACGACGTAAGACCACCAGATATGCTGCCTACATAAAGAAGTAGATGTTGGGTAGGGCATGTGTCTCAGCTACTAGAATTAATATTTTTGTTTAGGACTAGTCAAAAGACTCAAACCCTAACACAGGACCATATCTACAACAACTGTTACGTGGGCTGTGCAGAGGGGCCCTGGGCATCCAGATCACCCTGGCAACATAGAACCTTACTGCATAGAATTTTCAAATGCATCAAAAGAGTAGAGCACCGTATAAAGCCGATATGCATCCATCTCTTGGTGCACAAAGTGAACCAGACTCTCTGTTGCAGAGTAGATCCACTGATCAAGCACGTTAGATGATTCCTGAAGAGTAATCAGATCTATAGGAATAAATGGTGCAAATCCCTCCACCTCAAGTCTCTTGGCATTTTGAACAAGAAACCTATATGCGTTATACCATGGAAGAAAGACGTCTTTCACCTGCATAGACATTTGTATAGAAGATTAAGAATGCATTCAAAGTTCAACAGTTGAAAATAGGGGAAAAAAAAAAAAGAATGCTCATTGGATTTCGATTTAAGAAAATTAGTTAAGAGTATGGGCTGTGTAAAGATCAAGCAAACTACTCACAACTCCATATACTCCATCCTTTTTGAATTTTAAAGGCTCCGCACGCACAACTGGAGAATTGATAACATACAACCTCAAAGCATCCTGCATGATAGTAAATGTTTTTTAAAGCAAATAAATGAACTCCAACTACAACAATCAAACAATTTTCCAACTAAAAAGAAGTAAACAACATGTGTTGGAACTGATAACTTACTGCCCCATAATCATCTATGAGTTCAGTAGGTGGAGGATAGTTCCTCAATCTTTTACTCATTTTTTTCCCGTCTGCTGCAAGGATTAGTCCATTGCAGATGAGATTCCTAAATGCAGGCTTTCCAAATAATGCGGTAGACAAAACCATTAAAGTGTAGAACCTGCATCATTGCACAAAGGCATTAATAACCCCATTCAAGCCTACACAACTTCAGCAAACTGATAGATCCTAAAAGAAAATTGGTTTCTGCAGAATTAATCAAGCTATATAATAGCCAGTCATTTCACATATCCGTAATTGGATGGGAAGATTGCTAATTGGAGCCTAGCCGTTCATTGCCTTGAAACAAAACTGAATCAAATGGGACATTGGTAAATCAAATCAAGAATAATAAAAATCATTCACATATTCTGAATGATCCGTTCAACAATCTATATATAGGTCAGAACCCATACATGCTGAATTTGACTCATAGTTTCATTTATGGTCTTTTGATCCCATATAAAAATTTCGATGGGTGATTTTGGTGAGATTGATCTAATTTAAGTTTGATAAGGATGCTTCTTCACAAAGAGGAGTATTTACAAACATCTACTCCATTTAACTTTCAGACAAGTGGTGGTAGAAGCAGAAAACTCCATAATTGTTTAGATTTCCTACCATATTATACTAAGCCATGAATATTAAATTTTCATGCTAAATAAATAACTGTAAATGAAAATGAATTATTTTGAAGATTTTATTTGCAAAAAGCAATGATAAGTCAAACTACATACCAAAGTACATCAAGGATAACTTACTTAAACTTGTATGTTAAGGAACTGTGCTTAACAATCTATTCACATATATTTTCCTATAGGAATCTTGTAAATTCTTTGAATAATAAAACTCAATTTGTAATCATAGGGATTTCTTTTTAAACTTCAGCATGAGATTCCAAGGCAATGAGATGCCACCGTTGGATTCGAATCATTTTCCTTTGAATCATAGATTTTATGATCATTTATTTGAATATGATTTATCTCAACCATACAACATATAAACTGAGGCAAAATCTCAAATGCTTCACATGGCATGAGTTCAAATGTTATTCAATGTAGTTGATGTAAAAGCTCAAAATCTGCAGCATACATGTCATCAAAGACCAGATAAATACATGTAAACAAGATCAAAAACCAAAACAAGGCAAAACAGCATATTATATAAATTATGCAGGGGAAAAATTCAAATTTACGATAAGTCCAAAATTTACCTACTTAAGGAATTGAGACAAAGTTAAGACTTCCAAAATAAAATAAAATTTGAACACTTTAAATACAAACCATCCACGAGTTTGATCAAGGCCTTCGGCAACAAAATGCCCAGGGAAATTATTTTCGAACAGTTCAACATTCTCGAATGGATAATGGATATAAGCATAAGGCATAGATCCACTCTCAAACCAACAATCAAACACCTGAGAGAAGGAAAGGAGTCATCAGCACTTTTGAGCAGCACAAATGAAATGCAAGACCTAATAAGACAATAACATGCTTTGCAAAGACACAAAACCAAAACAAAACATAAACAAGTTGCATAGAATTACATAAATAGTGGAACCAAGAGCTGCAAATGGCTTGTGAAAGCGACTCAGCACATAATACATTCATCCAAAAATAAATGATTTCCACAAATTCACACCCCTTTTTGACCAAAAACTATGGAACAATTCTATGAAGCAACATAAACTACATACCAAAAGAAAGGAAAAGTAAAGAGATGAAAAACCCCTAACAACCAAGTTCCCCCTTATTCCATAAGAGAGCCAGGAAAAACTACAAGCAGCAAAGGATGGATGTATATGTGCATATACTATATATTTCAGGCTACAGAAGCAAAGATGGCATGCATAAATGCAGCAGAAAATTAATTCATTGTCCAATTCAGATGTTAGTTGAATTACATCATCAACACGTCGGAGGACTCCAAATTCAGGACCACGACTGGAAGGAATAGTTATATGATCAATATAGTGGCGGTGCAGATCAGTCACCTGCACAAAGATAACAGCATTTATTAATTCTGAGCAGTACACGTGAGAAGAGGATAACAAAATGCTTGACAAGTCAAATATTAGGCAAATTACTTCATTGGATAAATAAATAAACAAGTGCCAGCTATAAAATATGCCACATAATCTATCTAGGTACGCCTTAACTACCTTTGCTTATTTGCATATCTTGGATGACTATAAAGCAACTCACTGACAAAGATTCAATCAAATTAAATTCGTGAACAAGAGTGAACAAAAAGTTGTTGTCAGATGAATATACATAATATTTTATAGGAGACTAGAGAGAAATACCTAATATAGATTAAGCTATACTATATGAATTTATAATTAGATTAAGCTATAGCATATGAATGTATAATAAAGAATAAGCTATATTATATGAATATATAATATGAGTAAGCTAAACTTGAAAATAAGGTCTCATATACCACAAAAGAAATGGTGCCACAGTATAGGAAAACAAAATCAACTTATGGTAGCATTTAAAAAGCTCTTTGGTGCAAGCATGTCATGCAAACCAAATAACAAAGCCTTTTCCCAACACATAAATTTGCTCTCTCCAATCCATTTATCAAGTGCTAACTCAAAATTTATAATACAAGCATTTATATCTTTCTTAATTATCTCTATCAATAATTCAATATTATTTTAAGTCTCCATCTACCTTGATTATTATCCTAATTGTCAATAAGTCACTTTTCCCATGTTATTTTAGTTTTAGGGCTTAACACTTATATGTGTACATAAAAAAATAGTAAAATTGAATTTTAGGAATTTTCTTATGAATTTTGACATTATGATTCTATATACATAGTTTAAGTTTTACATGCAGTAAGTGAGTCTAGGAGTTTTTTGGGAGTCCTGGCTTTTTTTTTTCACAAAAAAGAAGTTTTACTGTCTTGGGATTTAAATAAATGTCATACCAGAAAGTTTATAAAGGAAATGAGAATTTTATTTGTCTATTTGTAGCTTGGCTCACATCTTCAAAAGTTTGGTTTCTATGACATATTAGGTGAATGCTATCAAATCTCTATGTGGTGTGAATGCATAAATATTGAAATTGTAATATGAAATATGAAATATTCTTTGCTGAGATCACATGTAAATAGGTAGATCAATCTGACATCTATCATTTTATCTTTTCCTTATTAAATTTAGTTTCAGATTACAATTCCCAAGATTTCATACTTTATTCTTCCAGGCTGTAAAGAAAGCCTCATCAATTGAACCTTACAATCCTTAAATAACTTAAAATTCATCTAGTATTCTTATCATAAAGCCCAAACTTAATGTTTATTTCCTAGCTTATAAAACCTTAATTTTTTGTTTTCTAAACCCTTCAACTCTAAACCTTCCACATAATTTTGTTAACAAAGAATAGTTTTCCTGCATCAAGCTGGTATCAAAATTGATGTTATTATTCTGTTATTCAACAAATAAAAAAATGATATTACTACAGTGGTTCTGCACAATATGCTGGGGCAACCCAAAACATCAATGAACTTCCAAATATTTTTTTCAGATATAATGAACAAAGATGCAAGCTATAGCAAACCTAAAATACTACAATGAAAAAAACAATATAGACATATGTAAAAGTCTTTTTTTTTTTTTTGACAAGAACAAGACTTTCATATTAATATGTAAAAATAGAACACAAATACATAAAAGTTTGTGGATACAAATCTCTTTCAGAAAGATTATTTACTATTACTGCCCTCCTTGGAAAGGCATTTGGGATAGCATTGAAATCCAACTGAAGTGTGGTGAAAACAAGTTTGTTTTTGTTCATAAAGAGCGCTAAATGAATTAACAGCTTCTATACCTCCCAAATCTTCACTTCAGCAATTCATGCCAGGTAATCTTATTGAGTCACTTTCACATCCTAAGACAAACTTAAATAGGATATGCACACAATCTGCAGTTTTGCACCATCCAATGATTCCACATTGGTGGAACTAGCATTAGGCGTAATGATTTATCTCAAATGTATCTATTTCAGTTACTTGCAGAACCAATGAGGAATCCAAGAAAAAATAAGTACCACCTATATCTAATTACAAAGCATCTACATAAACAGAATCTTTTCGCAATATGTTAAAAAAAGGTAGAAAGACAGAAAAGGGGCACGTTAGGATAACAAACCTTAATGCCTGAAAGTTTTTCAAGTTTCGCAATAGAATCAATGACTATTTTTTCCTCACCATCATCACTAATCCATACAGGTAGAGGAGTACCCCAAAACCTACTTCGACTGACAGCCCAGTCTCTAGCATTTTCCAGCCAATTGTGAAAGCGTTTTTCCTGTAATGTGACAAAGTGGAGCCAACATAAGTGCAACTAGGAGGAATAGAAAAAGTCCCTTCTCATAATCATAGGCACATTAAGATCAATTGTTAAAAATAGAATATATAAAGAGAATTAACAAAAAAAAGATTCTTATCACCTAAAAAAATGATATCATACCTTGACAAAATCAGGCACCCAATATGTCTGTTTGTTACTTTCCAGCAATTGTTCTTTCAATTTTTCTACTGCCACAAACCTACAGAAATAGGTTTAAAGTACAACCAGCATTTTAAAACACATTCACACAACTGTCAAGTTCAATCAAAGAGTCAAATAGAATTCATCTAAATAACTAGACTATGGCACAAAAAAATTATAAAAAAAAGAAAAAGAAAAAGAGGGAGAGAGAGAGGCGCAAGAGGGATAAAAGAAAACAACTCAAAATAGGATGAAAGATCCTACTTCCAATTTACTAGAAATCTCAAGATGTGATTCTTATACTTTTACTACTTCCCTTTCCAAAATACAATATAGGCCATCTTTAGACTGCCTTTTAAAGAGTCGAGCTACATGAAATTTTATATGATTATAAGTGAATACAACCATTACTATTATTAAAGAAGAAATTTCATAAAACGGGCATAAATGATATGACCAGCATACGGGTAGTGCAAGTTGAAGATATTAAAGGCAAGAAACATCCAAATTAACTTTAGTTGGAATAGAAGGGAAAGATATGGGTCTCATCAATTTGACGAACAATATGATCATAACTCATAAAGAATCAGATGACAAAATAACAATTGTTCAGCTGACCCAGAAGAGTTGGGATAAGGCTTTATTTTATATTGATATTGATGAAAGAATAGGCACTAAGAAACCATAACTGAATAAACATGGAAAAGAGAACAAAGCTACAACTTGACAAGGTACTTCTTACCAGCTTGGAACTGCTCTATAAATTAGAGGAGTCTCAGATCTCCAACAAAAAGGATAAGAATGCATGAAGGTTTGAGACTTAACAAGCCTGCCTTTTGCCTGTTAAAAAAATCCAAAGTCATTAAATATGCAGTAGTTAATATATATATATATATATATATTCATTCTTTGTTTCCATCTCAAAAAAAAAAAAAAAAAAAATGCTGTAGAGCCCAAGATTACTATATCTAAAGATCTACAGCGTGACTGCTGTTATCAAATGCTATACATAAAGTAAATCATTCCACTGTCAATTCTTTTAACAACAAAAGAAATAGACCAATATTTTGTTGATCCGTTCTTAGAAAATAATAAAAATAGCTGTATGTAAGTGGGAGTAAAAAAAACCTATGTTTATACCAATACCAAATGAACTACAAGGAAATGAACTTGATTGACAAAATCCAATACCCTAGAAAATTAGGTCTCACTCCTAATTTCTCATATGCAATATTAATTAAAGGAATCAATGGCAATTGCATGCGTCATATATGCCATCACCCAGTCTAGCATGCAGCAACTCAAAGTCGTTTTGACAAGCATGGGTGGAGTAGACCAAGAATACGAGAACAAAATTCAGCATAAAAAATAATGTCCAAAGAAGTTTTCAAACTAATTGATAGTTGTGTTTCCCAATGAAAGGAGATATAAAGGTACCTTCTCAGGAGTCAAAGCTGCAAAGGTTCTACTAGTGGCAATTTTAATTTTGCAAACACAAACAAAACTATGTGGACGAAGCTACAGATGTTTTTGTTGAAGTACTTGTAAGGAAAGAACCTAAGATTACTTGATGATTGAAACCGTTCAACTCTGAAATTTGTAAATGTTGTTAGAAGCATGGTTGACAGAATCGCGATCTGAATCGCAATTCACATGATTCGCGATTCGCTTCACCCCCAGCGATTCGAGTCGCACGTTTTGAAATCCACTGAATCGGGCTGAATCGAGGAGAATCGCACGATTCACAGCCTGATTCAGGGGCTTTTTTTTGGCAATCCCGTATTAGCGCTCCACAATGAAAAAAAACCCTTTTAACCATTTAGTTTTCTACATCTTCTTCCTCGCGCGATAGGGTTTTGGGGGTTTTTTTTTTTCTTCGACAAATCTAGCTTGATTTCTTTTCTTTCTTATTCAATCCAACTAAAAAAGGATCGTTGGAGACTTGGAAGCGTGCTTGGAGGTTGGAAATCTATCAAGGTGACAACAAAATCAAGTTTTCTATCTCAATTTTTCTTCGTTCCTAAAGCTTCGGAGACAAGATTTGTTCACTTTGAAACAAAATAAATCGACATTGGTTGCATCGATTCGTAGAGAAAAGGTTAGATCTCCAACTTCTTTTGAGTTTTTACTTCCAAAACAATGAAAGCATGCACACACCTTTTTTTTTTTCGTTTGTTTCGCACACGCAGCAATGTTTTATTTATTTATTTTTTCGTTTGTTTTTCTTCTTCTTTTTTTGTGCTATTGTGTTGTGTAACAAATTTACAAGTTACAAGTGAACTTTGATGTTTGAACTTTTGTTTATTACTTTAGTAACTTTACATCAACATGTATTTGTTTGCCTAGTTTTTATTTTCATCCATTTGTTATGCAAAGTTGCAACCTATCAATTGCACGAGCCGCAAGCTTTTTGTCTTCAAAATCTTTGATATTTTATCATCTTAAGATCTGTATGATAAAATTTGAAATTCAATGATTAGATTTAATAGAATAAATCACAAATTAAAAACAAGATATTACACTTTATAATGAAAATCTAATATAACACTAAGAATACAAATAAATGTCTATAGAAACTAAAATTTATATACGATTCACACTTGTATCCTGAATATTACGATTCATTGATTCAAATCCCAATTCGATTCAGAGAACCCCCAACGTTCACTTCCGATTCATGATTCTGTCAACCATGGTTAGAAGAACCTTGGTTTAGACTAGACTCTTTAGTGATATTATTTTAAACAAGTTAAAGTGACATAAAAACAGGTATGGCATCCAACACATATTGTCCTACAAAAACTAAATGCAATTGTGAGTCTATATCATGTTCCCTAAAAGATGTGACTGGCATTCATCATCATCTTCTACTTAACAGGACACAAAAGAGCTATGTCTATGTTTTAATTTTAAGGAAAAAAAAATTGGTCATATTATATTACATTACATTGAATTGCATACATACAACGCATTCACGATGATAACATTTAAACAAGGGTAGTTCCAACTATTAACATGGGGAACAATACTCCACATCAAGGTCCAAATAGGACCCAACAAGACCCATAAAGGACAAATTGAGTTTAGCAATAAATTATAATAGCCATTTGCAAAATACAAATTGATGTCTTTAGCAATAAAAAACACATCATCAACATTCTTACCTTCACGACATCATCAATGCGTATTTAAAAATTGGACTACAAATTGATACAAGGCAAATACAAATAAAATGTAAGAGTCAATCATCAACATCCTTACCTTCACAGAACTGATAATATCCTTATCTGCATCTTTGACATAACACCCTTTAAATTCAGAAACTCTCTCTGTAAAGCACCCATCATCATCAACTGCTACAATTAGGTTCTCTCCCTAAATAAATCAAAACCATGGAATTATGCAAAATTAGAAAATAAAAAACTAAAGTGAATATAAGTCCTCAATAAGGAAAAAAATCAAAAAACAAAAAAAAAATTACATGAATGACATATATATTTTCTCAAGTGCTAAAATGTTATATGTTATGAAAACCTCATAATGCCAAGGATTGACACAATAAGACATAAAGGGCACTTTTAAAAAAAATGAAGAATAATCATAAGGAAAAAAGAATTAATTCTAATGAATTTTCATCTGGTCATCCCTATGGCAATGGTAAGGGATGAGAAACCAACAGTTTTTTTTTTTTTTTTTTTTAAGAAAAAGGAAAAAAAAAGCATAAAGAAACCAAAAGAAAATATGAATTTCAAATCACACTAGCAGAAATAGAGTTGAATTATGAAGTTGGAGAAAATGGGGCTAAAAAAGAGGTACACATTTGAAACCATCCAAGAGCCCAAATGGCACCCTTTCAGTAAGGCATAATTTTATAGCCATTATCGAAAGTGTCATATATACAATACAATCAAAACCTCTTCCCAACATCTACAATATCTGTCTCAATATTTTTATGCTCCAGCCTCCAAATCTTTTAAGAGATTGATAATTGATAGTACAGTAAGTAGCATGATATAGAAAGAATGTAATGTCAAATCAAGAAAAAAGTTATATATATAATTCAAACAGGTGAGGAAGAGAAGAGAAGATAACAGCATCTGAATAAGACCTTATTGATTATTTGGTTTGCAATACAAACACGATAATCCTCTTCTCCAAATGCAGGAGCACAGTGAACAACACCAGTACCACTATCATCAGTTACAAAATCATCTGCTACAACCCGGAAGGCAACATCTGAGAATTCGCGGAAGAAATCAAACAATGGTACATACCTGCATTGAAAAGCATGGTATCAACATTCCCAAAATTCTTTTGAAGAGGAAAGAGAAATAGAGAATGTGTTGGCAGAAGCAGTATATTTAATCCTAGACCTCTCCACTTTGTTTAGCAAACAATAACAACAACAAAGCATTACAATAAACAGATTTTTATTTTTATTTTATTTTTTTGCCATAAACAAGGTGCAATGTTGTAATAATGAACTTTCAGAAAGGATCACTACGATTGTCATGATTCCTAATATTTAGTTCCTCCTACCCAGATCCCACCAAATAAAATGCAAAACAGAAGCTTTCAAAGAAGTTCTTCAAATACTTCAATTGTTGACCAACAGCATAGCTCATAAAAGGAAAGAAATGCACATTTTCAAGCTATTAAATCTCCACTGATAAAGAGAAAATCATTTGAAATTAGAAAATCATTTGAAATTAAGTTCATCAACAATTATATAAAGCTTGTAAGTAACCTAAATAAATCTCACTAAGTAAAGAGAGTGCTCACTTCTTTCCCACCAGGGAAGCACCCGTGACTTTTTCCAACAGCTCATAGCTTCCGGCATCTGCTTCAACCTTGACTTTTTCATTTGAGGTTTCCTTAGTTTTGGTCTTTGACTCTTTTGACTGCTGTACCAGTCCATTTGGTGCATTTGCCTTTGACTTCTTACTGCTTCCAGGAAGCTGGGATAACCGACATTCTGCAACAATATATACTGACCCAGATGACTTGTCCCTAACCTGTTATTTATTCCATTTGAAATGAATCACGCAAGTAATAAACAGGACATATATCAAATAAATCCAAGCACAACACAGGTACAGAAAAATAAAATGTGACATAGGAAAAAGGGCAATGAAGTTATCTGACCTTTACATAGACGAAGTTGGCATTAACACACAGGCAAAGATTACTAGGGAGAGTCCATGGTGTAGTTGTCCATGCCACTAAAGCAGCATTATGTGGATCACCAACTATTGGAAAAGATACCATGATTTCAGGATCTGGTACATCCTGTGTTACTTAATAAAAGTTAGAAATTAAGCAATACCATACCATAAGAATCACAGAAGAATACCATACTTACGAATCACAGAAGAATACCATACCTTGTAGTTTGAATTGGCTTCAAAATTTGAAAGAGGGGTTTTGCAGCCAGTGCTGTATGGCATAACCTGCAAAATTACACCAAAAAAAAAACATATTAGCCATTCAAGAAAGTGAGTTTAACAGTCTTAAATATTCTCAGAAACGGGCAAGCTAAAAATCACCAATTAGCAGGAAAAACACACACACACGCGCGCACTAAATACCCATAAAGCAATAATAAAGCTACTAAAATGTTCAGCAAAAATGACTTTACAAAGGGATACGCAACAATATTCAGAAAATTTGAAATCTTTACAGATAAACTGGATCTTATCAAGTCAGTATGCATTACTATGAGTTTTCCATTGTTAAAAATTTAACATCTGATGCACTACAAAAATGAAAATACAAAAACAAAATAAATACCTTTAAACTTCTGTAAAATGAGTTTAAGGGCCTTAACCATTCTAAGAAAAGAATCATCAATTAGCATAAAAAAAAAAAAAATCACATACCCATAAAGCAATAATAAAGCTACTGACATATTTAGCAAAAGACGCTTTACAAAGGAAGACATGAATATATTCAGAAAATGTGAAATTTTTACAAAGAAAACTAATCCATATCAAATCTGTATGCATTACTGTGAATTTGACATTGTCAAAAGCACATTAAATACCCACAATGCAATAATAAATCTACTGAAAATATTCAGCAAAAGAGGCTTTACAAAGGGATCCATGACTATATTCAGAAAATGTGAAACCTTTACAAGGAAAACTGATCTGTAATCAGGTCTGTATGCATTAATATGAGTCTGACATTGTTAAAAAACTAAACTCTTGACACACCACAAAGATGAAAATTACAAAAATGATAATAATAATAATTAAATACCTTAAACCCTCTGTAAACAAGACCCTTCTCATTAAGCTGAGAGAAAACCCACCAAACACTCTCCATGAACTTAATATCCATAGTCTTATAATCATTCTTAAAATCAATCCATCTCCCCATCCTTGTCACAGTCTTCTCCCACTCGGAAACATACCTCGTAACAATACTCCGACACTCCTCATTATAATTCCCTATCCCCATCTTCAAAACATCGTCTCTCGTCTTAATCCCCAACTTCTTATCAATCTCATACTCCACAGGAAGCCCGTGGCAATCCCAACCAAATCTTCTCGTCACATGGTGTCCGATCATCGTCTGGTACCGGGTAACGATGTCTTTGATCGTTCCGGCCAGGAGATGCCCGTAATGCGGCAAGCCGGTTGCAAAAGGAGGGCCATCATAGAAAATGAACTCAGGCATGGTTTCTGTTTGTTTCAGCTGGTTCTCGAACGCATCGATATCGTCCCAGAACTTCAAGATACTCTCTTCCTGCTTCGGGAACGAGTAATCCTTCCCTTCGCAAACCTCCTCCATGCTGAAAATGAATGAATGGAAGAACTAACTAGAGTTAGGTTTTAGAATTTAAATTGAACAAAACATGATTAAAAATGGAAAGATTTCTAAAAAAAATTGGGGGAAAACAAAAAACGAACTTTGGAAACAGTCAAAATCGAAAAATCTGTGAACTTGCACACCTTAGAATGCAAATCAGTGACTTAATAAATTAAGTTAATAAATCGAAAGAAAGAAAGAAAGAAAGAAGAATAATGAAAAAAAAAAAAAATGAACTTGATATTACTGAATGAATGACTGAATGGAAGAACCAACTAGAGTTAGGTTTTGGAATTTAAATTGAACTAAACATGATTAAAAATGGAAAGAGTTCTAAAAATTGGGGAAAAACAAAAACGAACTTCGGAAACAATCAAAATCGAAAAATCTGGGAACTTGCACACCTTAGAACGCAAATTTGTGACTTAATAAATAAATCAAACAAAACCTAATACCTCTGCAATCGATCTAACAGAAGTAACTATAGTTTTCATTTTACAGAATGAAAGATTAACGCAGGAAAAAGTATATCAAAATACAGAAGAAGAGGAAAAATCTACTAACTTGCACACCTAAGAAAACGCAAATTCACGACTTCATAAACAAAGCTAATGAATCCAATACCTCTGCAATCGACCTAACAACAGAAGAAACTAAATTTTATGTTTTGCTTTTACCCTTTTCTTACTCAATTGCAAATCGAGTTAGAAGTGTCGCATTTAACAACCATACCTTGAAATGCACTCGAACCTTGAGATCGAAAAACAGAAGATCACGAATTGATGAAAGAAGAAACAAAGAAGAATGATGAAAAGGGGAAAAAAAAAATGAACCTGATATTGGTGGTATTGTGAAGAGAGAGAAAGAGAGAGAGAGTGTTTTAGCGAGTTTGCGTTCTCTCTCGGAGAGGGGGCGGCAGTGGTTCTTCTTCAGTAGCTACATGGTTGAAGTGGAATGTTAGTACAGGGCAAAGGGAAAGGCCAAAAAGCTTCGACGGAAAATGTTTTTTTTTTTTTTTTTGGTTGGTTTCACCGTGAGGTACCTAGGCGGCACCTTCTTCGCTTTTACATTGCGACTAATTTACTTGGATTCAACTCGAATTGAATCACAAAAATATAAAAATCTTTTAATAAATAATAGCTCCATACACAAGTACGATTTTAAACTCACAACCTCTCTTAAGAAGAACAGATGTCAAGTCATCCGAATCAACCAAATGTTTTTCTTTTTTTTCTTTTTCTTTTTTCTTTTTTTTTTTCAGTTTTTGTTTTTTTGTTGTTGCATAGTAACATAACTCACTTCATCATCCAATTCCCACACAAGGACTCACACCCACATTGTGGGCATTAGAGAGTTGGGTTGTGGTGCAGCTCAATTTTATTTTTATTTTTTGGATTTTAGGGTTTAACGCTTAGGTTAATTTCAATTTTTTTAAAATTTTCAGAACCTTGTAGAGCCGTGAAGACAAGCGTTATGGCAAAAAGCACATGAAACCTACTCAACGTGGTACAACACAAATAGTCAAGGGTCTACGCTAAAGGTAATTGAGGAATGAAAGTCTCAAGATAGAAATTCGTGTCCACTTTAGTCGCACCCACTTGGGAAGAGCCGTCGAATGCCCTTGAAATGCTTGAACGCGAATTAGTCTCGCTCAAATGACGTGGATACTGCGTGAGAAACCAAACAAAAGAAAACACGTGACTTTTAACCACATGGTCGTGGGTTTGATCCCCACAAACTGCGCCAAATGTTGATACAGAATCTGACCAACACCAAGTCAATGAACACGTGTAGGAGATGATTGTATCTGG
This sequence comes from Paratinospora sagittata, assembly GCA_035771175.1. NCBI lineage: Eukaryota > Viridiplantae > Streptophyta > Magnoliopsida > Ranunculales > Menispermaceae > Paratinospora > Paratinospora sagittata. Next base: position 199,433 of record CM069612.1, read on the forward strand.
AAGTATAAACTTCTGGTTCTGAAGAAGGTGTATCAGCTTGATCTGAGAACAAGAGAGAAAATAAAATGGCTATCGTAAGGAACACCGGTGTGGTGCCGGCCGAAGACCCTCCGATGCCTAAGTTTAAGCTTGTTTTTCACTAAAGTAATATCTCTTGTAGAAAGTTGTTTATACCTTATGGTGAGGGTGATAGGTCTTATTTATAGAGGAGGTCCACTGGCTGGAATGACTAACTGCCCAGTAAGCATGGTGCCACGTGTTGTTTCGTCGTTGGTTAAGATGAGTTAGACGAGCTCATCTATTTCGAGTTAGTCTTGGAGAAGGAGTCTCATCCTCTCCTAGATGATCCCTATCTTCCGGGTTCTTCTCAGAATAGGAATCTTATCTAATCTTGGGCGATATTTATTTTCCTGATTTGTCTCAAAGGATGAGTCTTATCTTGTCTTTATGTCGGAACCCGTGTTCAAGAATACAACTACCTCGGATTCCTCAGGATATGGTGTGTGAGGAAGGAATCCCTAATATAATATGTTTCGTCTAAGATGACCAGCTCGGACACAAGCCGAGCTGTTATTTTAACTGGAACAATAATCAGCTCAAATCAGCTCGGTTGGACCGAGCTATCGCTATCAACGCACTTTCGGGTTTATCGTATGTATGGTCTCGCCAGGTCGGCTCGGTCACGTTCATGGTCGAGGGCAACCAGATCTGACCATGTTGATCTAGCGGTCGTGACTTTAAGCGACTTTTTCCTCGTCACTTCGTCACCTCGGTTCGTCGGTCGCACTGGGTGGTTAACACATCTCGAAAAGCCAACTAAGTTTTTTTCCTGATGTTGAGGTCAGCTCGGATCCGAACTGACCATCCAACATTTACCCCCTAAGCTTTTTAGCCCTATTTGGGGTGAAGGGCTTTTCATCATCATAGATTTTCCTCGAGATTCTGGATGCTCGTATTGTACGTTGAAAGTGTTTTGGGTCGTTTGATATTCCTCGCGATTCGTGATGAGTCGTTCCACACATTTAAACCATAAGTCTTTTCGGTACTGTCCGATACTCCTTAAGATCTTGCAAATCGGGAACAGTACCGTCCGACTTCATGTCGGTTTGCGCTTCAATCTGAACAATTGGCTCAGTGGTTACTTAGATTGCGAAATCAAACCTTATGAGGTTGTGAGTTTGACTCTGGGGGTGTGACAAAAAGGCCTTATGTAATAGTGTGGACAAATAATCCCGGGGGTACTAGACGTTGTGGTGGGCTGTGTACTGGGATGGGACAATATTATGTGGTATGTAACGGTTGGGGTACGCTCGGTATGAGGTACCCATCACATCCCGAGGGTACTAGACACTGCGGTGTGTTGTGTACTGGGGTGTGACATCGACATCCAACGGTTCTAAGTTGAGAAGGGCCCTTTATAAATAGTGGCTCCATATAGTCGACCTCGGCGAGGATACCAAAGGTTGGATTGCTTCCTGCAAGATCTTCTCGGTTAGTACGAACAAGGTTGACCTGGCCTTTTAGAAACACCCAAATCTAGTCTCATACGGAGTACAAAGACTTTCCCTCACCTTTCACCCGAGAAGTACTTCAAACCCCACTTCCAAAGAATGTCAAAACAACTGACGTCAAAACGTACAAGGGGAAGATCGACCCGAGAGAGCACGTTGAAAACTACAAGTCTTGGATGGAATTCAAAGGATATAACAACACAACAATGTGCAAAGGCTTCCAAATTACCCTCGGAGGACCATCTAAGAAGTGGTATTGGAAGCTAAAATCGGGGTCGATCTGCTCGTTTGGTCATCTTGCTCACCAGTTTATCAGACACTTTGCCGATAATAAAGAAAGAAAAAAATCGGTGAACAGCTTGTTGACCATTTGACAAAAGCAAGGGGAGAGTCTGGAGGATTACCTAGAGTGATTTGATGATGCTCGAGTTGAAGTCGATGACTGTGATGACAAAACAACCATTACAGCTTTCATGGTCGGGCTCAGGCCAGGCCGATCCCACTGCTCCTTGGGGAAGAAAAAAGCTCAAACATATAAGGGAATGAGCAAGCTGAAGCGAAAAGGGAATAGGAGAATCCTTTCAACAGCTTGAAGAAGGACAATAAGAGGAAAAGAGACGACGAACCCAAGGAGGACAACCAAGAAGGGAAAAGGTCCAATTCAGATCAACGGGACCAAAAAAGCAAGGGTGTGCATAACATTTTTTCGACATACACCCTTTGACCACGTCGGCAGAACAGATCTTCCTAAAGATTCAGGACAAGGAATATCTCAAGTGGCCAAAAAAGCTGAGCACTCCTTCTGATCGGCGGGATAAAAGGAAGTATTGTCGATACCACAAGGATCACGGTCATAATACTGACCAGTGTTTCGACTTGAAAAAGGAAATAGAAACTCTCATCTGCCGAGGTCGTTTACAAGAGTATGTGAAGGGCTCAGATAAAAAAATAGCTCGGTCGTCAAAGAAGGGAAGAGCTAACAAACCGAGAGAAATTAGAACAATCTTCGATGGAGACCTAGAGAAAACTACGAGCCGAGCACTAAAGGCTTACGTTCGAGCTGACCGAACGGACGTCATAAACCTTTCTAGTATACCAGAAATATAGAAGAGGACAAACTTCGTTATCACCTTCACAGAGGAAGAGGCTCCAGACATCTGTCGACCTCATTCCGATGCGTAAGTGATAACGTTAGACGTGGTGAACTACAAAATCCATCGGATTCTTGTCGACAATGGTAGCTCGACCGACATTCTCTACTGGTCAGCGTTTGAAAAGCTGGGGCTTGTGAAAATAGAGCTCATTCCCGTGGACGTCCCTCTCATCGGATTCACAGGAGATAGAATTATGCTAAAAGGGAGGATTGCTCTTCATGTCATAACAGGGGAGGAAGAGCACTGAGCTACAGTTATGGTGGAATTTCTCGTGGTGAAAGGACCGTCTGCTTACAACGCCATCGTTGGCAGACCTCTCCTCAAAAATCTCAAATTCGTGGTATCTACATACCACCTTGCACTAAAATTCCCAGTTGAGCGCAAAGTAGGTGTAGTGCGAGGAAGCCATAAGGAATCAAGAGAGTACTACGCAATAGCGATGAAAAGCAGAAGCTCGGGTAAGCCGAGCTTGAGACCTGCTAAGGATGAGCTCATGAAGGTGGACATTGCTCCTGACCAAGACCTCAACCCACGGGAAGAACCCTCCAGTCTCGAGGCGTAAGACTAATGGAGATAAGTACCAATTACCAAAAACTCAAGCAGGACTGTCAAAGTTAGAACTGGGATGAACTCAGACCTAGCAGACTAGGTCATCCAGGTGTTGAGAGAGTACAATGATATATTCGCGTGGTCTCACGATGATATGTCTGGCATTTCAAAAGAAGTGATCGTTCACCGTCTCAACATTGATTATAAGCTCACCCCAGTAAGACAGAAAAGAAGAACTCTCAGTGCAGAAAGAGTTGAAGCTCTCCGAGAGGAGGTCGACAAGCTCATTCGGGTCTAGTTCATCCGAAAGGCCTCATACCCAAAGTGGCTCACCAACGTCGTGATGGTTAGGAAACCAAAAGGGAAATGGAGAACCTGTGTTAATTTCACAGACTTAAACAAGGCCTGCCCGAAATATAGCTTTCCTCTCCTTAGGATTGATCAGCTCGTAAATGCTACTGCGGGACATGAATTGCTCCGCTTCATGGACGCGTATTATGGTTATAACCAGATTATGTTGTACCTCAGAGACGAAGAAAAACCTCGGTCATAACAAATCGGGGGTTGTACTGCTACAAGGTAATACCCTTCAGCCTCAAAAATGTTGGTGCGACATATCAGAGGCTGTTCGAAGAGAAGATTGGGCAGAACATGGAAGTATATGTCGACGACTGCTAGTGAAGAACATCAAATTGGCAGCTCATCCTCAAGATCTTAGAGAGGTGTTCGACACGATCAGGCATTACAATATGAGGCTGAATTTAACCAAGTGCACATACGGAGTCACGATAGGAAAATTCCTCGGTTTCTTCGTTAACCAATGTGGTATCGAGGCGAATCTTTGATAAAATCCGAGCTATCCTGGATATGAAAGCGCCCAAAAGCGTAAAAGAAGTACAATGCTTGACTGGGTGCATAGCTGCACTGAATCGGTTCGTGTCAAAATCTACAGATAAGTGTCTACCGTTCTTCAAATTAATAAATAAGAAAACGGTCGAATGGAACGAAGAGTGTGAGCAAGCTTTCCAAGAGATCAAAACTTACCTCAACTCATCACCGATGCTCTCAAAACCAGTTCCCAGAGAGAAGTTCTTCTTTTATCTGTCAATATCTGATGCGACATTGAGCTTTACTCTCGTCCGGGAAGAGCAAGGGATACAAAAGTTGGTGTACTATGAGAGCAAGTCACTGCTCGATGCAGAAACAAGATACCCCGAAATAGAGAAGTTGGTCCTGGCCCTCATCACCTCAGCTCGAAAGCTAAAACCATACTTCTAAGCACATTTCATAATCGTACTCACGCGACACCAGCTGTGCCAGGTTTTGCAGAAACCAGAGACTTCATGTCGGCTAACCAAGTGGGCTATTGAGCTCTGCAAGTTCGATATTGAATATCGACCAAGAATATCTATCAAAGGGCAAGCACTTGCGGACTTTGTCAAGGAATTTTCATCCATGCAGAAAGATGATGAGGACATTGAAACTGTTTGCCGATGGCTCATTGTGCAAACAAAGAAGTGGGGTTGGCATTGTGTTGGTTTCACCCAAAGGAGATAAACACCTCGCAGCTCTCCACTATGGTTTCTCCGCCTTGAATAACGAGTCCGAATACGAAGCTCTTCTGGCCGGATTACTAATAACGCTCAACTGGGGGGTATGCAAGATCGCAATATGTTGTGATTCACAACTAGTTGCAGGTCAGGTCACCGTCGAGTACCAAGTAAAGGATGATCACATGCAAGCTTACCTGCAGATTGTGAAGGAGCTGCTAAACAACTTTAAAGAATATGAGGTCATACAGATCCCACGAGCAGACAACTCTTTTACGGATGCACTCTCGAAGTTCGCCTCCTCTTCCGGGGACGAACTCATTGTACAGGTGCTAGTAGAATACTTGCCTAGCAAGAGTATCATGGAGAGCAGCCAGGTCGCCTCACTGAGGTCAGCTCTTCCTGGATTGACCCAATTGTGAAATTCTTGAAAACGGAATAGCTCCCTGCTGAAAAATTACTGGCAAGGAAAATAGAGCGTCAAACAGCCATGTACGTCCTCATTGACCACATGTTGTATCGACGTAGCTATAGCTTGCCATATTTGAAATGCCTGGGAAAATACCAAGCTCAGCTTGTCCTTAATGAGGTACACGCAAGAATATGCGAAAAGCACTCTGGAGGAAGAGCTCCCGCGTATAAAATACTCCGTTAGGGATATTACTGGCTGACGATCAATCGGGATGCCCTGAGGATAGCTCGGCAATGCGACAACTGTCAGTAACATGCCACGATAATAAGGGTTCCGCCTGAAAATCTGATACTCATTCAAAGTGCAGAAGTCAAGTTAAGTTTGCCATTGTTGCAGTGAATTACTTCACCAAGTGGGCGGAAGCAGAGCCGCTAGCCCACATAACCAAGCAAAAAACCACGAAATTTATCTGGTAGTCAATTATTTGTCGGTTCAAAGTAGCATTCAATAGGAAACAGTTCGATAACGCGAAGTTCTGCTCATTCTGCTCCTAGCTCGGAATTTGCCACTTCTTGTCAACCCCAGCCCATCCTCAGGCTAACGGTAAAGTCGAGGCCGTCAACAAGATTATCAAGCATACGTTGACAACTAGAATCGAGGAGAAGAAGGGAACCTGGGCATATGACTTCCCCCAGGTATTATGGTCTTACAGAACGACGTCCAGAACGGCTACCGAAGAAACTCCTTTCTCCCCAGCGTTTCGAGTAGAAGTTGTTATTCCAGCGGAGCTTGGTATTCCAACTTTAAGAACTTCGTACTTCAATGAAGAGAACTCAGAAGCACAGAAGGCTGAGCTGGACCTTTTGGAAGAAAAAAGAGAACAATCACAATTTCGACTAGCTGCATACCAAAGGAGGACCTCTAAGTACTACAACTCTAAAGTGAGACCCCGCAGTTTCAAAATCGGTGACCTGGTACAAAGAAAGGTCATGCTTAACACCAGAGAGGCTGGAGTAAGAGCTCTCAGCCCAAATTGGGAAGGACCATACAAGGTCGTTTCCATTCCAAGGAATGGAGTCTACGAGTTGGAAGACCTCAATGGGAGACGAATCGCCAAGCCATGGAATGCAGGGCATCTGATGTAACACCCCGTAATTTTAATTGAGTAAAGAAAGAAGATGATACCTATGAGATCATCTTATATGGGTGCTTACAAGTTAAACATTGGAGTTGATTTAAATTGATTAATTTATGGGGTTGGTTAATTCAATATGTGAATTTAGTGTATAGAAGAAGAAAAAGAGGAAATAAAATAACAATGAATTACTGTTCATTTAACAGTACTCATATGTCATAATAAAAAAAAATGAAAAAATGAAGGAAGTTGCTAGAAAGAGAGAAACAAAAGAGGAAGGACCGAGAAGAAGGAAGAGAGGAAAAAGGAAAGAATGCGGGATTCGCGTTCAATCGGGCCTCGCGGTAAGTGATTTTCACTCTATTTCTTCGTGAAATTACTATCTAAGCTAGATATAACGATTCTAGCTGACTAATTTTAACTATGGGAGCCGTTTTACGGCGTTTTAACAAATTGGGGTTTTGACCCAACGTGAATGAAAATCCGCTAGGAAGGTAGAAAAACACTCCCTGGACTGTCGGGACCCTGAATATGTGATTTTTGGATATGATTTGATATTTTTAGTAGCTAAAGATATGATAAATGGTGATTCTCATGATAGTCTATGATTCATTTCAGTGTTTAAAGGGAGAGTTGTGCATGGATAAATGTTAACGAGGAAGCAATTATGAGGGACGTTTATTGTAGCTCGATTTGACGTAGAAACCCCGTGTAACCACTGTGAGTATAATTTTCTTGATTTGGTTCTTATATGTCATTGTACACAGCTAAACTGTTTGATTGTATGCATAACGCCTTTTTGTCACACCCCAGTACACAGCACACCGCAGTGTCTAGTACCCCGGGATGTGATGAGTACCCCCGCAGGGCGTACTCCAGCCATTACATACCACATGATATTGTCGCATCCCAGTACACAGCCCACTGCAGTGTCTAGTACCTCCGGGATCATTTGTCCACACTATTCATTTATGAATAGTGCAGGGCCTCCCCCAGATTCGAACTCACAACCTCATAAGGTTTGATTTCGCAATCTGAGTAACCACTGAGCCAAATACAAATGATCTCAGGGGTACTAGACACTACGGTGGGCTGTGTACTGGGATGCGACAATATTATGTGGTATGTAATGGCTGGAGTACGCCCTACGGGGGTACTCATCACATCCCGGGGGTATTAGACACTGCGGTGTGCTGTGTACTGGGGTGTGACATCTGAAGATTTACTACCAGTAGTTATAGCAAATAGGATTAGCTCAGTAAGAATAGCTAGCAGGGATCACCTGCTCAACTTAGAATTATCATTTTGTCATCTTCTGTTAAAGTATATAAACTAGTTTATTTTTCAACGACTTTGGGTGAGTTTACCAACAACTATCGACACGACATGGCAAAAATGAAAGCGACCGGTACCTTAGGGATGCGAGCCTTGCTCAAATAATCCCCGAGAAGGGGCTAAAAGCTCATAGTACCCTGAGGTTTGCGCTCAAGCTCAGATTATCGCCAGGAAGAAGGCTAAGGCTTAAAAGTACCTTGGGACCCAAGCTCATTAGAGTTCAGGTTATCGCCGAGATGGAGGTAATCCTCAAAGTACCTTGGGGTCTGAACTCTTCGGAGTTCAAATCATCGCCGGGAAGGGGTTCATTCTCATAATACGTTCCGGATCATCACTTACAAGAATAACGCTCACGACACTCATTTTTTTGAGTAAAACGACCAAGTCCCAGGACAAGTTCGGAGAAGGACTGAGCTAATAGAACTGCCAAGCCAATCTCATAGTATCATTTCTCCGAAAAATGGCTAAGTCCCAGGTTTAGCTCGGAGATAGGTCGAGCTCATCTGTACAATCGAACCGAGCTCACGATCTTACTTCTCCGAAAATCGACTAAGTCCAATTGAGCAATCCTAGTTCGGATCATGATTGAGCTCATGACACTCATTTTTCTGAAAAACAGTTAAGGCCTAGGTCAAGCTCGGCCAACAACGTGCTCATCAGACTTATCGAGCTGATCTTACAACCTTCACCGAAAATCGACTAAGTCCTATACAACAGTTCGAGCTCGGCTGTTCAAGATCGGATACTCTGCAAAAATTATTCTAAGTCTCATGGGCCGTATTAGCCGAGGTCATAGGACGACACACATAAAAATAAGTTAGAAAATGCTCAAGTCAAGTAGAGAAAGAAAAATAGAACAGGTTAAAAACAAGATTCATTAGCGACATAATGAAATGTTTAAGCTCAGAATCCTAGCATGATTACAAAAAAGATGGAAAAAACAAAGGCTTAAGAGCCTAACACAACAACCTTGGCCCCAGCAGCCAGTTGCTGCTCGGCCTCGGTCTCATCCTGACCTTCATTCTCTTCTTGAACCCCCGGCTCTGCCGCAGCAACGCATACAACAATAGGTTCTTCCTCAACTCCCACAGGCTCGTTCTGTTGCTGGTCGGCCATGAAACTGTCGAAGGATGCCATATCAACCTTATCAGCAAAATACTTGCCGAAGTCGACCCTCATGTGGATCTGACCAAGCTCGTATTCTTCCCGCTTTAAGTCGTCGAACTCTTAAGAAGTTTTGTACTCCAGAATAGCGCAACGAGCCGAGTTGGTTAGCTCGGACTCCATGGAAGCAACCTTCACTTTGAGCACCTCATTCTTTGAGGCTGACCTCCGCGTTGATGTACTTTTGAGCTCGGTCTAGGAATTCCTTATATGTTTGAGCTTTTTTCTTCTCCAAGGAGTAGTGGAATCAACCTAGCCTGAGCCCGACCATGAAGACTGTGATGGCTATTTTGTTAACACAATCATCCACTTCAGCTCGAGCGTCATCAAATAGCTCTAGGTAATCCTCCAGACTCTCCCCTTACTTTTGTCGAATGGTCAGCAATCTGCTCACCGATTTTTATCTTTCTTTCTTATAGGCAAAGTGTCTGATAAACTGGTGAGCAAGATGAGAAAATGAGCAAATCGACCCCGATTTTAGCTTTCAATACCACTTCCTAGTTGGTCCTCTGAGGGTAATTGGAAGCCTTTGCGCATTGTTGCGCCATCATATCCTTTGAATTCCATCCAAGACTTGTAGTTTTCAACATGCTCTCTCGGGTCGATCTTCCCCTTGTACGTTTTGACGTCAGTTGTTTTGACGTTCTTTGGATTTCTCGGGTAAAAAGTGAGGTAAAGTCTTCGTACTCTGTATGAGATCAGATTTGGGTGCTTCTAGAAGGCCAGGTCAGCCTTGTTCGTACTGACCGAGAAGATCTTGTAGGAAGCAATCCAACCTTTGGTATCCCCACCGAGGCCAACTATATGGAGCCACTATTTATAGAAGGCCCTTCTCAACTTAGAACCGTTGGATGTCGAGGTCATAAATCTCGAGAAATATCTAATGGTTCCGATTGAAGCACAAACCGACATGAAGTTGGACGGTACGGTTCTCGATTTACGAGATCTCAAGGAGTATCGGACAGTGCCGAAAAGACCTATGGTTTAAATGCGTAGAACTGTTCGTCACGAATTGCGAGGAACATCAGACGACCCAAAATACTTTCAACGTATATACGAGCATCCATAATCTCGAGGAAAATCTATGATGATGGAAAGCCCTTCACCCCACATAGGGCTAAAAGGCTTAGGGGTAAATGTTGGATGGTCAGTTCGGATCAAAGCTGACCTCAACATAGGGAAAGAAACTGAGTTGGCTTTTCGAGATGTGTTAACCACCTAATGCGATCGACGAACAGAGGCGACGAGAAAAAAGTCGCGTAAACACGATTGCTAAATCGACATGGTCGGATCGGGTTGCCCTCGACCATGAACGTGACCAAGCCGACCTGGTGAGACCATACGTACGATAAACCCGAAAATGCGCTGATAGCGATAGCTCGGTCCAACTGAGCTGATCTGAGCTAATTACTGTTCCAGTTAAAATAGTAGCTTGGTTTGTGTTCTAGCTGGTCATCTTAAACGAAACAGATCATATTTGGGATTCCTTCCTGACACTCCATATCTCGAGGAATCCGAGATAGTTGTATTCTTGAACATGGATTCCGACATAAAGACAAGATAAGACTCATCCTCTGAGACAAATCAGGAAAACAAATATCGTCCAAGATTAGATAAGATTCCTAATTTGAGAATAACCCGGAAGATATGGAACATCTAGGAGAGGATGAGACTCCTTCTCCAAGACTAATTCAGAATTAATGCGCTTGTCCAACTCATCTTAACCAACGACGAAACGATACGTGGCACCATGCCTACTGGGCAGCTAGCCATTCTGGGCAGAGGACCTCCTCTATAAATAAGACCTATCACCCTCACCATAAGGTACAAACAACTTTCTACAAGAGTTATTGTTTTAGTAAAAAACAAGCTCTAATTTAGACGTTGGAGGGTCTTCGGCTAGCACTGCACCATTGTTCCTTACAATAACCATATTGTTTTCTCTCTTCTTCTCAAATCAAGCTGATACACCCTCGTCTGAACCAGAAAATTTATACTTCCAGATACAATCATCTCCTACACGTGTTCATCGACTTTGTATTGGTCAGATTCTGCATCAATAATAATAATTATTATTATTCTTATTTTTTTATTAATTTGTTAATATATTTGTTCATATGGTTTACTTGAATTAATAAAAATATCTTTTGTTTATAAGGGTAAAAAAAATAATTAGAATTTAAAAAGGCAAAAAGATAAATTGAATTTTAAGTAGCTTAAAATTACGAAAAGTGGAGGGGGAGGGAGATTATGTAAATTACCATATTAATCTTATAACTAATTTTTAAAGTAAATGACAATAATGGCCATGAAGTAAACTATTTCACGTATTCTTATTATAATAGTACTAGTCCGTGGTTAGGCATTGCATGTGAATAATTAAAAGGGTTAAAAATTATAAAAATATTAAAAGAGATTAAAAGTTACTAAAAAAATAAAAAAGGTGAAAGTTACCAAAAAAGGATTAATGGGACTGACAATGACATAAAATAATAACTCTTAAAATAAGTCTTAAATTTACTAATATTACAAAAAAAAAATTCTTTAGTGTCTTATTACTAATTTGCCTATAAATATATTTTTCTACATAAATGTACTTGGCAGTTTTAAAATAATTTAAAAATTTATGATAATACTATAATTTAAAAATTTATAATAGAATTTATTATAATAGTGTGCAGTTTTACATATAGTTATAAAATCCTATTATATAAGATAACAATGCAAATAATAGAAAAGCCTTTGACACTGTCAGGAATAACATTTGTAAAAACATTTTGCTTCTTGTAAAAACACTTTTCAAAAAAATTAGTCTCACTCAGATTCTTTTAAAACTATCTTTTTAAAATTTTTAATTAAGTAAATATTGTCAAACACTTTCAAAATAATCTTCTAACAAACGTAGCCTTTGTAATACGAGGACTAACATCAGAAAAAAAGACAGAGAGAGAGAGTTGAGACAAACGAGAAAGTTAAACAGTACAGAGGAAAAAAAAAGTGTAACTAATGAATTATTCAACTACCACTTGCTTTTTTTTTTCTTTTTTTTTTGAGATCAGCGGATATAGAGGACTTACGTTCCAACTAATCTCTCTGAAACACAATCATAAACAATCAAGAACACTATTGACTAATAAATAGAAAAACATAATTCGAACTCGAAACTTTCATGATATATACACTGTTGTTCAAGTCTCCTTGTCAACAAAGTAAAGAGACATTTGTAATTGTTAGTTCTTTAAGGATCTTCTCGCGAGCCTTTGGCCCTTGTGAGAGCCAATTACATTTGAAAGTTATGTTTAAATATTTACTCCAATCAATAATTCAAATGTTTAGAGTGACATATAATATAATAAAAATAAAAATGAAAAATGACAAATACGACATTAAATTATATGATATATATATATATATATATATATATATATATAATTTAATATCAAATCATGAACCAAAATAAACTCAATATAGGATAAAACGAAGACAACTAAAAAGATAAAATTTTACAAAATACATAGACAAAAAAAAAAGAAAAAAAAGAGGCCATGTATCGAGTGTTCTACAAAATCGGCTCGGCCGAGTTGAATCGATGTAATTAAACCTTTAAAACTTACTAAAGAAATCATATTATCTCCAAACATTCTTCCTTCGTCAGAACCGAAGAATAAACCCCCAACAAAAAAGAAAAAAAAGAAACTTTGAGAGAAAATGGGTGCTGTGACCAGTGCAGTGATCGCAATAGCAGCGTTAATTCTCGGATGGATTACTATAGAAATCTCCTGCAAGCCCTGTCTCGACAAAGGCAGAGAAGCCATCGATCGCAATCTCAATCCCGATTACGATCCCGACGATGAAAACGATGTTACTGCTAGTGCTAGCAATTCAATTCGCACTCCTTTAAACCCTAATAGCTCCGAATCTCATGATGATGAAACAGAAACAGCTTCTGTCGATGTCGATCCACCTGCTAAGGTCGTTTGATCGGCACACAATTAACAAACATTGATTCTGTAATGTTAGTAATCTAAGAGTATTTATTGTTGTTTGAATCGATCGTGTAAAACAAATCTTAGAAAGAAAAGTTCTGAATGTGAGAAATGTATGTTTTTTTTTAATGAACTTTGCAGATATGTATGATTATATCAATTTTTTATGTGTGAGGAGTGGTTATAGTGGCAATGATCTTAAGGGTATTATTGATACTGTTAGAATGGATCAATGATTTGGATTTCTGTAAGAAAAGGAAATTCTGAATGTGAGAAATGTATGTTTTTTTTTAATGATCTTTGCAATTATGTATGATTGTATCAATTTTTTATGTGTGAGGAGTGGTTATAGTAGCAATGATCTTAAGGGTATTGTTGATACTGTTAGAATGTATCAATGATTTCTGTAAGAAAAGGACATTCTGAATGTGAGAAATATATGTTTTTTTCTTTTTAATGATGTGTGAGCAGTGGTTAGTATTTGTTTTCTAGCATGAGGGAAGTAGAGATTGATTATATAGATGGATTGAGTCGAGAAACTTGCTGCATTTTGGTTTGTAATTTAAATATAATTTTTTCTATCCTAAAATTCAAAAACAAATTTTCAAGATTTTACCCAGAAAACAAGTTATTTTTTAAAAATGATAAAAAGTTAAGGCAATGTTTGATTAGTGATTTAAAAATAAGGATTCAATCTGAAAATAAAAAATTCAGAAAAAAACTTGTCATTGTTTTCTAAAAATAACTTGTTTCTTTTATAAAAAGTTGAAAACTATTTTTTGGATTCACTCAAACCAAATGAATTTTTCGTATTTTTAAATTTTCGAATACAGAAAACTGTATCTGAATCACCAACCAGGCGGGTCCTAAATTTTTTGAATTTTATCCATGTTTTCGAATCACAAACCAAATGCAGCCAATCATATTTCTGTAGATTCCCGTAAAATCTCAGACAAAGAAATTCTGAATGTGAGAAAATACATGTTTTACTTGATGGTCTTTGCAATTATATGTGGTTCTATCAGTTTTTGATGTGTGAGCAAGCAGTGGTTACTGTTTGTAGCATGAGGAAAGGAACTTACTTTTGTTTTGAGATTGGTTTTAGATGTATTCAATCAAGCAACATCAACTTCTTCTTGGTCATCATTACTTAGGGCTTGTTCATTTGCATCATTATTATTGTTCATGTCAACATCTTGTGCTTCATCTACATCTTCATACCCATCTGCATATACTTGCGAGCTCACTACTTGTCCCAGCAAATCCTTGTGTTTCAAGTTTCCTGTAATGAATGAGAAGATTTTGAACTGATGTTAATTGGGTTATTGATATGAAAAAAAGGGTAGCGAGTGCATGAACCAAAAATTTAGGAAAAAAAAACTACAATGAGATTGCAAGAAAGATTTCAAGAATATTTACTTTATCATCATTAATAGTTACAACTTACAAGAGCTTTAAATAGTTAAAAGTGGCAACAATGTGGAGAGTGAGGATTCCTTTAAGAAAATCTCAGTTTAATGATTTGAACAATGTTTTACATGTATGAGAAATTTCAAGATAGTTTTGCAAATGTTTGAGAAAACAATCTAAATGACAGAAAAATGTATAAAAGAGCATGTTTCTGTTAGAGCAAGAAAATACCCATCCAAAATGTACATCCAGTTGATGAGTTGTGAAGTAGTGCTTTGACCCGGAACAAGAAGCGCTCCATGGACCTCTTTGTTGCAGGTATCTTGGTCGTAATTGCAATCCGCTTAGAACCCTAAATTTTTTTGCAGCACCCATATTAAGAACTAGAAATTTACTCACAATATAGCTCTAAAGTAAACATGCACAAGTTAGTAACCTTCGCCTCACAGCAAAGAGTCTGTATTGTTCTAGTTGCCTTCTGAAGCTCTTTTACCTGAGGTACATCAGACGGGTCACATTTAGATTGGTACTTACATTACATTAAGAGTAAGAGTACACGCAAGAAAAAGAATTAGTGCATCTCATTTTACCAGTTGGATTATAACTTCACCGTGTGCTTGAAAATGAGCTTGTAGGAAGTCAAAAACTGAAGCCAGATAGCATTTTCAGTACACTAAACAAGCATTACTAGCAAGTATGAGAGAATCATTATGGATTCATCTACCTTTAATGAAAGAATCAACAAACTTCCCACCATGTTTGACTGCCAATGCATGTACCTGTACCTGTATCAAAATTCACGCAATAGGAAGGAAGGTACGTCATAGGCAAAGTAGTGCCAGATGAATGAAGCACAAATAATGGCTGCAAAATAAACCCTAGTGCACCACCAAAATTGATTAATGATGTCTCCCAAATCCCCTAAATAGAAGCCTTGATTTGTTATTTTCTATTTAGCCTCTACTACTGTATGATGAACCTCTATTTGTAGGAGAGGTTTAAGCTTTAATATAATAAGCCAAAATTGTTTTTTGCTTATTCTTGCAGAAATTATACCTCTTCTTCAAATAGAGGTAGAAAAAATAAAAAAAATATTTACCAAAAAATTAATGTTTTTCATTACCCTGTACTTTTTTTAAGGGTTGAAATAGAGTTAACTTTATTCTTGGAAAAATGAGGATCTTATGTACGCTCACAATGGAGCGTCCAATTTCATGGATAGAGATACCTCTGCTTAAATACCCACCTTATCATGAGTCTTGCACGTGTTGACCAAAGAAACAACCACATTAACGGACTGGCGTAGTTTTATCAGCAGACCGTGTACAGGTTCTAGTTGAATGCGTGCCTTGGATCTTCCTAGCATAGCAGCTTCCTTAACCTATAGAATAGGAAGAAATAATAAGAAACCTTACAAGTTTTTATCAAATTTAGTTTTTTCAGAAATGTGATAAGAGAGAAAGCACTAACCAACTTGTTCAAAAGTACAAGGTTTTTTTCATACTGCAAAGGAAAGCACCTTCCTGTAAGAACATTTAACTGAAATTGCAACTGTAATTAGACGGACAGAGAGAGAACTACTTACCAGTACCCGGCACCATACTACAAATGTTATTGGGCACAGGGTTGGGTAACCATGAATGGCTTCTTCCGTGAATTTGGGTTTGGATGAAGGGACCTAAATCAGAAATAATATCACTAGTCATCTTATGATTGAGGAATTTTAATAGCATATAGATCACAGTTCTCTTGATTCACTTTGTTACATCTTAAAAGTGAGCAAGCTGCAACATAAGGTTGGAACAATCTTTTGACTATCAACAGAAAAAAAATGCTTTTGAATTCCGAATATAACTAGGTTTGTTAGTTGCCAAAGATTTTTTAGGCTTTAACAAGTGTTAATAAGAATTATCCTCAAGAGCATGCATTTGGCTAACATGCAAGAAAATAAATCCAACCAAAACAGAAGTAACAATAGTTCACCATCTCCTTTTACTAAGTTCACAATCCAACAAATCCAAGGAACTGCATCAATAACTTCTTTTTGAATGGGTAAGCTGGAAAGTTCAAGGTCTGTAGTATTACCACTTTTACCGAGTTAGTACAACTACTGCAGCAGTAGTTTTATACTTCCAACCATCTAAGTTATTTTACTTAGCATAAAGAAAAAAATTAAACGAATTTAGAGAGGGGAAAAAGAGAGTCAGAGAGTAGCACTGGACTGTGACCAACTCTAAATAAGATGAGCTTAGAGAGAAGTGGAAAGTGCATTGTACATAGATGGTGCGTTTGGCAGGTGGGATTGGATTATTTTTAATCCTATTCCCATGTTTGACTGCCAATAGGGATAGGATTAAAAATAATCCTATCACCCATTTAATCCCGCGCTCCTCGTTTTCTTCTTCTTCTTTAAAAAAAAAAAAAAAAAAATTTCCACTCTGGTTTTGGCGATTTGCTGCTTTTGCGATTTGCAAAACCGGCAAATGGCCATTTTTTTTTTTTGGGTTTAATGTAATTTTAAAGAAAAATTATGTTTAAAAAAAATAATTAATTACTTTTCATTTCAATACCATGTTGCACCAAACACAGGAATACTCTATTTTTAATCCTATCCTATCCAATTCAATCCATAAAAATAATCTTATCCTATCCTGTGCACCAAACGAGCCCAGAGAAAAATATCAAGGGAGGAAAAAAAAAAAACGAAAGGACAGGATCCCATGATTACTAGAGTTGTTAATCAACTAGACCTTCGTAGATATAAGTTACACAACTTAGTCAAAGATGACATTGCATAGTTGCATCTATGAGTTCAAAGTTAAATCAACCCACATAACTTGAGCAAAAGTGGACAATAAGTCGGGTAAATATAGGGAAAAAAGATAAGAGAAAACTTAAGGTCCAGGATTAATTTTGATGAGGAAAACTTTGGAATAAACAGAAAATTCAGAATAAATATCATGCTCATCCAATGAATGAAAATTCAAAATAGACGTCTTTTTCATTTCCTACCAACATATGTAAATACATAACTAGTGGAAATTAACATAGAAATTGCTGCAATCAATGACAGGCCATTTGCATCTTAGACTTAGGTATGATTGTTCTTATAGGGCTGATTTTAATGAACTAGAACAAAATCTAAAGAAAGTAGTATGTATTTACATGTCACTATTTCTAATTCAAGGGTAAGCAGGCCTCTTAGAGCATCCAGTTAGTTCCTTGAGATGTGTGCAAACCTCTTAATCCTCCCCAGCTGGAAATGCTATGGTGAGTAGGTTGCATTGTAATATCTACAACTATTAAATTCCTCAAACAAGAAAAGAAAAGAAAGCAATGACGAAGGGAGCCTTGGCGCAACGGTAAGAGGTACTGCCATGTGACTGTGGTCATGAATTTGAGTCAAGAAAACAGCCACTTGCGAAGCAAAGTAAAGCTGCATACAATTGACCCAAATGTGGTCCAACCTTTCCCCAAGACCCTGAATAGGAGGGAGCTTTGTGCACTGGGCTGCCCTTTTTCTCATTTGGAAAAAGAAAAATTGCGAGTCATTTGTAGTCATCATAGTTTTAAGTTATCGAACAAATTTGATACATACTTTTCTATTTAAATGCAAAATTTTCAATAACTTGGAATGTTTTATTCCTATGGCCAAAAGGGCAAGTGCCTTCTTCACGTGTAAGGTTTTCATTACATTCTTGGATATTGTGTAAGCATTTATTAGGAACCATGAGTCTTAAAACCCTCCAGATGGTTTTATGTGTGCTTCATTTGGAGAGATAAGCCCTTTGTGAAAACATTCATGAGAGCTCTAGTTAGAAATTTCACACCTGAGGCAGGATAGAACAAGCTAATTCTTCCAGTAGATCTGCAGTGGACTCACTATTTTCGATGTAGATTCGAAGTATATTCTGTATTGTTTCCCCCTGAAAAGGAGCAGAAAAATATTGCGCAGATGAGAAGATAAACAAAAATGGACGAAAAGCATGCCAAAATTGCATTTCCACATCAAACAAAACAATAATTTGATGGAATCAATTAGTTTAGTGTTCTATGATTCCTCACTTTGATTTTCGAACCATTATTATCATGTTCTTCACCATCAAAGTTATGCATTAACAGCTTCTGCGCACAAATTCCAAGTCTGTTGCACAGCAAAGGGAGCACTTTCTGAACACATTCTACTTGTATTCTTTTCTCATTGCCGTTAAACAATTCAAGGAAAGATCGAGCAGAAATAACAACTGATTCTAGAGTAGAGAGAACATCTGATGCCAACAGAACAGAGAATGAAGATGCTGCAAAAAAACAAAGTAGTAACAAATTCCTTAAGAGACCTGTCAAAATTGTCCATTAGTTGCAAAAATAAATATAAAAGAGGCATGGTTTGCTTAGGCTTACCTATCTCCAAGACACCTTCCAAGAATGAATTAGCACCTAAATACAAGTAATCTATGTTACCAGGTGAAGGGATTGGTTGGATTTTTGAAAGTAGACCTTCTGGTGTATGGATCGGCTGGAAGGCCTCAAGCAGAGCTGAGAGAATTGATATATCCATCTGAATATGAGTGATCTTCAATATCTGCATTTTATTAAGATTATTCTTTTACTAGACATCTTGAAGAACAACCTTTGTGAATGAATAAAGTTAAGGCGTGTTTGTTAACTCTACTTAACCTCTAAAATCAGCCTCTATTAAGTAGAAGTTTAAGCTCAGTTTTTCTGCTTATTTTTGTAGAGGTTATACCTTTGCTTAAATTAGAGGTAGAAAAAATAAAAATATCTACCAAAAAAAAGCTTTTTTATTACCCTCTACTTTTCTTTATTAGAGTTAACAAACACAACTTTATTAGCATGTGAAGACAAACCTTGCTAAAGCAGCTTAGAACTTCTCTAGAGACTGAGACTGCAACTGAGGATTTCGACATAACAGATTTAGGTATATCTGGGTTCCCAGCTAAAGAAGATTGAGTTTGCCAATGGTCTTCACAAGTTTCATCACCTTCAGCACACTCTGAAAAAAAGATACATATGTTCCCAAGAAAGAAAAAAAATCATAGTGAACTAAGATATATCAAAATGCAAATTTTTTTATTGGTATAAAGTGGTGGGATTTGAACACATGACCTCAAGGCCTTGTCAAACCATTGAGCAAGGGTTCAACCCCTGGAGTATTGAACTTACCTTCCTTAAGAATATTTACTGCAGAATCAAGCTGTTTCTTCAAACTTGGAAAAAATTGTCTGATTTTGGACAAGAATTCACTAGTTGTCATCATGCTTAGACCAGATGGCATCCTTAAGCATTCAGCTGGGAAGGGTTTGCTCTGAGGACTCAAGTAACTCAGTTTGTGGGAAAGATCATGTAGAAGGTAAAGATGCAAGGGCAACTAGCACAGAAACTTGAGATCAATTATAAGAATTCAAGTAAAAAAATTCTCAGGAATAAAACTTGTCCATCATAGTTTTAACTGTAAGTAACAGATATACCTCGGCTGCTGGATCTGAACAACAAGATTTCTTAATCTGCAAACAAAAAAGTATTGGAATCCTTTACTAGTTTTCTTTGTAGAATCACCCAAATACTGCAAGCAACATTATTTCTGTACTTTTAATTCAAAATATTGCATCTTATACAGAGAATACTAACATAACTTTGTTAACATGCAGTTTGATTTCATCCTCAGCAGTCAGCAGTTCTGTACATCAAAAGAAAATTCCTATCTGTTGCTTTGAGTAATAAGCCCTTAAAATTTAGCATACTATTTGAGATACACATGCAAATTCTTGGAAGTCAAATAGTTACAAACAATTCTCGAGTTCTACCTGTGCATGCTCAAGTAAGAAAAAATGGTAAGCTTTTGAACCTATTGTATCGATTTCTATAGCCTTTATGAAAACTCCAAATGTACATATTCAATGGATGGAACAAAATACAAGTAAGAAAGTCACACCATAGATATTCACATAACAAACTCAAAGGATAAAGTAGGAAAAGAAAACACCAATTGCATTATCAGATACACATGGTTGGGGATTAACTATATTGCTCCATTCACTTTAACAGTGCTTTGTGATTAGCAAAACTTGTCCCATGCTGTAGAACTATAAAGACCTGAACTCTTGGTGTCCCATGGCTTGACCTATGACACGTGGATGAAACCAATAACTCAATCCATGACCCTAGAAATTGAAGGTTGAGTTTGGGAAGGGTGTTCGTATCTCAAATAGTAAGTATAATTTATTGCTCAATTGTACTAGATTCAATTATACCAAGGGTTCAACCTCATCATGACTTAGCAATAGCAACATTTTAAGATAACTTGCAAAAACTAAATCCAAATTGGATGAAACTAGAGGCACTTAAATCATAAAGATCACCTTCTAGGAAAAATATCCAAGGAAATATTGAGTCATTTCCAATTAATCTAGAATTGGCATGTGTGTAAAAGAAATGAATTTTCAAGGAAAATGAAAATTCAAAAGGTTTAGGACATGATGGTATTCCTATGGACGTTTGGAAGTATTTAGCAGAAGATGGAGTTTTGAGCTCAAAAAAATTGTTTAATTATATCGGGCAAACCAGTACCATCAAATAGAATATACTCAATGACACTAATAATTCCAGAAATGAGCACTGGTCCATCACTCATAGTAGATCAGAACAAACAAATGAGTGCAAGGGGTTGTTCAAATGAATATGAGCTGCGCCATCAACAAAGAAATACTCACAGCTAGTTATAAAGGTAAAAAACAAACTACTCTCAGTAGGGGAGCTCAGAAATATGTACCTCAGAGAAAATAAATATGGAGAAGCAATCAATTAGCAGAGGTCGGCATTTGAATCTCTGTGCATCCAGAACACTGGCAGGCGCAGAAATTTCTACAATCTCAGTGTCATTAGAAGCGTGTGTATCATGTTTAGAAGTCTGAGATGCTTTCTCCTTGTGTGAAATACTTGATGATCCCCCATTTGGCACTTCCTGGCTTACAGCTCCTGCCTTCTTAAGAACATCAAAGATTGTAGGTTGCTTGAGCTTATCAGTTGATGAAGCTCCTTGGGATGCTGAGCTTTTATGCTTTTTACTTGATGAATTGATCTCAGGTTGCATTTTTCTCTCATGCTTCTTTTCCATGTGACCATTGTTAGCTTTGCTAAAGTGAGAAGACCGAGAATGCTCAATAAAAAAGTTAAGCTCTGGCAGGGATATGGGATACAACTTGAGAGATGTATTTAATAAGCTCTCCAGCAGACTGCATATGTTAGATTTTGTTGTCTTTTAGCTTCCAGACAAAGATGTAATAAATGGCATCATAATCTTACAGTTCATACTAGGCAAATAAATTCAGAAGAACTTTTCATAAACCCTCATTTTTTTTCATTATAAACCTGAATTAAAAGGGATATCAAGGCATATGCTTTAAGAATGCACACCAGTGGTAAAACTGAAAGGATAATGCCTTGTCCTCCCTTGGATGTGATTCATGTTACCTGTACTTGTATGTTAAAGTAATGAAATGTTCGTTTCTTGTCCAAAAAAAAGAGAGAATGCACATCAGTGAAGATCCCAGACTAAAAAAAAGAACATTCACTCTGAGCTCCAAACATTCAAGTTTCATTGACTTCTTATTTGGCTTCATAAAGGGTAAAAAGTTTTTCATTTCAAATCTGTCACATGAAGAAGATGATAAAATATGATATTTTAGGAACTAGTTGTGAGCACAAGTTGAATGCGTTCAGAATAGTTCAGAATAGATATTGATTTAAAGATGTAACAGAAGATGAAAATCATACTCATTTTCAGCTACAACTATTACATATAACTGAATTCTCAGGCTAAATTTCACTCAATATGTTGAATTGCAAAGTGCATGAGGTGTAACAGCCAAAATTGAATCTAAACTTGAGATTATCTGAGAACTAGCAGGAAGATATCAAACGTAATGTTCTTACTAGTGCTTACTACTTGAACGGTTGAACATGTCCAAATACAACAGTCATGCATTTCTAGAAAATTACTGTGTACATATAGGCTTTTTTTTTTTGGCAAGATTGTACATATAGTTTCATTTGACTAATATAGAGAATAAAAATCACAGGAGGCACAGAAGAAGTTGAAAGCAAGGAATATGGTATTAAAAATAAGTAGTATTTGAACTTCATAAATACAAAAGACAGGCAATTTTAGCAGTCATGGATAACCCAACTCATTTCCAGCCAAGTCACAAATATACCACAGTTTGGAGCTACTGACACCCTCCTCCTGGAGAAATGCAACATACAGGTAAAGAAATTTGAATATTTTTTACTTAATGAGTTAAGTCCTCAAGCCAAATACAAGTTAAATTCAAGAGTTATACCTTGATTTCTTTTCGTTTTTAGTGATCTTATTAAGTAACTGAGAAAAGGACAGAAATCAATTATATAACCAACTTCTCCATCTAATGTCTTCAGTGTAGCCCATGTACAGACTATTCTTGTATTACGTCATGTGTGTTATACCCTATACTGTTAAAAACTTAGGAAAACCATTTATGTAATCCATTGTTACGATCAATTGTACCCACGGCCAACTCCATAAACAATATTTCATGTTCATTAAAAATTTTGAACGTCAATACCTTAATGATACTAATAAACTACTCTTTTATGTTGCTGATACTGAACTTTTTTAAGTACTAAAATAAGCAGAGAAAATTCCTGATTGTTATCATCCAGAAACCACATGAATCCAAAAAAAAAAAAAAGAGCGCATTGGAAGCACACTAATATTTCTAAGTTCACAGGTTGCTATGTACATAAAATGTAATAGAGGACTGGGCAGAGAAAATTCACACCAGAGTTGCTATTATTCATAAAGTTGAATAGAGAACTCACATCAGGTTCCTCAACCGCTTGAGTAACTTCGCAATGATTTCCTCCTTCGTTGCCTGACTTACACAATCAACTCTTCCAGAAACTTGTGTACAGAAGGCATTAAGCTAGAAGTAGCATCCAAAATGTCAGATATAATGGATTTTGCGTAAAGATTAACTATGGTAGAGGAAAATATAAGTCTTAGAACCTACCAATTCTCTTATCCAATTGGCTGCATAGTACAGGGATTGGCAAATTACTTGTTTCTGCTTTCCTGTCAAAGACAACCACCCCGCTCCAACAAAATACTGATACAATAAGCAAGCTCATGTTAGAAAACAGTGGATATGTAATTATTTTGATTTTGATATTTCGTAGTCCACATTCATAACACAACTCTTACCAGTTCAAAGACAAACTAATTAACATATTCAGTCACTGTAAAGGAAATAAGTTAGGCAATGCCATGAGGCAGACTAAGAAATAAGCTATCCATTGCTTTTTTTTTTTTTTTTTAAAAGAGACTATAATGCATTATTTATATATTGGAGAAAAAGTTGTATGAACTGTACCAAGAGAAAGAAAGTAAAGTGGCTAACTCAAAACCCTACGGTGAAACAATGTTTCCCCACCAGCTAAGCCAGGCCCCAAGAGAATGACCCAAGGATAATGAACTATTAGCTACCCAAAAAGAAGCTAACATTTGAGACTTTTCCCATACTCTAGATACCAGACAAAACTTATCATGGAATACTCTATTATTCCTCTCTTTCCACAACGACCAAAGAACCGCCAAACAAACCACCCTCCAATGATCCCGCCAAGGATGTCGTGTAGAGTTCATGAAAGGGAAAATGTTCCAATCCTCCAGATCAACAATAGCATTGTCCATAACCGGGAAGTGATGACACCATCTAGACCATATCTCTCTAGCGACTGGGCAACCCCAACAGATATGCTGCACCGACTCCGAATCTTGGCCACACAAGAAGCACTAAAAAGGAGAAAGACAGATATGTGGGAAACGTTTTTGAAGCATCTCTCCCGTGTTCCACTTCCCATGGCTAGCTACCCAACCCAAAAATTTAACTTTAGAGGGAACCTTGGCTTTCCGGATGGAGAGGAAAGAAGGGGATGAGAGTGTGGAGAGATAGTTGAGGATGGCGGAGTGAAAGGATTTGGTGGTGAAAGAGTCAGATGGGTCCCATGGTAAAAGACAATCGATCAACGACACCAGATAAAGGACAAACCGCAAATATACTGAGTAATGATGACACATCATCCTCATCCCTAGAAGAGTGCCTATCTAGATGAAAATCCCAAGACAATGAAGGATCATCAAGATTTCGAATGAATTCGGACACAAGCCTATTATGCAATCGTGAATGGCGGTATAGATTGGGGAACAAAGATTGAAAAGTGTTGTTCCCACACCATAGATCCTCCCAAAAACGAATGAAGTCCCCATTTCCAAGTTTGAGTCTGATGAGAGGAAGGACAACAAGATAGATGGATGAAATAAATTTCCATGGGCTCCTAAAGGTGGTTCTAGGAGCTAACCCAACAATCCAATGAGTGTCACGAATACCATGCCTACTACAAATGATCTGCTTCCACAACTGATCCTTTTCAAATGCGAACATCCAAAGCCATTTTTCCACCAAAGCTTTATTTCTGCTTATAATGTTTCCAATACCTGGGCCCCCCTGATCAACCCGCTTCTGAATTAAACTCCATGCCACCAGATGAGAGCCGTGTATCTTCTCATCATTCCCCCAAAGGAAATCTCTCATTAGCTTCTCAATCCTAAATGCCACCTTCACAGGAATTCAAACAACTGGTAGATAATAAGTAGGAAGAGCATCCAATACAGATTTAATCAAACTGAGTCTTCCCCCGTTGGATAAGAAACTTCTCTTCCACCCATCAAGTCTTCTTGACACCTTAGAAACCACTGGATCCCAAAAATCCATTCTAGAGGGATTGTCGCCCAAAGGCATGCCAAGATATTTCAGGGGCCACGAATAGGAGGAACAACTAACAGTTGAACCATAGAGTCCAACCAGCCTTGATCAATATTTATACTCGCCAATTGGCACTTATCCATATTGATCACCATGCTTGAGAGTCAGCAATACGTCTTTACCACCATAGAGGCATTATCAATGCACCTCTCGTTTCCTTCCAGAAAGAAAAGTGTATCGTCAACAAACTGAAGATGAGTGACCTCTGCATCATCCCGACCCACTCTAAAGCTTGAAATCAGACTTTCCTTTCTAGCCTTGTCCATCATCCGACCCAAAACGTCCGCAACCATGGTAAAGAGAAAAGGAGATAGAGGGCATCCCTGTCTTAAGCCTCTTTTACCCCCAATCTTGGCCTTAGGCCGCCCATTGATAAAAACTAAGTAAGAAACTGATTGCAAACACCCTTGGATCCATTTCCTCCATCTCACACCGAAGCCTTTCTTCTTTAGCTCAAAATCAAGGAAATCCCAATTCACCATGTCGTAAGCTTTTGCAAAGTCAAGCTTGAAAACCACCCCTTTCTTCTTACCAGTTCGATAATCCCGATAATCCTCCACCAATTCAGTGGCAACCAAAACCACATCTACTATTTGACGACCCTGAAGGAAGGCCAACTGATTCATCAAAATGGTATCCTAGAGAACGCCCTTCAATTTATTCGCCAACACCTTTTCAATGATCTTATAAAGACAAGTAGTGAGGCTAATAGGTCTGAAATCTTCAACTCTTCTTGAGACATTCTTTTTGGGGATCAAGCATATGAAAGTCTCATTGGTGCATCCATTGACTATCCCATTATGAAAGCAGTGATCCATTGCTTTTATTACAATAAGAAATAATTTATCATCTCCCACTATAATAAAGATCAAATGGGATCAACTCTATTGTTAAAATATAATTTGTGCCCTTTTATTTTTCAATATTTTGTTTTGGCTTTGGAAGATTCAATATATAGAAGCAGCATCGACGTTTCCAGCAATGCTACTTTTTCCACCTAAGATACTAATGGTGGAGCAAAAATATTACAACTTAACTCAAGTTTCATGTAGGAAAGAGTAGCTTTGTCCTTCAAGAGGATCTAGTTAAATGTAGACAAGATATTACATCAATTCCATGGAACCCACCTTGGATATGTTCTTGATTCTAAAAGTATTTTCAATTCAGAGGCCTATTTGGATTTTAAGTCATCATGCTCATTCTGTGATTGGCACACCTCAATATTATACATTTATTAGGTTTTCCATTTCTGGCAACATTATCAAGTTGAGTAGGTAGAAGATACCAAGAAAAAAAAACCAATCATCTTATTATACAAAGGGTAGTCCACATCTTTACTTTTAGTGTGTGCCCTAAGCTTACACACATACTCATTGGAGTACATGCATTCTCAAGTTTGTCAGACCATATTTCATCATAATACACTAAATCAGTAGTATACTTAAATTGTGAAATGAAAATACTCCAATGTCAAGCTCCTTTATCTGCAAACCAAAAAAGAAGCTTAACTACCAAAACATGCAGATTTCAAATTCATTTTTCATCAACACAACAAAGTTAAGAGCATGAGATCAAATGTTATGTCAAAGATGATATCGTCAACATAAATTTGTGTAACAACGACATTAGAATGAATATTTTTTATGAATAATGTATAATCCACGCCCCCTAAATTGAGTACCTTTTGTGATAAATATGAAGTTAGGGTTTCATAGGATGCTCTGGGAGCTTTATTGAGGGCATAAACAAGGTTAGAATGGTGAAGATCTTCAAAAACTTTTGACTATATAACAAGAACATCCTCTTAAAGAACGCCATATACAAAGCAAATCTTAACATCCATCTAAAACAACTTGAATTTTGAACAATATGCTACTTTAACTCAATTAACAGATTCAAGCCTAACAAAAGGTGCAAAGGATATATCAATATCAATACTTCCAATCTGTGTATAGCCTTGAGCAACCAGTTGTTCCGTGTTTCTTATGATGGTGCCACCAATCACATGAACATATCTAGGTCTCATCAATACTTTTGAACGGATTAGATTTTCTGGCATGGCATTTATCTAACTTGTATCTTGAAGAGCTTCACAACATTCTTAGGCTCAAAATTTGAGGTATAACACACGTAGTTTACCTAATGTTCAATTTGTCTCCTAGTTGACACCACATCAGCAGGCTAAAAATATGACACCCTTATCTTTATCCTTTATTTATCACAGTATTTTACATAATGGCTTAACTGCTCTAGCAATAACTTACTAGATGTGAGAGGCATCAAAAGGTGCATGGAAATTGAACACAATATATTAGAAAATATCTTAATGAATTTTGTGAAGGACTCATTACATTTCAATATTCACCACAAGTGCATGCATTGAAAAATAGCCTTTTCAAACAAGAAATGATTCCACAAAAATTAAAATTTATAAATTATAGCATCAGCAACAAAATATTTGATGGGAATCCCACTAATGGCTGACACCTTTGCATATTGAAGTAAATTTGTAAGTTCACAATTTTTTGAATTCCTTGGAAAGTTCAAACTCTCTAACATGGAAAAATATATGCAGTATATATTTGTCCAGAAAATTATTGCAAAGATATGGATGATATATCAATAATCACCAATGCTTCTCATGTCTAACCTTGGGGGAAGGAAGGTACAAAGGGCAGCCAAGTAGTGCATCAATGCCTCCAAGAGATCCCTGATTTGTTAACCTCTCAACCTTTTCATCATAAGACCTAAATATATTAATTATTTGCACATGAATTTGGCCCTAATGAGATCAAAGTAATCATACTCACTACAGATAGTAAACGAAAGTAAGCAGGAAGAACTTGTAAGGATGTTAAAGACCTGAATTCATCAAAACAGCCAAATTCAGAGGTCTCTTGGTGTTAAAAGGATCAATAAAACAAAATAGCCAATTAATGCATTTAAAAACTATGAACTAGCATTACAGTGAGGAAGATGACACAAGTGGTAACATATTCAAACAAATGGGAGACAGGTCACCATCCAAGTTCATCCATAATTGTCCTAGCAAAGAGCAAGAAGGAGGATTCATTCAGCTTTGTTCCCTTACCATAAAAATATTGGATACCATAATCAACAAGAACATTCCCAACATAGTAACTAAAGTTACCTTCTATGCCGCAATACGAGTCCTCAGAAAGCAGTTTTCCTCCCTCAAGATCAGATAAAAACATAGATTCAAAGTCACCGACATGTTTGCCAATCCTACACATATATGGTCCAACTAAATAGAGGTTAAAATGTGACCAAAATTACCAGATACAAAATTAGTGAATATGAAGAAATGCCATTGATGTTGAAAAATAAAAAATAACTAGAAAGATAGATTACTAAGATTATTCAAAATCTCTGACCATTCCATAATTGTTGGGTGAATACTTGTTCGCTCCAGTAGAGTTATCAGATCATCATAAAAGAGTATAGAGGGCAAAGGCAGTAATTTGCATGAATCCAGAGAAATTTCCAGAAGTTCTACAGACTCCTCACAGTTTTTCTTCTGTAAAAACAAAGCAAAGGAATAGTATAATATATTTAGAAAAAGAAATAAGAGATGCATTGTTAGATAAAGCCAATTTACCAGTTGAGACATGAAAAGATCTTAATGTTTAAATCTACAAACTTATCATTCGGCATGACTCAGAAATTTGCGCTTAGTAATTTAATATAAAAATTTTCTTAATTTGTGAACTGAGTTTCTCCGCATGTGTTTATTCCAGCACAACATTCTAAAGTTACTTTTTCCTTAACAAGTCATTTTAGTTTTCTTTCCTAGATTTTAAAGTAAAGTAATCAATCTGTACATTGTTGAGTATACTCAGTGACAGATAGCATCAATGTCTACATACGGTCTCATTTCTATAACTTATGCTGGCAATCTGAATTCTTGTTGATAGAGATTCATAGAAGACTCAGATTAATCTGTAGGGACCCCTCCCTTTTCAATACTTCTCAGTATTATGATGAGTTTCTCCTCTGTACCATCAATAAATTCCCCGTGGCCATTTGAAAGATCTTGGGTCGTACCTGAGATGAGGCTTGGCTGTTAGCATTATTTGTGTTCCCAAGGCAAGAAACAATCTTTAGAGCTCCAACTACACCCATCCTTTTATACTTCAAATCTGGATTGCTGACCTGTAAAATAAGAAAGAACAAAAGAAACAAGATGCCTGAGAATTATAGAAGGGAGAAATGCCCAGCACCAACAAGTAATACAATGGCTTGGAAGAAGCCAGGGTAGAAAAAGTTAGTAAACATGATTCATCTCCAAAACATTGCAAGGGATTAAGTCCCAGTCTTGAATATTGGTGGTAAAAGAAATTCTGTCTGTGCTTTCTAGAAGGAATTTCTGTATCAGCATATCTTTTACAAGAACAATTGCAGGTACAAACTCAATAGTAATAAGGAGTAGTAGCGCAAGAAAGGCCTTCCAAGACAAGCAGAAACAAGTCGTGGGCAAAAAAATTCTTAATCTCGCTATACCTGCTTCCGCACAATCATCAAAAGCTCATTTGCGATGGAAGAGCCAATGGACTCTGCATTAGATCGAGCTGACAGTGACAAAAGGCTGAAGACTTCATAGACCTGCACTTAAGAATATTGGGATACAACACAAGGTTTTGAACATGAAAAGATTTATTGAAAAAAAAAGAAGAGAGAGAGTGATTGTCACTTATCAGATACCTTGTGTAGATTTTCAAGATTAAATCCCTCCAAGTAATCAAGGATGCCTGAGTAAGGAAATCAAAGAAGATAAGCTTGCATATATAGTAGTACATAAATAAAAGAGAATAAAAAGATACAGAAGCATATACCATTAATATGAGAACAAAGAGGAAGCAGCTTATCTGAGTTCTTTGAAGCTAGCAGAACCATGGCGTCAAGAGCAGAACTGACTTCATAACTTATGCCAGAACCTACATGAGTGACTAATGCACCAAGGATCTGCAATCAAGTAGCACAAAAGTAGGTTAACCTTACCCAGGTTGATATTTTCTAATGCAAATGAGCCAATTTGTTTAAAACTTGAAAATTATGCAGGGCTTACTTCCTGTCTTGAATATAAATCGTTGAACTCATCAAACAGAGATGTATATAAGTGAACTGAAAAGTCCCTTGATTTTTGTTCTTTGCACGCCAATAGGTACTCGCACACAGAGAGAAATGAAGAGAAGTATTCCTGGATTCAAAAGTCGAAGCTCAATTCACTTCAGCAAGTTGTCTAAATAGTGCTCAGTTTACATTAGAGCAAGAATTCTTTCTGTGGAAGATCATGATACAACAACAAAGGATTTTTTTTTCTCATTCTTTTTGAAGGGTCACAAAATTTGCAAATTCATACAATACCAAAACAAGTGAGTGAAACAGCCTTAATTAAAGATAAGATCAGCAGAAGACAAAATGTCAAGCAAGGGATGAATCAAGGCCAAAATGGATTTAGAATACATAGAGATAGAATTGAAAAAGAGTTAATGATTCAAAACTTAAATTGAGTAAGAATAATTTAGTGGAAAAGGAATTAGAACTAAAAGTTGATAACTAAGTGGCAAGGTTTGAACTCATCACCTTGAAGCTTCTACTCAAACCAATGAGACAAGTGTACAACCCCAGAAGCCATATTCGTTAATGAAGCACAGAAGACGTCCGCCTTTATTAATACTTAATACTATGGATTAATAGTTTCACCCATTATAGTTTGAGAATTAATTTAGCATTTGGAATATTTTTTTTCCAAAATAAAGCATACAACAAGACAATTACCCTTGTTTAATGGAAGTTAAATACAATTGTTAAAAATTGAATAATTAACATGACCAAGAAGATATGTACATACATGTACTATTTCCCTGTGCCCATGAATGCATTGATCAAATAGAGCTTCTCGCAGATGACCGTCCATAATTTTCTTCTTCAAAATTTTCTCTACAACCTTTTGCCAAGACCCACCATTTGTGTATATTAGTATAAGAAGCCAGACATCAATAACCTTGTGATCTTGGGCTTTATCAAGGCTCTTCAATTCTTTCAAAATCTCTTGACAAAGATTCTACACAACAAGTACAAATGACATGAGATTAAAGCAAAACAAAATAGGTATTCAACTCAACTAAGCCTTTTCCTAACTACATAGGGTCGGCTACATGAATTTACTTCCTCCATTCTACTCTATTAAAGGCTAAGTCAACATTCAAATTACAAGAAACTAAGGGCCTGTTTGGTATAGAATCTAAAAATTGTTTTTTTGTTTTTTAAAAAATGTTTCCATGAAAACATGTTTGGTTAGGTTGTTTTCAAATTTTTAAAAAATGTTTTTTGATGTAACTTTAAAATTTGTGAAGAAAACAAGAAAATAGCTTTTTGTTGTTTTCTGAAAAAAGTACTCTAAAAATAGTTTTCAAATATTATGTTTTAAAAACTGTTTTAAATTCTGAAACAAACAGACCCTCAATCTTTCTTAATTATCTCCATCCATGTTATGTTAGGCCTTCATCTACCTTTATTATTGTTATTAGTTAGTGTTAAAAAGCAAAACAAAATAGGAGTATAAACAAAAAATAAACATTACGAAAAATTCTCACATTTTTAAACTGAAGACTTGATCTTAAGGCCTCAAGAACCAAACCCTCGGAATTTTTCACAGACGACTTCCCTTTAAGTTTCTTGCACCGGGCAGTCTGACAATCCACTACCCCAACAAACTTCAACTGCTCCCGAATCTGTGAAATTATCCGCCTACCATTAACTGGTGTGGCGGAAAGCATCAAGAACCTAATAAGATAAGGCATGTTTTCCAAATCAATGGTCCTAATACAATCCATAGCCATGGTAACAACTTGCTCTCCCAATTCCTCATCCAAACTCAAATTTGAAATCGAATCAAGAACCGGCACAATAACCTCCGAATCCTCCTTCAACAACTCCCGAAGCGCGCCAACAACAACGCCATTATTCATCTCGTCCCCCCCAATCATCTCCGGAATCGACCCTATAATCTCCTTCTTAAGATCCTTTGGACAAATCGAAACAACCTCAAGCAACTTCCCAACAAAAGCCTCCGAATCAACAAGAAAATTGAGCCACCGAAATTGCGCCACAATTAACCTCCCAACATCATCCTCGAACGACATCGAATCCGAATCATCATCACCATCACGATAATTGAAATAATCTGGTAGCTTCTCCAGGAGGAGCAATTGGAGGTGCAATTGGAGAGAAGGGATTAGTAACAAAACGCGAACAAGGCTATCGGGGAGTGGTGGACAAGGGAGGAGGAGGCGGCGGAGGTTGCGGGGGTTGCGAATGTAGGAATCGAAGCCGGAAACGAAATCGGAGAGGAAGGAATTAGGGGGATCGGAGGAGGAGAAGAGATGGTGGAGACGGCGACGGAGAGTGTGAGGATCGGAGGGGAGGGAGGGAGGGGAATTAGGATTTAGGAGAGTACAGCCGGCGTCGGCGAGGATTGAGATCATTGTGAGTTCTGAAGATGGTTGTGGTAATTGGGTTGGTTCTGGAGATGGTTTCGTGGTGGTGGTGGTGGTGGGTTTACGGGAAGAGGAGGAAGACTGGTGGAGGAAAACCATTGGGGAAGATTCAGAATTTGAAGATATGGTGAGAGGGTTTTGGTTTAATAGAAGAAGAACGAGGAAGAGAAGAAGATGAGAGTGAAGAAGACCCGCCAATTTCAAATGTCAAAGAAGGAATGAAAATGAACTGGGCTACGCGCCATGTTTTGCTGGTTTATTTTTTATTTTATTTTTGTGGTTTCCAAGGGTCGATCTAGCCTCCCTTAGGTGAACGAAATGGCAGACCTGATCTGACAAGGATCCCTCTGACATGACAGACAATTTTTAACATTTTCTTTAAAAATTATTGAATTATTTTTAATTATATGTTAATTATATAATTTAAGGTGATTAAACAACTTTCGAGAATAATGTTAAAAATTATTTAGGATGAGTTTGGTTCGCGATCTCGAAACAAGAATATAATTTAAAAAGAGAAAACTTGAAAAACGACTTTTTATTATTTTTTAAAAACAATCCGTTTTCTTAACAAAAATTAAAAAAAACTGTTTTTGAAATCTTTTGAACCAGACAAGTTTTTAATATTTTTCTATTTTTGAATACAAAAAACTATATCCGTGAATCAAACGGGACCTATGTTTCCTAAACATGTTACCCAAGCATTATTATGAACTGTAATTTTTTTTTCTTTGCTATAAATAAATCATATGTTAAGGAAAAAAGAGCCTCTTTTGATAGAGTGAAGGGGAAGAAGCAGATTAATGTAGTCAATTTCGTGTAATTAGAAAAAGACTTGGTTTGAGTTGAGTTGTAGAAAAAAAAAAAGAGTATGTTAGAATACTATTTTGAGCTTTAACAGAATATAACTTTAGTATCTAAAATAAATATGTCTTACAATATAATTCTTACTGTACTATATTTATAACAAAAATATAAAAAGATATATATATATATATATATATTTTGAAAACAATATAAAAAGAATTTGATGACAAAAATAATAAGACAATTACTGCAAAAATAGCATTAATAATATTTTTTTCATAAAAAGAATTTGATGACAAAAATATTCTTAATGTCTATTTTTGCAGTAATTGTCTTAGTATTTCTTATTCTTGAGATTTTTAATTTTTCTTATAATATTATTTTTTATAAAATAAAGTTCTTAGTACGAGTTTCTCATGGTCTATGCATTAAATATTTTTTATTCAAAAAGTATTCTTTTATAGTTTCTTATAAAAGTTATAATATTAAAATTTTCTCTATATAAAACTATTATTACTTATTAATTAAAATAGATTGCATATTTATAAATGTGTAATGATATCTTTTAATATAAATACAATTGTAAAATTATGTAATTGATACAAGATTTGACCAACATCAAACTTGTTAATAATCTCAATTGTTTCACCTCATTTTAATATAATTTTAGTGTAGGCTTCCATATAGCTTAATGCATGCACCAAATGCTTCCCTTAAGACTTTATTTATTACTATTATTATTTTTTTGTTTTTATATTTGTTTGTTTTCTTTGGGATAACGGGTTATTCTATATATATATTTGTTTGTTTTATTTGGGATAACGGGTTATTCTATATATATATATATATATATATATATATGGGAAGAGGTGCCACTACTAAGTATAAGAATGTAAGAAATTTCATGAGCGATGTCTTTCATGAGATACACACAACTATCTGTTATTCTCACAAACAACGCTAAATGTTGATGTATCTTTCTTTTTCTCAAATAAGAAAAGATTAGTAGGGTCTAATGGAGGGAGTAGGAAACATTCGGTCACATTTCTCAAAATTGCAACAAGAAGATTCAATCGAATGACGAATTCTTACATGATATAATATTGCCTTCTTTAGGCTCTTTAATAGGCAGTTCCGCTGCTGTCATATATTCTATTATTATTTTCATTTTTGAATAAAAAACATTTTGATTATTAGTACATTATATATATATTTGATTTAAAATTTTTAAAATAAAATAAAATAAAATAAGGAGATTATATATAAAGATAAAAGATAGCTGATCTGGCTTTGCCATGCCCACACTTCATAAGCAAAGACAAAAGACTATATGTTCTGTCACCCCTGTTTCCAAGCTGCAATTCTTTAGAAAGTAATGCAACTTATACTTTGTATTAAAAACAGCAGGTAATATTAGGCATTACAGAGATTTCAAAGTAAGAATATGCATCACCAATTCTATGTATATATATAATAACCATCCTGCTCCCAAGCCTTTCTACAACATCCATGGAATAATAATAGTACACCACTAGAAATGGGGTCTTGTGATGTATCTTTTCTTTTCTTTTTTTTTATTTTTTTTATCAGTATTTCAAGATTGATGATGGAGTCTACAACAAGAGGGATGTTAAAAAGAGAGGACCAAAGGGGCCTTATAATTTACAGTTTTACAGAGAGAAAGTTGAACAAAATTCAAACACTGAAGAAAATCTACCTTGTTCCATTCCTGTACATTGATCCCGAAGAAAATGGTCGATGAATTGTTTTTGTTTCCCTTAGAAGGATGCCCATATTCCGATTTACAAAAGCGAGGTAATAAAGGAAGACAAAAAAACAAAAAACAAGACATGGTTAGATAGATCATGCCAGGTAGTTGTATATCTGAGGATTGTTCTTGTCTCTCTCCAAGTATTCTCTGTCGATGAGGCTTTCGATCCTTTTCTTTAAATCCGCCGGCTTTATTGGGAATTTGAGCTATATATATAATATATGATGAAACCAATTCAAAATCAGGAAAAAAATCTCTTCCACATATCCATATTTCAAGTTGATGCAATCAGAAATAGGAAAAAAAATAAGTTGGCGTTTGTCAACTCTATTTAGCCTTTCATTATTATTCCTACTTTAAAATGAACCTCCTCTATTTGTAGTAGATGTTTGAGCTCCACTTCAATTAGAGGTAGAAAAAATAAAAAATATTTTTTAAAAATTATCCTCCACCTTTTTAGAGGTGCCAAGTAGAGTTAACAAATACCATGTGGAAATGAATCTAGTTATTTACCTGCTGGAAGAGCTCGGTTATCAAGAGAGTGTGGCTCAAAACTTTTCTAGTCTTCATGATTCGAACAATTGCTGCATCGACCTGTATCAAATCCAATAGAATTTTTGAATATGTCACTCGCATATAAGGGTTTAGAATTGGACCCGTATTTTATCAAGAGGAAGTGGTGAAGAACCTGATATTGACGGTCCTGGAACACCCGTTCAGTTGTGCTTGTGTTTTCTTCCACCGTCTCTTTCATCTGGATTGCATTCACCTGTTGCCTCAAGAACATGTTATTAGCCTCTTTCTAAAATTTCAAAGCGATTTGGGCCCAATTTGGCACAGCTTTTGCAACAGTGCTTCTAGAATAAACACTTTTTAAAAGGCTACCCTTCTCACCCAGCTCCTTCAAAAAATAGAAAAACTGCTTTTCTACTGCAGTTTGGTCTAAACCCAATGCCTTCAAAAACTGCCTTTAGATCAAAAAGTAATTTGCAAAAGCTCAACCAAATGGGGGCATTACCAAGTAGTTTCTCGATTAAGCAAATGGAACACATACCTTTATACGGTAGAGAGGTGCATTGAATTCTTCATTGAACACAAAAGAATCATCATCCTCTACTTCTCTCCCTTTGGGATACTGCAAGGAATTTCCAATATTTAGAGTCTTATACGTCAGAAAAACCAGGGGAAGTAAGCGCACATACCAAAGGGAACTTCAACCTATACCTTTTGTAGTACACGAACTTTTCCACATGCCAGTGATTGTAGAGTCCTTCTCAATTCTTTATCCTCAATGCCAGTTGAATCCTTGATGTCTTGAAAGCTAAGCTTTTGGACATCGTTAAAGAGCATCAAAACGACAGTCTGGTGTACACAACACAAAAATTTAATAAATAACTTTATATTATTAATATTGATATTTTATTATATAATAGTAATTCGTACATTACAAATGATTAAATGCTTGAATTAAGAATTTATACACCTCTAGAAAGTTAATTAATAGAATGATTTAATTAGAGATTTAAATGCTGTACAACATTTTTCTTATATTATTATAATATTAGATGAATGACACAAAATGAATTGTAGAGATCTATCTAAAGATCAAATAATCTTGAATGAAGAGTTCAGAGTGACGAGAAGACACAAGAA
This sequence comes from Paratinospora sagittata, assembly GCA_035771175.1. Classification (NCBI taxonomy): domain Eukaryota; kingdom Viridiplantae; phylum Streptophyta; class Magnoliopsida; order Ranunculales; family Menispermaceae; genus Paratinospora; species Paratinospora sagittata. The sequence goes on from CM069612.1 coordinate 236,270, forward strand.
TCCAGCACTAACCTGAAACAATGACACCGCTAGCTCCTTTTTACCTTTTGGGAACACAGCCTTTAGTACACAGTGACCTAAAGAATTTTGCCACATTAAGCGCCTCCCACTATACTTGCTTAAGTAGAACTCCTTGAAGATATCCTGTTACAACCAAGAAGATAATAAGCATTCGGAACAAATGAAAATAATTCTCCATCTACTAAAAATGAAGAAACTTTGGATCTTGGTGCTGCGTGTCCCAGAACCTGATACACATTTAGTTCGTGAGGAAGTCGAATGTCCATGGGAGGATATGTTGGCCAGTACCTGCAGCCCCACCACAAATAATACACATATGAAAACAAATCTACTTATGATGCTCCAGAAAGAAAATAGCTATATAATATAATATCTTGTTTCTTCTCAAATGCTCTTACCCAGTTGTTAAGACATGAACACTCATCTCTATGCCAGAAGGGAGTTTTGTCCTTGCTTGGGATGACTGTTTAAATGACTCATTTATCTCTTTTGATAACTCTATATCCTGCAAAAACAAAGCATAACATTGAATTTAAAAGATGTGCCAAAAAAGTCCTGCAATGGAGAAATTTTAATTCTCAAAGGTCCAACAAAATTAGGAACATCTTCATTTTCTGAATAGCTAATACCAAGTTTCCACATTTCAGATGAATATGAGATACTAGTTTTAGCATAATAATGTACATTATTACCATGACCTGATATCACAATGTAAGATATGAATATATGTTGAAATTGCTAAATTTATCTAAGAAACATTGCTCTTGGTCATTATGTGGAGGAGAACTAAGTTATCTTGAGAGATCTAAGGCTGCTGCAAGGTCTCTTATACACATGATGTACTCCAGATCTCTAATGACAGGTATTTGTGTATGGTTTTATAATATGAGGGCAACCCTATGGTAGAAGTTTATAACTTGAATAAAAAAAAAATCTTTCATTGAGGAGAAAAAAGTACAACAATTAGCTGCTGCCACTCTGTAGGAGATCAAGTGATTTCACCATTTTCCAAAAAACTCAAACCGTATCAACTAGAAATCAAATAGAATTGCCACCCCCGATGGTTGGTTGTTTAGGGCTGATCGTTGGTTGTCAATTAATGGGATGTCTGATAGTGAGAAATTAGAACGGCAACTGTTTGTATGGAAGGGGAGGCATTGGCGTGGTTCCAATGGGAAGATGGTCGTCGATCGATTCGGCAATGGGGAGAGTTCCGCGAACTTTTGTTGGATCGTTTTCAATTTGCGCAAGAGGGTAACCTCTATGAAAAACTGTTGGTTGTGCGACAGAGTGGATCTGTTAGGGATTTTCGTAGGCGATTTGAAGAACTTGCAGCTCCCTTGTTGGATGTTAGCGATCAAGTGCTGGAAGGAAGTTTCATTAATGGCATGCGTGCTGAGATAAGAGCCAAAATACGATTACTCAAACCAAAGGGATTGGTTCAGATAATGGAAATGGTGCAAAAGATCGAAGATAAAAATCATGCGTTATTCTAGTTGCATCAGTCGAGGTCGTTTAATAGCGGGAAAACCCTTTCTCACGGGTTTCAATCTGCAAACCCTAGTGCTTCTTGTTCTTTGTTTCCAGCGACAGGGACGGTGGTTCTTCCACCAACGGTTGATCGAGCAGCCACTCTACAAAGTCCTGTTACCGCTTTCAAACGGCTATCTGAGGCGGAAATGCAGCAACGAAGGGAGAAGGGGCTATGCTTTCGTTGTGATATTCCATGGGGCATAGATGCAAGAAACGAGCGTTGCAGGTTTTGCTATTGGCGGAGGTTGGTGATTCCGATGGAGTGGTTTCTGTTGGTTGTGAAGAAATTGGGGATGATTCAGAAGTGGAGGTGACCCTAAATTCTGTGGTTGGCTTAACCACTCCTAAAACGATGAAGATTAAGGGGGCTATTGGCCAACAAGAGGTGGTTGTGTTAATTGATAGTGGGTCGACATACAACTTCATCGTTGACAATTTAGTAGAGAATTGGATCTTCCCTTAACGAAGACGAGTAGCTATGGTGTGGTCATGGGAACGGGTGTTACCGTACAAGGTGAGGGCATTTGCAAGGGTGTGATGCTATTGTTATCGGAGTTGGAGATTGTGGAAGATTTCTTGTCGTTGTCATTGGGTAGTTCCGGCATCGTTATCCACAGTTTCAGAAAGATGAAATTGAACGTTTGGTGGAAGAGATGTTAATAGCGGGCATCATTCAGCCTATCGTTAGTCCTTTTTTGAGTCTAGTTTTGCTTGTCAAGAAAAAGGATGGGAGTTGGCGTTTTTGCATGGATTATCGTGCTCTTAACAAGGAAATAGTGACTGATAAATTCCCTATTCCGGTCATTGAAGAGTTGTTGGATGAATTACATGGAGCTATGGTGTTTACTAAGTTGGATTTGAAGTCCGATTACCACCAAATTCATGTTAAACCGGTGGATGTTCCGAAGACGGCATTTCACACTCATCATGGCCACTGTGAGTTTTTGGTTATGCCTTTTGGCTTAACCAATGCTCCAGCCACGTTTCAAGCCTTAATGAATGACATTTTTCGGCCTTATCTACGATGGAGTGGCATTTGGAGCACTTGCAACTGGTTTCACAAGAGCTGCAGCGTCACCAACTTGTTGTTAATAGGAAGAAGTGTGCTTTTGGACAGTCCACTGTGGAATATTTGGGGCATATGGTCTCGGGTAATGGGGTAGCCTGATCCGTCGAAGATTGCAGCCATGGTAAACTGGCCGCAGCTGTGAACTTTGAAAGAACTTCGGGGTTTTCTTGGCCTTACAGAGTATTATCGGAAGTTCGTCAAGGGTTATGGTCAACTTGCTTGGTCATTACCAGAGCAGCTCAAAAAGGATAGTTTTGGATGGAATGGCGAAGTTGAAAATGCATTTCAGAAGTTGAAAGAGGCTATGGTCATGGTACCGGTTTTGGCACTTCCTGATTTTTCTATGCCATTTGTTATTGAGACTGATGCGTCGGGCTATGGCTTGGGTGCCGTTCTTATGCAAAATCAGCGTCCTATTGCATTTTTTAGCCAAGTTTTGTCAAGTAGAGAGCGTCTCAAATCAGTGTATGAATGAGAACTTATGGCGGTCGTGTTGTCTATTCAATAGTGGTGTCCTTACCTTCTTCGGCGCAAAGTTTTGGTGCGCACGGATCAGCGAAGTTTGAAGTATCTATTGGAGCAGTGTTTAGTAAGTGAGCAGCATAAAAAAATGGTTGACCAAGCATGATGATATTGCCGCAAGGTCTTCGAAAAGTATCATCATGCTCGCCTGCAACATAGATTTTCACGAACTAAAATGATTGTTCGACTTTTGTTGATGGATGATCATCTAGTAGACCACCAAACAGTTGTCCTACTCTGCTGTACGTTTCCAACTTTCAGGTTGATAGGGGTAACTGTTTATCCGTGTCCAACTATTCTAGTATTCTTGCATAAGATTTTTCGGTTCTCCCAGAAGTTCAGGTGACCATGGCTCGATTATTGCTTTTGTGGTGGTGTTTGTAATCTTTCCCCAAGTAGGGTCACTTTTTTCTACTCTAAAATGCATCATAGAACAACTCTATCAACTCCCATTCTTATTAATACTGCTCCTCCCCTCAACTGTGTGAATTGCCTTTGTCAATATGTTTCCATGATCCAAGGCATCATAATGAAAGATAATGGCTATTGTTCATGTTGAGATTTGTTTCCTATACAAATTTATTCCCTGTATAGATTTGTTTCCTGTACAGAATTATTTCCTTTAAGGAATATAGCAGTTACTAAAATTGTAAATGTAGCTATAAGTATATAGCCTGTATGTCTATATATATGGAGTCCCTCCATTAAGACATTACACAAGAATACAGATTTTTTCTCTTCTCCCGTGGATGTAGGTCATAAAGCCGAACCACGTTACATCTTGTGTCTTTCATTATTTTATTTTCTCAACATGGTATCAGAGCCCTAGGTTTTTATTTATGGGAAATCTGTTTCGACCTTCATCGTCAAAATCATTGTTGTCGGCTTTCATCGTCGGAATCCTCTTGAGTGGCCTTCATTGCCGTCACTGCCGGAACATTCATCACTGCCTTCATCGCTAGCGTGAAAACCACATCGTCATCTGTGCCGCCGCTGCAACTGGATCGATTTGTCTTCTGCAAATCGTGGTCCAGCCATTTGAAGTTCATCATCTTCATCGTCTTCATCGTCTTCTGTTACAGATTGGAGGTTCGACGCCGATTGAATATCGATCGACAGAACTGCCGAAAAACACACCGATTTCTCGTACCAGACTCAACTGCCGACTGCAAATCGCCTGCAAATCGTGATCTGGATCGCCTGCAAATCGCGGTGAACATTCTGCAACTTTTTCATCGCCTCTGAACTCAAAATATTGTTCATCGTCTTCTTCGCGGAGATCCTCGGCTTCCTTTATCACCGGGACGAGACCTCTAGCCTTCATCGCCAAGAACTTCATCAACGATCACTGCCGTTGTTGTTGTTCAGCCTGGTTTCGATCACCACTGCCGCTGCTCTTCACCGCTGCTGCCACAACTTCGCAAAATCGCGATCCTTAAACCCTGGTTTCTGCAGAGTATCGTCGTCGACAGCAGAGTATCGTTGACTGCAGATCTTCATCTTCGATCTTAAATCGCGATCTGCAAATCGCAATTTGCAACTGTGTTCGTCTGCAACTGCTGCTGCTAATCGCATCGTCAATCGCCATTTCGTCGTCTTTTTCTTCATCTTCATCTTCGATCTGCAACTGTGTTCTTCCTCATCTTCGATCTGTGTTCGTCTTCTTCGTACATCTTCTTTCTGTGTTCGTCTTCTTCGTACATCTTCTTCGTGCGACTGTTCCTGGTTCATCACCTTCGTCAGTCTCTTCTTCTTTCTTCTTCGTGCGACTGTTCCTGGTTCGTGCGAGCCATCAACGTTCTGCATCTCTTCTTCTTCCTTCTTCTTTTTCCTGGAAACTTAAAGAAAAAAAAAATATATATATATATATATATATAGACATCAACCTCCATCTTTGGCCTTCATTGCCAAAGAGAGGCTTGTTTGGCGTTCATCGCTGTTATTGAAGAATTTGACCAGGCATTGTTATTGTTGTTGCTGCTTCCACCGGTACGTGAGCCAAAAGAAAGATGTCCAGTGTACGATCAATTGAAGAGCACTCTCTTAAGCAAGTCGGATTCAATCAGGCTGAGATCAAGAGATTGAGAACTCTACTTGACACTCTTGGAAAACCCTCAGGTACCAACTCATTGGCCCATTCAGGTAATTTTCCTATTTCTATGGGATTTAACGTCTCGGATAAATCTTTTGCTAACTCTTGGGTTATAGATTTTGGTGCTACTGATCACATGACCAATTCTCCCAATATATTTCATACCTACAACCCATGTCCTAGTAGTCGGAAAATAGCCACAGCTGATGGATCCTTAACCACAGTTGTTGGTATAGGTGATGTTCACATCAGCCCCACCCTTACACTCAGAAATGTTCTTCATGTTCCTAAACTATCTACTAATCTTATCTCTATTAAAAAACTGACCCATGATCTGAGTTGTAATGTAACCTTCTTCCCTACTTACTGTGCATTTCAAGACCAGGACTTGGGGACGATAATTGGACATGCTAAGGAACAGGACGGGTTATATTACCTTGAGACAACAATACATCCTATCAAGAGTACCACTTCATTTCTCTCTGAGCACAAACTTTCCAATAAAGAAAAACTATGGCTCCATCATCGCCGCCTTGGCCATCCTTCTTTTCGATCTCTTAAAATCATGTTTCCTTTTTTGTTTCAATCTCTGAATGTTGAAGATTTTCACTGTGAAGTGTGTGAACTTGCGAAACACAAACATAAATCTTTTCCACTTAATAATGACAAAAGTTCAGATCCTTTTGATCTCATTCATAGTGATATTTGGGGTCCCTCTCCAATACCTAATGTTTCTGGAGCGCGATGGTTTGTGTCCTTTATTAATGATTGTACTAGAGTCTCGTGGATATTCTTATTAAAACAAAAATCCGATGTGAGCTTTATTCTCCCTACCTTCCATAACATGATACACACCCAGCTTGGTGTTAAAATCAAGATATTTCGATCTGACAATGCTAGAGACTATTTTAATCAAACATTGACTAACTACTTCCAAACCGAGGGGATCCTTCATGAATCATCATGTGTTTACACACCACAACAAAATAGAGTTGCTGAAAGAAAAAACGGTCACCTACTTGATACAACCCGAGCCTTTTTATTTCAGAATAATATGCCTAAGTCCTATTGGGGGGAAGCTGTCCTTACTGCAACACATCTTATTAACCGTTTACCATCCCGGACCCTTGATTTCAAAAGTCCTATGGACAAACAACGTCAATTTTATCCTAAGCTTAAAATCTCCAATAATCTTATACCTAAAATATTTGGGTGTGTTTCATTTGTCAATGTTCACCAACCCAACAGGGGAAAGTTGGACTCTAGAGCTCTTAAGTGTGTTTTTGTTGGATACTCTTCCACTCAAAAGGGATATAAATGCTATCATCCGCCATCAAAGAAATTCTTTATCTCAGCCAATGTCACTTTCTGTGAACCTGAGCCTTATTTTTCCGCTACTCCTCTTCCGGGGGAGAATGTCATCATGGAAGATAAGGATCGGAACTCCCTTGATAACCCTTTTGATCCTTTTGACCCCTTTACCCTCTAGGCATGCACCTCATTTTCCTGATCAACGTTTTCTTAAGAAACAAACTATTTAAATATTGTATTATTTGCTTTTCTCTCTCTTTTCTTTGAATAAAATAAAATAATACATAATATTGAACATAAAACATTACAGGGATCTTGTGTTATGCTATCGTATATGTTGAGGTTTGTTTCCTTTACATATTTATTTCCTTAAGGATTAATTTCCTTTAAGGAATATAGCAGTTACTAAAATTGTAATTATAGCCATAAGTACATAGCCCTGTATGTCTATATATATGGAGTCCCTCCATTAAGACATTAACAAAAGAATAAAGATCATTTCTCTTCTTCCGAGGATGTAGGCCATAAAGTCGAACCACGTTACATCTTGTGTCGTTCATTATTTTATTTTCTTAACATGGTATCAGAGCCCTAGTTTCTATTACTGGGAAATCTGTTTCGGCCTTCATCGTCGAAATCATCTTTTTCGGCGTTCATCACCGGAATCGTCTTGGGTGGCCTTCATTGTTGTCGCTGCCGGAACATTCATCACTGTCGCTGCCTTCATCGCTAGCGTGGAAACCACGTCGCCCTCGTCGTCTCTGCTGCTGCCGCCGCTGGATCGCACATCACCGTCGTCAGAAGCATCAACTGGTTCGTGCAGTTTGAAGAATCCTCTCTGCAACTGGTTCGTGCGACTGGATCACCTGCAAATCGCGATCTGGAACTGCTGCTGGATAGCCATTTAAATCGCTATCTGGATAGCCATTTAAATCGAGATCTGCAACTGCTGCTGCTAATCGCGATCCTTATCCTCTCTTTGATCTCTCACTGTTCATCGTCTTCAATCTCTGCACCTCTTTGAACTCACTGCGTCTTCATCCTTCGTCTTCTCTCTCTTTCTTCTTTCTTTGTCCTCGTCTTCTCTGGTCATCTTTTCTTATTCTTTCAGCGAGACTCATCTTCTTCTTTACATCTTCTTCGTCTTCTTCATCTTCTTCTTTACATCTTCTTCGTTACATCTTCTCATCTTCTTCGTCTTCTTCTTTACATCTTTGAAGAACGAGAAGAACCAAAAAAAAAAATGTCGATTACTTCCGAAACAGTGCAGACAGAAGAAACAGTTGATAAAATAGAGAAAGGAGAACTACTAAACATTCAAGCAGCCTACAGACTTGATGGAAAAAATTATTTGAAGTGACCTCAGCTGGTACGTACTTTTCTGAAGGGCAAAGGAAAATTAAATCATCTTTTGGGTACTGGACCTACACCTGGAGATCCTGAGTTTATAGCATGGGATAACGAAGATGCTTCTATAATGACATGGCTATGGAATTCAATGGCGCCACATATTAGTGATACATGCATGTTTCTAACTACCGCCAAAGACATTTGGGATGCCGTTCATCAGACATGCTCTAAGGCCCATGATGCAGCCCAAGTGTATGAAATCAAAGTGAAAGTTGGAACAACAAAACAAGGCAACATGACGGTCACTGAATATGCCAATGTCTTGAAAAATCTCTGGCAGGAACTTGACCATTGTAGGTGTATTGAGACTAAATGCCCTGCAGATGCTGTAATTTTAAAGAACTATATTGAGAAGGATAGAGTCTGACTTCTTGGCTGGACTCAATGCAGAGTTTGATCAAGTAAGAGTTCAAACTCTCAGCAAAGAGTTACTAACTCTGAATGAGACTATCTCCGCTATCCGGACTGAAGAAAGCAGAAGAAGTGTTATGCTCACACCTCAGAAGTTGGAAGGCTCAGCTATAATCGCCAATCGGGGAAATGATCAGAGGACACACACTACGCGGGCTGAATCATCAAATGTCCCAAATCGAGACAATAGGGACAATCTAAGGTGTACTTATGGTCAGAAGACTAGACATACCAGGGAGAAGTGTTGGAAACTTCATGGCAAGCCTTCAACTTCCAGTAAAGAATGGGGTTACAACGGAGGACAGCAGAAAACCAGTGGCCAAGCACATCTTTCTACTGAACCAACAGTTGCAGCCTCCTAGGTGTCAGACGGATTCAGCCAAGACGATATTGAAAGATTAAAATCTTTGCTTGGCACTCTTGACAAACCCTCAGGTACCTGATCATTGGCCCATCCAGGTAATTTTCCTATTTCTATTGGATTTAACGTCTCGAATATATCTTTTGCTAACTCTTGGGTTATAGACTCTGGTGCTACTGATCACATGACCAATTCTCCCAATATATTTCATACCTACAACCCATGTCCTAGTAGTCGGAAAATAGCCACAGCTGATGGATCCTTAACCACAGTTGCTGGTATAGGTGATGTTCACATCAGCCCCACCCTTACACTCAGAAATGTTCTTCATGTTCCTAAACTATCTACCAATCTTATCTCTATTAAAAAATTGACCCATGATCTGAGTTGTAATGTAACCTTCTTCCCTACTTACTGTGCATTTCAGGACCAGGACTTGGGGACGATGATTGGACATGCTAAGGAACAGGACGGGTTGTATTACCTTGAGACGCCAGTACATCCTATCAAGAGTACCACTTCATTTCTCTCTGAGCACAAACTTTCCAATAAATGGCTCCATCATCGCCGCCTTGGCCATCCTTCTTTTCGATCTCTTAAAATCATGTTTCCGTTTTTGTTTAAATCTCTGAATGTTGAAGATTTTCATTGTGAAGTGTGTGAACTTGCGAAACACAAGCGTATATCTTTTCCACTTAGTAATGACAGAAGTTCAAATCCTTTTGATCTCATTCATAGTGATATTTGGGGTCCCTCTCTCATACCTAATGTTTCTGGAGCGCGATGGTTTGTGTCCTTCATTAATGATTGTACTAGAGTCTCGTGGATATTCTTATTAAAACAAAAATCCGATGTGGGCTTTATTCTCCATACCTTCCATAACATGATACACACCCAGTTTGGTGTTAAAATCAAGATATTTCGATCTGACAATGCTAGAGACTATTTTAATCAAACATTGACCAATTACTTCCAAACCGAGGGGATCCTTCATGAATCATCCTGTGTTCACACTCCACAACATAATGGAGTTGCTGAAAGAAAAAACGGTCACCTGCTTGATACAACCCGAACTTTTTTATTTCAGAATAATATGCCTAAGTCCTATTGGGGAGAAGCTGTCCTTACTGCAACACATCTTATTAACCGTCTACCATTCCGGACCCTTGATTTCAAAAGTCATAAGGAAAAGCTACGTCAATTTTATCCTAAGCTTAAAATCTCCAATAATCTTATACCTAAAATATTTGGGTGTGTTTTATTTGTCCATGTTCACCAACCCAACAGGGGAAAGTTGGACCCTAGAGCTCTTAAGTGTGTTTTTGTCAGATACTCTTCCACTCAAAAAAGATATAAATGCTATCATCCGCCATCAAAGAAATTCTTTGTCTCAGCCGATGTCACTTTCTGTGAACCTGAGCCCTATTTTTCCGCTCCTCCTCTTCCAGGGGAGAATGTCATAATAGAAGATAAGGATCGAAACTCCCTTGATAACCCCTTTGATCTTTTTGACCCCTTTACCCTCCAACAAACCAAACCTGAATCTCCTACACCCCCTGTACCCAATGACGAACCTAAGGATCGGATGACTGGACATGTGTACTCAAGGAATAAAGTCGCAGCTCCTGAACCGATGCAAGCTCAAGAATCTGAACCAATCTCTGAGAATGAGGTAACAAATCCTGAACCCTCCTTACAAATTTCATTGGTTCCGGAAACTAACAATGATCTTTTAGCCTCTGAACCTGACAATGACCTTCCCATTGCCATTAGAAAGGGAACAAGGGAATGCACTAAACATCCCTTGTATCCACTATCTCATGTTGTATCCTTTGAGAAGTTCTCACCAACCCATAAGAGTTTCCTTACTAGCCAGAATAATATCCAGACTCCTACGTCATTATTCGAGGCTTTATCTAATACAACTTGGAAACAAGCTATGAATGTGGAAATGGAAGCCCTGGAGAAAAATACAACATGGAAGTTGGTAGACTTGCCTCCAGGAAAGAAACCTGTTGGATGCAAATGGGTTTATACAGTAAAATACAAAGCATATGGGTCCCTAGAGCGCTACAAGGCAAGATTGGTAGCCAAAGGATATACTCAGACATATGGTGTGGACTATCAAGAGACATTTGCTCCAGTTGCAAAAATGAATACTGTGAGACTTCTTTTGTCATTGGCAGCTAATTATGACTGGGATCTGCAACAATTTGATGTAAAAAACGCATTTTTACATGGGAATTTAGAGGAAGAAATCTATATGGAAGTGCCTACAGGATTTGGCACCATTGATAAAGTGTGCAAATTAAAAAAGGCCCTGTATGGACTTAAACAATCTCATGGTTTGGTCGGTTTGCCAAAGTAATGACAAGTATGGGATATAAACAAAGCCAAGGAGATCACACTCTGTTTATTAAGCACTCGACTTCAAGGGGACTTACAGCTCTATTAGTGTATGTTGATGACATTATCATGACAGGAAACAATGAGAACGAGAGACAAAATTTGAAGTGGTGTTTGACCAAGGAATTTGAGATCAAGGAATTAGGGAGATTGAAATACTTCCTAGGGATTGAAGTGGCACACTCTAAACAGGGAATCTTTATCTCTCAACAGAAGTACATTACAGACCTTCTTAAAGAAACAGAGAAGCTAGCATGCAAACCAATGAATACTCCTATTGATCTTAATCACAAGCTTGGAGAAGCTGAAGAAGAGCTGACTGTTAATAAAGAGATGTATCAAAGACTAGTAGGAAGACTCATCTATCTCTCTCGCACAAGACCTAATATTGCATATGCAGTGAGTGTAATAAGTCAGTTCATGCACAATCCTAAAGATATTCATTTGCAAGCAGCTAATCGCGTTCCACAATATCTTAAAGGGACTCCAGGACAGGGCATCTTATTTAAACGACACACAGGAATGGTTCTTGAAGCATATACTGATTCAGACTATGCTGGTTCAGTAGTTGACAGAAGATCAACTACTGGATATTGTACGTTTCTTGGTGGGAATTTGGTGACATGGCGAAGTAAAAAACAAAATGTAGTGGCCAGATCTAGTGCTGAAGCAGAATTCCGAGCAATGACACAAGGGGTTTGTGAGCTATTATAGTTGCAGATAGTTTTGACAGATTTGAAGATACACTGGGATGGCCCTATGAGACTCTATTGTGACAATAAATCTGCAATTAGCATTGCCCATAACCCAGTTCAACATGATCGAACCAAGCATATAGAGATTGATAGACACTTTATTAAAGAGAAGCTTGATAGTGGGTTGATCTGTACTCCATATGTGTCTACCAATAATCAGCTCGCCGATATGCTCACTAAAGGGTTAAATCATACTGCATTTCAAGCAAATGTGTCCAAGCTGGGAATGGTTAACCTTTATTCACCAGCTTGAGGGGGAGTGTTGAGATTTGTTTCCTGTACAAATTTATTTCCTGTACAGATTTATTTCGTTAAGGACTTATTTCCTTTAAGGAATATAGCAGTTACTAAAATTGTAATTATAGTCATAAGTACATAGCCCCGTATGTCTATATATATGGAGTCCCTCCATTAAGACATTAACAAAAGAATAAAGATCCTTTCTCTTCTTCCGTGGATGTAGGCCATAAAGCCGAACCACGTTACATCTTGTGTCGTTCATTATTTTATTTTCTTAACAGTATATAACAACAAAAAGAAGTTGTCACAGTTACTACTTTTTCTTCTTTGCATTAATGTTACCTATCCTTTTCCAATTTAAATTTAACTATCAAAAGAAATAAACATAATATTAATACCAAGTTACCAACTATGAATTATGAAACATTAATACTACTTCATAAATTTAAATGTCTGATGAGAAAAATTAAAAACTTTTGTTAATTTTTCTTTTTTAAATTCTTTTGGCAAAAATGGGGTAATACGATCAATTGAATTGAGTTTTTTATTTTTTTGGAGTCTCATTTTACTCAAGCGTGAGCCTCACCTCGTACCTTGCAGGCTTGCCCCTTAGGCACCACTAGAGCCTCTTGTTGCCTAAACTGTGCCTTCGCTTTTATCTACCTTGCCTTCAACTAAGCTTAATTTCCAAAGAAAGTTCTGCCTACCAGCTGTTTACACAAGACATTGCTGCATCGTTGTCTTAGACTCCACTTTCATTCCTATCTTTTCATGGATTTCTTATATTTGGGTGATCTACATGGACCTCCATCATCTCTTGAGCTTGTGCTAGTAGAGAAAATCAGAAGCCAGTATATTCTTGCTCTACAAAAGTCACAATTCACAAATGGCCTTATGTTGTTCTCAAGGTCACTTATTTAACTTGGTCATTGTTCAGCTGTGACACTCATCTCTCTCTATCTCTGTCTGTCTGTCTGTCTCTCTCTCAGCTTCTCTCTTTTGAATTTTTCCTTGTAAGGAACACCATATGAGACACTCAAATACCATTTAACAGGTGCAACCAAATGCTCATCAAAGTGAAATTGACAATCAACCGATCCTAAATGTTCTGCTGCTTTGGTATTCTAAATTTTATCAATAAACACTACATCTAAGCCAAAAAAAAAAAAAAGGTAATCTATTCAAACCAACAGAGCAGGATCCATCTGCATGGCATTACAACTTGACTGGAGATAATGTTTTACATTATTTTCAGTTTATATAAAAATCTACGGGTGATGAAATGTAGAAAGTTCTTAATTGCAAATTAGCCGGTAATCTTATAAGCTTTACTTGCAAAATATATGAATAAATAAACAAAACAACACAAAGTACACTAAGGAAAGCACGAGGGGAAAACTCATTTGTACACAGTATACACAAGTTCATGCAAGGACAACATTTTCTCCATAAATTGCAGGGAACAGCTAAAGAAGCGATAAATATCATCGCAGACATTGAAGAAATGTACACATACCTTGAACATCCCTTCAAGTTTATTTGTAAACTGGCTCCCGCACTCAGTTTTTAGCTGAAATAGTGACACAAACTTGCTCATGGTCAACTGATGTACATAATGCACAACCAAATAAGGAAATATGCAGTTTGCCTTTTACCTTAGAAATCATTGATTTCTCAGCATCAATAGAAGCACTTTTCCCCAACAATAACCTTTTTGCAAGATCCTTCTTGTAGAATGCTTCAAACACATCTTTACCCTAAATTATTCATATAATAAAGTATGAGAAAATGCCTATATTGATATATGCACAGCAGGCACTTGCAAAAAGCTCAAATACATAGCAGAAAAAGCAACAATTGAGAATTAGAAGCAGAAATACCAGTAAGGCAATAAGAGCATCAAGTACTGGGATAGAAAAGCAACTAAAACAATCCATAATCCCAAAGCAAGTCCAGTCCTAGATCTACTCACTTGTATAAATCTAAATAAAACCAAAACTTTATCAAGTGTGCCCTCTAACTCCTCTTCAGATGTACCCTTGTTACCAGCTCGTAGCTTCTCGTCCAAAAACTTCGCAATTAGCTCAGCTGCTCGGTTCTGTAAGGAGCAATAATAAAGTTTTAAATTAGAGTCGCCCAAAACCAATGACAAAGCATGGATATAAATGCATTTAAAAAGTGAACTGAAATGAGCGATGTAAAAGATCTTAAAAAATGAGTATATAGGAATTTAAGATGAAAAACATACTATATGAATAACCATTCAACTGACATGAGCAAACTTAGAAGCAACAACATAATAACAAGGGAGGAAGGATCTAAATGTATAAAAAAATTATAGTAATATAATTTCACCAAGATTCTAAAGCCAAATATACACAAACACACAAGAAATCCTTGTGGTATAATGAGACTTAAAAGGCCATTTGAGAGGATTAAAAAAACACCTATCATAAGAAGGGCAAAATAAATAGAAAATATATGTTTGGAAATATATATATATATATACATAGAGAGAGAGAGAGAGAGAGAGAGAGAGAGAGAGAGAGAGAGAGAGAGAAGTTACATAAAAAAGAAGTGAAGAGGGGTAAATTGAGTGAGCTTTAAAGCACAAATCATAGTTATCAAAATTGTGAATCGGTATGGAATCGTTTGACAGTTTAGCGAATCGAATTGGGATTCAAATCTATAAATCACGAGATTCATGAATATTATACAAATAGTGAAAAAAACTCATATATATAAGCCAATATCTATAAATACACGATTCTCAAAATATCTATAACTACATGGTATTTAATATATTTATTTAAAAAAAGTCATTTGGGTCCTAATTAAAAATCCAAAATGAGCTAATATTCTGTATAGAATGATCTCTTCAATAGGAAATTATTCTTACAAAATCTTTTAAAATTAATAGTATAGTACTTAATAACTGTTCATTTCCTCTACAACCTTCTCTAGGGTATGACTTTTAAGTTAAATGTTTATAAAAATTAGTTCATGGTAACAGACTACATTGTGCTGATATGCTTCAAAAGAGGTTCCTAACTTCTGTCTCTCCCCCTCTTGGTGTTGGCTGTGCAGAATGAATGTTGAGACTGCTCACCATTTGTTTTGGGATTGTGCTTTTGTAAAGGAAGTCTGGACGGAATGGACGAATAGATGCTTGAAACTTTGCCCTCCAGATGCTGGCTCACCTTTTTGCTATCCTACTAGTTTATCTGATCACCGTTGTAAAAAATATTGGATTTGTGTGTTTTTTGCTGCTTTATGGAGTGTCTGGGCAGAGAGAAATGGGAGAGTCTTTTGTGACAGTTTTTGTTCTAGTTGGAAAGTTTGGAAAAAAGGTTTGCTTCTGTTTGTGGGTTGGGTCAGTTCTAGCAATCTCTCTCTAGGTTATAGTTTTGGGGAATGGGCTTTGAACTGGAACAATATTTTGACCTCGCTGTAATTCTCATGGGATATCTCATCCACTACTTTTGTACTCTTTTTATTTTTAATATATATCTATGGTTCTAGTAAAAAAAAATAAAAATAAAAGAAAATTAGTTCATGGTAAAATTTACTTAGGTTGAATGGTTATAAATAATGCAATAAACTCCCAAATTCCCAGTAAGTATCTCTTAAATTGGCACAACACATGTTAAGTACTTAAATTAGAAAGTTAAAAAAGACACTTCAAATCTATGATGCATAAAATATACATTTTACTTTTGATAAGAAGCATAAGATTCTTATGAATCGCTTAAATCATAAACCGTAAGACTTGAATCTGAATCATAAGATTCAACCGTTTTTTTAGGATTCACTATAAGATTTAAAAATATTTGTTAAGGATACAAATCGATTTCTCTTGAATTGAATCGCAAATTGTAAGATTCACAGGAACGAGATTCTGAGAACCATGGCATAAATGACCTTTATAACAAATTGAAAAATAGAGATGATGAGAAAATGCCCACAAACTTATATAAATTGAAGTCAGATGACACAAACAATTAGATCTTACCAAATGTTTTAATGGGGACAATGGAAGAGTAATGCTAATATGATAATATTAAGGAAAGGTGTAGTTATTCTCAAAATCCCTATATTATCAAACTCAGTGTAGTCAAGGGGTGCCCTTAGTGCGCCTTGAGGCAAGGCGCGCGTGTTGCGCCTTAATACTTGATAGGTGGAGCACATTAACTCAAGCATGCATCTTGGTGCGCCTCATGTGTGCCTCATGCGTCTTAGTGCTCCTTAGTTTCCTACTACCCATCTTTTTAAAAAAAATATTTAATCACAAATAATGTAATTAAAAGCGCGAGGTGTACTCAAGGCAATGAGGGGCCATTTAGCCTAAGGCACAAGGCATAAGGCACAAGGCCAAGGTGAGGCACAAAATTATTAAAAAACTTAATTATATATTAATTTTTATAAAAGTATTCAAAATAGACAAAAATCAATGAAGAGATTTATCATAAATCATAATGTTCATAATAGCACCAATGTTTCTATTTCATAGTTGTTCTTAGTATTGTGTTTATTTCTTTTGATATTTAAAATTTAATTGAAGAAAAAAACACAAAAGCAAGGAAGAACAAGTAGCAATTATAACGCCCTTGTAACAACATCTTATTGTTGTTATAAACCCGAAACACAAGTTTTCTTTAATGTTTTATGCCTTATATTGTTTATCATGTATATTTATTCAAAGAAGAGAGAAAAAAAGTATACAATACACTACTTATTTCCTTATTAAATATATATTTTTTTTTTAAAATGAGGAGCAAGAAAGTGAGGCGCATTAAGGCGAACCTAAGGCGCACGCCTAAGTTAAAGCGCCCTGCCTGTCAAGTATTGAGGCACAATAGATGCACCTCGCCTCAAGGCATGCCTAAGGCGCATGCCTTGATAACACTAATCATAAAATAAATATTGTATTTTGTGTTTTTTTCTCTTTTCTTTGAACAAATATACACAATACACAATATAGGACATAGAACATTAAAGGAAACTTATGTTCCACTTTTATAATAACAATAAGAAGTTGTCATTACAAATGCTTTCGTGCTTCAATTCAATTTTAAATATCAAAAGAAATGAACAAAATGTTAGTAACAACTAACAACTATAAAATAGAAACAATAGTGCTAATATGAAGATTATGATGTCTGATGAGAAAAAATTTTAAACCATTATTGACTTTTATCTTTTTTAAATTCTTTTACCAAAACTTATTATATAATTAAGTTTTTTAAGAATTTTGCGCTTCACTTTACTCAGGCGTACACCTTGCTTTGCGCCTCAAGCGCTAGGGCCCTTCATCACCTTAAGTGCGCCTCACACCTTTAACTACCTTGATCAGACTAAAACAAATTTAGCAGGTTTGGTTTCAATGTAGATACTTATAGCCAGAGGAGCTATGGATATTGTAGACTAGGGTATTCCAAAATGGAAAATACAAAGCATCCTTGAGAAGGAATAAGATAGAGCTAACTTTTTGACCAAATAGTAATCCAATAATCATGTGAAATGCTTGAAAAATATTGATTACTCATGTCAACTAGGGGTGTCCATCATATCAACCAACCCGAACCTTATGTATTGGGTTTATATATCAAATTGGCTAATTGGGTTGAATTGGGTTTAGAAATTTATATTATGATTTTGGGTTGGGTCAAGGTTTTGTAAAAAAATAATTGAACCAATTAAAAATTGATAGTTATTACTTTATTCATCATTTTTTTTTTGACAAGAAACAAATACTTTATTCATCATTTTCATTATAGTCATTTACCTTAATTAAATTACTTAAAATGTTATAATTAAAATAGCATAAAAGAAATCATCTTACTTAACTATCATAGTATTCAAATTTTGACTTAGAAATACTTTTATAAAATGACACTAAGAATCCATAATTTTTTTTTTTTTTTGACAAGAAACAAAATGAATTGTATTAATAATAAAAACTATATAGAAATATACAACCAGAACTAAAACCGGAATTATCAATCAAAACTGGTCAAAATAGAATTCCATCCCAATCCCCCAAGGAATAGCCTCTTGAAAGCTTACTAGCACTAACCCAAAGAGAAACTAAAAAGAAAGAAACATCCCAAACTACCCTGATATCAAATTCCTGATCATAAAAAATGCGAGTGTTTCGCTCTTTCCAAATAGACCAGACTACCGCAAAAACAACAACTCGCCAATAGTCCCTCAACCGTCTAGGAAGAATAGATTCGTCAGGAAACGTCCATAATGACGTACTGGTGGAATCCATAAATTAAGTAAATTATGCAATTTTATAATCTATATATTGAGTAGACCAGCCCGATCAGCTTGACCCAAACCAACCCAAAGTCATGGGGTTGGATCTATTGGATTGGTTTGGGTTAAAAAAAATTCAACCCTACTTATTTGAGTTGGGTTGATATTTAGCCAAAACCCAAACCAACCCAACCTAAGAAAACCCTTACAATGTCAACTAAGGTTTTTACAATATTAAGAAGTAGAGTGAATGAAGAAAAGAGAGCAATTTTACGTATATTCAAAAAAATAAACTTACCAACATCGTAAGGCAATAATCAAGGTTTTGAGGCTTGTTAGGCATAATCAAAGCAGTTCCCTATATGAGGCATGTTTTAACTTGTAAGCCTAGAGGCAGTGGACAACTTTTTTTGTATTTCTCTTTATATTATTTCTTGCCTTTTGCTAGCTCAAAAAAAAAATATCAATGTTACAATAATGTTCAAAATTACAATATGAATGATGTTTTGGAGAGAAAAAAAAAACTTTTAAAGGGGTTAAAAATGTCATTCTATGGGGCGTGCACCCAAATATGCCTTTAAGTCATGATCACTCAGATGTAAGCCTCATAGACTAACTTCGAGCAAATTCTAGGTCCTCCCCCCTCCCTACCTTGCCTAACAGGTTTCTCCCGGCTAGATGCTTTTTTGAGCAGCCAGGTAATTTTTTCATCTTCACAGATGCAATCGCCATTAGTTTCTCTTCAATATTCTTTAAACTTCCCAAGCATTTAGTCAAGTTATTAGGAAATCTTAGAGGCTGATCACACGTGTGAGAGGCAAAAATGCAATATTACCCAACAGAGGAGCCCATTAGGTTTTTATGTCTCTAATTTTAGTAGGTCTCTCTCTCTTTGAAGTTTTGTAGTTTTGCTATTTAACCGAGTAACCCCTAAGCATACTTAGGACTCTAGGCCTCATCTTTCTCTCTTTCTTTTAACTCCAAGGAGATTCAAATATTATATTTTAGACACATCAACAAGCAAAGTTAATACATGTTAGAGAAACTCATTAAGAAGGTTTTATGAGCTTCCTCCCATGTGACCTATGTATCAGTTAGTTAAGAGTTCGTTCCATTCTATTATTCTTTGATCCGGTTGTTATTTCCTCCATGTGATGTCACGTGAGTAGTTAGCCACTTGTAACTCAGATCATGACATGTGTCCTATAATCTTGTGGCTGTCATTCTTCAACTTTCTCTATATAATGAATAGCCCCTTGCTCCTTCTTTGAGCAAAACATTTTTGCATTTCGTCTCTGTAAATATTTTGATATGGTATCAGAGCCTTAAGGCTCAAAGCCATGCCCGAGAATTCCTCAAGTTCTGCTCCAGCCATGGCGTCATCTTCAATGGCTTCGACCGGAAGTATATCGATAACAGTCATTCCACCATTTGGCCATACGTTGAGCTAGAGCATGATGGTGAAGCTAGATCGAGGTAACTTCCTGTAGTGGAAGTCCTTAGTTCTGCTAGTAGTAAGAGGCTACAAGTTGGAAGGATTTTCCTTCTAGGCACAAAGCCTTGTCCGTCTCCATGTCTAGATGAGAGTGGGACTCCTAATCCAGAATTTGAAGATTGGACCAGTAGAGACCAACTACTCCTCGGATGGATGCTAAACTCCCTTAAAGAATTGGTAGCGTCCCAGATAATCGGCCACTCCACTTCCCATTTTGCATGGAGGGCTATCGAAGATCTGTGTTGCTCATAATCGAGCTAGAGTTCAAATTTGTCGCATTGGTATACAGACCACTCGAAAAGGGTTTCAGACCATGGTACAATACTTAGCTACCATGAAGGACTTTGTTGATAGCCTAGCTACAGCTGGTTGTCCATTTTCTACTCCTGATTTGATTTCATGCACATTAGCTAGCTTGAATTATAATTTTCTCCCTATTACTACACTCTTGCAAGAGAAGGCAAATCTTACTTGGCCTGAAATGCAAGCATATTGAATTTTGATGCTAAGTTACAACAATTAAACAGTCTCAACGCTGTCAATAATCTCGCAATCACTTCATCGCAATCTGCTAATGTGGTCTTTAACAAGTCCAATGCTAGATCTCAATCATCATGCCAACAACCACCACGTCAAGGCAATACCTCCAACAATCGTTCTCAGTCTAGCAACTACCGTGGTGGTGGTCGTTTTCGTAACCACCGTGGTGATGGTCGTCAAGGTGGTTCACGACCCACTTGTCAGATCTGTGGGAAGTGTGGGCACTCGGCGATTGTTTGCTATTACAGAAGTGATATGTCCTACATGGGTTCTACGACATCTCAGCCACTGAACTCCCCCTCCAAATGCCTTCATTGCCTCACCGGAGACAATGGTTGACTCCGCCTGGTATGCAGACAATGGCTCCAACTCTCATATAATTGTTGACCCTTCCCAACTATGCAACCGTTTAGAATACTTAGGTATTCAATCCCTGGTTGTTGGTAATGGACAATCACTTCCTATAACTCATACTGGTTATCTCTCCTTACCTGGTTCTTCCTCTACATTGCACTATCCTAATACTCTGTGTTCCCTCTATTACTAAAAACCTTCTAAGTGTTTCAAAGTTAACAAGTGACAACAATGTTTTCCTCGAATTTCATTCTAACTACTGTTTTGTGAAGGATTCTCGAGCCAGGGGGGTGCTCCTTCGCGGGATCCTTTAAGGACGGCCTATATTGTTTCTCTCCTTCTCATGGTTCTTCTCTCAGTTCCAACACAAGTATGTCGTCTCCATCTGTTATTGTCTCTGAAGTTGTTAGTCCGAGTGTAACCAAGTCGTCTTTAGATGTTTGGCACTCATGGCTGGGTCATTGTTCTAAGAGTATTCTGTCTAGTGTTCTCTCATTATAATAAATCAGTTACTTTTAATAAAAGTTTGCAATTTTTCTCTTCTTGTCAAATGGGTAAATCTCATGCTCTCCCATTCTCTATTTCAGTGCCACATGCATCTTCATTGCTTGAACTGGTGCACTCCGATTTATGGGGGCCAGCTCCAATACAATCTAGAGAGGGTTATAAATATTACATCCACTGACAATTACTCCAGATTCACGGCGTTTTCTCTAAATTTCGCACTTTCTCTAAATTTCTAGTAGATCATGGCGTAAGTTTTCAACACCCATGTCCCCATACCCATGAGCAACATGGTAGAGCTGAGCGCAAACATCATCATATCACTGAGATGTCATTATCAACAGATTACCTACACTCGTCTTACATGGTGCTTCTCCTTATCAAAAGGCCTTCCACACTCTTCCTGATTATAGCCTCCTTCGTATGTTTGGGTGTGCCTGTTTCTGTTGTCTACGTCCATATCAGAGAAATAAGTTTCAGTTTCACTCGGAGAGATGCATCTTTGCTGGCTATAGTTCCTCTCATAAGGGGTATATGTGTTTACGTTCTAGTGGGCGCCTCTACATCTCAAGACACATCATATTCAATGAGTGTGACTTACCATATCAATCCATGTTCTCTCTTGGTTCTCCACTAGCAAACTGTTCCCCATACACTTGAATTTCTCTCCCACCTGCTACTACTACTACTACTACTACTCATTCCTCTGTACCTGCTACCTCAAATTCTCCATCTCCCACCTCCTCATCGCCACCTACCTCCCCAGCTCCTAATCCTGAGGTCCCATTGGCCACGCTGCTCCCATTTTACCTTCTCACCCCATGATAACCAGGGCGAAGAGCGGCATTTTTAAACCCAAGGCATTCTCTGTTGCCTTACATTTGGATTACACTACAGAACCACCATTTGTTGATGCTGCCTTGCAATCTTCAACATGGTGTCTGGCCATGCAGGCTGAGTTTAATGCTCTAATGGCCAACAAAACTTGGTCGCTAGTTCCTCTTGAAGTTGGCCAAAATGTTGTGGGAAATAAGTGGGTATTCAATATCAAAAAGAATTTTGATGGATCAGTGCACCGGTACAAGGCCCGCCTCGTCGCCAAAAGATTCAATCCAGTTCCTGGTGTTGATTTTGCAAAGACATACAATCCCGTGATCAAACCGGCCATTGTTTGCATCGTTTTAACACTTGCTACAGCTTTCAGTTGGCCAGTGCATCAACTCGACATCAACAATGCCTTTCTTTATGGTAATCTTACTGAGACAGTGTTCATGCCACAACCAGAAGGTTTCGTGGATCCATCGAAACCTCAGTATGTATGCAAACTGCATTGTGCACTGTATGGTTTATGTCAGGCGCCGTGAGCATGGTTCAACAGACTTCGTTTTGTGCTCCTTTCATGGCAGTTTATCAACTCAAGAGTCGATCCCTCTCTGTTCATATTCAGAGACTCATCCACTCTGATTTACATAGTTTTGTGCGTTGATGACATCATTATCACTGGGAACAACTCCTCTGTTGTTCACAAGATTATTCAACAGTTGAACCATTCATTTGCCTTGAAAGATCTAGGTGATCTTCATTACTTTCTCGGGATTGAAGTACGCTGTGATGATACTGGTATATATCTCAGCCAATCTTCATACATTCGGTCTCTCTTCTCCAACGTGTTGGTATGCCTCATCTCAAGCCAGTGTCTACCCCATGTTCTGTGGGTAAGCATTTCAACGATGCAGATAGTGAGCCTTTCTCCAATCCCACTTTATTTCAAAGTCTGCTAGGTGGCCTTCAATACCTCACCTACACCTGTCCCGATATTGCTTATGTCATCAATAGGCTCAGCCAGTTTCAGCAGCGTCCAACCATTAGTCATTAGCAAGCTATTAAACAGATCCTTCGCTATCTCACAGGCTCAGTGGAACTTGCTCTTCACATTCATCCCAGCCAGTAGCTTACATTAGCTAGTTATATTGATGCAGACTGGGCCACTTCTCGATATGATCACAAGTCTATTGATGGTCACTGTGTGTATCTTGGTGGTTCCTTGATTTCATGGCAGTTGAAGAAGCAGCAGGCTGTCGCCAGGTCCAGCACTGAGTCCTAGTATTGAGCTCTTGCTCAAGTTGCATTGGAGATAACTTGGATCCAGTCCTTGCTCAAGGAGATCAAGTGTTGTTCTACGGTTTGCCCTGTCATATGGTGCGACAATATGGGTGCTGGAGCTCTTGCATCCAATCCAATCTACCACTCGATCACCAAACACATTGAACTTGATGTTCACTTCTTCGGGACAAAGTTCTTCGTCGTGAAGTAGTCGTGTACTACGTTCCATCATGCGATCAAATTGCAGACTGTCTCACTAAACCATTATCTTCGTCTCGGTTTCTCTTTATGCGTAGCAAACTCGGCGTCATTGAACTCCCCTCTCGTTTGAGCGGGGATGTTAGAGAAACTTGTTAAGAAGATTCTATGAGCTTCCTCCCATGTGACCTCTGTATCAGTTAGTTAAGAGTTCGTTCCATTCTGTTATTCTCTGATCCGGTTGTTATTTCCTCCATGTGATGTCACATGAGCAGTTAGCCACTTGTAACTCAGATCATGACATGTGTCCTGTAATCCTGTGGTTGTCATTCTTCAGCTTTCTCTATATAATGAATAGCTCCCTGCTCCTTTGAGCAGAGCATTGCATTTCGTCTTTGTAAATATTTTGATAATACACATTATATAACTTCCATTTTTTCCCCATTCTAATTAAGCAATTCTAAGTTATCCAAATATTATGTTAAAAAAAACATTGTATAAATAATTTTGTACTAGCCTCTCCAACCCTTCAAGAGAATTCACCATTTCAATTACTCGTATTTCTCTTTACGAAAGTTCATCCTACTATAGATTATAGCCGCAATCTCTAATTTTCAGCCCATAAAAATCTCAAAAAAAAGCACCCCTAGACCATTTTAATCAAAATCCTATATTATTCAACCACAATTGTACTATCACGGGGTTGATAAAATGCTAAAACTTAAGAAAGTTATGTTAAGTATAAAAGCTTTTAAATAAACCAAATGAATAAAAATAAGGGGAGTGTAACTTTTCAGAAAATTATATAGAGGATGTCTCAGAAAAAAGTGGCAAGGTTGACTTTTACATTGTAGGATCAAAAAGGGTAATTTAATCAAGGAGAATATCGGCCCAAAACTAAAGCTGAATAGTTTAGCAAATGGAAAGTTGCAGAGTGCTATGTGACCAAAGAACAAATTGACTAAACAATCTTTGACATAGTGGTACTGATACAAGTGTGCTTTGTAACTTCGATGCTCACAAATTTAAAATAAATAAATAAAACAAGTTCAAAATTCAAGTAACAGAGATGAGAATGTTGTAAAAGACAAGAAAAAGACTAGGAATATAATAAGAAACAGCACATTGGTTAAACTTAACAGGAAAGATTACAAGAAACAAAATTTTGGCTAGTGTAGCAGTAGCTCCAATAACTGATAATAAAATAACAAAAAATCAATTAAGATGGTAAAAATAGGTAGGGGTCATAACAGCTCTACTTGGAAGAATGCGCAACTGATGTCTGAAAAAGAAGACATAGAGCAACTGGACTGAGGTAAAAAGAGCAGATGCAAATACACTTGAATCATCAAATGACGCAGCTCTAAATAGAAATGAATGGAGAAGCGGAACTCCATTCAATTGATACTGTATAAATGTGATAACGTTGTGTTGTGGTTGATATTATCAGGATCAACATTCTAGTCAGCAATAATTCTAATACCTCAACTTTTAGAGTGCATTTGGTAGCCAAGAAAATTTTCCTTGAGAAAATAGAATTTTCTCGTGGTTGTTTAGTTGGACATGAGAAAATATATTCTTATATTTACCATTGTTTGGTTGCACATGAGAAAATGAGTAAGTTTTTTTTTTTTTTTTTTGTGTAAAACAAAATATATAAATAAAACCCCCTCAAGTGGGTTAGTTTGTTTTTAACCAATTGATAAAAAGGATAAAAAGAAAACCCAGCTAGGTTAGTTTGTTTTTCAAAAACCCAATCACCCAGATAAAAGAAAAAACCCACAGTGGGTGGTGGATTTTCTAAACAACAATACAAACCACAGTGGCTTGGGATTCATAACAAAAGGGATAAAAACCCAGCCACTTGGTTTAGGATTGATCACAACAAAAAATAAGAGATAAGAAAGCCAACCACTATAGTTTGGCAATAATAAAAAATGAGGTAAAAATATCAGCCACGATGGTTTGGGATAGATCACAAAAAAAGAGATAAAAACAAAAAAAGATTAAAAAAAAAAAAAAAAACCCAACGGTTTATGGGTTGATTTGTTTTTGTATTACCGATTTCTTATCAGCTATGTTACCCGAACTCTTTACTTTAGCCCGACGTATCCGTGTCCAACACTTCATTATACGATATGAGTATGAGATATGTGTCCGACACTTTAAATTTTGGAATATTACTATGTGGATTTTTCAATGGAAAGAAGAGAAAGCATAAAAGAAGATAATGACTAATAGATGACAGTTCACTTAAGTGAAGGAACAAAAAAGACAATAAACGAGTGAAAAGAAGAAGAAAAAAAGGAAAGAACAATAGATAATATAGGCTGCATAGTGAACATAACATTGTCCAAGTATCCAAATTTAAATTTTGAAACACTTTTTAGTTGAGTCCCCATATCCTAGAATTTGAAAATAAGCAAGTTAGACCTCTAGATATGTACCCGTATCCGACACCCATGCCCAAGTCCCGAAAACATAGCTTATCGGTGGGCTTTTTTATAGCACATGCAAATACCGATTTTAAATTTGGTTGAAAGATTTTCTCATGAGAATTTTTTTTTTTTTAAATCTTTTTCTCACCTCTTTTGCCAACAAAACACTGAAAAATAGAATTTTCTCAAGAAAATCACTATTTTCCTGAGAAAATTTATATTTTCTCACCTACCAAACACACCCTTAATTTATCAAAAAAAAATTTAATTGTTGTAAATACCATATTGTTAAGTACCCCCACCACCCCAAAAAAAAATAAAAAAAATCTAATGTATCATCTCCAATTGTATCATTATAAAGTTAAGTTAATCTTTTAACAAATCTCTTAATAATTTGTCCCAGTAATTTTTCTTGGATTTCTTCTCAACCAAAAGCATCCTATTAACCTGGTAAAAAGAGGATGTTGAAAAGTTGAAATCAAGCAGCAAACCTGACGAATATTAATGAGATGCTCAAATGCGTCCTTTATTGTGTTTGAAAAAGCTTCATTCCTGGCAAAGCTTTCCTCCCATATTCTATCAAGGGAAGCTTTAAACTCAAGGAGAGCGGAAACCATATCTTTGTCTTTTTCTTCATCCATGACAATGCTCTGTCCAGTGCTGCGGATGTACAAACTAAGAGCCTGCCTTAATGACTCAAGTGCATTGACCCTTGAAAACAATGTGTACATCCTTTGAAGGTCTTCAACACGATCCCCATCCATAAGCATTGAGAAACCCTAGAAACAGAGAAACCGTACATATTCATCAAAAAGAGACAATAAACAAAATGTCAGCAAGGAAAGACAAAGATACGGTTTCCCTTGCAGTGCCCACCTTGTCGAGAATTGCTGAAATATGACGCTCAAGAAGTTGCTTTTCAGCAGTTGCCACTAGTGGCTTCCTTGTACTAGCATCCAAGTAGATAAAACACCTTTCATGTTCTTCATGCAACCTCAACTGAAAGAAGGTTTACCTCAATTATTCAAATGTGAAGATCAACCAGGAAAAAATTGGAGTAACAAAAAAAAAAAAAATACCAGACAGAAAAAAGATCTGAATTAGTAAAGTATCAGAAAGGAAAAAAGCACAAACTAAAAGATTTTTTTATGAAAATAAAATAAAATAAAATAATTGATATAATTAGAAACTGAGATAGCAAGAAGGCACCTCCACGTGCTTCAAATAATCTGGAACATCTGATTGCTGCATGTACTTAACACCTTCAGCAGCATAGAACTCAGAAGTGCACTCAAGAAATGGCCTCTCAAAACTATCTGAATAGATTCCTAGAGCAGTAAACATCTTCAAAAGATGGTTAAGGAGTGTTCTGTCAATAGCCTCCCCATATCTGATAGACCAATAAAGAGCGGCAAATAAACTTAGATTGCCAAATATTTTTTGCATGTTACTAGATGCCAACCGGAAAATCATATTAAGAGAATCACCATTAAAATAAAAAAGGGCATAATGTAGCCACGGGTCATGCAATCATTTCTACTTCTAGTGAGGAAGCAACTAGCAAGCAACAATTTAAATTGTCCTTTATTCATCCAAAAAAACAAAGATTATTCTTCCGTATAGTCCCTCTCCCTGCACTAATATTCCTCAATCCACCCCCACCAAAAAAAAGAAAAAAATAAATCAACATTAAGCAACTGCAGCTTTTTTTTTCTCATCCTTTTTTGAAAATTAAGAAATTGCAGAAAAAGAAAAAAAATGAAGACAAGACTGAGCCGTACGAAGTGACAAAGGATCTCACCTCGCACTAGGTGTTCTATACAACATTACTTCTGCTAGACATCTCCCTAACAGTAGTCTAAAATAACAAAACAAGATATTTTCTTAAATTTAAGCCTGATAAGTAAACAAACAACAAACGTTTTGAAAGGCAAGATTAACACAAGAAAACTCAAACCAGGAAGCATGCGATGTAAATCATAAAAGTTAATCAAGACTTGTCAATGCATGCCATGTAGTTATGCAAGCATGCGTGCACAACCAAGCATATGGATATTTTAAATCTTTATGTGAAGCCATACTGTTAGACATGAAGTTCTATTAATTATTTTTCATATTTTGAATAGTTATTAAAAAAATTGTTGTTACTTTAAAGTTCTATTTAAGGCTATTTGATCAACGCATGCATGTTCAATGAGACGTACATATATAACTCTTTTCTAAGCAACAGTGTTGTCAAAGTCAACAACAACTAGTCCATTGCCTAGGTCATATATGCAACTAAACTGTCAAGGCCATAGGCCTGCAATGGGGCTTTATGAAAATTTTTGAAAAGTTTAAGAGGGTCGGTGCAAATATATGAAACATGAGGTTCTTTTTCTTCATATTGTTACACATGATTATATATATAGTTTAAGCATTGGCATCACTTTTAATTCTATTGTTATACTTATATTTTCATCATCCATCTTTCTTTTTTTTCTTATTTTCTAATTTTGATTTTTTATTTTATTTTTTTGTTATATTGTTGGACGGAGGGGCTGCTACAAAAGCTAACTGTTGAAAGAGCGGTAAGGATGCACATTTTTTTTTTTACAAGAAACGAGAACAATTGTATTAAGTATAAGAATCTGCACAAGGATAAACAACGGGGCCAAGACCCAAGAGCTAAAAATCAAAACTTTTCAAAATGGGATACCATCCCCTCAACCAATCCCTTAAAGGGAAGCCCCTAGCTAGCTTACTAGCACTAACCCACAATGAGGCAAGATAAAAAGAATAATCCCACACTGTGCTAATATCTTTTTCTTAATTATAAAAAATGCGAGAGTTTTGTTCCTTCCAAATTGACCATACAACTGCAAAGATAATTACTCGCTAGTAATATCTAAGACGTCTATGAAGAACATAATCATCAGGAAAGATCCCCATCTTCTCCATACTCCTTGAGAGAAAACGCACTACATAAAAAATATGACGGCTAGACTCATTACTGCTCTTGCACAGACAACACTAGTTCGGGGAAAGAGAACAATTCTTGAAACGCCTCTGAAGAATATCCGCACAATTCAATCTGTCATGAGCAATAGTCCATCCCAAAAAATTGGCTTTTGATACAACATGAGCATTCCAGATAAAAGTATGCGGGAAAATAGTGAAAATCAGACTCAAATGCTGACGAACAAAGATGGTTCATGAAGGACTTGGAAGAAAAGGTTTGAGCAGAAAGGTTTCATGAAGGATGCACATTTGAGAAGAAAGGTTTGAGCATATGGTTGTGTTGTCGCATCAACCAGGTCATCTTGTATGCATTTTCATCTCAAATTGCCAAGCTATTCTTAAGGAAGGTTGTAGATGCTCCACTATGATTTTTAAAATTATAAATTCTTCATAGTAATTTGTAAAATATTTAAAATATATAAAAGAAAGGACCTCAAACGAGCAGGCCTTGGCACAATGGTCGAAGTTGCTCCATTGTAGCACGGAGGTCATGGTTCACATTCGAAAAAAACCTCTTCAATAAGAATGTAAGGCTGCATACATTGTCCCTTCCTGAAACCCCACAATGGAAGGAGCCTCATGCACTTGATACGCCTTTTACTTATGAAAAGGACCTCCACATTTCCTTACATCTTGTTGTCTTTTCTTGTATAAGCACGAACCAAAACCTACAAATCTACTTTATGTTTAAAATATCTTCAAGAAAACGGAGACAAAAGGATCTCTAACCAGCCCGCTAGTAAATAATGTGACATATTTTAATTTGGTATCATCGTTTTGTTAGGAAGTTAGGATGCAAGTTCTACATTTCTAAATTATAAGAAGCTACTCTTAGGGTATATATTAGAAATTTAAGTTTTAGAACCTTAATAAATAATACTCAACTCAACTCAATTCAACTAAGCTTTTTCCCAACTACATGGGGTCAGGTCAATTAGCTACATGAATCCTCTGCTCGTTCAAGGGCTAAGTAGACATTAAAATTACAAATAGTTATATATTTCTTAATTATCCTTGTCCATGTTATTTTAGGTCTTCCTCTATCTCTATCATTACCATGGATTGTTAATAGGTCACTCTTCTTGACTGTTGACTAGCATATCTAAAAGTCTTTGTTGTATATGTACAAACTACAAACCACCTTAATCAATTTTCTCTCATTATATCTTCAATTGGGACTTCTCATACAATTTCTCAAATATGCTCATTTCAAATTTGATCTTATAAAGTTTTACTCATATCCATTTTAACATTTGTATTTCCATTACATTAAGTTTGTTCACGTGATCTATCTTTATTGCCCAACATCATGTTGGATTAAGCATAGTTGGCTTAATAAAGATTTTTTTTTTAATTTTCCTTTCAGCTTCAATGGAATGCAACGATCATGTAATACTATAAAAGTACTCTCACACTTAACCCATCCTGTTTAAGTCTATGGTTCACATCCTCATCTTTTCTCTCCTTCTTGATGAATAATGGATCCCAAATACCTAAAATTTTCACTCAATATCTCCTATTTTTCAGTTTTCTCTATCACTTCATTTGTATTCCTACTTCTACTAAAACTGCATTTATTGTACTTGGTCTTCGTCCAACTAATCTTGAACCCTTCGGATTTTACAACGTCTCGTCAAAACTCTAACTCGGCATTTACTCCAGATTTAGTTTCATCAATTAGCACTATATATGCAAATAACATAGACCATAGAACTCTTCTTGCACAATTTAGACAATTCATCATAACCAATGCAAAAAGCTAGGGGCTTAAGGTAGATACTTAGTGCAAACCTACTATAATACCTTTAAACACAACGAGTCCCCAAGCCTAAATTAAGGAGGAAGGTTATGTTTGGTAGCTGACGGCCAGCGTATAACTTTGTCAGATCAACTATGATATAAATCTACTCAACCTTAACTATTAATACAATATGTAATTGTAAATAAACATATCACATGCCAACATTTTGAAACTTATTTAAATTTTTTTCCTACTATTGCCACGCATCACTTAGACAAGGTAAATCAATTAGGCATCAGCCAAAACTAAGAGAGAAAGGTATCACAACATCTTTGGGAGCAATTGATTGATTTTTTTTAAAGGAAATTAGAGATAAATTTATTAAAAATAAGGAAAGGCAAGATACAAGTAACTGTAGAGACCTCATAGGACAAAATGTCCTCACAAGGCACTTTTGTGGTCGATGCACATATTCCTCCTTCCCCTTAGCTAATTAGCTATACCACAGCCCTCGCAAATTATGGATTGGTTTTTGATAGTGGATGATGACATGATACTGGGAGACATGCAGATGCATTAGGTGTGAGAAAGGAACAGATGTGATGCTATAATTCCAAAGAGCAAAGGAAAGAAGTGTGCATAGATACTGCTCAATATGTTTCATATGATGATGAACTTCTGTTTGAAGCAGCCCAAACTCCTTTGATTAAGCAATTATGGACATATATCAATGCACTTTGGTAGGTTAAACTTTCCAGAGTTTTATGCTAATTACAAAGCACATACAGATAATCCAGCACGTCAAGCAATGGTGTGATGTTAGAGTCATCCAAGCCCCAAAGTTAGACCTTAGCAACAAAAACCATCTCCTGTTAGTACGAAGTGCCTGCTATGCAGGACTGTCTGCACATGCTTGTGATTGTAACAACTGTTACGACATTTTTTGTTCAGATCCAACTCATCTTCAAGTCAGTTTTTAAGATAATACAAGTCCACATGACTGCATATTAAAATCACAAGCAAATATACTAGACTGTCAGAGAAAAAGATTATATAGCCTTCACACAGACAAGCATATCTTCTCATGACCTAGAAGTCATGTTTCTACCAAACATTTAAGTAATAAAGGAGAGAAAGCTTTCATAAGTACCTTTCCCTATCAATCAATCTTAGAAGTCCAGTTACTGTTTTATGCTCAACTTCTGGACACAAAGAAAGATGTTTCCGAAACAAATGTAATCCCATGTCCCACAATGAACGCACATTTGGTGTTTGTTTCACGTATGTCCTATCAAGATATAAAGCTATACCACGAATCATCAACATCTGGGCACAAAGGTCCTGCCAGCAGTTCTCTACAAGAGATAAGAAAACCACCAAATCTGGACTCTGGCCAACCAAAGATTTTAGCGTTGAGGATATGTGAGCTTCACACTCCTGCTCAATCCGTTGATAGAGAGTCCCCCCCATCTTGTGCAGGCAGAGGTCAGAAACAGCCTAAGGACATATAAGTGGTTTATCATGAACACAAATATGTAAAAGTTAATAAATAAAAGAAAACATAAATAATGATAACAATAATGTCCTAAGACCAACCTGATAAAGCTTCTCAGAGTCACAAGGGTTTGGTTGCTTCAAGAATATTGCATTAATAGCTGACTTCAATGTTGCCCAAGTATCCTCTTCAAAATTTGGAGGCAGCTTCGGTTTAGCTTTATTGCAACAAAAGGAAAGTTGGGAAGAAAGAAAAGAAAGAAGAAAAGGTCAGATGCTTCTTTAAGACATGATGCAAAAGAGTACATGCCCATCAAAAATTTAAATTCAAAATTTTGAACCTCTCAATTTGCAGAAGATGTTAACTGTCAAGATATTACAATCAATATAAGACCTACCTGTTTGCAACTTATGTGTGCTTTAATAATACATTCTATAGAACAATAAACATTTCTGGAGTATAAGAACTTATTATCTGACTTTTATTTTGCAGCATAGTTGACCAAATAAACTTGCACCTAAGATAGAGTTGATTGCAATTAGAAAGAATAAAGATACTTGGGACTGAGATAAAAATAAATTTCAGAAGAGCAAGAGTGCAACTCATGCTACTCATTTTTGTAATTGAGAACATAATTTGTATTCTTCCCACGAAATTTAAATTATGATATCTGTCTTGTTGGCAGTTTCTGCCAACCAATTTATAAAACGTAAGTCGACATATAGCTCCATACTCAACTAAGCTTTTTCCCAATTACATGGGGTCGGCTACATGAATCTGCTTCCTCTCCACTCCGCTCTATCCAGGGCTCAATCGACATTCAAATTACAAGTAGTTATATCGTTCTTAATTATTTCTGTCCATGTTATTTTAGGTCTGCCTCTACCTCTATCATTACCATAAATTGTTAAAAGATCACTCTTCCTAACAGGAGATATATAGCTCTATACTAGTTGCATAAAAGCACAAATCAATCAAGACAAGCAAAACAAAATGCAAGACACAAAGTAGAAAAAACGAGAAGAGAAGGGGCAAGTTAGAGCACAAGTAACCAAGACGATGATAGCAAGAGCTCTTGCTGAACTGTTGCAGCAGGAAAAAGTAAACTTAAAAGCCTAATGCAGAGTGCAAACTGCAGAACAAGTAAAGATAACGGCAACATGGACACAAAAAACCCTGAACATGTATGTGAGAGTAACCCATAAAAAGGAGCTCAAAGCATAATTGTACACTAGTGTTGTCAAGGCAGCGCCTAGGCCCCTTGGGTAGTGGCACCGCCTAGACCACCGTCTAGGTGGTTTGGGAAGGTCTAAGCAAATATTTTTTTTTGAAGGATTTTTTAAATTTTTTTTTTTTTTTGTTAAAACCTGCTAAATCCTCTTCCTTCTTCCACTTTGACTTCTGAATTAAATTAATAATTACATATATATATATGGAGTGAGGGACCAATGAATAAATAAATAAATTTTTCCGGGACCTCTAAATAAATATTTTATATCCCGCCTTAACCCTGCCTAGGCCCCGCCTCGCCTAATTAAGGTTTACAGCCTACCACCGTCTTTCCACCTTGACAACACTGTCGTACACTGATCTGCTAGACAATAAAAATTGTCATATTTAATAAATCATATTTAATAAACCAGGAGCTGATTTAAATGCAAAAGAGATCAGCAAATGACCTAAGTTGAAAGTGATATGACTCAAGGAGATAGGGGTATTAACATAAAACTTTTCCTACAAAACAAGTGCCAGTCTGGGGACATTAACTATATTAAATGTGTTAAATGCATTGAATAAGAAGAAATCAAAGAAAGGCACAATTTTTTTCAAAAATTATTAAATAAAATCATTAGGAAAATTCAAGTGTAGAAGAACATAATAACTTAGGGGTAATAAAAGAAAATAAATTCTTCCGTAGAATTACCACACTTGAGGTGAAAAAGGGTTTAAGGAAAATGTAAAATGCAAAGGCTTAAGGACCGAATATTCCCATTGAGGTTTGGAAGGGTCTCTGGGAAGTCAAAGTGCTGTGGTTAACTAAATTGTTTAATAAATTGTAGGAACTAGAACTAAAAGAATGGTCGATGATTGGAGGAAAAGCTTTTCAATACTCATACATAAAAATTAAAGGTGAAATTCCAAATTGTGCAAATTATAGAGGGATCTAATTGATGAGTTGCACAATGAAACTGCGAAAGAGAGTAGTAGAGAAGCAAGTAAGAGTAGAAACTTTGTCGTTGGAAAATCAAGTTAGATTTATATTTTGAGATGAAACACGAAAGCTATTTGCAAACTAAGGAGATTGATTGATGAGGAATAAAGAGAAAAAGAGAGACCTTCACATGGTCTTTATTGATGTAAAGAAAACTTATGATAGAGAACCTAGAAGTATAATATGGTATGGTCTAGGAACAAAAGCTACAACTAGGAGGTTGACTTGTGCATAAATAAGTATGATAGAACGATAATCATAGTAAAAATAATCCGTAGGAGAAACGACTATTCCCAGTTACAATACCTTTACACCAAGGATCAACCTGAAGTCTTATCTTTTTGGCACTAGCTACAGATGAATTGACGACACATGCTCAACAAAATATTCCGAGGTGAATATTCTTTGTTGATGATATAGTGCTAATTGATGAAACTAAATCAAGATTCAAAAGTAAATGCTAAATTAGAGACTTTGAGAGACTTTAAAATCTATGGTTGTGTTTGGTTTGTGATTAAAAAAAAGGACACATTCTGAAAACAAAAATTCAGAAAACGACTTTTTATCACTTTCTGAAAATTGATTGTTTTCTAAGTAAAATATTTTATAACTATTTTTGAAGTCAACTAACCAAACATATTTTCCATGTTTTCAAATTTTCAAATATAAAAAACCATATCCAAAATCACAAACCAAATGGGCCTAAAGGATTCTAGATTTGTCAGGCTAATACTAAATATGTTAAATGTAAAATTTCAGGGGAACTAGAAAGTAGAAGTAAATATGAAAAGATAATGAAGATTGAAAGCAAAGAGAAACCAAAGAGTGAAAACTTTAGGAATTTTTGATCAATTATTCATCAAGAGAGAGAAATAGAAGAAGATGTGAACCATAGAATTAAAGCAAGAGCCCTCTTGCTTGGTGTCTAGCTG
The DNA here is from genome assembly GCA_035771175.1 of Paratinospora sagittata. Classification (NCBI taxonomy): domain Eukaryota; kingdom Viridiplantae; phylum Streptophyta; class Magnoliopsida; order Ranunculales; family Menispermaceae; genus Paratinospora; species Paratinospora sagittata. The sequence continues at coordinate 271,674 of CM069612.1, forward strand.
GTCCCTGTCACTTGACCACTGGTTTTCAAAAGTGTGTGTGAGTTTATTGTATAGTTTTCATTCAAAAAAAGAATTAAAGCAAGAGGGGTTGAGTGGAAGAGTGCTATATGATCAACATATCCTATTAAAGTTGAAAGAAAATTTTTATAAGACCGCAATTAGGCCAGCTATGCTTTATAGAATAGAGTATCGGGCAATAAAGAAACAAAATGTTAACAAACTACATCTATCAAACATGCAAATGTTAAGATGGATATGGTAAAAACTTTAAAAGATTAAATAATCAATGAATATATACAAGGAATGCTATTGGTAGACCCAATTGGATGTGCTAGGTGGAAGAGTGATCTATTAAGTATTAACAATTCACGTCAATGATGAAGGCAAAGGAAGACCAAGAATGACATGAATAGAGAAAATTAAGAAAAATAACAATTTGTAATATAAAAATCAACTCGTCGCTTGATAAAAGCATAATGAACGAAGCATAGTCATGTAATTGACACCATATAGTTGAGAAAAAGACTTTGTTGAATTGAGTAGAGTCGAGGTTATTTTGTGAAATATCAATCAAGAATACATGGAAGGTGGTCAACTTTCTTATGTACCCTCTGGATGGATTAAATTGTGGTTAGATTCATTTCCAATAATCCCCACAGCTAAAAAGACTCGTGAAGGAAAAGAGACCCCATGGGTCTAGATGATTATAAAGCTTTTGCCCAAATTCTTTTCAATTGCTTTGGACATTAATGACTTCATGAAAGTCACAGGAGAATTTTAGGGATTAACTTCTAGACTGTCATTCTAATAATACCCCTCATTTTCGTTCTCTGAGAAAATCACCAAGTTAAGAAAGGATCTTCCTGAACATCCGTCAGTACTTTTCCTTTTCAAACACGAAGTGAAAAAGAAAATGCTAACTTCAACTTTTATTAGAAGATATTCCTAAAGAATATAAAAGTTTATGAGATGGAAATACAATTTCATAAGTATAAGATAGATATTAAAGTACTACTAAAGAAACAAAATAAGATTTGTAGAACTCTAATTTAAAACAAAATTATAAATCTTGCTTTGAACCATAATATTTCATGGTAGAATGAGTTTTAAGCATATAAATATGTTTGTTACAACATAACTAAAAGAAACACATATCTTTACAACAATTAAATAGAATTATTGATACTTCTCTAGTCTCTACAAGTCGAATTTTCACAAATATTCTCCATGTTGAATTGGACGTCCCCAAATTAATTATAAATTTTAAGGAACCAAAGTTTAAGGCAAATTTCAGGTTTCCAATCCTTCCTTCGAAATTCTTGAGCATTCAAGTTTGTGTAAAAAAGGGTTAATTTCCTCCTCTATGGAGCTGAGATTCCTAGAGAAAAAGTTCTCGTTTCGAATAAAGGTGTTGTCGCGCTGCTAAGAGTTTTTTATGACTGAGGCTATAGGTTGGTAATGGACAGAAGAAAGGTGGAAAAGGAGCAGGAAATCATTGGCCAAGCTTTTTGAGCCACACCAATTTTCTTCCCAAAATCTCATTGTCTTCCCATCACCAACTCTATACTCTGGGAAGTTAGAGAACTCATGGAAAGATGAGGAAATGAACTTTTAAGGGCTCTTCTAGGTTGCTCTAGAAGCATCATAACTATTGCTCCTTATTCCATGCAAACTAATAATGAATTTGGCCCATAACGCCTCCTTTTCTTGATAGAAGCACCATACCCATTTCGAAGCAAGGGCTTCGTTTCCTTCTAAAATATTAGTAATAGCAAGGCCTCTTTTGCAAGAGGGTTTCGACACTACATTCCACTTGACCAAATGAGACTTCCCCCCTTCATCCACGCCTTGCCAAAAGAATGACCTTATATATCTTTCAATTGCAAGAACCGCCCCTCTAGGAATTTTGAAGAGGGAAAGAAAACAAGTAGGAGAAGCATTCAACACTGACTGGATTAAAGCTAACCTTCCGCCTCAAGAAAGGAAGTTTATCTCCCCCCCCCCCCCCCAAGCCTTCCAATAATCTTAGAACTTACACATCTCCAAAACTCTGCTTGAGAAGGTTCCCTACCAAAGGCAAAACCAAGTAATTCAGTGGCCAAGCTCCAACTTTTTTTTTTTTGGAGAAGAAACAACTCCATTTTTACAAATTGGCCCCTAGTGGGTATCAAGCCCACCTTTGGTAGAACCCACTAATCCCACATCAACCATAAGATTGGTCCCCCGAGGTAACGCCCAAGCTAGGGAACTATCGCCAACTCCGCAAGAAATCTGGTCGCTCACAGTCTGCTCCCATGCACACTCGAACTCAAGACAAGCTCCAACTTGACACCCCACCTTACTAGCCAAACGTTCAACAACCTGCTTATCCATGTCGATGCCCACTAACTAGCTTTTAGCCATTTTCACTTTTAACCATAAGATCCAACAGAAGCTTTGAAGCACTTCAACTTGCAGCCACCACATTGTCTTCACTACATCCAATAGGAGAAGTGTGTCATCTGCAAATTGAAGGTGAGAAACCTCGATATTGTTGCCACCAATAGAGAAGCCCTTAATGATTGAGCACTCTCTTGCTTTTGTAAAGATTTTGCCTAAGACATCAACCACCAATGTGAAAAGAAAAGGGGAGAAACGATCCCCTTTGCACAAGCCTCTCCCACCTAAGATTTTTCACCTATGTCTCCCATTAATAATCACTGGGAAGTTGGTAGATTATACGCAGCCATTTGTCCACTTTCCTCCATCTAGCTCCCAAGCCTTTCTTCTCCAAAGTAAAGTCCAAAAAGTCTCGGTCCACCATGCCATAAGCCTTTGCGAAGTCAACCTTGGACACCACCCCAGCTTTGTTTTTTGTTTTCGTAAAACTCTACAACTTCATTAGCTACTTAAACAACCTCCAAGATTTGTCGTCCTTGAATGAAAGTTGATTGTGTTTCTTCAATCATCAGGTGAAGAAGGGTCCCTCAATCTCATAGCAAGTACTTTTGAGATAATCTTGTAGATAGCTATAACAAGACTAATTGGTTTGTAATCTAAGATTCTCCAAGATTTGAGCTTTTTCGGCACAAGGCAAATGTAAGTTTCATTTGTACTTACATTGATAACCCCATTTTGGTAGAAATTATTTATGACTTGCATAATATCTCTTTTAAGAACCTCCCAAGCCTTTTGATAGAAGCACATAGAAAAACCATTCGGGCTTGGAGCCTAGCTCCCATCACGGTCTAAAATGGCTTTTTGTTACTTCCCCTTCCTTGAAAGGTCTCTCCAACTTTCCATATTTTCCTCATCTATGGTTTGCCAACGTTTGCCTTGAATTACCCAAGGCCCTGACTCATTGCAAGAGTAGAGTTTTTGAAAGAATGCAAAAATTACTTGGGTGAAGTCCTCCTCTCTTTCTACAATGTCCCCATTCTCTTCTTCAATTTTGGAGTTGTGTTTTTGGACTATGTTACCCGGACCCTTTACTTTAGCCCGACGTACCCATGTCCGACATTTCATGATACAACATGGGTTGGGATATGTGTCCAACACTTTAGATTTTAGAATATTACTATGTAGATTCTCCAATGAAAAGAAGAGAAAGCATGAAAGAAGATAATGACTAATATGTGAAATTCACTTAAGTGGGAGAATAAAACGGATAATAAATGAGTGAAAAAAGAAACAAAAGAAAAAACAACATATAATGTAACCGAGTCCCAATATCCCAGAATTTGAAAATGAACAAGTCAGACCTCTAGATATGTACCCGTATCCAACACCCATACCCGAGTCCAGGTAACATAGTTTTTGGACCTTCTGCTGTTCAATAATCCGTGGAAATTTTTTGAGTCGGTGCCACCCTCCCTTCATCCATTTTATCTAGGTTTTCTAATGAGCCATGTTGGCCTCGTTTGGACAAAGTCCTTCTAACTCCAGTTTCGCATCCTTTCTCATGGGATTCTCTAGTCCAACTTGCTCCCCCTTCTAGTTTATCGAGGTCCCCTATGATGATATTCAATTCCTTTTTCTTAATAGCGATGTTACCAAACTCTTCCTTGTTTCATTGTCTAAACTTGCCCTCAATTTCCTTCAACTTCTCCACGAATTTATGGCCTTCCCATCCACTCAGCCTACTCTCCTGCCACCACGTCTTAATGTTATGTTTGAAGTCCTTATGATCAGCCCATATGTTCTCAAATTTGAAAGGAGTAGGTCCCCAACTCATTTCGTCTGTGGTCATAACCACTGGGCAATGATCTAAAGTTAATCTTAGGATGGTTTCCTAGTGGTAATAGTGAATAATCTCTTCCCAACCTCTTGCAACTAGGAAGCGATCAAATCTGCTGCAAATAGAGAAGATTCTCTAAAGTTGGTCATACGAAAGAGTAACAAGCTGGTAGGAGTAGCATTCAAACCCACGTGCATATCTACATGCATCATGAAATTACCTATCAACTAAACAAGGCATCCTCATCAACAAAAGAAAGTAGCTAAATAATCTGCAAACCACTATTTGAACTGATCGACAGTCCACAAAAGCCCTCAAAAGAAAATCCAGAACCTCTAAACCATAATAAGACTAAACTTGACTTCTTCTATGCAAGTTCCAAAGTAAGATAAGATGACCTTCCAAAGGGGGTTTTTTAAGTACGTGATCTTGATTTCACTTATATAAGATTATTCTGCCATAAGATCAAAATTTTCCATGGTTCCTTTAATCTCTCTACGATAGTTATACAAAGAAAAAGATAAATCAGTTCTTCCCACTACGTCTTACTGTTATGTTTGAAGTCATTATGGTCAGCCCACATGTTCTCAACTTTAAAAAGGCAGCAGAAGACCCTCATCTCATTTTGTTTGTGGTCACAACAACTGGCACTGTTCAAAAGTTAGTAATCTTGGGACGATTTCCTAGATGTAATAGCCAAAAATCTCTTTCCCAACCTCTAGCAACTAGGAAGCGATCAAATCTACTGCAAATAAAGAAGATTCTCTAAAGTTGGTCATCCGAAAGTGTAAACTAAACTTGATTGACAAGCTGCTAGGAGTAGGAGTAGCATCCAAATCCCACATGTATACCTACACGTACCATGAAGCCCTGACAACTAAACAAAGTATGTTCATCAAGAAAAAGAAAAGTAACTAAATAATCTACAAACCACCATAAATCTCAATTTTTTTTCTCCACTCTAATTCGAACTGATTGACAATCCAAAAAAGGCCTCAAAAGAAAATTCACGAACCACTGAACGAACAACAATGACACTGAACTCAACTTCTTCTGTGCAAGTTTCAGAAGTAACATAAAAAAATAAAAAATAAAAAAAAAGACTTTTTTAGCATTGAAGAACAGTCATCAAAGGCTGGCCAAAGGGAATTTTTCGAGTACGTGATCTGAATTTTGCTCATGTCAGATTTCACCACCACGAGATCAAAATTTTCCCTTGTTCCTCTAATCTTTACATAACAATTAACCCAAAAAAAAAAAAATTGCAAATCAGTTCTTCCAAGTAAACACGCCGCACACTTCCTCACTCTCCAGATGCAAAATTCTCACTTTCTCACACAAACAAACAAAAAAAAAACCCTTCATCGACAACTCAAAGAATCATCAGCAGAAAGTGCTCAATTGCAACTCCCAAATCACCCCAAAAAAAAAAAAAAATTCATAACAATAAGCGTAATTTCATGAAAAAGATTTGGCGAATCTGGCCCAAAAATTCACTCAAAGAATCATCAGCAGAAAAACCTCAATTGCAATTCCCCAAAAAAAAAAAAACATAATAATAAGCGTAATTTCATTTAAAAAAAAAATTGGTGAATGAATTTTGGCCCAAAAAAAAAACCCTGGAAATGATTCAAGATCCTTTAAAGAGAAGAAAAAACAGACCTTTGAGAGGCTTGATGACGAGTTTCTTGGTAGGCTGAGGCGGAGTGGCTTTCTTTCTCGACAAATTCGCAGCCACACCCGAAATCGGCGAAACATCGACCGCACCAACACCACCGGTGGTTGCCACAGCAGCAACAGAAACAACCACATTAGACTTAATCATATCTTCTTCTTCTTCTAGTTCTTCCATAGCGACTGCTTCTTCTTCTTCTTCTTCTCGTTCGAACCGCTGCAATCCGTTCTTGTCCGTAGATGAGGCAAAAGCTCCTCCTCCTCCTGTTGCTGCTGCTGCTGCGGTTGATTTCGCCTTCTTCATGCTGTTATTGTTGTTGGTGTGAGGGCGCTTTGGAGGAGACATCAATTAAGCGAAGCACATGGTGAATGGTAGTGGTGGTATTGGTGGCGACCGTGAAGCTCACAGAATACAAGAGGAGAAAAGAAGAGAGAAAAGAGGGGCGTGCTGTTGCTGTTACTGCCGCTGCTGTCGCTGCGTATCAATAGATTTTTTATTTTTTGCTCTTTTTTTTTATATTTTTATTTTTACTTTTTTTATTTTTTACTTTTGGGTTATTTTCTTAAGAAGAGAAATATTTGTTAACACAATTTATTGATATTGTATTTGAAAGTTGTTGGATAGCCTTGAATTATGTATTGATGCGTGATTCAAAGCGATTCAACGAATTTTAAGAAAAATGTCAATAAAGTATATTTTAAAAGCATTTTCCTCGTGATAGTTTTATGTTCTTTTTTTTTTTTTTTTAAGGGACGGGTCTGAACTGGGTTGCGAGACGACTCGTCAGATGAGTCAACTCGAGTGGCAACATGTCATTTATTACATAGGAGGACAACTTAATTTAACTCAACTAAGCAATTTTTTCCCTAAGTATATGGGGTTCGGTCCACGAATCCACTTCTTGTTCGGTCCACGAATCCACTTCTTCATTCTTCTTTAGTATACTCCACTCTGTTAAGAGCTAGTGACGTTGGCATTCAAATTATAAAAAGTCAAATAGTTTTTAATTATCTTTGTTCGTATTATGTTCTTCTTTTGGGGCATTTTCTCGATGATTATATGATTTTTTGGGTGTGCTTTGAATCGTGGGTTTTAAATTGATGAGTTTGAGCTGCCTTGGGCACAACTCGAATAAGTTAGCTTGGGTTGTTTTCTTGACGATTCTTAGTTCGGAACATGTTTTCACAAGTTAACTCATTCATGCCATGCCTAAGCCAATTTGAACTAGTTAATTTATAACCCACAATTCAAAGCAAACCAAAAATTCATAGAATCGTCAAGAAGACACCTCAAAAAAAAAGAAAAAACAAACAAACAAAAAACAAAACAAAACAAAAACAAAGAAAAAGAAAATTAAAAAATCTATTTAAAGCAATCAACAAAGACCTCATTCAATTTAGCATTAATGCAATCTAAAGGTGACGAGATGTTATAGTTTGTAATGCAGCACAACATCTCGATCAATATAGCATTATTCATAAAGTTATATGAAATATTTTTTATTAAATAATAGAATAATAATAATCAATGAATAAAGTTAAACTGATCGGGATGTTGTGTTGCATTACAAACTATAACATCTCCTTACCTTTAGATTGCATTGAAATGTACTAACATATGATTCGATAAATTCTAAAGATGTTAATGTGATACAATTTGTATTGCAATCCCCTAAACCTATCTAATTAATGTAGCACTAATCTATATTTATTACTGTCATGCAAGTAATAAATGACATTTTGTCACTGGAGTCAACTCATTAAAGTAACTGATTCTAACCCTTTAGTTCCAAAACCATGATTCATAACGGACCCAAAAAAAATATAGAATCATAAAGAAAACGCCCAAAAGTTTAAAAAACAAGAAAATAATACGAGCAAAGATAATTAAGAAAGATTTTACTTCTTATAATTTAAATGTCACCATCATTAGCTCTCAACAAAGTGGAGTACACTGGAGGAAGTTGATTCATTTACCGAACCCCGTGTACTTGGAGAAAAAAATGCTTAGTTGAGTTGAGTTAAGTTGTCCCCCAATTTAATAAATGACACGTTGTCACTTGAGTTCACTCATTCGACGAGTTGTCTGAGTTGGTTCAGATCCTTTCATTCAGAAACCATGATTCCAAACGGATCCAAATAAGAACATTAATCGTCAAGAAAACAACCCAAAAGTAATTAAAAAATGGGAGCAACTAGTTAAACCACAAAAAATGGCTATTCACAATGCAGACTATTCCTACCACAGAATTTGAAGAAAAGTTTTTCTTACCACATTTAACTTGCCAAAAAGGCCCCTCTCATAATTTCAAATAATTGCAAACTCCCTCCAGCCCAACCTTATGTTCATCCAAAACCACTCTCCATTCTTCCTCATTTTTAACACTCAAAACCCTAAATCACTACACTCAAAACCCTCAAAATCACTTGCTACCGTGCTAGAAGACCATTTTCAGTGAAAAAATTGGTGTTATTGGCGGAGTTTTCATCGTTTTTCTCAACGCCAAACGCGATTACAATTCGAAATTTCGAGGATGACAAGCACAAAATCGATAAGAGATTTGCTATTTTTTTTTTTTTTAAATTATCATATTCAACATTTAGATCTTATAAAATAGTATGTTTTGGTGTTTTTGTTCGTGGAAAAATGTTGCGGGATGTTCATGGAAATCACCATGGAAGAACGAGACTGCGATCGGTTTGGTCGTGTGATATCGAATCGATCGTAGTTGTTCAGTCAGTCTCGACGAAACCTACATTTTAGGTTTTGTCTCCTCTGACCGAACCGTATATATATATTTATTTTAAATCATTTTGTTTATTATTTATCATGTTTTACATGTAGAATGACGAGGAAAATGTGAGTGTATCATCAAGTCAGCTAAGTACTTCTTAGACCCAACCTATGACATCGGCTAGGAGACGACGCATACTTGAATCGAATTTGCCTAGTACCTGGGAAGATGTAGAACAAGAGGATGTTCAGCAAGAAGACGAAGTAGATGAAACTACCGCAAATGTAACTGAAGGTAATACTAATGCAAGAGATGTTCCGATGGAGGATGATGGTGTGCCTTGTTCTGGAGGCCCTATTGATACTTCAATCCTCGCTAGCTTTAAGAAACACATTGCTGCATTTATTTGAGAAATCAAGTAAATGATTATTTGTTTTAATTGAATAGTATATATTCTTGATGACGTGTGTGTTGAGAATGGTAATTTAATATAATCTTTGTTTATTTTTTGTGTTGACAGCATCGTGATTTACTTCGTTGTATAAAGGAGTGGTCGTGTTGAATCTGAGATTCCCTCTACTACGAGTGATGAAGCAGAGCCATCAGTATAGAGACCGAGAACATACACTCGCAAATGCAGGGGCAATCAGTAGATTTGGGAGGGTTTATTTGATCAAATTGTTGTGTTTCATTTGGAACTGTAACATATTTTCTTTGTAATTACTGTTATGTAACAATATTTTTTGTAATGATTGTTATGAAATTATGTTTTAATGTACGATATATGTTTTATCATTGGTGCAATTGGGTTTTTTTTGTCATCCTTGAATTGCTTTGGAATGGTACATTGAAATAAAACAGGTGTTTCGATTTATGTTGGCGTTAGAAATGGAAAAAAAACCACTAATATACGGTTCAGTGTTAGAGTACCAAACCAAAGCACTGGGTTCAGTACCACAACACAAAATACCTATAAGGGGTTCGGTACTATGGTACCGAACCGGGAAATCTTATTTGGTGTTTCCCGACCGAACTATACGTTGGTGAAGGATATGAAAGTGCATAGTTCGGTTGTGGCCTACCGAACAATATTCCGAGAATGTGGTTCTACGTTTTATTCGATTCCTCCAGACAAAATAGTTAATTTCATTATTTTTGTGGTATAGATAGTAATTTTGTGGTATATGTAGTGGTTTTGGGTGGTGTTTGCGGTACCGAACCATGTCTCTCCATTCGATGAATTGTGACTGATATTGTCTAACACGGTTTGGTATTGTGGTACCGAACCGAGAGACACGGTTCGGTAAGCAAGTACTAAATATCACAAAAAAAACCATCAATTTTATTAAACTGAATTAACATAAACAACTTGTATACATTGCTCAAAATGACAAAACAATATGCAAGTCACATAACATGGAAATGTTTTGAATCTACAATGTGTTTAGATTTACGGTATCTGTTGGCCCAGTATTATAGTCCAAGAGAAGAAGTGAATTGGACTTGGCAGATTTTCACGTTACTTTTTGGATATTTTAATTAAACGAATGAAATGCGCAGTAGGTAACAATTCAAATAACAAATGCAGGAAAAATAAATGAACACAGAAAATTTAGAGTGGTTCGGTTCTCCTTGAACCTACATCCACTACCCAATCACCACGATAAAGATTTTCTAATACACTATTGGCTAGTCAACTTACAGGCGTGATTAGAAGCCGTTTACAGAAGTCAACACCAAGGCTTGGCTCAAAGCCTTACACTAACCAACACAAGGGCTTGGTTAGAAAGTCACACTTGTAACCAACTTACGGGCGTGGTTACGTGCCCTACAAATAAGATAATGTCCCAAGTTGGCAAACACGTCAACAATACATAAAGATTACAAATGATATTGAGAAGTGTTCAATAACACTCTCAACAATATAAACTTACAATCTTGAATGAGTCAACAAGACTATTCCAACTACTATGATTTTAAATGATGCAAAGTGTTGAAATAATTTCTTTTTCTCAAATGCAATCGATTCAAATATATATGATGTAAAATCGTGAATCTAATATGCACAACTATTAAGATATTGATTTTAAACAATGATAAGTTTAAAGCACGAGAATCAATATACAATGATGATAAAAAAAACTTGATGATTCTAAATGAATATATGATTAAGATCAAGAATCAAACAAATCAAGTATTAATCTAAAACTTCGATTCAATAAAATATAATGTTAACACATGAATCGATATCACAAACTATTTATGAAACCACTAAGCAAGGTATTTTGTTATGAAGATCAAGATGGGGTTTCACAAACACAACTCAACACAAAATCAATTTTAAAGATGACAATAAAAGCACAAAACTGATTTGCACAAACCAATATCACAAGAATCTAGATATAGAAATGTATACCCCACTAGGGAAGTTTGAAGTTCCAAGATTATTCTTGTGTGAAGTTGAATGAGAGAAATCATGATCAAGACTCAATAGAAGATGTAGAAAACACTTAAATCGTCTTGAACATTTGCACAAAAGAAACTCTCAAGTTTCTCAAAGTTTTGAAAGATGTGGAAAATATTTTGGAAGATTGGATCAATAGATCAAATGTTGTTGAACTTTTGCTTTCAAAGAAGATGTAAATCACATAAGAACTTGTTGTTGGCTTGTATAAAAACTAATACAAAAAATGCACAAGTTCTCTAAGTTTTACAAAAGTTGCTCTTCAAATGAGCACGTGTGATATTTATAGATAAACGCAACACCAAGGTAGAGGAACGCGTTCTTTAACACAGGAGCATGTTTCTGGTTTGAAATCTGAAAAATCTCAGATTTCCCTCTAATTAAGGAGCGTTCCTTACTTAAAAGAGCGCGTTCCTCAATATGTTTGTTAGGCATAGGAACAAGTTCTTTCAACAAGAACCACTGACTCTTAATTTTTTTTTTATTTTGCCCTTGGCAACAGGTACGTGTTCTTTTTTAAAGGATCACGTTGCTTTTTCCTGATCAGAAAAACTTTGAGTCTCGAAAAAAACCACAGGAGTGCGTTCCTTACTATAAGAGCGCGTTCCTTTATTGAGAAGTGAAAGAAACTCAATTTTTGATCATAATAGTTTTAGGACATTGTAAAAAACATAGACTAACATTTTAAAAATATTTTTGACAAGATTGAGGTACAATTAACAATTTTAAACATTAGTGATTCGATCGATTAAACCAATGATCAAAGCAATAAGAACAATATATGTGAAACGATAAAATCATGCAAAGTTGACCATATGAATGAATGTTAAACATTGATCAATATATGTATGATAAACAATTATAACTAAGTGATAGCATAATTGTCAAACTGATATGTGTGCATGCATGATTAATCATATAATAATGTATATGCATGAGAATGATAAACTATATTTATGATTATTGAAAAGATACAAATCATGTGTGGTTGGAACATGTAAATGTTACTCTACAGCACTAAGATTCGAATACAACCATGAAGCTCTTGAATCTTCGTAAGGTGTTGTTCCTTCTACATGCTTTGACAATGCAGTTGAATCCATTTGATATATCTAGTTCGCATTGAAACAACTACGTCAAAGAGATTAGTTATCACAAATATGTTGCTTGTAATCATCAAAACAAAACTGAGTGAGAGTAGTTACATCAACAGTATCTACGTTGGTACTTTCGCGGTCCAATTTGTATACAATGTATGACATCTCTCATTTTTTGGCAATGAGAAGGCAAAATCTACGCCAGTCTGATGATACTGGAGGTATGGGGCATGAAGGATGAAACACAACCTACCACGAACACAGTCATATCATTATTTGCATTATATAAAGACACATATTTGTTTTCAAAAGTAATAAAAATTAAAATCTGGTCATACCTGCACAAAGTAGTTGTTGTTGACATAACCAATGTCACACCCTGCCCGGGCGCGCCTAAATCGGTGGAACACTCACAGGCGGGGCGCGAATGCATTATACAGTTACCGAGTGCGCAGGTACCCAATTGAGTACAAATTTGATTTCATTAATTTCAGAATGTATTTGTAGAGGTAATATAATTAAGGGAACAACCTCCCCCAAATCTCCCTATGAATAAACAAAGGGGTACAAAATGTGGGCAAAAAAACCTCCACCCAGTACACCCTAAATTCCTGAAAAATTGGATAACAACGGGGTGAGCTATTTGCCCAGTGGGTAAAATAGTTCGTGAATATGACAATTAATAAAGGAAACTTTATAATCAAATATCACATATACACAACATAGCATCATAATCAGTACAATATGAATGTATGCATGACACCGTCTTATAATGGTTCCATGATTGTACGTCGCCTTGAGTTCACGTACAGATGACCATCCCCAGGTAACCCCGGGTTCTCATTGTATGTCCCTCCCCAAGGTCGTCGCCCTAGATTCACGTACAGATGTCCATCCTCAGGTAATCCCGGGTTCTCATTGTAAGTACCTCTCTAGGGAAATATCAAGAATAGTGAGCATTGCTTCTAACTATTTTGTGGATCATGAACCACTCACGTCCTTAGGTAGTGCTTATGTATGATGCCAATGCATGAGCAGGTCCAGTCTTTACTAACATTAGACAGGATTTGGCAGCGTCTGATAATTCTTATCAGGTCAGTATTACCACGTGCAATGTTAGGATATCCAGTATCACTTGTACAAACTGATAGCTTTCAAATAAGACCAACCAGATTAGTCTCCAGTTGAGAGGTGGGATACGAGGTTCACTTAAATACCAATCTTCTAGAGCAGCACGTTGCCTCCTGTTTACTATTTAAAGTTACCGAGGACAAGACTAAGTCTGGTTGAGTCAGATTGACCACTAATCTGGCGTAGTAACAGTGTAATACATGAACTCCAAATATTCAGACATAAGTATGACAAGTATTAACATTATACAGAATAATGTAGTGTAAATGAATAATAAACATAATGATAAATGAATGTAAACTTTAATAAAAGTCATAAGATACGCAAACCTACGTTTCGTTCCCCACCTTCAGATAAAACTATTTTTTATAACTGGCGCCTTCTCCCGAGTAGAACCGCCTTGCACGGAGAGCAAGAGAGTGATAAACCAACAAGGAGAGCAAGATAGAAGAGTTGGTTAAGGTGTGAAAATGAGGGGGAAAGGGTTTTTTTTTATAGGAAAAGGGACGCCTGAAGTTCATTTTTTTTTGTGTAATTTAGGTGTATTACACTCTTCCCCCCTTAAAGGAATTTCTCCTTCGAAATTTCAGTCTATGTAGTGATGATTATTGCATTTGTGAGATTCACCGCCTTCGTTATCAATCTCTAGATCAGGGAAATGTTGGTAAGGTCCCTAAACTATATTGTGGCCGGTGAAATCCTCAACATCATTAAAAAATGGAGAGCAAATAGAATCGGATTCGTCACCAAAAGGTTCTGACATTTGCCTAACAGATGGTAGTGTAGGGCACTGCAAGTTGCAGCGTTTCAGGGGAGGTAGGTTGAGCGACAAAATGTTTTTTCGTGCGGTTGCCCGAATCCGGCCTCCTAACAATTTTGGTAGGAGATCTTGCCAGGATGAGGGCACTGGATTATTTTGGGTAATATTGTTACGATATAGCCATGCACACTCTGGCGATAAGGATCGCAGCCGCTGAGGCGAGGGAGTTGGTGAGGCAAAGTAATTGTGGGTTGACTCAGAACTTGAAGGATTCTCCATTGGTTGCCAAGCAGGCCAAGAAGTGTATGACTCGTTACTCCTGTCTGTGTTGTTTTCAGACATCTGCATGGTTAATTAAATGAAACAATATATTAAGATATTGTAAAAGAACTTCCACAATTTCATTGACAAGTGAAATAGTACAATGCATCACATCATCAACTATTACTAGAAAACAATTCGGGGTATTTCACTTTAATTGTTTCTTCTAGTTCCCAAGTTGCTTCTTCTAGTTCCCAAGTTGCTTCTTCTACTCCGTGGTGATCCCAGAGTACTTTTATAAGTGGACTGCTACATCGCCTCAGTTCCTGAGTTTTCTTATCAAGAATCTGTATTGCTCTCTCCTGATATTTGTTTCCTTCTTCAACCCGGACTTCGACTAGAGGGATGATATGTGAAGGACCAGGACGATACTTTTGAAGCATGGATATATGGAAAATGTCATGAACCTTAGACATGGATGAGGGAAGGGCTAGACGACATGCTAGTTTGCCAATACATTCGACAATTTGAAATGGGCCGATATATCGTGGAAAGAGCTTTCCCTTGATCCCAAAGTGTTGGACACCTCTTGTAGGCTGAACTTTTAGAAAAACAAAGTCCTTCTTCTCAAATTCTAGAGGCTATCTCCGCTTGTCGGCATAGCTCTTCTGTCGACTTTGTGCTACACGAAGTCGCTCCTTAACTAGTGTGATATTCTCAGAAGTCTCTTGAACTAGTTCTGGCCCCAGCTGCGACCGATCTGCCATATCTAACCAACATACCAGAGATCTGCAAGGGCAACCATAGAGAACCTCGTATGGTGCCATGCCGATACTAGTTTGGTAGCTGTTGTTGTATGCAAACTCAGCCAAATGTAAGTGTTTTGTCCATCCATCATGAAAGTTCAAAATGCAACATCATAACATATCCTCCAAGATTTGGATTAAGCACTCTAACTACCCGTTAGTCTGAGGGTGAAAAGTTGTGCTCATGGTGATCCTGGAGCTCATTTTACTCTGGAAGCTTTGCCAAAATTTTGATGTTAATCGAGGGTCGCGATCAAAGACGATCGTGAGTGGTATGCCATGGAGGCGAACAATTTCTCTTTCATATAATTCGGCTAGCTTGGCGGGGTTATCCGTGAACTTTATTGGCAAAAAGTGTGCAAGCCATGTAAGTCTGTTAGTGATAACCCAGATTGCGTCTTGCCCTTTGGTATTTCGAGGCAAGGCCGTAACAAAATCCATTGCAATGTTCTCCCATTTCCATTTTCCAATAGGTAAAGGCTGGAAAAGTCTAGAAGGAAGTCTGCGTTCTGCCTTGACTTGTTGGCAAACGAGACATCAAGCAACGAAGTCTGCAATAGCCTTCTTCATACCCGAGAACCAGAATTGTCGCTTGACATCCTTGTACATTTGTCTCCCCCAGGATGCATAGCAATTCTTGAGCAATACATTTCAGTAAGCACTTCTTTCCGAACCTCAGGATCGTTTAGTAGACAAAAGGCGTTTTTTGTAGAAAACTACCTCGTCATCGGAGGCCGACCAGTGAGGAAGGTCTTGTCCACTGAGTAGAAGTTCTCTTTTCTCTATTAACATTGGGTCGTTGGCTTGAGCTGCAGAAATTTTTCGAATAAGCTCAAAGTTGGCTGATACTTGAGAGAGTCGTGATCTTTCTCCCTCTTTGATGAGATGTAAGTTAAAATTCTCCATCTCAGTAGCCAACTTCCCCATTTCAAAGTTTAGAGTACAAGTAGCAACATAAGATTTTCTACTCAGGGCATCAACCACAACATTGGCTTTTCCGGGATGGTATTGGAGTTGAAAGTCATAATCTTTCAAAAATTCCAACCATCGTCTTTGCAGTAGTTTAGGTCTCTCTGAGTGTAGATGTACTTGAGACTCTTGTGATCCGAGAAGACCTCAAACCGTTCACTGTATAGATAGTGACGCCATAACTTTAGCGCGAATACGACAGCTGCAAGTTCCAAGTTATGCGTTGGGTAATTACCCTCATGAATCTTTAATTGCCTAGAAGCATATGCAACGACCTGGCCTTCTTGCATTAGTACTGTACCTAAGCCTTGGAGAGAGGCGTCGGTGTATAGTAAAAATCCAACTCCATTTCTTGAAGTGATTAGTACTGGTGTTATCGTGAGGCGCTTCTTCAATTCCTGAAATGACGATTCATAGGCGAAATTCCAGATGAACTACACGTCTTTCCGAGTGAGCTTGGTCATAAGTTCAACAATTTTTGAGAAGTCCTTAATGAAACGTTTGTAGTAGCTAGCCAAACCAAGAAAGCTCCTGATTTGAGTAATTGTGGTAGGTTGCTTCCAGTTCAAAACCGCTTCAACTTTTGAAGGATCTACCTCAATGCCATTGCCTGAAACCACATGACCTAGGAATTAAACTCTCTTCGCCCAAAATTCGCATTTACTCAATTTTGCATACAACTGATGGCTTCTTAAGGTTTGGAGGACAATCCTCAGATGTATCTTTTGGTGTTCCTCAGTTGAGGAATATATCAAGATGTCATCTACAAAGACTACCACGAATAGGTCTAAATATAGTCTGAAGATGCGGTTCATCAAATCCATTAACGCTGCAGGTGCATTCGTTAGACCGAACGGCGTGATTAAGAACTCGTAAAGATCGTACCGAGTTCTGAAAGCTGTTATATTTATGTCTGATTCTCTGATCCGGAGTTGATGATAGCCGGATCGTAAATCAATCTTAGAGAAATATTTTGCATCTCTAAGTTGGTCGAACAAGACATCAATCCTGGGTAATGGATATTTGTTCTTGATGGTGGCGTTATTCAACTTGCGATAGTCGATGCAAAGTCGTAACGAACCATCCTTTTTGTGAACAAATAGAACAGGAGCACCCCAGGGTGATGAACTCTTTATGATGAAGCCATTACTCTCTAATTCCTTCAGTTGTTTGTCCAACTCAACCAGCTCGACATTGGACATTCTGTATGGTGGAATTGAGATAGGTCCAGTATCTGGTATGAGTTTGATCTCAAAATTTAATTCCCGAACTAGAGGTAGACCTGAAAGGTCATTTAGAAAAACTATTAGGAATTCAAATATAACCGGGATATCATGTACTTCAAGAGGTTACATTGATGATGATTCATTGTCATCACCAAGGGACAGGGCTCGGAGCTGTGCCTTAAGGAGTGTAACAGTCGAGTTGTGTATCCATTTCCTCGTTCCCTGAACTTTGACAAACTCCCCCATAGGCAAGGTTAACTGGACTTGCTTCTTCAAGTAATCGATCTTTGCATTTAGTGGTGCGAGCCAATCCATGCCGAGGATGATGTCGAGGTCTTCAATGTCCATCACTAAAAGATCTGCATAAAATATATGTTAAAGTTCACATGTAGAACACTCCAATTTCACGTTAGTACCATATCCTAACGGTGTTGAGACATAGATTGTGATGTCTATGGGTTCAGGTTGCAACCTTAAATGCCGTACAATGTAGAAGATATAAAGAAGTGCGTAGCACCCGAATCAAACAAGACATGCACCATTGTACTGAATAAGGGAAATGTACCTTCGACTACATTATTATCTAGGAGAGGTTGTTGAGCGATGGCAAATGCTCTGTCCTGTTGCCTTTGCCCCTGGTTCTGCTGGTTCTGCCTCGGCTGGGCGTTAGTAGCAGGTGGGGCTTGTTAGACTGGAACTTCAGGAATAGGCTGTTGCGGTTGTGGAGGGTGGGGACAGACATTTCTTACATGACCCAGCTGGCCGCAGTTGAAACAAGTTAGCTTCTGCTGCTGAGGCGCTTGTTGCTGGTTCTGTTGGCCGTGCTGAATGTGGTGTTGCTGACCACCACCTCTACCATTGCCATATCGTCGGCCACCCCTGCCATTGCGGCCTTATTGGTTATGATTCTAAAAACCCTGCTGGCCAGGGTTAGAAGTTTCAACCGCAGGTGCTGTTGCTTCATGTTTTTGTACCGGGGCTGGGAGGGCTGGGTTTTGATTAAAGTAGGGCTTCTTCTTGTTGCCCTAATGATTGCCCTGCTGGGAAAACGTTACAGGCCATTTTTTCCTGTTCATTCTATGTTCTTGCTCAGATTTCTCCTGCTTAAAGTTTGTGGCCTTATTGACCAACTCCCTGTAATTCTTGAGATCCAAGATCGACAGGGCCTGTCTGATGTCAGGGCGAAGGCCATTATAGAATTTCTCAGCCTTATCTTGCTCTGTTGAGATGTTAGAGAGGGAGAAGACCAATAATTCCTTAAACTTGATAATATACTTACGTACTGTCATGCTGCCCTGGTAGAGTCTGGCAAACTCCTGGCACTTCTGTCTCTTTAATGAACAGTAACTTGAACTCTAGCCACGTCATGTCTGTTACGTTGACCTTTGGGTCTTCCTTCACTGTTATCCACCAGGTGTTAGCTCCACCAACAAGTTGGTAGGAAGCCAGTGAAATTTTTTGACCCTCGTCGACTCTCATAGCCTTGAGAGCCTTCTTCGACTCATCAAGCCATTTTTGCGCTTCATCCGCATCAATGGTGTCAAAAAAGGTAAGGGGTTGTAGCCTCTTATACTTCGTGATCTGGTTGGTTTGAGTTTCTGACCTAGATCGAACAGGTGCCTGTACGGTGACCACCTGATTGGCCGCAATCTCACGGACGACTGTTTGAACTGTCATATTCATCACTTCAATGAATCCAGCGAAGAAGTGTTCCATGCTCGGAGGCATGACAAAGGGTGTGGGTTGAGGTGGCACTGCCTACCCAGAAGTAGTGGCAGTGTCGTGTGTGGCCTGCTCTGTCCTCGGAGGCAACGATTCCTGATTTTGTATTACAGGAGGTGCCTCCTCTGCTGGACGGACTATACGTGGCCTTCCTCTCTTTCTTGTTTGCATTTTCTCACTAGTAAGGAGAAAAATAAACTCTGCTTTAGGAACCGTAGCCAAGTATAGTGATATGATATTCTCAGCAATAAGTTCGAGAGTTCTGCAATATAAAACCACTTATTTTTCTAGGTATAGTGTAAGGTTTTTTGGTGAGGAATCAAAAAATCTTATGTGCCTCGTATGTTTGGCCATGGTATAAAACAAGGTCAGAGTGTTATATAATAAGTATAAAATCTTGAAAGAGCTACAAATATTTTGGTTCTGGTTTGCGAACATACATATATTTTTGAAAATTCATACGAGTCATAAAAGTTTTAAGATTTGCCTTGGTAAATATCCTGATCTAACGTTCTATCGCATTCTTATGTGTTCAAACTCTTTTTCTTAGTCTTTTCAACTTTTATCCAAATTCGTGTGTCCCATACCACATGAATTTGGTAATAAGGGGTTCAACCAAGTTAAGTTGTATGAACACGGTCTCTACAAAACATCCGCGGGAAAGAAGTTCACTAATAGTATCATCCAAGTTTACTCGTCCCATACCGTTTAAAGTAATTCAACTTTCCCCAAATGTTTTTTCCACACAAGGTCGTGAGTTTTCTTATTTTCACGTTTTATTTAGTATCTTCCAATTTTGTTGTGTCCCATACCACTCCAAAGTTAGTGAGACAAAAGAAAAAAATGGTCGTAAGTCAGCCCACCAAACATAGTCTCAAACGAACATTTCATACATAAAAAGAAAATATTTACAATGTCAGTAATTTTCCTAATTTCCTTGCCTACTACTCCGCCTAGACCTCCTGCTAGTTACAAAATGACTACTAGAAGAACGTTGAGAGGCGTGATGCAGTTCTTCTAAGGTTTGCTTACTTGACATCAAAACGTTCTGGCCTTCCTGCACCCGAGCAAGATTGGACACTATCGAATGTAACTGGTCAAACGGGTTAGCCTGTTGTCCCATAGATGGTTGGTTGGCCGGTTGTCCCATCGATGGATGGTAGGTTGACTGTCCCATAGGTAGAGGGTATGCTGTAGGCATTGGTGGAAAGTATTGGTCGTATGGTTGACTTATAGGTGGAGGGTAGTTGGTTTGATTATACGACGATTCCCTAACTGGGATTTCTTGGATGGTTGGATATGGTTGAGTCGGAAAATTTTGAAAAAGTGGACTCATTGGGATATCCTGTCTTCCAAAATTTGGTGCAGCACAATTTTGTTGATGTTGGTTCACAGGAAATTGTGGATTCGGCTGGTAAGGTACCGTAGGAGTTGGAAACTCTTGAGACGTTGTATTTTCATGTGTTGGGAGGTTCTAGGGAGGTGGATTTGCCATAACTCCCTGTCCACCTTGGTTTGGTTGGGGTTGATCAAGGTTTCCCGCCTGGTTCCCAAAGATTCCACGGTAAAATGTTCATTGGTTTGATCATTATTTGGGGCTGGGTTCCCTCCAGTGCTCTGACTTGGTGTTTCCCTGGTGGAAATTTTGCTCCGACTCTTTCATCGATAACCTTCAGTGTTATTACTGGCCCTTCCACTATTTTCCCTTGAAGTTGCACCAAATAATTCCTCATCAGTCACCCCTCCTTTTGAGGTGAAAGTTTTGGAAATGGAAGATTGTGTAACAACCTTGGTAATCTTTGTTGAAGATTCATCAAAGGTGTTGATGTTTGCATCGTTCAGTATCTTCATGATTAAGACTCCATAGCCGAGGTATTCCTTCTTTGTAGGGTTTTGGATTACCCTGGACATTTGCTGGATGATGATGTGAGGTTGGGAGACTGAAATTCCCTTTTCTAAGCAGTACAAGACAAGTAGTTGAGCCATTTACATAGAACCTCTAGTCACCACTTCTGGCAAGATGTTGTCGACTACAACTTTCCTAAGGCCTGCAAGGGTTGGTCTTAGGAGATTATTTGGGAGGTGGACATACATCCCTTGGGTATAAGCCTTTTCGGTGAGGGAATTGAATAGCTTTTCCTTGGATTCAACAATTTCTGTTACAGTCTGGGGTTCGTGTGGATCAATGATCTTGTCTCTAATTGGTATATCCATTAGTCTTGAGATAGTTTCGACGCTAACATAAATCTTCTCCCCTGATCAATGTCTCCTAGATGGGGCTGATTCCCTCCTCCTAGGGTCCCACAATATTCATGTTTTTGTAAAAAAATTTCACCAAGTTGAGGGGCTGA
The DNA here is from genome assembly GCA_035771175.1 of Paratinospora sagittata. Taxonomy (NCBI): domain Eukaryota; kingdom Viridiplantae; phylum Streptophyta; class Magnoliopsida; order Ranunculales; family Menispermaceae; genus Paratinospora; species Paratinospora sagittata. The sequence continues at coordinate 293,086 of CM069612.1, forward strand.
ACATTTGTTATATTCAACCACCTTAGCTTCATGAGTTTGTCGTGAAGGGAAGGACAGAGGCGAACATTCTTCATGTCGATACTTCTCATTAATACGACCCTCTGTTGGTAAAGTTTCGTGAGTCTTGTGGAAACTTGTTCCCTACTACTGGATGTCGTTCCTTCACTAGTGGCCATTATCTTGCTGAAAGGAAGGTAAAACTTGTGAAATACACAAAATATATTTCTAACATTCTTAAGATTTATGCCTTGTCCATCGAAAAATATTTTCTATTTTTCTCTTGATGTTTATGTCATTATTTCATCCAAATATTTCAACAGATTATATATATATATATATATATTATAAACCTTAACTATATATATATATCTAATATGAAATTTCTTCTCCTAAGTGGTGGACTTGGGCGGGCCGTGAACCTTTTGCTCTGACACCATTAAATGTCACACCCAGCCCGGACTCACCTAAACCGGCGGAACACTCATAGGCGGGGCACAAATGCATTATACAATTATCGAGTGCACAGGTACACAATTAAGTACAAATTTGATTTCATTAATTTCAGATTGTATTTGTATAGGTAATACAATTAAGGGAACAACCTCCCCAAAATCTCCCTATGAATAAACAAAGGGGTACAAAATGTGTGTCCAAAAATCTCCACCCAGTTCATCCTAAACTCCTGTAAAATTGGATAACAACGGGGTGAGCTATTTGCCCAGTGGGTAAAATAGTTCGTGAATATGACAATTAATAAAGAAAACTTTATAATAAAATATCACATATACACAAGATAGCATCATAATTAGTACAATATGTATGTATGCATGACATCGTCTCGTAATGGTTCCATGATTGTACGTCGCCCTGAGTTCACGTACAGATGTCCATCCCCAAGTAACCCCGGGTTCTCATTGTACGTCCCTCCCCAAAGTCGTCGCCCTAGATTCACGTACAGATGTCCATCCCCAGGTAATCTCGGGTTCTCATAGTACCTCCATATCTCTAGGGAAATATCAAGAATAGTGAACATTACTTCTAACTATTTTGTGGATGAACCACTTACGTCCCTAGGTGGTGCTTATGTATGATGCCAATGCATGAGCAGGTCCGGTCTTTACTAACATTAGACAGGATTTGGCAGCATCTAGTGATTCTTATAAGGTCAGTATCACCACGTGCAAGGTTAGGATATCCAATATCACTTGTACAAGCTGGTAGCTTTCAAATAAGACCAACCAGATTAGTCTCCAGTTGAGAGGTGGGACACGAGGTCCACTTAAATACCAATCTTCTAGAGTAGCACGCTGTCTCCCGTTCACTATTTAAAGTTATTGAGGACAAGACTAAGTCTGGTTGAGTCAGATTGACCGCTAATCCGACGTAATAACAGTGTAGTACATGAACTCCAAATATACAGGCATAAGTATGACAAGTATTAACATTATACGCAATAATGCAGTGTAAATGAATAATAGACATAATGATAAATGAATGTAAACTTTAATAAAAGTCATAAGACAAGCAAACCTATGTTTCGTTCCCTACCTTCAGATAAAACTACTTTTTATAACTGGCGCCTTCTCCCGAGCAGAACCGCCTTGCACGGCGGTGAAGAGAGTCTCAAAAAGAGGAGAAAATCACAAAATGAGTGATAAACCAGTAAGGAGAGCAAGAGAGAAGAGTTGGTTGAGGTATGAATATGAGGGGGGGAAAAGGTTCCTTTTATAGGAAAAGGAATGCCCGAAGTTCAATTTTTTTTTTTTTTTTTGTGTAATTTAGGGGTATTACAACCAATGCCAATCATACAACATGTAGTAAAGGTTGAAGCCTCGGTGCAGAGTGGTAGAAATGTCAAACATTGAGACATTGATAGGAGCACTACCACTGAATTATAACATGAGGCTATTATCAAACCCATATCTGACAAAGTCATCCATGCATGGAAAGGTGTTGGAGTGTCATAGCAACTCAAAGAAGTGATTATCTGTTGAATCTTCTCCGAACTACCAAAAATTGTCATATAGTGATCTTTGAAGCTTCCCACCTTTTTTAATAAGTCCTTCCTCACTTGTTGCCATCCACCTATTCCTAGACCCACTGACCTAGCAATGGCCCGATACCCACAGTGTCCATTAGGTTTGACATCTACGACTCGATTAATGTACTGGTGGTAACCACTAGGGAGTTGTTCAACATAGACATGAGCTTTATTTGAACGTGTCTTGTGGATCTTCTTTAGTAGAAAACTAATTGTTGATGATAGGACATGCTCAAACAATGAGGGTCTTCTCTTTTTGTTGATTTATCAGTCTTCTTAGATGGCCTCCTTCTTGTTTTCTTCATCTCCTCAAGCGCGGTGATGGCAGTGGGTGAAGGGGTATTTACCTCTCTGATCTTTATATGCATTCGAGCCTGGCACTCCCATCACAACTCTCATATTCCCCAGCCAATTGTTCAATCTCAACCGCAAAATTTAAATATGGTTCACACTCAAACTTGCAAGGAATAAGATTTAATTTCTTCCAATGGTCATATACACGCAAATTTTTGTAATTGGAAGCCTGATAGTTATGTTGCATAATGTTGAGGCTCTTCTCGAATGAAGCCTTAATCTCTATGTGCTGCAATTCGAGTATGGAATTGATAACCCCTCGAGAAGTCTCAAAATTATCTTGCGAGGAGCCTAAATATATTTTCAACTTGGAATGAGCATTATCTGCTATGTTAGTTGTAGTGTTCCCAAGATGCCAAATTTGATTTGTCTTCACAAACCTTTCTTTATAGGGATCCAACCATGTAGATTTTAGATATTCCACAAAACCAGAGTACACACTATACTTTTGAGACAATACTTGCTCAAACAGGTGGTATTCCTCAACTGATTCACTTTTAACCAACTCATTCCACGAGCCCATAAAAGCATCAAAGTCATTTTTCTTCTCAAACAATTTCTTTGATTTAGCCAACACATTTCTGTTGATGTGCCATGTACAAAGTAAGTGAGTGATACCAGAGAATACTACTGAAATTGCATTTAGCAATGACAACTCTCTGTTTGTCACGATCACTTTGGGTAGGGACCAATCATCCAACAATTGCTTTAATTTATCCATAACCCAAGTATAATTGTCTTCATTTTCTGACTCTAAATACGCGATTGCCACTGTGAAAGTCATGTCCATTGATGTCATGCCAACAATTTGTAACAACGAAAATTTGTATTTGTTTGTCTTGTCCATATAGTCCATCAATGAAACATGTGAAAAACATCTTAGAAGATCAATGACAATGGGGTGAGCCCAAAATAAGTTTTTCACAATATCAGTCCCCTCGTCACATCTGTGCCACTCGACATATGTTTCTTCTTCTAGCTTGTACAACAGTTGTTGCATTTGGGACTTACCTCCATACTCATTATCGTGTGCTTGCTTTGCATTGTAGATCGTCTTCAAAGTAGGTGCATTACTGCCATATCTTTCTTTCAATGTCACGAAGATGTCTTTCGGCTTGACATTGCTCTTGGACATCTGAATCATAATCTTCGTCTCTTCCTTTGTTAACCTCCCAACATAGGAATGGTCTTTAATGTACTTTGTTGTCGGATGATTGTGAGTGTCACATGCTACCTGCAAAGTTCATTCATTATCTCGACCCACTGCCTTCAATAGAAAGGAACATCCACAGTCCAGGTGTCAGCCCTCTTCTTCTTCTTCTTGATATTTGAAACTCTGGGCGACAGATTTATAGTAACTGAATTTCTCACAGAAAAAGGTAATTCTGGGTCGCCTACCTTTCCCCCGTGCATCAGAATTTCTAATTATAATTACCAAACCATTCCTCCTCCCAACTTCTTGTACCCATGATACCAACTCTTCTTTTGTCGTGAATGGAATGTTAGGGGTAAATTGTTCAGTGTAGTCCACAATAATCTCCATTGACTCACTTCGCTCTTCATCCTGAAAGTAACAAATAAATTACAATTAAACAACATGAAATAAAACACAAAAAAAAGAATGGTTCGAACCTTTTCCACCAAACCGATACATTCGGTTCAGTTGAACAGGATCGAACCAATGTTTTCCATATTGGTTCGATCCTGCGAGACCGAACTGACTGCATCGATTTGGTCACGCCGATCCGAACCCCATGATGAAGACGACGATAGCAATTTTAGGGGAAAAAACTAAAAACAAACCTAAAAATTACCTTGGAAGGATGTGCGTCGTTTTCCAAACCTAAATCTTTCTCCATATTGCTTTGAAAATGGGTACAAAACCAATGGTTTTACAATATCCTATAAGATTCGAAATGGTATACAAATCCAATACACTTAAAACACAAAAAAAAACTTCTAAACACGCAAAAAAAGCAACTAATCTTCCAAAGATGATTCACATACCTTGTAATGTAATACCCTAAGATTACATAAAAAAAAATGTTAAAGGTTCGGGCACTTTTTTTTTCTATAAAAAGAGGGTTCCCCCCCCTCATTTTCACACCAAACCAACTCTCCTCCTCTTGATGGAAAACTTCTATCTCTCTCTCTCTCTCTCTCTCTCTCTCTTTTGAGACTCTTTTCGCGGTGCAACACGATTCTGCTCCGGTGAAAGTGCCAGTTCAAGAAGGAGTTATTATCTGAAGGTGGGGAACGAAACATAGGTTTGCGTGTCTTATAACTTTTATTAAAGTTTACATTCATTTATCATTATGTCTATTATTCATTTACACTGCATTATTACGTATAATGTTCATACCTGTCAACTTATGTTGTATATTTGGAGTTCATGTATTACACTGTTACTATGCCAGATTAGTGGTCAATTTAACTCAACCAGACATTGTCTTGTCCTCAGTATGAACAGGAGGCAACGTGCTACTCTAGACGATTGGTACTTAAGTAGACCTCGTGTCTCACCTTTCAAACTGGACACTGATCTGGTTGGTTTTATTTGAAAGCTATCAGCTTGTACAAGTGACACTGAACATCCTAACTTTACACGTGGTGATACTGACCTGATAAGAATCACCAGACGATGTCAAGTCCTGTTTAATGTTAGTAAAGATCGGACCTTCTCATGCATTGGCATCATACATAAATACCACCTAGGTACGTAAGTGGTTTATGATCCACAAAATAGTTAGAAGCAATGCCACTATTATTGATATTTCTCTGGAGAGAGACGTACAATGAGAAGCTGGCTACACCTGGGGATGGACATCTGTACTTGAATCCAAGGCATCGTTCCTTAGGAAGGACGTACAATGAGAACCCAACTTTACCTGGGGATGGACATCTGTACGTGAACTCAGGTGACGTACAATCACAGAACCATTAGGAGACGGTGCCATGCATACATACATGTTGTATTGATTATAATGCTTGTTGTGTTTATGTGATATTTGATTATGAAGTTTTCTTTATTAATTGTTATATTCACGAACTATTTATCCACTGGGCGAGTAGCACACCTCGTTGTTATCTAATTTTTCTCAAGAGATAAGGGTGAACTGGGTGGAGGTTTTTGGGCCCACATTTTGTAACCCTTTGTTTATTCATTGGGGATTTTGGAAGGATGTTCCCTTTACTATTTCATGTACAAAAATATATTCTAAAATTAATGAAATCAGACTTGTATATAATTGTGTTCCTACATGCTCGATTATTGTAATAATGCATTCGCACCCCGTCCGTAAGTGTTCTGCCGATTTAGGTCCGTCAGGGCGGAGTATGACATTTAATGGTATCAGAGAGAAAGTTCCACGGCCAGCCCAAGTCTACCAATAAGGAGAAAAATTGATATTAGATATATATATCTTTAGAACTATATATATGAATTATATATAGTTAAGATTTATATTAAATATATATATCTAAATAACTATATAGTTTTATTATATAGTTAGAATATATATATATAACTTGTTGCTAACAAAAAAAAAATTGGATTCATGATGACATAAACATTAAGAGGAAAAATAGAAAATATTGTCAAACGGACAAAACATAAATCTAAAAAATGTTAAGAATATATTTTGTGTATTTCACAAGTTTTATCTTCCTTTCAGCAAGATAATGGCCTCAAGTGAAGAAATGACTTCCGGTAGTCGGAAACCAATTTCCACGAGACTTACGAAACTTTCTAAATGGGAGGTTATGACTATGAGGAGTATCGACAATAGAGATCTCCGCCTCAGTCCTATCCTTCACGACAAACTCTCAAAGCTGGGGTAGTTAAATATAACAAAAGTTGAGGGTTACGTCTCCTTCAACTTGGTGAAGTCTTTTTACGAATCCATGAATATCGTGGGACTTCAAGAAGATGGGATCACTCATGTAATCAAGGGAGTAAAGATTTCCATTAGAGTCGAAACTACTTCACGACTTATGGAAATCCCAATAAGAGAAAAGATCATTGATTCATACGAACCCCAGACGTTTGTAGAGATTGCGGAATCCAAGGAACAATTGTTCAATTTCCTTGCCGACAAGCAGAACACCCAAATGACGTACGCCCACCTCCCAAATAATCTCCTTAAACCATCTCTTGCCAGCCTTGGGAAGATCGTATTCGGAAACATCTTGCCGAAATTGGCGACTTGAGGATTCATAACAAGAGCTCAACTTCTTGTGCTATACTACTTAGAAAAAGGAATTTATGTCTCCCTACCTCACATTATCATCCAGCGAATGTTGCGGGTGATTCAAAATCCTACAAGGAAGGAGCTCCTCGGCTACGGAGTCTTGATCATGAGGATGCTTTGGGAGGCAAACATCAATACTTTTGATGAATCTTCGAAATAGATCACCAATGTTGTTATGTTATCCTCAATCTCCAAGGCTTTCGTCTCAAGGGAAGGGGTGACTAACAAATAAATTTTTGGCATGACTTCGGGGAAAAATAGAGGAAGAGCTAGAAATAACAATGGAAATTGTCAACGAAAAATTCGACGCAAGATTCTAATTAGGGAAGCACCAGTCAATGAACCAAACCAGAACACAGCAACAGACCCAGCCCCGAATAATGGTCAACCCGATCATCTATTCTTAAAGGAGGATCTTTTTGGCAACCTCAATCAACCTCAAACAAATCAGAATGGACAGGGAGTTATGGCAAATCCACCTTACTGGAACCTCCCAAATCAAGGCAATACGACGTACCAAAGGTTCCCAACTCCTGAGGTACCATGACATCCAGTTCCACAAGTTCCTATGAACCAACCGCAACAAAATTGGACGACACTAAATTTTGGAAGACAGGATATACTGATGAGTCCACTCTTTCAAAATTGTTCGACTCAGACATATTCAACTGTCCAATAGGTCCCAATTAGGGAGTCCTCATATAATCAAACTAATTACCCTCCACCTATGAGTCAACCATACGACCAACATTTTCTACCAATGCCTACAGTCTATCCTCCACCTATGGGACAAACAACCTACCAACCATCAATGGGACAACCGACAAATTCATTTGACTAGTTAAATGTGATTATATCTAGTCTTGCTCGGATGCAGGAGACCCATAATGTTTTGATAACATGTGTGAAAGGCATGGCAGAAGAGCGAACATCTTCTCAACGTTATTCTAGTAGTCGTTCTGTAACTAACAAAAGTTCCAGGAGAAGTAGTATTAGGAGGAAAAATTAGGAATGATTATTAGCATTGTAATTATTTTTTTATATATAAATAAAATGTTTGTTTGAGACTATGTTTGGTAGGCCGACTTACAACCATTCTTTCTTATGTATCACTAACTTTGGAGTGGTATGAAACACAACAAAATTGGAAGATACTAAATAAAATATGGAAGTAGGAAAACTCACGACCTTGTGTGAAAAGAAACATCTGGGGAAAGCTGAATTACTAACATTATCACCAAGTTTAAACGGTGAAAGACGAGTAAACTTGGACGATACTATTAGTGAACTCCTCTCTCGTCAATGTTTCGTAAAGATTGTATTCTTACAACATAACTTGGTTGAAACCCCAAATTCATGTGGTATGGGACACACGAACTTAGATAATAGTCAAAAAGACTAAGCGAAAGAGTTTGAATACATAAGATTGCGATAAAACGTTAGATTATGATATTTACCGAGGCAAATCTTAAAACCTTTATGACTCGTATGAATTTTCAAAGAAATATATATGTATGTTCACAAAAACCAGAACCAAAACATTTGAAATGCTTGCAAAGTTTTATACTTATTATATAAACATTCTAACCTTGTTTTACATCATGGCCAAACATACGAGGCACATAAGATTCTTTGATTCCTCAACAAAAAACCTTACACCATACCTAGAAAAATAGGTGATTTTATATTGTAGTACTCTCGAACTTATTACTAAGAATATCATAACATTATACTTGGCTACAGTTCCTAATCATGGTTTTATTTTCTCCTTGCTAGTGAGAAAATGCAAACTAGGAAGAGAGGAAGGCCACGCACAGTCTGTCCTGCAAATGAGGCACCTCCTGTAGTTCAAAATCAAGAATCACCACCTTTGAGGACAGAGCAGGCCATACATGACATTGCCACTACGTCTGGGCAGGCAGTGCCACCTCAACCTGTATCCTTTGTCATGCCTTCGAGCATGGAAGTCCTTTTCGCCGAATTTATCGAGGTGATGAAGGTAACTGTTCAGACTACCATTCGTGAAACTGCGGCCAACCAAGTAATTATTGTACAAGCACCTGCGCGATATGGGTCGGAAAGTCAAACCGACTAGATCACGAAGTACAAGAGGCTACAACCCTTTACTTTTGCTGGCACTATTGATGCGGAGGAAGCGCAGAAATGGCTTGATGAGTCAAAAAAGGCTCTCGAGGTGATGAGAGTCAATGAGGGTCGAAAGATTCCACTTGCGGTTTACTAACTTGTTGGTGGAGCAAATACATGGTGGATAAAGGTGAAGGAAGACCCAAGGGTCAATACCGCAGACATGACTTGGCAGCAGTTTGAGTTATTGTTCATCGATGAGTACTTCCCCCGCACTGTGAAGAAGCAGAAGCGCCAGGAGTTCGCCAGGCTATACCAGGACAACATGTCAGAGAATATGCTGTCAGGTTCAAAGAATTATCGGTCTACTCTCTCTCCACCATCTCAATAGAGTAAGATAAGATCGAAAAATTCTACAACGACCTTTGTCCTGACATCCGACAAGCCCTGTCGGTCTTGGATCTCATGATTTAAAGGGAGGTCGTTGACAAGGCCATGAGCTTTGAGCAAGAGCAGAGAATGAATAGGGAAAATGACCTGCAACGTTTTCCCAACAGGGCTCGCAGCAGGGCAACAAGAAGAAGCCCTACTATAATCAAAACCCAACCCTCCCAGCCCCTGTTCAGAAGAATGAGGCCACGACACCTTCGGCTGAACCCGTCTAACCTTGGCCATCAGGGTTTTCACAATCAAGCTCGATGAGGTCATAATGGAAGGGGTGGTCGTTGAAACGACAATGGCAGGGGTGGTGGTCAGCACCACAATCATCATGGCCATCAAAACCAGCAACAGGTGCCTCAGCAGCAAAAGCTGATTTGTTATAACTGTGGCCAACAGGGTCATGTAAAAATTACCTGCCCCCACCCTCAGCAACCGCGACAACTTGTTCCCGCTGTTCCAGTCCAACAAACCCTACTTGCTGCTAATGCCCAACCAAGGCAAAACCAGCAGAACCAGGGCCAACGGAACCAGGGCAGAGCGTTTGCCATCTCTCAACAACCCCTCTCAGACAACAATGTAGTCGAAGGTACATTTCCCTTGTTCAATACAATGGTGCATGTCTTGTTCAATTCGGGTCCTACGTATTCCTTTATATCTTATACATTGGTAAGGCATTTAGGGTTGCATCCTGAACCTACAAACATCACAATCCATGTCACATTACCAAGAGGATCTGGTACTGACGTGAATTTGCAGTGTTCTCGATGTGAGCTTCGAATGTCAGAACAGATAATATATGCAGATATCTTTGTGATCGATATTGAAGACTTTGACATCATCCTCGGCATGGACTGGCTCGCACCTCTGAATGCAAAGATCGATTGTATGAAGAAGCAAGTTAAGTTATCCTTGCCTACTGGGGAGTTTGTCAAGATTTAGGAAATGAGGAAATGGATACACAACTCGACTGTTGCACTTCTCAAGGCACAACTTTGAGTTTTGTCCCTTGGTGATGACAATGAATCACCGGCACTGTACCCTCTCAAAGTACATGATGTCCGGTAATATCTGAATTCCCAACAATTTTTCTAAATGACCTTCCTGGTCTACCTTCGGTTAGGAAATTCGATTTTCAAATCAAACTCATACCTGAGACCGGGCTTATCTCAATTCCACCATACAGGATGTCCAACGTTGAGCTGGTCGAGTTGGACAAGCACTTGAAGGAATTGGAGAGTAATGGCTTCATCAGGAAAAGTTCATCACCCTGGGGCATTCCAGTTCTGCTTGTTCTCAAAAAGGATAGTTCGTTATGACTTTGCATCAATTATCGCAAGTTGAATAACGCCACCATCAAGAACAAATACCCATTACCCAGGATAGATGACTTGTTCGACCAACTTAGAGATGCCAAGTACTTCTCTAAGATTGATTTACGATCCAGTTACCATCAACTCCGGATCAGAGAGTCGGACATTACCAAGACGACATTCAGGACTCGATACGGTCATTACGAGTTCTTGGTTATGTCGTTCGGTCTAACAAATGCACTTGCAATGTTCATGGATTTGATGAACCGCATTTTCAGGTTATACTTAGACCGATTTGTGGTAGTCTTTATGGATGATATCTTGATATATTCCTCAACCAAGGAAGACCATAAGATGCATCTGAGGATTGTCCTCCAGACCTTGAGAAGCTACCAATTGTATGAAAAGTTGAGTAAGTGCAAATTTTGGGCGAAGCGAGTTCAATTCTTAGGTCATGTGGTTTTAGGTAATGACATTGAGGTGGATTGAAGTGGTTTTAAACTAGAAGCAGCCTACCACTATTACTCAAATTCGGATTTTTCTTGGTTTGGCTGGCTACTACAGACGTTTCATCAAGGATTTCTCAAAGATTGTTGAACCTATGACCAAGCTCACTCGAAAAAATGTACGATTCATCTGGAATCCTGCCTGTGAATCGTCATTTAAGGAATTGAAGAAGCGCTTCACGACAGCACCAGTACTAATCACTCCAAGAAATGGAGTTGGATTTTCACTATATACCGACGCCTCTCTCCAAGGCTTAGGTGTAGTACTAATACAAGAAGGCCAAGTAGTTGCATATGCTTCGAGGCAATTGAAGATTCATGAGGGTAATTACCCAACGCATGACTTGGAGCTTGTTGCTGTCGTATTCACAATGAAGTTATGGCATCATTATCTATATGGTGCACGGTTTGAGGTCTTCTCGGATCACAAGAGCCTCAAGTACATCTACGCTCAGAGAGACCTAAACCTCTACCAAAAACGATGGTTGGAATTCTTGAAAAATTATGACTTTAACCACCAGTATCATCCCAGTAAGGACAATGTTGTCGCAGATGCCCTGAGTAGAAAATCTTATGTTGCTTGCACTCTTAACTTCGAGACGGGCAAGTTGGCCACAGAGATGGAAAATTTTAACCTACAACTGATTGAAGAGGGAAGAAGATCACGACTCTCTCAATTATCAGCCAACTCTGAGCTGATTCGAAAGATTTCAGCAGCTCAGGCCAACGACCCTATGTTAATGGAGAAACAAGAACTTCTACTCAGCGGACAGGACCTTCCTCATTGGTCAGTATCTAAAAACGAGGCCGTTTTCTACAAAAAATGTCTTTGTCTACCGAACGATCCTGAGGTTCAAAAATATGTGCTCACTAAAATGCATTGTTCTAGGTTCGCTATGCATCCTGGGGGAGACAAGATGTACAAGGATGTCAAGCGACAATTCTTGTTTTCTGGAATGAAGAAGGCGATTGCAGACTTCGTTGCTAGATGTCTTGTTTGTCAGCAAGTAAAGACAGAACGCAAACTTCCCTCTGGACTTCTCCAGCCTTTACTTATTGGAGAATGGAAGTGAGAGAACATTGCAATGGATTTTGTTACGGCCTTGCCTCGAAATAATAAAGGGCAAGATGCAATTTGGGTTATCATTGATAGACTTACGAAGTCTGCACACGTTTTGCTAATAAGGTTCACAGATAACCCTGCCAAGCTTGCCGAGTTGTATGAAAGAGAGATCGTACGCCTCCATGGCAAACCACTCGCAATCGTCTCTGATCGAGACCCTCGATTCACATCAAAGTTTTGGTAAAGCTTCCAGAGTAGAATGGGCTCCAGGATCACCATGAGCACAACCTTTCACCCTTAGACTGATGGGCAGTCAGAGCGTCTTATCTAGATCATGGAGGACATGTTATGTTGTTGCATTTTAGATTTTCATGACGGATGGGCAAAACACTTACATTTGGCTGAGTTTGCATACAACAACAACTACCAAACCAGTATCGACATGGCACCATATGATGTTCTCTATGGTCACCCTTACAGATCTCCGGTATGCTGGTTAGATATGGCAGATAGACCACAATTGGGGCCTGAACTAGTTTAAGAGACTTCTAAGAAGATCACACTAGTAAAGGAGCGACTTCGTGTAGCACAAAGTCGACAGAAGGGCTTTGCTGACAAGCGGAGACAACATCTAGAACTTGATAAGGGGGACTTGATTTTTCTAAAAGCTCAGCCTACAAGAGGTGTCAAACGTTTTGGGATCAAAGGAAATCTCTCCCCACGGTATATCGATCCATTTCAGATCATTGAACGTATTGGAAAACTAGCTTATCGTCTATCTCTTCCATCGTCCATGTCTAAGGTTCATGACGTTTTTCACGTATCCATGCTTCGAAAGTATCGTCCTGATCCTTCGCATATCATCCCTCTATTCGAGGTTCGGGTTGAAGAAGGAAATAAGTATCAGGAGATAGCGATACAGATTGTGGATAGAAAAACTCAAAAACTAAGGCGGCGTAGCATACCACTTGTGAAAGTGCTCTGGGATCACCACGGAGTAGAGGAAACAACATGGGAACTAAAGGCAACAATTAAACATAAATACCCTGAATTATTTTTTAGTAAAAATTGATGATGTGATACATTGTACTTTTCACTTATCAATAGAATGATGAAACTTTGTTTACAATATCGTAATATATTCTTTCATTTATATAACTAAAAATAATGCCGATAGAGGTAATAATGCACACACGCAATGGCCTCTTTGGCAACCCGTGGCGACTCCTTTAGGATCTGAGTCAAGCCACAACTACTTTGCATTACCAACTCCATCGCCCCACAGATAACGATTCCTTATCACCAGAGCGTGCATGGCTTTTTCGTAACAATTTTGTCCGAAACAATCCTGTACCCTCATCCTGGCAAGAGCTCCTACCAAAATTGGCAGGGGGCCGGATTCGGGCAACAACACAAAAAAACATTCCGACGGTCAACCTACCTTCCCTGAAACGCTGCAACTTGCAGAGCCCTACGCCACCATTTGTGAGGCAAATGTTGGAACCTTCTGTGGACGAATCCGGCTCCATTTGCTCTCCAGTGTTTGATGATATAGAGGATTCCACCAGCCACAATGCTATTCAGAGGCCTTATAGGCACTACCATGATTTTTCGAGTAATGACGACGACGGTGAATCCCACGCAGACAACAATCATCATTACACAGATTGAATTTCGAGGGCGAAATCCTTTTAAGGGGGGTAGAGTGTAATACCCTAGGATTGCACACAAAAAAATTGTTGAAGGTTCGGGCACTTTTTTTTTATAAAAAGAGGGTTTCCCCCCTCCCCCTCATTTTCACACCAAACCAACTCTCCTCCTCTTGTTCGAAAACTTCTCTCTCTCTCTCTCTCTCTCTCTCTCTCTCTCTCTCTCTTTTGAGACTCTCTTTTTGAGACTCTTTTCGCGGTGCAACGCAGTTCTGCTCGGGGGTAGGCGCCAATTCAAGAAGGAGTTATTATCTGAAGGTGAGAAACGAAATATAGGTTTGCGTATCTTATAACTTTTATTAAAGTTTACATTCATTTATCGTTATATCTACTATTCATTTACACTGCATTAGGCGTATAATGTTCATACCTGTCATACTTATGCCTATATATTTGGATTTCATGTATTACACTGTTATTATGTTGGATTAGTGGTCAATCTGACTCAACCAGACATTGTCTTGTCCTCAATAACTTTAAATAGTGAACGGGAGGCAGTGTGCTGCTCTAAATGATTGGTACTTAAGTAGACCTCGTGTCTCACTTCTCAAACTGGAGACTGATCTGGTTGGTCTTATTTGGAAGCTATCAGCTTGTACAAGTGACACTGAACATCCTAACTTTACACGTGGTCATACTTACCTGATAAGAATCACCAGACGTTGTCAAATCCTGTCTAATGTTAGTAAAGACCTCATGAATTGACATCATACATAACCACCACCTAGGTACGTAAGTGGTTTATGATCCACAAAATAGCTAGAAGCAATGCTCACTATTATTGATATTTCTCTGGAGAGGGACATACAATGAGAACCCGACTACACTTGGGGATGGACATCTATACGTAAATCCAGGGCGTCGTTCCTGAGGAGGGACATACAATGAGAACCCGACTTTACCTGGGGATGGACATCTGTACGTGAACTTAGGCGACGTACAATCACAGAACCATTACGAGACGGTGTCATGCATACATACATGTTGTATTGATTACGATGCTTGTTGTGTTTATGTGATATTTGATTATGAAGTTTTTTTTATTAATTGTTATATTCATGAACTATTTTACCCACTGGGCAAGTAGCTCACTTTGTTGTTATCCAATTTTTCTCATGAGATTAGGGTGGACTGGGTGGAGATTTTTTGGCCTCACATTTTGTAACCCTTTGTTTATTCATTGGAAATTTTGGGAGGATGTTCCCTTTACTATTTCATGTACAAAAATATATTTTGAAATTAATGAAATCAGACTTGTACATAATTGTGTTCCTGCGCACTCGGTTATTGTAATAATGCATTCGCGCCTGGTCCGTGAGTGTTACGTCAGTTTAGGCGCGTCCGGCGGGGTGTGACATTTAAATACTATTTAGAATGAAAAAAACCGCAAAGAAGTGATGAAAAATGGTGCACAAACAGTGAAAACTAGAAGGAACGGTAAGGTGACGGTTAGTTTACTTTGGGGTAGGGTTAGCAATTTGTTTGGATGATTTTGTGGAAAAAATTAAATTAGGGGTATTTTGGTACAATTATATGAGGGTATTATCCGAAATCGAATTTTGTGATTTTTGTGTGTGGTGGAAATAGGGTTTTTTTTGTGGTTCAAATAGCAGCCCCCTAAAAAAAAAGAAAAATATATTGATACGCAGCAACAACAACGATAGTAACAACAACAACACACCCCTCTTTTCTCTCTTATTTTCCCTTCTCTTGTATTTCGTATGGTCGCCACCAATACCACCACCATTCACCATGTGCTTCACTTAATTGATGTCTCATCCAAAGCGCCGTCACACCAACAAGAATAACAACATGAAAAAGGCGAAATCAACCGCAACAACAACAACAGTAAGAGGAGTTTTTGCCTCATATACGGACAAGAACGAATTGCAACGGTTCGAACAAGAAGAAAAAAAAGAAGCAGTCGCTATGGAAGAAGAAGTAGAAGAAGAAAAAGATATGATTAAGTCTAATGCGATTGTTTTTGTTGCTGCTGTCACAACCATGATGGTGGCAATAGCAACAACACGCCCCTCTTTTCTTTCTTCTTTTCTATTCTCTTTTATTCTGTGAGCTTCATGGTTGCCACCAATACCACCACCACTCACCATGTGCTTTGCTTAATTGATGTCTCCTCCAAAGCGCCCTCACACCAACAACACCAACAACACCAACAACACAACAACATGAAGAAAGTGAAATCAACTGCAACAACAACAACAATAGGAGAAGGAGGTTTCGATGTTTTACTCCCTTTTGTCACACGATCAAATCTATATATGTGTTATACGCCAAAATCTATCTAAAAACATATTTCAAACTTATTTATGGCATATTCACCTTCATTTTACACATCAATTCTAAGGTTTCACACTTTGAAACAAAATCCCAAAGTCCGCAATGTACCAATAACTACATCGTATAATCACATATATGTGTACCTATACACACCAATATACATATAGTTATAGGCACAAATCAAAGATAAGGTTTGACTAAATTTACGAGATATTACAAAGAAAACTAAAGAAAAGAACATTTACAAAAAAAAAAAAAAAAAAAAGCTTTTGGTCGGTAATTCCAAAGGCAAGCCCCTTAACTAGGGGTGGCAATTCGGGCTATAATTTATAGGCTTGGCCCAAATCAGTTCGTTCGACCCGACCCAAGCCCGAGCCTTACTTAAATATCAGGCTGACCCAACCCACCCATTATCATAAAGCAGGGGAAAGGGTTAGGATAACCCTTGTAAGCCTGACTTGTTCGAGCGACCCAGCCTAATAACTCAATATAAAATGTCAATTGGGCTAGCCCGTGGCCCGATCCAACGACTCAATACGAAATGGGAATCGGCCTACCCCACGACCTTATCTAAATAGTTAATTCTTAATATTGTGTATATCTTTTACAAGATATAAATTTTAAATAGTTATGTTTATTTAACATATATGTGTAAATTTAAAAATCTTTATTATATTATTTTTTTTACATATATTCTAAGAAATATTTTAAACCTTATTTTATTAAATTAAATGATTTTAGAACAAAGTCTTTCATATAAACTATTAAAACAAATTTTTACTAATATCTTTTTATTTTATCCTTTATATATATAGTTTAGGAAGTTTTTAAAAGTTTAATTAATTTAAGTACTAAAATTCATATAAATTAATAAAAAATCTTTAGGTGATTTTTTATATTATATGTTTTTATCATTTTTTCCAATAAAGTTTTTGAAATTCGACTATAAATTTAGTAATTTTAAATTCATATAAACTCAAACAATCTTTGTTCACTTTGTTTAAAATTATATCATCTTCGTTTATTCTGAAAAAGTTTTCAAAATTTTAATTATATATTTTTTATATTCAAAGTAAGAAAGTTTTAAGAATCATACTTTAATTAACTTAAATAATTTAAATTTACATGAATTAATAATAAAAAATAATCAAAATATATGAGAAGAAATGAAGAAGAAGATGGTTGGTTTAGATATGCAAAGAAAAAACAAGAAAAGAAGCAAGGGAGCAAAGTGAAAGATGAAAAAAAAAAAACCTCTCATTTCCTGCACAGTTTATAAATGAGTTATTTTTTTTAACTATTTCCATTCGACCAGTGAAATTAGTACAACGATGGGTTGGTTCAGTGGTTAAGTGCAAGTGCAGAATAGGATAAGATAAGACTATTGTTAGTCAAATTTATATGTTTGGTTGTCAGGCTTGAGGAGATAAAAAATAATTCTATTTAACTTTTTACAGACACTCTTCTCTTCTTCTTCTTTGTTTTTTTTTTTTTTATAGAAAAAAAATCAAAACTTGGTGCGACTGCAATCGTAAAACCAAAAAATTTTACATAAAACTACAGTCTCTAATTAACAATGTATTAAAGTTAGTATAATGCATATATGAAAATAAAATTTAATTTTTTTTTGTATCTAATATACACATACCATGTTTGCAGAAACTGTTTTTAAATATTAAATATTGTTGATTGGTTACTAATAAAATTTTTCAACTTAAATTTAAAAGTTAATTTAATTTTATTCTTTAATTTAAGATTATTTAATTTTATTTCTTAATTTAAAAACTTAATTTAAGTTTTGAACTTTTCAATTTGAAACTTAATTTGATTTTATTCCTTAAAAATGTTTTTACAGAATTATTTTTTTATTAATATTAATTTGTTATTAATTAAAAATTAATAATACAAAAATTTTAAATCAATAATTTTTTTTTTTCACTTGACTTGTATGAAATCTTAGAACAATCAAACAAGTTTTTCTTGTTTTGTAAATTTTAAAAACATTTTTTTGAATATGATACCAAACATATTTTCAAAAACTATAAATCAATTAAAAATGAAATATGATATATTTTTTAAATTATTTTTAAATTGTATACCAAATGTAGCCAATTGATTTCCAACCCATACTATAGACAGTAAAAGGGGTAATTTTAGAACAACAAAATCTAACTAACCCACATTTTTTAGTTTCTATATATATTTTTTTATGTTTGTTTCAAATGACAAATGAAACCGATAAAACTTAATCTTTTACACACTTTTAATATTAAATTAAATTAAAATAAATATAAATTATAAAATATAACTATCAATTAAGTGCAACACAAGTACATGTTCGCAAGATATAACTATCAATTAAGTGCAACACAAGTACATGTTCGCAAGTATATATATATGCATGTTGCACATAGCTTTTATTAATGTTAATTAATAAAATTAAATATTTTATAGTAAAAGAATGTGTTTATAAATATACAAGTTAACAATAAAGTTTGACTAAATTTACTTACGGGATATTGTAAAGAAAACCAAATAAAAGAACATTTACAAGAATTAAGCTTTCAGCTCGTAAGTAGGGGTGGGGCCTATAATTCATGGGCTTAGCCCAAACCAGTGTTTGACCCGACTCACGCCCGAGCCTTGCTTAAATGTCAGGCCGGCCCAACCCACCTATTATTATAAAGAGGGTGAGTTGGGAATTGAAATAACCCTTTTAAGCTCGACCCACCTGTGCGCGAATGACCCACCCCAATAACCTAATATAAAATAAAACATTTTAGATGAAAATAAACATAAATTACAAAAATAGAAAAATATATAGGAACATCTTGAGCCAAATAAGTAAAAAAAGAAAGAAAGAAAAATAGCAAAAACATGGAAAATGATCATGTGCTTGTCTCTAATTAACAATGTATTAAAGTTAGTATAATGCATATATGAAAATAAAATTTAATTTTTTATATTTTTATTAATTAATTAATTAAATAAATAGAGGTAGTCAGGATAGTTTTTTTTAAAAAATTTTATTAATTAATTAAAAAAATGTCAATGCTTCTTAACAATGGTATCTTGCCAC
This sequence comes from Paratinospora sagittata, assembly GCA_035771175.1. Taxonomy (NCBI): domain Eukaryota; kingdom Viridiplantae; phylum Streptophyta; class Magnoliopsida; order Ranunculales; family Menispermaceae; genus Paratinospora; species Paratinospora sagittata. The sequence continues at coordinate 312,222 of CM069612.1, forward strand.
ATGGTCAAATTGAAGAATGTTAAATTGACTGCAACAGTTATAAAAAAAATGCAACTGCCGATATGATGTGAATTGGGTGATGGGTACTTTGACTTTTCTATTCCTTTTGTATTGTTTGCTTTTTAAAGCCAAAGCACCCACAAACCAATATCTGTCACCTCAATAGCAGTTGTATTTTTTTTGCACCTTGCAGTCAATTTAGCATTCTCCAATTATATATTAACGGAAGACAATTACCTGACCACGTGGCAAGACACCGTCGTTAAGTCGTTAAGAAGTATTGACATTTCTTTTGTATTTTCTAAGGTTCCAAACTTTGAAACACATCCCAGAACCAGCAACTATATGCATACCTATACAGTAATTCTAAATACAAACTCTTAATTAGGGGTGGGGCCTATAACTCATGGGCTTAGCCCAAACCAGTCTGTTTGACCTGACTCAAGCCTGAGCCCGATTTAAATGTGAGGCCGGCCCAACTTACCTATTATCATAAAGACAAAAGTGGGTGGGTTGGGAATTGGAATAACCCTTTTAAGCCCGACCCACTTGCACGAATTACCTAGCCTATTAACCGAATATAAAATGTCAATCGGGCTAGCCCTTCGCCTGACCCAACTACTTAATATAAAATGAAAATCTGCGTGGCCAACAATCCGATCAAAATTATTAATTCTTAATAGGAAAATGTTAAATTGACTATTGCAGTTGCATTTTGTATGTAACTACTTAACAACCATTGGATGAATGGATGTTACGTATCTTAAGGTGTGTCCCATTTATCAAATACTTGTGAGTGCTGCAATTACATAAAAAAAATACAGCTGCAACAGTCAATTTAGCATTGTGCATTGTCCTTCTTAATATTCTGTATATCTTTTATAAGACAAAAAGTTTAAATACTTATGTTTATTTACCATAAAACTGTAAATTTAAAAATCTTTATTATATAGTTTTTTGTATTAATTTCTTACGAATATTCTAAGAAATATTTTAAAACCTTATTTTATTAAATTAAATTATTTTAGAACAAAGTGTTTCATATACTCTGTTAAAACAAACTTTAACTAATATTTTTTTTATTTTATCCTTGATATATATATATATATAGTTTAGGAAGTTTTTAAAAGTTTAATTTAAATAATTTAACTAACTAAATTCATATAAATTAATAAAAAATCTTTAGGTGATTTTTTATATTATATGTTTTTCTTATTTTTTCCAATTAACTTTTTGAAATACTACTTTAATTAAACTCAGTAATTTTAAATTCATATAAACTCAAAAAATTCTTTGCCCACTCTTTTTTTTTTTTCATATTTATATTTTTTTTATATTCAAAGTAAGAAAGTTTTTAGAATCTTAACTTAAATAATTCAAATTTACAAAAAACAACCGCAATAGTCTTGATGATGTCTTCTTCGTCTACTTCTTCTCATAGCGACTGCTTCTTCTTCTTCTTCTTGTTCGAACTGTTGCAATCCGTTCTTGTCCGTAGATGACGCGAAACTTGCTGCTGCTGCGGTTGATTTCGCCTTCTTCATGCTGTTGGTGTGAGGGCGCTTTGGAGGAGACATCAATTACGCAAAGCACGTGGTGGCGGTGGTGGTGGCGGTGGTGGCGGTGGGGGTGGTGGCGGTGGTGACCGTGAAGCTCACAGAATAAAATAGAAGACAAAAGAACAGAGAAAAAGAGAGGCGTGTTGTTGCTGCGTATCAATAAATTTCTCTTCTTTTTTTTTTTGGTTGTTTTCTTGACTATGTTCTATTTCGGGTCCGTATTTCGGGTCCGTTTTGAATTGAGATGACTGGGTGGACGAGTAGACGACTCATCGGTTAGATTTGAGCATTAGACTGACCTAAATCGAATTGTCGACATTCCTAATCTGCTACACAAATCTACTTTCTCAACTTAACATTGTCTTTTTTTTTCAACTACGCTGGTTCGCTACAACCACTTTATTGAGAGCTAATGATGTCATCATTCAAACTATAAAAAGTAAAATCTTTCTTGATAATCTTGTTTATATTATTTATTTTTTTAAAAAGCTTTTGGAGTATTTTTTTGGGTATGTTATGAATGGTGGTTTTGGAACCAAAGAATCCAGGCAGGTAAGACTCAAGTGAGTTGACTCAAGTGACAAATGTCATTATATGCATGATACTAATATATATAGAGTAGTGCTACATTGGTCATCAAGACAAGTTTAGAGACTTACAGGGTCCCAAACACTATTTTCAACCATGAAAAATCATCAATTTTCCATCAATTTTCCATCAATTTAGCATCGAAAGACTTACAATCCAGCAATGCCCCTCTCAAAACCTTGATTTCCAATCCATCAAACTAACCGAGGAAAACATCCAACTTTTACATATATTGTGTAACTTGAAGTGAAGAATTCAAATATAAAATTTCTAGCTAGAATAAGGCCTTCCTTACCCTCCCAAGCCTTTTCCCTTTTGTTCCTCTTTCGTTTCCTTTCTTTTTCTAGCTCAAATGAGCTAAAATGAAGAAAAAATCACGTTAAATCAAACCACCTCATCGACCTTTTAAAAAAACTATCAAGAGAAGTGTGCTTTTCCCTTTTGGAAGCGCGCTTCTTGCTGCTCAAAAAATAATTTTTCTTTGGAATTCTGTGAGGAGTGTGCTTCTAAGAAAACCCAGAAAAATATGCTCTCGGGTTTCACTATTGGAGCGCGTTTTTCCCTTTAGGAGGTGCTTCTTAGAGCACCAAGTAAAAATTTCTCTAAGTGTTGGGATTCAAATGCTATGTTTAGGGTTCGGGTATATCTACCACCCTAATAAACACACATTCACTCTATTCTAAGGCCATGTACATATGTATACGCGTACTAATACACTTGACAATATGTATAAGTCAACATATAAGTTTGACTCATAGGTATGAGGTGTTACATGCCTATTTTGAAGAAAAATCTGATTTCTATTGGGCAATTGGTGAGCGATGGTTATTCAACCACTTTTGTAGATGACACTTGGAAAGTGTCGAAGGGAGCGATGACTATTACTCGGGGTAGGAAAACTGGATCTCTTTATATGACTACTGATGATTACAGTTCTATTAATGTTACATAAAATAATGAAGATCCAAACTTATGGCATCAGAGGCTTGAATACATGAATGCTAAGGGGTTACATGTCATATATTCACAGGGGAAGCTACTAAGATTGAGATCAATGGATATTAATTTGTGTGAAAGCTGCATATATGGGAAACAGAAAAGGGTTAGTCTCCAGAAAGCAAACATAAGTCGAAAGTCATCCAAGCTTGAACTTGTTCACATAGATGTTTGGGGTCCAGCTTCAATTTCATCAATACGTGGGAAGCGGTATTTTGTAACTTTTATTGATGAAATTAGATCATTTTGGTCCAAGGTGAAGATTTGTTGGGTATGCGTGGACCGAAATAATAGTCTTACATCGTATATGAGCATGTTTATCACATGAAATATAAGTTGAGATCTCATCCTCATTAGTACTGAGGCCTTTTGTAGTAAAACCCCACACCTGGGCCCAAAGGTGATTAAGTTGGGGACAATATTGATACTAGTAGAGATCTAAGCGGGCCCAACAAGTCATATCAGAGCCGATAGTTTGGCTAAAACGCACGTATGTCAAGGTGGAGCACGAGCATGTGCACATGGTCGTAGATGTTTCCTCGAATTGCTCCTCCTCAAGATGATGGTGACGGTTGATCTGACATGAATCGTGTGGTGTGATCGTGATGAAAGCTGGATTTCGGTCCAAGGTGGAGATTTGTTGGTTAGGTGTAGACTGAAATAATAGTCTCACATCGGATATGAGCATGTTCATCACATAGAATGTAAGTTGGGATCTCACCCTCATTAGTACCGAGGTCTTTTGGAGAAAAACCCAACACTTGGGTCTAAATGTGGTTAAGTTGGAGACAATATCGGTACTAGTAGAGATTCAGGCCCGCCCAACATAGCCCAGCCCAGGATGTGTATGCTACACGATAACCTTGTTGTGTAGTCTTTTTTTTTTTTTTTTTTTTTAAGTTTTTGTAATTTAAGAATGTTAATTTAATAAAATTACTATTAGATTTTATTATTAAAATTAATAATTAGTTTTTGAAATATTAAAATAATTATAATTTTAAAAATATTAAAGATGAAAAATAGAAGTACATTAGCAAAAGATAAAAAAATAAAAAACTAAAAAGATATGCAAATGAGAAGGTTTTATTTTATTTTATTTTTATTTTTCAAAATTAAGTCTCAAACCCAAAATTATTATTAAAATTAATAATTAGTTTTATGTTCGGGTACTTGGTTGGTAATAAGCTTTGAATGCATATTATTTCCTTGATCGATCAAGTAATTAATAATTTTGTATTTTTTAAATATGCATTGTTTTAATGTAATCATTTATTTTATTTTATTTTTACCGCTGAGCTGTAACTAAGTGATGTCTTTCTCCACTTTACAACAAGACTAATCTATCAGTATTCGACTTAAATTAGACCACAAATGTGCAAAGGTGAACTCGCGACCTCGTTTAAAAAAACGAATGTCATATCATCCGAACCAATAAAATGTAATCATTTACAACTACCAAACATTACATTATATAGTTTTACTTACTCATAACTATATATTCATAATAGAAAAATAAATTTAAACAAAAATAACCTAATTACACTAAGGCTTCTACAATGAACATTTTAGCAATTGAAAAATTATTTAATTTTCTTTTTTATAAAATTCTCTGCATGACTTATTTTCAACCACACGTGTACTTTTTGTTCTGCTCTCTTAATTATAGGTCAAGTAATCCTAACTCTTAATGCATATTTAATAAATTTTAAAGTAATTATTTATTATATGAGATGATTATATAATTTTTTATGATAATATATCATTAAAATATCTTAAAAATTTAAAAATAAATATTAATTACTTTTAAAATAGATTCGATTTGGTTTACGGTCAGTTTTCAACGCCTCAAATCACGTACAACCCAAACAAAACAAAGTCATTTCATATAATTAAAACCTATCTTTCCCAATACCCATGCCCATTTCAGAATTCAGACAATCAAACCATAAACCCATCTCTACAATTAAACAAATGAGAAATGATTCTTTAATTTTTTGATAAACAAAATTAACTTTACTAACTTAATTTTATCAATTAAAGAAATATTTTTATTAATTTTTTTTTAAAAATATTTTTTATTATTTTATTTTAGAAATAAATTTATTAAAATTCTTTTAAAGAAATAATTCCTAAATTTTATATAAAAACAATTTAATTTATTATTATTTTATCAATTCTACAAAAATAACTAATTTTATTATTTTTAGTAAATAAAATTAACTTTAATAACTTAATTTTATCAATTAGATTTTATTAATTTTCTAAATAAATTATTAAATTAATCTTAATTTTATTAATTTAGATTAATTATGTAAAATATATTAGTTTATTCATAAAATTGTTTACCTCGAAACTCCCGCAAGTTGTGCTCAGATTAAAAGTTGTGCTCGGATTGAGGTTAAGAAGTATGAGAGTGATGGTCAAATAATTTTTTTTTCTAAAAGAAAAAAATGATGAAAGAAGAGGAAAAAGAAGATGGGAGTTGGAATGCCTCTGTCATGCCTGAGTCCGGGAGAATTAGTCTCGCTAAAAGAAAAAGATGACACCTCTCACAATATTTTAATGTATTTGGGCCCTATTTTATATACCTTTCCCTAACCCCTAAATAGTTAGGACCGGCCTCTGTTAAAGTTGTAAAAAAAAAAAAAAAAGGGAAATATTTGATTTTAAACAAAATCATCCTAAATGTTGGAGATATTAGTAAATAGAGGAATTGGTTAAAAATTTGTACAAAACAGAGACAAGAACAGACAGCAAGATCATAGGAAATCGAGAAAATAAGGAACGAGAAAATGTTTCTCATTATCTAAGGATACATACAATGGGGGAAAAGAAAAAAATAACTAATTTCCCCTGTTAACTTATTATAGTTTATAGTAAGTAATTAACTAAGTCTTAATTTAGCTTAACTAATTAATTAATTAAGTATTGTTTAGTAACTTTATTTACAACCTTTAAAACAGTAGAATGTAATAAAAAATTTATTTTTTAAATAATTTTTTAATTTTTTTAACTTTTAATTGGTACAAGAATAAGCAAAAAAACTTTGTTTATTTTAATAGAACTTAAACTTCTGCTATAATTAAAGGTTGGTTTTAAAATAAAAGTAGAAGTTAACTAGAATTATCACGTACTACTTAAGTCTTAATTTAGCTTAACTAATTAATTAATTAACTAGGTGACTGTAAACTTTATTCATGTGCGTGCCTTCAGCCAAGAAAAATAAAAACATATGTGATAAGCGTACATAAGTCCACAAAGGTTGACCCAAGCGCCCCTTTAACAATTGACCTAATGATAAAGTCCTTCCTTGGATTGTTCCATTTGGTAGCAGAGAGAAAGGATAAAACTATACTAGAAAAGCAGTTGTTAGTGATGACCGAAAACAAAGGTACAACACAAGTTTTTGATTTGCATTAGCCTTTTGAGTTCCAACAACCACTTGAATGAGAGAGCTTATCACACCTAAGGAACAATCCAAATTCTAGTAATCTGCAGACCAATAATATGATGGTTTGTGAGACAGCAGTAGCAACTAAGAACAGAAATTGCTATAGTCAATTTATGATCAGACAGCAGTAGCAACTAAGAACAGAAATTTTGCATACCACAAAAAAATAAAATAAAATAAAATAAAATCTGAAACCCATTAATCCAGTCTAATCGATCCCAGATCAGAACATATCAAAGACAAGTACCGCTCTCTAAATTATAATTCTTTACAATTAATTTTGTAGTAAAAATGTTGGGCTGACGTTGGACGCTTTGAGGCATAATGGCATGGTGCAAGTTCGAGTTTTACCTTCGTTAGATTTTCAAATGTCTTACGTATGCCTAAGAGAATCCTTTCTGATGTGGTGGTGGGTTTGCAGTGGAGTCGCGGGTGCGAATTCAGGTCTATAGGTCGGCATGCGGTGCCTTATCTTTCCCAATACCTATTACGTACCCATTTCAAATAATCAAACCACCAAACCCATCTCTACAATTAAACAAAGTTCTGGTGAAACATTTCCGATGAAAAGAAACATAAATTACAGAAATAGAAAAATAGAAACATCTTGGGCCTAATAATTATAAAAAAGATGAAAGAAGAGGAAAAAGATGATGGGAGATGAGAGTATCAAACATCTAAGAAGAATAAGAAGAAGAAGAAGAAGAATGTCAGCTGATCATGTGCTTGTTTCTTTTTCCAAGTAATGCAAAAGGATGATTTCTTGCAACGCTATGCGTTGCATTCGACCTATGAAATCAGCACTACAACATTCAAACGCAATTTTCAAGCTTTAAAAGTAATTAAGAAAAACATTCAAAATTTCTCAGATGCGATGCCAAAGCTGATCAAACTTAATAACTAATTAACCTCGTCGACTGGAGGTTGATTTTGCACGATGATTTCCACCGGTCGTTGATCAGTGTTTTCCTCGCCATCGCCATTGGAAAACATAGTTCTGAAAAGCTCGAACACTTGATCCAACAGTGCATTCAACAACATTATTGCCTTCAATCTCCTCATTACTAGAAGCTTTTGATGAGTTTTGAAACAAGCTTAGCCAGTTAGCTTTTTCCTATAATTTTATACTCAAGCGACGAAGAAGAAAGGAGATGGAACCCTGCAGAACCTCAAATTTTAGGACCAGTGATTATTCTATATATACATCATCAATGTATTTCATGACGTGCGTGCACGGCCTCTAATGATTATTAAAAAATATTCCCGGGATTAAGGGCAACACTCAGTGTGGCCTTTTTTGGCTTAATCTCAAAAATGCCCTTCTTCATTTTATCATTGTATTCTTTGTTAGAATTTGGTATTTAAAGATTAGGGGCAAAATAGGTATTTGGAACGTGAAGAAATTAAAATTGGGTTCTTCAAACGTTGCCACAATTAGTGCCCATTCGTGGTTTATAACTAGTCCATTTGCAGTCTCAAATTCTCCTTGCTCTCGAACAAACTGCATCTTCTTTCTTTTCAAATGGTAATTCTTACCCAATATATGAAATGCACTAATTTAGATGACTGTTTTGTGTTTTATAGATGATAGTCAGGCTGAGTGGTGAAGTCACAATAATCTTGCTTAAAAATTACTTTTTTAGAGTAATAATCTGCTTTCCATTAACTATTTAAAGGTACTAGAGACAAGATTTTGTCTAGTTAAATTATATCAATTACTAATTCAGCAAAGTAACAATGTCACAATAATATATCAAGTCTAAAGTTTAATTTTATGTCCTTAAGATAATTTTGTCCTGTATTGGTGCTTATAGTGTATGATAATTGTCTCTCAAGATACAACGATCTTCTTCTTATGATAGCAACACTTTAAATCACATGAATAATTGAATCAATAAAAGGTGATTTCTCACAAAAAAAATGCTAAAATAGAAAAGAAAGAAAAAGGAGAAAATACTGAAAAATCAGATATTTTTAAGATGGATTTTCTAAGTTCTAGAGTGCTCTATTTGTAGTTATTTTGTTGTTATACATGGTGCTTTTTGTACACAGTCGGATCGAGTACAATCGCATCTAGTCGCGATCAGATGGTCGTGATCGTTGCACCCAATCATATACTGTCAAATTGCACTCTATTAGTGGAGGCACGATCTAACGGCTCTAATCAGCACAACCGATCCCGCATAATCCAAGTGGTCGCGATTTGAAGGTCTCAATTGGCGCACCCATCCAATCCGCCTTGATTTTCGAAAATAAAAAGCTCCCCAGCGATGCACATGTGCAAAGTGTTGTGTACTCAATCGCCCTTTCGCCCTCTCCCTCGCACGTGCGCTTGCGCCACGACCCGCACGTGGTGTGTGCTCAGCTAAGCCTTTCTTTGTGTGTAGTGAGCTCAAATTCAAGTGAAGAGTTATATCTACAATTATAAGTAAACACATAGATTTTTAACTTTCTCATGTGGGACTAAACTTTGTTTACCATTTTTAACACTATACAGTTATCTAATAGGCTACTTTAAACCCAATTTCTCATTCATATGAAAATGGGTATAGAATAATTATATATTCTTAATCTTTATATATTATATATTAATATTCAACTTGGTCCCGTTTAAAATTACACGTGGATCTCACTAAAATATTTAGCTCAAAATAATAAAAAATTATATTTAATACCCATTTTTTCAACAATCACCCTATAAATAGAAATTGAACTAAGGCACTTTTCTATCATTTTGTTCCTTAGCTCAAAATAAGCTAGGACCTTCTTCCCATTTACTTTTGGAATGTGCTGCAGGCAATGGAAGTTGTAGTTCATGTTTTAAGAATTTTTTTTATAGGAGTATTGTTTATTGGTACGCCAACAACTATTTTTTTTTTTTGACTCTTATTAAATACTGTTTTATTTTTTAATTCTTTTGTAGTGCATCAGCATGTATTAAATAATATTAGCATTAGTTTTAAATATTAATACAATATTATAAGAAAAATATATTCTTATTATTATTCTACTCAATATCTTTTATAAAAAATACTATCAGACACCCATAATTTAAAATATGTTATTTTGATTAAAACTTTAAATTTTAATCAAAGTTGAGTTCTTGACGAGTCTACATGTTTTGGTCCATTTTAACCATGTTTTTTTTTAAGTGAAAGGTCCATTTAACTCAACTAAGGCGACAAACTTTCATGTATTACATGAGTAATACCAATGAATATCTTTTGGAATGAGCATTTTATGATACTCTATTATTAATATTTAGATATGCATGTTGCACATAATAAAATAAATATTTTATAGTAAAAGAATATGTGTATAAATATAAAAGTTTTAAAAAAAAAAACCAAAACAAATTCATTTCAAATAATTATAGAAAAAGATGGAAAAGGATTGCCTTCTATTTTTTTTTTTCGATTTTTTCACTTCATTTTGTCATATGGTCAAATATACATGTGTTATATATCAAAATCAAAGTAAAAAACATATTCCAAACTCATTTATGACATATTGACCTACATTTGACACACCAATTCTAAGGTCCGCACTTTGAAACACATTCAAAAGTCTCCGACATAACAATAACCACATTGTATAATCACATATATGTGTATCTATACACGTACATATACATATAATTATACTTACTAGTCAATGATAATGTTTGACTAAATTTATGGGATATTATATACCAAGAAAGCTAAAGAACAAAATATTTATAAGAAAAAAGCTTTTGGTTGGCAATTTCAAATACTAGCCTCCCGCCCCTCCTTACGGGCGGGGAGACATTTTTTAGAAAGACTTTGTATAGGTTGTGTATTTTTTATTTATTTATTATTTTTTTGAGAGGTTTTGTATTAGATTAAAGTAGCAGTAATTCAATCTTCTTGTAATAGCTATGGATAAATCTAGTTGCTTAATCATTTTAATATCGAATTGACATTAATGATGTAAGGATTTTTTTTTTCAATAATTTTTTATTAATTATTTTATCAATAATTGACTTTACTATAGATATATGAGCTAAATTATATTTTAATTCTATCATAGAATAATTGAATGGTGCTCTCGTTTTGGGACGTGCTAAGAGATATTTGGATTAAAAATCATAATTATTTGTGTTAACACATAAATGAAGGTATTCAGTTGATGATTAACACATATAGCCATAGTACAACAGCACAACTTCTTAATCGTTTGTTTCGCGATGCATTCGTGTAGTGTCACGACGCTCCTGACGTAGGCTGACGTCATGACCGACACAATGTACTATATATTGTACATACCCATATACAGTATATAATACACTGTCAGCCTTCACGTAGTCTCACAATCCTTCCCAAAATTTACAGAAATTTTTTTTCCTAATATACCATAAATCAAATCCAATATAGATCTCTATAATCATTCCATTCATTCACACATCACATTTTCATTTCATCATCCAATATATTAAGCTATATATATGCCCACACATCCCATCTAGATGATATTACATATATATATATATATATATATATATATATATATATATATATATATATATATATATATATATGTGTGATAAGTATACATATCAAAATAACAAAAGCTATTTCCTCCAAGCATACATACACATACCAGGCGAAGGCTCACGTGATTATCACTCACGGAGTTTCCTTTTCCCTTCGACTCAATACCTGAAATATCGGAGGAAATGGGGTGAGCAAACAACAGCTCAGTGAATATAGTTCTTGAGATGACAATTATATACATTTAGAGAAATATGACATTTAAAATCATTTCAAACACTTATTCAACACATACAGCATTCAACGAATATATTATACATATCAACAACATAAATTTCATGAGTTTTCAATACCACAATGCACAATCTCCCTCCTCCGCAAGGCAAGAGAGCAAGTCTAACCCTTGTATGGCCGTTATAAGGTAGTCACAGCCTCTCATTACCCAATTCACAGTCATTTCAAGGATCGCAACCATTGTTAGGACAGGCCTACTGACAATGAGGACTCGCAAAACCTCATCCGGGTGTAATTCCTAACGAAATGATATCATTACAAACTCCAATTTCTAAAATCAGTTTGCATGATCCATAAAACTCAACGCATTTTATATAACTATCACATGCATGCAATCAAACATTTTATATGCGTACAATGCCATACAAGAACCAAATCAAGAAAACTATACTCACAGTACAACACGTTCAACTTAAACCCAATCATCGTCGCTTTCGAGTCTAGCTCCAAGTTAAATCCAACTAATTTAACCTGTCACAATCACTCCATAATTCAATTTCATGTATTCATATCTATTTACATCTTTAATTTCTCAACTCACTTCAAATCACGAATAATAAATCCATTTAGGACCCATAAGCAGTTGAAAAAACTACTATCTCGTTTCTGTGGTCAATCTAGATATTTCCACAAGAAATAACAGTAAAAATAGATGTTCAAATCATATTTTCACGACACCATATACTTAGTTACTAAAACTATCAAATCATATCCAAAAATCACATTCTTAGCATCGAAACTTCCGGAATTCAGTTCTCTACGATTCTATGATTTCAAATCACTGTTCATTGTTCACTGTTCACATCACTGTTCACTCGAAACATGTATATTGTATTAAAATTGTCAAACGATCTTCAAAAATCATGAAATGGAACCTAACCACATATTCAGGGTGCCGACAGTCCAGGGAGTGTTTTTCTATCTTTTTAGCGGATTTTCATTTACATTGGGTCAAAAACCCCAATTGTTGAAAACGCTGTAAAATTGCTCCCATAGCTAAAATTAGTCCGCTAGAAAGTTTACATCTAGCTTAGATATCAATTTTACGAAGAAATAGAGGGAAAATTACTTACCGCAGGTCCTGATTTCGCGCGAATCCCTCCCCTTTTTCTTCTTCTCCTTCTTCCTTCTTCCTTCTCGGTTCTTCCTCTTCTGCTTCCAGCAACTTCTTTCATTTGGTTTTTCTTTCGTTTTTATTTATTTATTTATTTATTACATATGAATACTGTTCACTACACGCAAATGAACAGTAACTTTAATGTTATTTTATTTTTTCTTCCTTTATTCATCTTTTTCTTCTTATATACACTCAATCCACATAATTCAACTCCAAAATTTAACTTGTAAGCACCCATATAAGTCGATCTCATATGTATCATCTTCATTTAATAAGTTTATTTACGAATCATACACACGTATATTTGGCTCATACGTATAAAAGACGTGTATTATCACGAGTATATTTAGCTCATACGTATACAATACGTGTATTCTACATCTCGATATACGTGTACTTCAACGTACGTATTGAATTAAAATTACGGGGGTTACAATCTCCCCAACTTAAGGAATTTCGTCCTCGAAATTTAAATCAAGGACTTCCTCAAGTGAGACTCAATCCCAGAAAACAGTTCCCGCATTGTATAATTTAGCTCCCATGTTTGCTCTTCTTGATACGTGGTATCCATAACATATATGGAATCCGAATGATATTTCCTCAACATCAATATATAGAAAATATTACGGACACCTATCAACTGTGACAGTAGAGCAAATCGGTAAGCCAATGGACCTATCATATCAAGGATCGCTAGTGGTCCAACAAATCGCGGTGCGAGCTTTCTTTTCATCCCAAATCTCATTTAACCTTTTTGTGGTAAGACCCTTAGCAAAACTGAGTCAGCCACAATAAATTTCAAGGCCTATATACCAACCTTGTGTATGTAATAATATCCTGTGGCACCAATAACAATAACTCCATACTTTCAAGTCAACAAGTTGGAGATCTATAAGGCTTATTATAAAACTTTTAGAGTGCCATCATTATGTTCTTATAATAGCTGTTTATACACATAAGTTTACATAAGTTTACACACATATATATTCTCTTTATTTACGACTTTATCGTTTTTCATTTGATTAGTTAGTGAACATATATATATATATATATCGGTTAATGCATGATTACAAATTTCTAATTTTTGAAATGATTCGATTTTATTATTATATTTTTTGTTCTGTTTTAATGTAAACTATGTTATGTTTTGCTTTTAATTGTATTTTTAATGTTATTAATTAGTCATGAATTTGTAATGTAATGATATTCTTTTAGGGTATTTCATATTTGTTTTTAATTTCTATATTTAATGGGTTATTCTCCATTATTCTTTAATTATCTTTATAAATTGTATTAATTTTGTTATAATATATATGATTCCAAGAATCAATATATATTAGTATGAGTCATGAATTTGTAATGTAATGATATTCTTTTAGGGTATTTCATATTTGTTCTTAATTTCTATGTTTAATGGGTTATTCTCCATTATTCTTTAATTATCTTTATAAATTGTATTAATTTTGTTATAATATGATTCCAAGAATCAATATATATTAGTCTGAGACATGAATTTGTAATGTAATAATATTCTTTAAGGGTATTTCATTTTTTTCTTCTTCTTAATTTCTATGTTTAATGGGTTATTCTCCATTATTCTTTAATTATCTTTATAAATTGTATTAATTTTGTTATAATATGATTCCAAGAATCAATATATATTAGTATGAGACATGAATTTGTAATGTAATGATATTCTTTAAGGGTATTCCATATTTTTGTTTCTCGTAATTTCTATGTTTAATGGGTTATTCTCCATGACCAATTTCTCGTAATTTAAAGCCTGGGGGGTAGATGTTGGACCAATTTCTCGGCATACCTTGCTAGACGACACATCACCTGCCATGACTAGATCAACTAGCACGTAAAGGCTCTAGATCGACAGATTATGGTGTCAGTCGGGCTAGATCTAAACATCGACCTGGACGACAGGTCGCCGACCACATTAGTTAGATTGTGAAGAGCTCGGATGATACATTATATCGACTTGAATCATAAACTGCCGACCTCGTTGAACAGAGAAAATACAGTAACAACACCAGCTCAGGTGAGGCGTTACCTACTGACTTAGAGGTACCGACCTCTTGTAAAGACCATCTGCTCGCCCACGGACAACAATGACATAACAGTGACCAACTTAGCATACCAAGCTGATCAATTTTCCGACCATTTAACAAATAAGGGTTGGGCGCGAGTTCGAATAAGGATAAGGCGAGATCAACTGCGACAAATTCGAGATTTACTTCTTATCCGACTATGATAAGGCTACAAAGCTCTCCTAGTCCGACTAGAAGGTTGCTAAGTCATCCTGATTCGGCTAGGAAGCCTTCAACCTTTCCTAATTCAACTACAACACAACTTACTTCTATAGCCAAAGACCTAGCTTTCTATAAAAAGCCATCACCCTCAGGGGGGAAGATATGTTACTTTTTACCCAGTTCAATACTATTAACTCTTGGAAGCTCTGAACTGACTTAGGCATTAGAAGGTCTTTGGCAGACATCACACCGGTGTTTCTCACGATAGCCTACTCTTCTTTATTTCTCTTTCAGATTATCGACTTCCCGCAACCTTTCCAGCATCTCTACGTGGGTTCCAACTTAACCTCTACTCTCCATCTCATAATCTACTAGTGTTGGTCAAATCTTATACCAACAAAATGTTGAATATACCCAAGAGGGGGGTGAATTGGGTATGATGGTCAAATATGGAACTTTGAAAATTAAAGAATATAGGGAGAGATATTTGTGATATAAAACATCAAAATTCAGGGTGTACTATATTTAACACATATCCCTGATCACCTACCCTCAACTTTTCAAAAGTTTACTCTTAATTAAATTTAAGATAGAGAGGTAATATTATAATATATCATAAATAAATCAACAATAAGATTCTAATTAAATTGATATAGATTTTAAGGGTATGAAAAAAAAAAAGAATAATAATATAAGAATGAGTATACTGCGCATGTCTTTGGATAAACCTATTTCGATTGAGTTAAACTCATCGAATAGGTAATAGAAATGTGATTGTGTAGATATGAACACAACAGAACAAATAGATTAGATAATCCAGGTCATAACATTGCATGTCTTCGTCGATAATACAACTCTATTGTTTGAATGAAGAAAACTAAAGAAAAGAACAATTACAAGAAAAAGGCTTTTGGCTGGTAATTCCAAATACAAGCCCTTGAGGAAGGCCTTAACCCTTGTACACCTACACCTTTTATCTCTTAAAACCTTAAAAGAAAAATCCTATGAAGCTATTTTAATTTGGATGTCCCCAACTCCTAGAACTAGGATTTCTAAAATAAGAACCTATCTTAACCATTGGATTAAAACCAAATCTAGGATAAAAGACATAAAACAACAAAAGTTTCCCTTTTTTTCTTCAAGAAAATTAACTTTGCCTAGTAGCTTCTATATAAGCTTTATACACATGACTTCTTCTTTATAACAATAAAAACAAATGTGATCATCACACATATGTCTACAAAGGTGGAACCAAACGCCACTACAACAATTGAACTAACGATAAGGTCCCTTCTTGGATTGTTCCATTTGGTAGTGGAGAGAAGGAATAAAACTATACCCAGAAAAGCAGTTGCTAGTGATATGCTAGAACAAAGATAGAACAAAAGTTTTTGTTTCGAATTAGCGTTCTGACTTCCAACAACCACTTGAATGAGAGAGCCCATCACACCCATCACAGTGGGAACAATCCAAATTCCAACAACCTGTAGACCACTAGTTTGATGGTTTGGGAGACTACCAGGTGCCTGTATCCACGTTATTAATATTGAAATGCAATAGTCAATTGATAATCAGACGACTGTAGCAACTAAGAACAAAAATTTCGCATAACAAAAAAAAATAAAAATTCTGAAGCCCATTCCAGTCTCATCAATCCCAGATCACAACATATCAAAGACAAGTGCTTCCTAAATGACAATTCTCTACAATTTTGTAGTAAACTTAAAACCTACCTTTCCCAATACCTATTACCCATTTCATACGATCAAACCATAAACCCATCTCTACAATTAAACAAATTTCGGATGAAACATTTGAGATGAAAAAAGACATAAATAGGAACATCTTGGGTCAAATAAATTAAAAAAAAAAAAACGATGAAAGAAGAGGAAGAAGAAGATGGGAGCTGAGTATCAATCATCTAAATAGAAGAAATGAAGAAGAAGAGGGTTTAGATCAAAAAAGGGCAAAACATGGAAACTCATGTGCTTGTTTCTTTTTCCAAGTAATGCATCACAAGAATATTACCTCCTCTGGAGTTTGATTTCTTGTAACGCTACGCGTCGTCTGATCCACTACTGGAGCTGACTCATCCGCATCACCATCTCTGGTTTCCTGCACGTACAGTTCACAAATGCGTCTCATATTTAACTGTAATTTCATTCGACCAATGAAATCAATACTACTACAACATGCATTCAAACGCAATTATTTTCAAGCTTTAAAAAGTAAGAAAACAAATGCTAGATGTAGGGAGCTTGATTTTGGTATGATGATTTCCATCGGTCGTTCAGCTTCCCGAGTGTTTTCCGCGCCATCGCCATTGGCATTGGCATTGCGAAACATAGTTTTGAAAAGCACGAAGACTTCCAACAGCGCATTCAGCAACATTTTTGCCCTCAATCTCATTACTAGAGAAGCTTTTCAGTTCTGAAACAAGCTTAGCCTTCTTCATTTTTACACAACCCCGTGTCGCAAAAAAGAGTAAAAGAAAGAAACAAACAAAGCTTGACAAGGTGGAATCACATGCTAGATAACAAAGCTTGGATCATTAGGACTCCACGAAATGATCGAATCGGTGGCTTGATCCTCAGCCATTAATTCGTAACATTTTGCGAGGAATATTGGCGGAATCGGTTGCCCCTTTTTGGGATGATTTCAAAAAAATTCAGTTCGAGAAGAACTGATCAAAACACAACAGTTCATATCTAAATCTTCAACTTGAGTTCTCGAGCATGAATCCATGAGAATCACTGGAAACCCTAACCGACAGAAGAAATAGATGAAAGAAAGAAAGAAAGAAAAGGAAGAGAGCAAAATTCAGGAGCAATACTTCGGGCATTGAATTATAATCATCTATGGGAGAGCCATGCCAAAAAGCTTGAGCAAAACTACATCTAAAGAGAAGATGGCTAATGTGTTCATGATAATCATCACAAAGACGGCAAAAGGGATCAGTGATGACGCTTTGTTGGAAACGTAGTGAGCACGCAAACTCTAAACAAGAAAAAATATGGAAGAAGGATAAGGACTTGAAAATATGCAACACACCCAAAGATTCTTAGGTGTGCAACAGTTGGTTTGTAGCCACTCCACGCCTCTTGAGGTGTCATGTGCTTTACACTTTTGGTAGGACATCGGTTCAGCACATATGATGAGCACGCCACAGCTTCCGCCCAGAATTGCTTTGGCAATCCTTTCTCCTTGAGCATAGTTCTTGTCATGTTAAGAATCGTGCGATTCTTTCTTTCAGCGATCCCATTTTGCTGTGGGGTGTAAGCCGCAGTATATTGATGTTTTATGCCTTCTTCCCTGCAATACTCATCAAATACTTTTGAGGTGTATTCTCCACCTCGATCAGAGCGGAGAGTTACAATTTTGTGACCACTTTCTTTTTCTACATGGGCTTTATAATTTTTAAATACAACAAAAGCAGCTGACTTTTCTTTAAGAAAATAAACCCATAATTTTCTGCTGAAGTCGTCAATGAAAGTAATAAAATATCTATTACCTCCTAGCGACTCATGTTCAATAGGTCCACATATGTCAGTGTGGATCAGTTGAAGTGGTGTCGTTGCTCTCCATGATTTGCCGCTGGGAAAAGGAAGTCGTGCTTGTTTGCCAAGTATACAAACATCACAAGTGTTACTTGGCGGCTCGATCATTGGTAACCCATGCACCATGCTTGATGAAGATAGTAGTTTTAGACCGCTAAAGTGGAGATGCCCAAGCCGATGATGCCACTTCCATGACTCACTTTCTTTGATTCCATAGAAGCATTTCTCTGACTTTGTGCTAAGATGAAGTGGGAACATTCGATTTTGGGTCATCAGAACATGTGCGATGATTCTTCCACTTGTATCTCTCAAAATGAGAGAGTTGTCTCTCATTTGTATGTTATATCCCTTTTCTACAAGCTGCCCAATGCTAAGAATATTGCTTTTCATATTAGGTACATAATACACATCAGAGATATACCCATTCTTACCATCCTTCTGATAGATTTTTACTTTCCCTTTGCCTTCAACTGATAGTTGGGAGGAATCTCCCAAGTTCACCTTTCCGTGGACTTCTTCCGTGAGTTCTACAAACAATTCTTTCTCGCCACACATATGATTGCTTGCCCCAGAATCAAGATACCAATTTTTATATGTAGTATGTGAATCATCATGTGCAAGAAGTAGGATAGAATCATTACCTACATCATGTGATGTCTCTGCAACATTGGCTTGTTCATCAATTTTTAACCAACAGTCGGAGGCGTAGTGTCCAAATTTATTGCAGTTAAAACATTGGACATTCTTATTGGCTCCATGTCCATAGGATCTTCCTCTACCTCGGTTACCTCCTCGTCCTCTAAAGCTTTGATTCTTGTGCTGACTTTGGCTTGATTGTTGAGTTGTACCTCGCCCTCGGCCTCTGCCTCGACCACGATTGGAGGTAGATTTTCTTTGATCATTTAGAGTCAGTTTTGACTCTAATGCTTGTTCCAATACAGCTGGATTAGATTTCTTCTGCATCCTTTGCTCATGAACTTGTAGTGAACCCAATAATTCCTCAATTGTAAGTATCTCCAAGTTCTTAGACTCTTCAATAGCTACAACTACATGCTCAAAATTAGAGGAAAGGGATCGGAGTACCTTCTCGACGACACGGATGTCATCTAGCGTCTCACCATTTCTCTTCAAGCCATTCACGATTATTAGCAACCGTGAAAAATAATCGGACACCGATTCACCATCCTTCATGTGGAGAGCTTCAAACTCGCCTCGCAATGCTTGAAGACGAACCCGCTTCACTCGATCATCTCCTTTGAAGATGGAAACAAGAATATCCCATGCTTCTTTGCTTGTCGTTGCTTCAGCAACCTTTTCGAAGGTAGCTTCGTCCAACCCTTGATAGAGTATGAACAAAGCTTTTTTATCCTTCTTCCTTTGCTCCTTAATAGCCTTCTTCTCATCTGCTGTACATGCAGCCTCTTGCTCGCTAGTGGGTTCCACAAAACCATCGTTAATGGTTTCCCAAAGAACTTGAGATCCAAACAAGGCTTTTATTTGGATACACCATGAACCATAGTTATCCTTTGATAACTTGGGAACTTGTTGCTGGACAGAATTCATCCTAGCTCTGATACCACTTTGTTGGAAACGTAGTGAGCACACAAACTCTAAACAAGAAAAAATATGGAAGAAGGATAAGGACTTGAACTTGCACTTAAACTTGTGCACTTTGCTTGATTTGAAAATGAGAAATACATGAGGTATTTATAGGATCCTACCTAGGAAAATACAATAAATGCATACATGAATCTTCACATACATGAACCACTAAGTTCATGGATCACACTTTCCTAGGTACATGCAATCTTCACATACATGAACCACTAAGTTCATGGATCACACTTTCTTAGGTACATGCAATCTTCACATACATGAACCTATTAAATATGTTCACAATAAGATACATTCACTATAAAGATTCCAAATGAATCATGTTTACTACAAATATATGTTAATTTCTAACAGCCTCTATATAAAAGAGATTTTTTAACTGGAAGGTAGCCATTGTTACATTTCCATAAGAAATATTTTATCTTGTTTGGAATTGGAAGCTTCCAAAAAGATATTTCTTCTTTCAACACTTCGATTATGGGAACAGGAAGACGTAATTGCTTTACCCCCTAGCAAGCCACTGGAAGCCAAATGAAGAGCCAGGTTATAACCTGCTTAGACACTGAAAATTCCAGATCTATTGTACCGCCATATTAACTTGTCCAGACCTAGATTTTGGCTAAGTGGAATGACTGAAATCATAAAAGCTTCTTCTCTTGAAAAAATTGAATTAATTAAGATATATTGTTCCAACAGTAGCCGTTAGGAATGAAAATATCAGCCACTTTAGACATGTCATTGAGCTGAGGAGATAAAACCTTAAAAGTGATGGATCTTGGAACCCAAGGATCTTTCCAGACATCAACCTTTTGCCCATCTCTAATTCTCCAACGAAGCCCATATTGAAGGAGAGATCTACCATCAAGGAGGCTTCTCCAACCTCAGCTAAATTTGCAATCATAAAGTCTTCATTTGGGAAGTGTTTAGCTTTAAGACACAAATTGAGAAGAGATTATGGTGAAGATAGTATTCTCCAACATTACTTGGCGAGAAGAGATAAATTAAAGAGATCAAGATCACGGAAACCCAAGCCACCCTGGTTCTTAATTGGAATCAATTTCTGCAAGCTACTCGAATGTATGTTTGTCTTTTCTCTATGGAGCCCTGCCAATAGTTAGCTAGCTTCTTTGAAAAATCTTGAATGATTGAGTGTGGGATCTTGAAGCAAGAAATTAAATATGTGGGAATTGCAAAGCCCATTAAGTAATTAATAATTTTAAAATATTTTCTAAATATCCATTGTTTTAATGTAATCATTTACAACTACCAAACAATATATTATATATATAGTTTTATTCTATCATAACTATATATTCATAATAGAAAAAATAATCTAATTACACTAAAGTTTCTAGAATGAACATTTGTAGTAAAAAACCTCTCTTTCCCAATACCCATTACGTACCCATTTCAAATAATCAAACCACAAACCCATCTCTAGAATTAAACAAAGTTCTAATGAAAAAG
The DNA here is from genome assembly GCA_035771175.1 of Paratinospora sagittata. Taxonomy (NCBI): domain Eukaryota; kingdom Viridiplantae; phylum Streptophyta; class Magnoliopsida; order Ranunculales; family Menispermaceae; genus Paratinospora; species Paratinospora sagittata. The sequence continues at coordinate 333,634 of CM069612.1, forward strand.
AAGAAGAGGAAAAAGAAGATGGGAGCTGAGTATCAATCATCTAAATAGAAGAAGTGAAGAAGAGGGTTTAGATAAAAAAATGGCAAAAACATTGAAGCTCATGAGCTTGTTTCTTTTTCCAAGTATCTTGGATATATAAAACACAAAATAAAGATCCAGCCAGCTAAGCAGTGCATGCGTCACAATAAGATTACCTCCTGGACTGGAGTTGGATTTTGTACGATGATTTCCAATGGTAATTGTATCTCTCCGTCACCGTCGCCATGGCGAAACATAGTTCTGAAAAACTCGAAGACTTCCAACAGCGCATTCAGCAACATTGTTATTGCCCTCAATCTCATAATAACCACAGAAGCGTTTTAGTTTTGAGAGAAGGTTAGACGTTCTCCATTTTATAGTTACCTTTGAAGGCGGTTTATCAAATCATACACATATATTACAACGTGGAACTGAAGTCGTTATCACCTTTTTGTAATTTTTTTTTGCCACAAATCCCACAGCAAATAAAGATCTCTCAAGGTTGGTAATGTGAACTTTTTTAATATTCAGAGTAAGAAAGGTTGGAGTAGCATTCGAACCCACTTGAATATCTACGCGCATTCTACACGCGTCAAATCACAAAAACATTCAACCCACTTGCGTAACTGACATAGTCTTCTGTGCTTTGAAAGGGTACACTTGTGTCTTTTATTAAACCACAAAAGCATTAGATTTATGAAAAATTATTAAAATTAAGATATTATAATTATTTAAAACCTCAATTATGGACATTTATTATTTATTATGATTTATTTTAATAAAATAAATGCTTAAATTAAAAAAAATAATCAAATTATCAATAATCATATAACAAATTGATAACTTTTTATATATACTTTACAGTAGAAGTTAAAAATAGAAAGAGGTAAAAAGAAAAAAAGTTATCTTAACCATTGGATTAATTTCTAAAGTAAGAACCTATCTTAACCATTGGATTAAAACCAAATCTAGAATAAAAGACATAAAACAACAAAAGTTTCCCTTTATTCCTTCAAGAAAATTACAACAAAGTATTTTAGTTTTTTTGAAACAAAGTATAATGTATTAACAATAAGAATGAGTTATTTAAAATAGGAACATAAAACATATAAGACTCCAAAAATTGAAACACTGTAACACCCGATTTTCAAAACTTAATGTTTTTTATAAAATAATGAATATTTTAATTTTATCGATAAAATTACTGAAAATCGAGATGTTAATCGTATCCGTCTATCTTAACCCATAACCATTATATAGGTAATAAAATTTGAAACACTATGAAGTTATATTCTTCTAATCAACTTACTGGTTAAGATAAACAAATACCCTTTCATCTTCATACCAAAGACCACATAATTTCACTATACAAATTTTTATAGTGAATTATGAGGGTACTTATCCTTGTCCATCCATCATGGACACAATATTTTAAATACATTCATCAAATAGAATTTAAGTCCAACACATTCACACGTGAAATAAATCACAGGGTCTTTACTAACCGTAATAATGTTCATTGAATTTCGATTGTCAATACAATCCGTTCAAATAATAAACTTTTAAAAATCAAATAAAAATATTCAGTCCTATCACCATAATACTAACAAATTAATTAATCCACCTCTACTACTCTGAACTACTGAACTATGTCACGAACTCGCGATTTTATTCTCCTAAGCACCTGCATATGAAAAATAGGGGTGAGCTTGAAAGCCCAGTGAGTCATCTAAACAATTCACAACATTTTATTATGATACATACACAAGAACATTACAAACAAGTTTCACACATTAATCGTTGCAACATTAGATTGTTTGAGTCGAGAATTTTATCACGTTCTAAATCACGTACCTTTAGGAAATCAAACACAGGGTGGCACTACCCAAAAATTAGAAACTCGTTGGCGATATTCATTATGAATAACTGCCCCATAATAAACATTGACGATATTCCTTAGAATAACTGCCCCATAATAATCAATGACGATATTCCTTAGAATAACTGCCCCATATGTGTGATTCTTATCTTAATTATGTTCTTTAGGATGTCACACCATACATACAACCTAAGTATGCTATTAATTGTATTCACAAGCCATATTCAAATTCCACTACACATAGTATCATGTCACAATGCCAAATATAATAGTATTAACACATGAACCTTATTATGTCAATATTCCAAGTCATACGTTTCATTATCAGGCATTATAATTTATAAATGAGTCTCAAATATCACATGAATTGCATGCATCCAATTATCATCTAATCAAAACAAGAAGTCATGTTGACACACATATCATCATGGCTATCAATCACAGCATGATATATATCAAATCATGTACAATAGGCATGCATAAGCAATCTAATGATATTATAGACCTAATTAATTTAACATTCCTATCTATATATCAAAATAAAATATTATGAAGGCCTAAAATCATCCCCACCTAAATCGCTAAATTCCAAATCCCATAAATTTCTCGTCACGCCTAGTACTCAATCTGTACACATATATTACGTTTGTTAATATAATTACTCATAAGAACGATTATGAGTGTAGAAATATATATATATATATATGGTGGTGGGATGTTTAAACAAGTATATATATATATATATATATAAAATAACATATTATAATGCTTTGTGATATGATATAATGATGTGTACGGTATACCATGGTATAATACAATATGTGGTATATATATAATGTGTGGTGATGTGTGAAACATTTTGAAAAGGTCTGATATACAATATAATCTATAACAGGTGTGTACAGTGGGACGTTTTTTTATAAAAAAAAATCAAAATGGAATAGGGAAATAAAGAAGAAGGGAGGCGTCGATGGAGGTGAGTTGCGAGAAGTGGTGGTGGCGATGTGCCGCGGGGAACGGAGCGAACAAAGAGAAGAAGAGATTTGGCAATTGGGTTTTGAGGCACAATGGGTTTCCGACAAACCAACAGAGAGAAAAAGAGAGGGTTTTGAGGCGCGATGGGCTCTGGACAAACCAGCAGAGAGAGAGATCTGGGTGGGGTGGCGTAGTATTGGGGAAGAGATGAGTGTTTCGAGCAAGAGAGAAGAGTGAGGAGGGCGACGAGTTGTAGAGGCGAGATAGGAGTTTGGAGTTTCGCGCGTTCGGATGAAAGGATTGGGTGATGATGTTGCTTGGAGTTTTGGTTACCACGACGAGATGGGGTTTCAGGCATTGGGGTTTTGAGCAGAGAGCTGAGAGAGAGACCTGGGGAGAGCGAGAGAGCAAAGGAGAAGAAGAATCGAAGTCGTAGCGGCGATGAGCAGCAACGGTGATGAGTAGCAGCGACTACAGACGGTGGCTCAACAGTGGCGATGAACCAGATGGGAGTTGCAGCGTGCGATGGCGGAGAAAAGAAGAGAGAAGAGAGAGGCGATTTGGGTTTGTTGTGCAGCTGGGTTTCAAGAGGGAGAGTTGGGTTTTGTACGATTGGTTTCGAGAGAGAGGGGCAAGATTGTAGCGAGATTGCAGCTGTAGAGGGCGAGATTGCAGCTGTAAAGGGCGAGATTGCAGCGGAGAGAGAGAGGTTTGGTGATTAGTTTCCTTGATAAGGAAGGAGAGTCCGGGATATGCGCGCGGAACAGATCGTGACTCCGAAGAACAAGGGATGTTCTCGATTGCGATGATCTTGGTGAAGATTTGGATGATGGCAAGCGTAGATCGAGTTGTTGATCGCAACGAAAACGACCGACGAAGCATTTGCGGCATTCTTGAATGGCAATTTTTTGCGGCGACAGAGCCTGTCACGCCTGGAATGCACCGCAGCACATTCTACCCAGACGCGGGCGCACTCCCACCGCAGCGGGAGCGAACGCCAGCCATTATATACCACATAATATTGTCACATCCCAGTACACAGCACACCGCAGCGTCTAGTACCCCCGGGATCATTTGTCCATACTATTCACTCATGAATAGTATAGGGCCTCCCCCAGATTCGAACTCACAACCTCATAAGGTTTGATTTCGCAATCTGAGTAACCACTGAGCCAATGGTTCAGTGGCTACTCAGATTGCGAAATCAAACCTTATGAGGTTGTGAGTTCGAATCTGGGGGAGGCCCTATACTATTCATGAGTGAATAGTATGGACAAATGATCCCGGGGGTACTAGACGTTGCGGTGTGCTGCGTACTGGGATGTGACAATATTATGTGGTATATAATGGCTGGCGTTCGCTCCCGCTGCGGTGGGAGTGCGCCCGCGTCTGGGTAGAATGTGTTGCGGTGCATTCCAGGCGTGACAAAAAGGCCTTACGTATACATAAGGCCTTTTTGTCACACCCCAGTACACAACACACCGCAGTGTCTAGTACCCCCGGGATGTGATGGGTACGCATACCCCAGCCATTACGATCCATAATATTGTTATACCTCAATACACAGCCCGCACACAGCGTCTAGTATCCCCGAGGTTTTTTGTCCCCAAAGAGGGTCTCCCCCAAGATCGAACTCATGACCTTATATTCATAAGGTTTAAATTTGAATCTTGAGTAGGTGGTTACTCAAGATTCAAATTTAAACCTTATGAATATAAGGTCATGAGTTCGATCTTGGGGGAGGCCCTCTTTGGGGACAAAAAACCTCGGGGATACTAGACGCTGTGTGCGGGCTGTGTATTGAGGTATAACAATATTATGGATTGTAATGGCTGGGGTATGCGTACCCATCACATCCCGGGGGTACTAGACACTGCGGTGTGCTGTGTACTTGGGTGTGACAGAGCCGGTGATTTTTTTTCGAGGACGATGCCGTCAGAGGCGGCGAAAAAGGCGAGTACGTGAGTTATATATATATATATATATTTTTTTTTTTAAATTTCCAGGGGATTACAAACACACTACAACACCATTTGCAGCACACAACATTGCTACAACATACAAGATGACCAACACAAAAACCACGAGAAAACTTCAAAGATGCAGCCCATCCTGCTGCCAATAAGAGAACCTCTTCCCACAAACCCCACCAATCCTTTATTCTATTTTGGAGTACTCTCCTATTCCTTTCTAAACAAATCACCCATAATGCATTCCTCTATCGTATGAGGAATAATGAAGGAGCCACCGCCACGCACCTGCAACCATCTTAATTTGCCACAACTTAACCTTAGTAGATTCTATATAAAGCTTTATTCACGTTACTTTATCTGGATACAATAAAAAAAAATGTGAAAAGCCCACCTATGCTAACAAAGGAGAACCCAAGCGCCATTACAGTAATTGACCTAATGATAAGGGCCATTCTAGGACGTTTCCATTTCGTAACGGAGAGAATGGATAAAACTATGCCCAGAAAAGCAGTTGCTAGTGATATTTCAAAGCAAATGTACAACACAAGTTTTTGGTTTGAATTAACATTTTGAATTCGATCAACCCCTTGAACGAGGGAGCCCATCACACCTATCACAGTAGAAGCAGTCCAAGTTCCAGCAACCTGTCGACCAATAGTTTGATGGTTTGGGAGACTACCAGGTTACTGTATCCTCGTTATTAATATTGAAATGCAGTAGTCAATTTATAATCAGACAACAATAGGTTACAAAAAAAAAGAGGATGAAAGAAGAGGAAAAAGAAGATGGGAGCTGACTATCAATCATCTAAATAGAAGAGAAGAAGAAAAAGAGGGTTTAGATCAAAAAATGGCAAAAACATGGAAGCTGAGCAGTGCATGCATCACAAGATTACCTCCTGGACTGGAGTTTGATTTTGTACTATGATATCTTGGACTCGAGTTGGATTTTGTACGATGATTTCCACTGGTAATTGTCTCTCTCCATCACCGTCGCCATTGCCATCGCCATGGCGAAACATAGTTCTGAAAAACTAGAAGCTAGACTTCAACAGAGACGTTGTTGTTGCCATCAATCTCATGAAGCTTTTTAGTTTTAAGAGAAGCTTAGCCGTTCTCGCTCCATTTTATACATTATTTTTGGATAAAAGAGTATTGACGACGAGTGACGACTCCGGACCTGACGGGTGAAAGTCTCAGGGCAAGAAAGAAAGAATATAGAAAGCAGATATGATTACAAGATGATGGAGATCAAAGGGCAAAAATTCAAGAGGAGAAGAAGAGGAAGAAGATCAATAGCAGTTCCATTTGCCTTCTCCAAGTTAGAACTATGAGTTAGTGAAGCTGTAAGTTAGTTATGCTGTTAAGTTATAAATAGGTTGTTATACTTCATTCTTTAGTTGTTGATTTCCGTCCACTGATCTCTTTGTTTTAGTTTTCTTCTAGTTTTCTTGTTATTCTTGATTGTTTTCACAATCTTTACTCTCCAAGATCCTCCCCCCTGGAGTTTTGCATCTTCTGTGAAGTGACGCTATGGGCGTCTGTTTTGCCAGGCCCTAGTCGTTAGAGCCTGGCTCCATTGAACCAAAAAAAAAACAAAAACAAAAAAAAAAAAAAAAAAAAGAAGAGGAAGAAGAAGATGCGGATGGAGGACGGAGGATTGGCGAGGGAAATTCGAGTGGAAGAGAGCTTGCTATAAATAGAAATTTGTGTGGAGCATTTTCTTTCAACTAATTGATTAGATTTTGAAAAATGAAAAAGAGTTGGAAAAAAACGTAGAATAATATATATTTTTTAATTGCGTTCATCATGAGGTTCGCGTCCCACTAGATTCTCTATATTTTTTTTTATTACAGATTCTCTATATTATTATTATTGTCGAGAGCTTTGACAACCGAGTCATGATCCTAAAGTCGTGTAGAATAAAAACATGCTAAGAACTATAGCAATGACAGAAATGATAACGAGTATTTTTTTATTTTTGCTTAAGCCAGGTTTGTTGGATTTTGGCTTAAACATGAATTTTTTGTTGTTTTAGAACATGAAACATATATTTAGAAAGTAATTAGGACTTTCTAAATATGAATAAGTGTTTTATGATCTAGTTGTATTTGAATAAGGAAACCATGTTAGTGTAGAATGAGAAATAATTATTGGTCACAGTTTTTAACTATTGTAGCTATAAAGTCTATATATAGAAGGTCTCTCATTGTTTATTGATCATCCCAATTAGTGAGTGAGATATAGAAGAATGTGAAACTTGGTCCTTGGAAGTTTTGTGAAAGAGTGTAGAGTTTAGAACTTGTGCGGATGATGCGGTTGAAGTTTTAGTTTTTTCTTTATATTATTCTTCTTTACCAAAGTCTCGGATTTGTGTACTATCTGGTATAGAAGTACTAGAGGTGTTTAATTCTTCTAAGGTACTTATTAATTGATAGTAGATTGTTTTTGCCCATAGTTTTTTTTCCTGATTTAGGAGTTTTTTCACGTATATATTTAAGTTGTGGTTGTTGATCTCTATTGTTCTTTTTTTTATTGAATATGTGATATTGGAAGGTTTGAGTATTTTTTCTCAACAAGGTTTGAATTAAATAGGGTACCGAATATTGACGATAACTTTATACATATTGTTGAGCCTTTATTTGAGAGTTAAGCTTTTAGGCTTAATAGTTTTTAACATAATATCAGAGCCTAGATTTTGTAAGAGATCTTGAGTTTAATTCTCCTTATTGACATATGTATTTCTTTATTCGCATAATTGATATTTCTCTTTTTCTATCTCTTCTGACTCTTTACGTATGGGATGAGATTGCACGTAAAGGAAAATATTAATGATAGTTTAATATACATTATTGAGTAATTTTGTAATGTATAATTATATATTTAATTACTTCTCTCATTTAACCGAATTAAAGATATATAAAATCTTATATACAGAAAAAGTAAATTTAAATTTATTGTAACCCCAAATTGCATATGAGCCATGATCCTAAAGTCAAGGTATCCTTTAAGAGTCGCCGGCCTACTTGCTTTGTCATTTTTATTTCTGCACTTGCATGTCATCTTCACTAGCCGCTAATGGGCCCTAAATCTTACCAAACACGCAGTATTCTTTGAATATCGACTTCAGTATGACGTAGTGGAAGGAACGTCACTAAAATGTACCTTTTTTAATAAAAAAGTTAAAAAAGAGATATTTTTTTATTTATTTTTTTGTAGGGCAAGAAGACAGTTTTATTCACCATGAACACACAAAACCACTATACCCTTTTTTTCACTTCCCAATAATTCCCAATAAAAAATTAATTTCATTATTTTAATAGCAAATTTTAGTATTTTAATGTTTTTTTTTCCTCTTATATCACTAGGTATTGGTGTGTATCCATTGATATTAATAATTTTCTATTTTCTAAATATGCATTGTTTTTAATGTAATCAGTTACAACTACCAAATATTATATTATATAGTTTTACTCAATCATAACTACATATTCATAATAGAAAAATAATCTAATTACATTAAAGCTTCTACAATGAACATTTTGGCAATTGAAAAATTATTTAATTTTCTTCTTTTTTTTTTTACAAAATTCTCTACGTGACCTAATTTAAAAAATAGGTCTAGAGATAGTCGTTGGCAGACAAGGTAAAAAAATATAATTAAATTATAATAAAAAAATAGTTAAAAAATAATCAAAATAAGTAGTTGGCGCACATGACAAAACAATAAAGAAAGGGGCTTTTGACATTATTACCCCTAAAAAATAAAATAATTTCACAAATGCCATCCATACACAAATAATGACCCATTTGTCATACTTTACTATTCATAGCACAGTCAGCGCGTCAAACAAGCGCCACTTCCGCGCCCAGGTGGCATTTTAAGGAAGGCGTCGCCTTCCTTTCATACATTTTTTTTTAAGTGAAAGGAATGCGTCTTTTAAAAAACGTCTTCTATAATCCCCCTGAAAAAAATAATAATAAAAAAAAAAATAAACGAATAAAAAACGCCTGAAATTTCTCACCTTCTTCGCCGCCTCCTACGACATCGCATTGCTATCTTGCAATCTCACTCGCCCTGCAAAATCGCCTCTCTTTCAAAACCCAATCACACCTCTTTCGCTAAAAATCTCGCCTCATACCCAATCACGCCTCTTTCGCTGAAATCTCACCTCTACAGCTACAACTTCGCTTAAATCTCGTTCTGCAACTCAATCGCTGAGACCTAATCGTCTCGAAACAAATCGCACAAAACCAAAACCCAACCCTCTCTTTCAAAACCCAAATCGCGCCTCGCCTGAACCTCAAAACTCAATCGCACAAACCCTCTCTCTTTCTCGAAACCCTCTTGCTTCTCTCTTCTTTCTCTGTCTCTCTTCTCTCACGAACCAGTGACTGAAGCAAGCGAAGGACGGCAAGAATCCCACAGTGAGCAACCTCTCTTCTCCGCCATCTTCCGACACTCTCTCAACTCTTTGCTCAAAAACCCGAAATTGTGCAATTTCTTTCCGAAACCCAGACAACCCCTTCGATTTCTTCTCCATTTTTCAATTTCTTCAACCCAAACCATCTTCAAACCCCTGCTTTTCTTTATCTTCAACCCTACGATTTCTATTTTCCAACCCCTGCAATTCCTTCGTTCTCCTTACTCTATCTCTGCCGTCGCCGTTGCTCAACGCCAACATCAAATCCATTCAAGGAGGAACTCAGACAGATTGTCGAAGTTTGATGAGTATGTCTGGGAAGGAAAGCATTGAACGACCTCTGTTTGATGGCGTTGTTTCCTCTGTGTTCCCTCTTTCTCTCTCTCCCTGTTTTCTTCGCCATTCAATCTGCAATGCGTTATTTATTTTTTGATTTATTATTTTTATTTCTTCTTCTTTTCTTTTAAGCAACCCTATCTAGATCATCATATTACATTATATGTATAATATTATCTAAGTTATCATCATATTATATGTATCATCATATTATATGTATATCAGGTGGAAGTTTATTAACTAAGTTATATTATATGTATAATGTGACCATCACCATACAACATAGACGTGTACGCACATTATATTACTATAATATAATACAAAACAAGTAATTAAAGTGTGATTTATGCGTTGATAGGTTGATAACGCCCAACGTCGAGGAATTTCAACACATTTGGAATTTAGCGATTCAGGTGGGGATGATTCTAGACCTTCATAATATTTTATTTTGATATATAGATAGGAATGTTAAATTAATTAGGTCTATAATATCATTATATTGCTTATGCATGCCTATTGTACGTGATGTTATTTATACCATGCTGTGATTAATAGCCATGATGATATGTGTCAACATGACTTATGGTTTTGATTAGATGATAATTAGATGCATGAAATTTATATGATATTTGAGACTCATTTATAAATTATAATTTCGGATAATGAAACGTATGACTTGGAATATTGACATAGTAAGGTTCATGTGTTAATACTATTATATTTGGCATTATGACATGATACTATGTGTAGTGGAATTTGAATATGGTTTGTGAATACAATTAATAGCATGATTACGTTGTATTTATGGTGTGACATCACTAAAGAACATTATTAAGATAAAAATCACACATATGGGGCAGTTATTTTAAGGAATATCGCCATTGATTATTGTGGGGCAGTTATTCTTAGGAATATCGCCAATATTTATTATAGGGCAGTTATTCATGATGAATATCGCCAATGGAGTTCTAATTTTTGGGTAGTGTCACCCTGTGTTTGATTTCCTAAAGGTACGTGATTTAGAACGTGGTAAAATTCTCGACTCAAACAATCTAATGTTGCAACGATTAATGTGTGAAACTTGTTTGTAACATTCTTGTGTATGTATCATAATAAAATGTTGTGAATTGTTTAGATGACCCACTGGGCTTTCAAGCTTACCCCTATTTTTCATATGCAGGTACTTAGAAAATAAAGTAGCAAGTTGTGACATGGTTCAGTGATAGGGGTAGGATGGAAATCTGAACAATATTTTAATTAGAGAATGAGTTAATTACTTGTTTAATTTCGTGAACTTTTATTTAGTAAGGGTTGTATTGACATTAGAGATTTTGATAAAATCTTTTTATGATTATTGAAGGAATCATGATTTATTTTAAATATATGTGCCTTGGACTTGAATTCTATTTGACGAATGTATTTAAGATATTGCGTCCATGATGGATGGACAAGGGCAAGTACCCTCATAATTCACTATAGAAATTGGTATAGTGAAATTATGTGGTCCTTGGCATGAAGATAATACAAATTGGGATTCGTTTAACTTAACAAGTAAGTTGGTTAAAGAAAATATATATATATATTTAAATTCATAGTGTCTCAAATTTTATTACGTATATAATGATTATGGGTTAAGATAGACGGATATGAATAACATCTCGATTTTCAGTGGTTATTCTCGACAAAATTAAAATATTCATTATTTTACAAAAAAAATAAAATAAAATAAACAAGTTTGAAAATCAGGGTGTTACATCTTCCCTTCACAAATTTTTTTTTTAACTGAAGAGAAAATACGTCTTCTCTTCACAACTATTTTTTTAACTGAAGGGAAGGCGTCTTCCCTTCATAATTTTTTTTTTAAATGAATGAAAAATCAAAGTTAAATTCAAAGCTATTACTAAACTGTTCAGCCTCACCGAAACCAAACCACGTGGTTTTTTTAAACCCGACCACTTTCACCACGTCCCACTATCCTCCCCCGATCCCCCGGAGTCGACGGAATCCCATTCCCATGCCCGGTTGAATATTTGGACCCCAATCCCGAATTCAAGTTTAAATCAAAATTCAAAGCTATTACTAAATTGTTAGGCCTTACCGAATCCAAACCACGTGGTTTTTAATTGCTAATCGGAAGAACCGTATAATTGAAATCCTTTTCGCCAAAAAACAAAGGATATCTATAGATGATATTGATCGTTGCACACGTTGAAATCCGTAGTTTACCTCGAATAACCCCTTCAAATTCTTCAAAATCAATGCCTGATCGGACTCTTACAAGCCCTACTGGCGGTCTATCATATGATGCACCTCGCGAATCATGTACTACAGAACCACCACTGTAGCATATTATAGAAACAAGTCTATTTGTCATCTGTGTGGGAATAAGCAAAATACAATCGTCATTCTTTCAAAGAAAATATGAAATTAAAGCCTATGACTTCAACAAAGTAACAATTAAAAGGAAATGTAATAAAGCTAATTTGTTGAATATGATGCACATTTGTTTTAACTGAACTCATCAACTTTTGGAGTCATCTAGGTACTAAAATTCATATAGAATAGATCTATATGTTAGCCTTTAAAAGAATAATAATTGAAGAAATCGAGATGTTGGAATGCATTTTACAGGAGATCATCATTTTAGATCCTGACCTGTCAAAAGACTACCTTGAACGTGTTCAAAATCGAACTAAAGAGAGGAAATACTGTTTTGATTATGCATTTGGCCCTGAGTCGAGAAACTTGGTACGTATTACTGAATCCTGGTAAGTGAAGTTCAATTTGTGAACGTACCTTTTCGGTGAAGGTATTTTTTTATTTTTTTCCCCTTTCACTATTTTTGTTTCCTAAAACAATTTGCTTATTGTTCAATTCATTAGCATTTTCGGTAATACCCACATGACCATAGCTAATTTGTAGACGCTAGAATGCACGTTGTTCTACCTTTTACCATTTTTCTGAACTATGGGCTGTAATGTTAGCAAAATTCAAATCAGACATGTAGAATTTGTAGTATCAACAAATAACAAACACTAAAAACCATACAAAGTTAAAAAGGACATAGTTATATGAGTTTGTTGATCAACATGCATTTATTTTATATATTGGCACAACATCTATTGCTTACAATCCTCCGTGTTTAAACAACAAAAAAATATCAAGCATACATTTTGAATGTTAATTCATACTTAGACGACTTTCCTTCTGATCTATTAATTTCTATTTCTATGAACTGATCTCACCTAATGAAGGTTGATTGTAAACATATTCAGATAATCAGTAGAATTTTCATCCAAATTGACCAATCAATTATACCTTCCTGCACCTTAGTAAGGGTCCATTCATTTCATACCACAACCTAAAACAATGTAGCCAAAAAACCAAAATCACTCGCAAAATCACACTTGTTAACGTACTTTTACATAAAAATGTTATTGCAGTAAAGAACTCAAAAACCATAACCATCCCTAATTAATCGGATTAGCAGTTCCCAATTTCCCTTCTCCGAATAAACAAAAAACAAGTAAAAAAACACGTTTCTTTCCATCCCTAAAACCCTAAAAGATCAATTCGAAACAACAAAAATTATCATAGAATGGTAAAAATTAGCAAAGGGGCACACGAGTTTTGTTCGACTCAATCATTGGCTGCACCAAAAAAAAAAAAAAAAAATCGAGATCGAGAATGGCAACCAACAAGCACGACGGAGTTATGAACCCTATAATAAGAAGAAAAAAATGAAAAAATAAAAATAAAAAATGGCACCTTTGTTTAGTGATCGAGAATGGCAACAACCACGATCAGATCTTACACTGAATGACACTCGGCTCCCAACGACGGCGACGAAACGGCTACAAAGCAAAGACGACGGCGACGGAGCGAAACGACAGCGACTGTCCGAAGAGTTTCAGAGAGAGGAGTGGGGCGAGGAGACTCGTGTGCTCGCGAGTTGGGTATATGTAGGGTTTAAGGGAAGGCGTCTTACGCCTTCCCTTCACTTAAAAAAAAATATATGGAAGGAAGGCGTCTTTTGAAAAGACGCCTTCCTTAAAATGCCACCTGAACGCAGACGTGACGCTTGTTTGGCGCGCTGACTGTGCTATAAACAGTAAAGTATGACAAATGAATCATTATTTGTGTGTGGATGACATTTGTAAAATTATTTCATTTTTTTAAGGGTAATCATGTCAAGAAGAGAATGAAAAAGTAAAATTTAATTTTCTATTAAAATTATGAAATTAATTTTTCATTAAAAACAATAAATTATTTTTTTATTAAATGCCAATTAATTTTCTATTAAAAGACAAAATGCTTACTCTATTTTTCGTGTCAATTCCTGTCATTGCCTTCAATGCACAGTATATAAGTTGTACAAGAAATTCATGTAATGCATCCATTTACATCTTCTAACATAGTTGCTTCCATTGCCACGCCGCGGCCACCGTTTCCAAAGGATTCCAATCCACAAATCCTGCAGCAGAAAAAATGTACAAACAAAGGCTGATCACAACCCTCATATAATCTTCTATTCCGTGCAGACATCTCTTTCTCAATTCCGGCATTATAACAACAATAACAAAAGCCTCGCCCTTCTGGCGTTGGAATTCAGGCGTCTTTCAGAAGCACCCTTTAATTCGTCCTTAAGAGAACCAGGAATGTATAATAATTAGCCTTTGGTTACTACAACTTCATTGTTCGCAGAGGCCCATTCTCTAATAGCTCTAACAAAACACTTCTCATTTTTTCAAGTGAAACTGGTTTTAGCATAATTCCATCCATGCCGACCCTTAAGCAATGCTCTTTTGTTGCTCTGTCAGTGTTCCCTGTTAATGCAACGAGTAAGGGTCTTTCCCGACTTGATGCGAATCTTTCACGTATTCTTACTGCCACTTCGTACCCATCAATCCCGGGAATGGATACATCAATGAACACAACCTTGTGATCTTGGGATAAAATTCGTAGACACTCTTGGCCTGAGCTCACAGTCGTTACGTCACATCCTAGATGCACGAGAAGCCCCTTTGTTACCATCCTGCTGACCCTGTAACAGCAAAAACACATAAAACCAATAAGGCTAAAAAGAAAATGGAATTTGGCATATCAAGATCACCATGCTCTATTGCATCTGGTTAGTGTTTAAAAGTACTGCAATTCTTTGTTTCTTTGTTTTTGCACTTTTGTCTTTTTTTTTTTTTTTGACAAGAAGCAAACTTCTATGTATACTACAGTAAAGATTGATCTATACATGCATATTTTCACATCGATCCCTAGGACGACAAGGTGTTCTCCTAAAAGTACTGCATTTAGTTCCATAATTTAGTAAATAACTTCCCCTCTAACAATTGCATTGGCTTAGATGAAGAGCAAACCTACTAACTAATTGCAAGAAATTTCAGTTGTTGGCTCCAACGAACCAAAGCCATGAGGAAAGGCTGGTAATGTTCCGACTCTAGCAAAATTCATAGTATGATATTGTTGGGTCACAAGGCAAAATAAAAGTCTACACATAACAAAATAGAAGTGGGACAATTAGCTCGAATTTATCTTTTTTTGGAGCAGTTTACACTGGTTTATTCGTTGCCACGACATTCCAATATTATGCTTGTCATGCAAACCTTAAAAGGTACAAGCTAAGGAAGTATGATTGTTGATGCTCATGTTGATCACATCACATCACATGTCAGTAGAAGTCCAACAAAATATGCTATAATTGTACCCTTACAATCATAATTGTCAAGAGTCTCAAATATGAACTGAATCATTTGTGAGTTTAGCAAATCAAATCCTTGTCCAATTATATAAAACCTCCCTCCCCCCTTCCAAATATATTAATAAATAAAGAGAAAGAAGAAAGGTTCATCACTTCAACCATACCTGTACTTTTTTTTTTTTTTGAGAAGAGACAATAAAGATTAATATTAATGTAAAGTAGTGGTTACATGCAATGAACGAGCACAAGGAATGCTCAGCAGGAACAACTGCAACTAGGAAAATCTTCTACAGCCTTATTGAACCCATAAATGACTATTCCGATTACAACAGAGCTCCACAGTTCCAAAACCAGTCGGAGAATGAATACCCTCCCCCCAATTTAGAGGTACATACCCATCCTGCCACTAGAATTCTAGAAGACTCCCAAACAGAAGCTACATGTCTCTGTACTTTAAAGAAGGCATCCTTTGTTAATACTACTTTTTTTAATAGGAAACAAGAGAGAATGTATTAATAAGAAAAGAACGAACCAAACGGGGGACAAGGAGACCTCGAACAAGGAACGAGGCTAAGCCCATTTTGACCTCAACTGACCTAAAGACAGACCCAATCCTTGTTATAAGATACCACCCACAGTTAAGTCCTAAAACAAAGGGGAGGGACCCTCCCTAAAAGACCTCCAGTTGAAGACTCTTCAGTTTTTTCCAACCATATTAGCCATAACAATGCCAAAGAAGCTGTCCCCCATAAAATGTGAAAAGTGTTGGAGTGGACATGAGAATTTGGAAAGCAGAAAACATCCTTAACCAAACTTGGCAGCACCATGTCTAGATTGAACTCCTTTCTAAGCTCCCTCCAAAGGTGTTGGGCAAACAACGTTGAATTAACAAGTGGTCGATTGTTTCTCTTCCATTCTTTCATAGTATGCAATAATTCGAGGATATCTAGGGGTAAGGCCCCGCCTACGTTTTTGTGGAATGTCAAATGTGTTGATCTTTCTCTCGAAACTGATCAGAGAAAATTTCAATTTTGAAGGAATCCTGGCATTCTAGATGAAGTTTGGGTATGGAAAGAAGAGAGAGAATTAATAAAGAAAGAAAAGATGGATTTGCATGAAAAGGATTTACCGCAAGACCCTAATCGTCTGTCTTCAAAGAAAGTCGAATTCTCACTCCTCGACCCTAGACTAAAGACTGTTCAGCTCCCTATTTTTGTAGAATGTCAAATGTGTTGAAATTTCTCTTGAAACTGACCAAGAGAAAATTTCAACTTTGAAAGAATCCTGGCATTCTAGATGAAGTTTTTGAGTATGGAAAGAAGAGGGAGAATTAATAAAGAAAGAAAAGAACTTACATGAAAAGGAACTCGATTTATCACAAGGCCCTAAATGTTTGTCTTCAAAGAAAGTCTAATTCTCACTCTTTGACCCTAGACAAAAGTCTGTCCAGTTCCCTAATTTCTCAATCATGAGGGTTGTGAACAAAATGAAAACTCCAAGAAATGAAGTTACTCCTAGGATTATCTTGATGGATGAAGAAGGAAATTAGCTTGAAATGCACACCTATGTATAAAGAGACGGAAATGCTGCAACTAAGCTAGAGGAACCGTACAAAACGTCCAACCCCTTTTCCAAGGGAAAATTTGATTAGGCTGAGGAACTCTGATTGGAGGGAAGCAATGAATTTCCAAGGGCTCCTATGGGTAAGTCTACTTGCTGAACCTGCGTCACAGTTAATGTCAAAGATCTCATGTCTGCTCATCATGATTTTGGCCCACAATGAGTTATGTTCCTCAGAGAACCGCCTTAACCACTTTGCCACCAAGACCTTATTCTTAGTTGTTTGTGATACTCCCCATACCAACTCCCCCTTTCCCTTTGGTCAGACTACCATTTCCCAAGACACCAAGTGAACTCTGTTACCCTCATCCACCCCTTTCCACCAAAGTCCTCATCAAACTTTCAATTATGTCTGCTAGGCTCGAAGGAATGCAGAAGAGAGAGATGATATAGGTAGGTATGGCTCCAACACTTCTTGAAGCAGAGAAAATCTATGTCCTCAAGAGAGATAGCCTTTCCTCCATCTTGACAACTATTTTTTAATATTTTTGAAACCATCTGATCCCCAAAAGCCTACCTTGTTAGTGTTGCCTCCCAGTGAAGTCCAAGGTACTTCATAGGATATGAATCAGTAGTACAAAAACCAAAGCTGGAAGCCATATTCTCCACTAGTGAAGATGCTCACCAGTTTATATTAATACATCAAGTCTACAAAACATAAAAGTGTTAGGGTTTTCTCTGTACTAAGTACAAATACACCTTATTGATGGGATACATGCTAAATATCCACAAGTATATATTAATAATTTCCACGCCTAATATAAAGAAGAATGAGAGTTCAAAAGTGATAAGATCTTTGACAATTCTTCTCAATTTTGTTTCCCTTGTTGATCTCCTAGTATTCTTCCAAAATCTTGACTAAAAAAATCCAAAATACCAAATTACAACTTAGTGTTGATCTCCTTGTATTCTTCCAAAATCCAAAATACCAAATTGCACCCTAGTATTAACGGAGAATGCTTCATACAAGCCATTCAAGCACAAATACACAAAGCAGAGTTAAATTTGGTCCTAGACACTCACACAATTCACGTGTTTTATTTGTTTTCTTAGTAATATAAATAAGACCACTTGTCCTAGAAGACCTGAAGGTTGAGAAGAAGAATCTTCCATCTTCTTGAAGTTACTCGATAACATTCACGAGGCTTTAAAATTCATGCGGCATGATATTTACTAATTTTGAAGGCTTCAAAATTCATGAAGTATGACGGTGCCATTTCTCACCATCTTTTCATCATTCATTGAGAAAAAAAAAGTCTATGTAACATTGAAGTGATATTTTAAATGAGAATTTTAATAGAAAGATCTCAGAGAGTCACAGGTAGTAGTATGATCAAAGGAAAGACATCCGTACATAGCTCTCATGCCTCTCCATCGGCACATATGAAAGTATCCTAAAAGCTTTACTTGACATATAAGGTTCTAAAAATATGCCAAAGGGAAATTAAAACAATAAGATTTATATACTTCAGCAATGCAATTATCAACAGAAATCCAATCAGCAAGTAGCACATATAATTTAACCAAGTGTCTATTGAATATAAGAAGCAAATTTGCAAGAATTATGGTACTGACCCATTGTCATCCATGGTGAGAACCTTGAGGCCAGTAAAATTTGCTAACCCATTATTAGCTGACACTTGAGGTGAAAAAAAGCTCCCAGCATCATTTGAGCAATCTGCGATTCCCAGTTTTAGAATGAAGAAAGCAGTACACCCTTTTCCAAGACCTTCACTTTCAATCCATATGCGCCCTTCCATGAGATTCACAAACCTGCTCGTACAACAGAGGAAAAAAAACACTGATATATGAGTTTTAATTTAAGAAAAATTAAGTGAACAAGGACAGTGACTTGTTTTGGCAAATAGAGTTCTAATAGGAACATTAATCAAATTGATATTCTAGTTTCAATAAACAGATATGAAGAATCTAGGGAAGACATTATCGCATAGAATGATGAGGTAAGAAAACCAGTAAAAATTTATACCTTTTACAGATTGCGAGCCCAAGACCTCTGCCACAATAATTTCTACCTCCTAGTGAATGATTTTGCACAAATTTGTTAAACAAGTTAGGCTTATCCTGAGGACTGAATCCTAATCCTGAATCCTTAACCTGAAAGAGAAAAAAAATGTAAACAAAACCACTCAATAAATGCATTATATTATATCTGGCAAATCTTGTCAACTCTCAAGCCAACCAACCTGTACTCGCAAATAAAAGTGATTAGCAGTCGGCACTGGTAGAAAGTCAGGCATAGAAGCTTCTCTTAAAGATTCAAACTTTGCAAGAGAAGCAATGATCGAGATGCTGCCCTCTTTTGAGAACTTCACTGCGTTGCCAGAAACATTTAAGATAATTTGCATGAGACGTTTTTCATCACCAACAGCATAAGTAGGTAAATCAGGAGCCAAACTTAATGACACTGCCAACTTTTTGACAGATGCAACTGGCTTGATCAAGTTAACAACCTGCAATGTTAAATCACATGTTTTTATAAGAAGCCAAATCCAAAAACACTTGGAATTTGGAACCAAAGATCATTGTGTAGTTCCACATGAAACCAAGCTCAAGTCTTTCCCAACACTTACCTCTCTAAACACCGCATGAAGGTTAAATGTTTGAAGATCAAGTTCAAGGCTTCCATCTTCAAGCTTTGAAAGATCCAAAACATCATTGATCAGTGTTGCTAAAAGGTTACTACTCCTAAGAATCGTTTCAACCATCAGGCGCTGTTCAGCAGTCAATTCAGTTTCCTGAAGTAAGGAAGAAAGTGCAATGATTGCATGCATAGGGGTTCGCATCTCATGGTTCATAACAGCCAGGAAATCATTGCGAGCACGAATAGCAGTTTCTGCTTCTCTCCTTGCTGCATCCAGTGCAACATTTTGTTCCATAAGCAAATCCCTTGCCCTCATAGATTCCTCTAAGATTGTAGCATGTGAAAGTGCAACAGCCACCTGCAACAAAATAAGATTTCAATAATAAACATTCCAGAACCACAGGTGATCAAAAGACTATTGCCACTAATGGTACAAAGATATTTCTTGCAAATTTAAAAGCACATGGCTGGATGTATAAACAAAGCTCATGAAATTTTTTGATTTCTTTCATAGAGTTTTACAGTAACTTGTGTTCAAATGTTCTGATTAAATAAAATTACAGGCCCTGTAAACCAGCCTGCTCATTCCCAACATCTAGGAAATTCTTCATGGTAAAAGTTCAACCTCCAAAACTCATTTGAACAGATCTCACTTTCATGACACCAAAGGGGGCTTCTCCATAAACGTTTTATTTGACCACTCTCCGTGGCAAATAAACATGACTACTCTTTAGTTGTACCGTTGAATGTGATGAATCTTCACATCAGAAGTCTATCTGTTTCACATTTGAAAACTCAGAAATAGAAACATCTTAGCAATATTAGGTCTTTCATTTGGATCACAAGATCTTCCTTAATTAGTGAATGAGGAATGGACAGCATCTCATTTCATCTGATATCCCTTTACTAGAATAAGTGCCAATATCTTAGAAAGAATTCTTTGCCCACTCACTATCCTCAGAGACAGTTTTTTCTTTTTTTCTTTTTTGTGGAGATTGATAGTTAGATATTGAGTGTAAGAAAGAAGAATTCTAGACATACTATGAACAAACTACAATAAACACAATTGCCAGCCTCATTGACAGTTGATCACAGATTATGCATCCCGAGCATAACGGAAATCATATTTCTCGCATCACCTAGGGCAGACATGTACCAAATCAGGCCAAAGAGGATCACTGAATAACTGGCTTAAAACCCAAATTCAAATGAACGGAAGATTAGGTTGACTAGCTAGAGTCTTTTCTTTGTCTTTTTTAAGTTACGTTCTCTTGGGACTTCTGTATCAGTGTTTTAATGCCGAAATCTTTGGCCACTGGCCAGCACTGGAAGAAGAATTTCATGAAAATCATCACATACTGATCTTAGAATATCAGTAATCAGATTCTACAGACCTTCAAATTTTCCATGACAAATAGCCTTCAATTATGTTAAGGTAGAATTCTCAACCCATGCCTTAACGGGGTTGTTATTCAGGAAGACACCTAGTCAAGTAGCTTCCGGCAAATACATCAAAATGCCCAGAGAAAGCAAAAGCTACATTTTGTGAATTTATATATGAAGAGTTTGATAAACTGAGGAAGAACATAAAATTTACTGTTTCTCAATCCCACTTCCCAAAATAATGTGAAATGATGCAAAGGGTTCGTTCAAACCTGATCAGCAACCACTTCAACAAGTTCTAACTCATGGGCACGCCATTGTCTAGCACTGTCTGAAGGAAGCATCAAAATCATCAATGCATATTTTGTCGAAAGATCTTGCCAATCATTAATTTGGAAATTAGAAAGATGTAAGAGTGGTACACGCACAGCAACAACCTCCCCAGGCATATATCTCCCTGAAAGAGGTCTAAGTCTTGCAACTGGGCTGTTTGGTGATATTTTAACAGCACAGTTGCTACAAAAGACTTGATTAATAACTGGAAGATGAATAGGTACAGTAATTCCAACAGAATTCTGATGGCGAAGACTGTAAGAGAGCTGAAGCTCCACACCGGAGCGTGTTGGCATCCATAGTGCACACTCCTCTAGTGCTAAAGTTCCACCTAGCTCAACAAGAGTGGTATTCAATATGGTATGCCTGTCCAGAGTGCTTCTAATCTCATGAGTGAGCATTCTAACATGGCGGCCTGTTTCTTCTTGTGTTCTAATAAGTCCCATCTCACGATCAAGTTCTGCTGCCTTGTTTTTTAAAAATAATTCCCTGGTCTTCACACTCAGCAAATCTGGAATAATATGCACAAGCATAAGAGCTGTTGCACATGACACAACAGCCGTCAAAACCTTAGCTGTTGTCATTACAACTTCCACATTTCTTGAATGCATGCTGAAAGTCCATAGGTTAATAAAATGTGTTGCTCCACAAAGAACAATGAAGGCGCCAAACTGTACAAGCACCCATCTATATGGAAAAACAGCAGATTTCTTCACAAAGTAGATTAGCTCGAGAGGGATGGAGAAATAGGCAAGTGCAATAAAGAAATCTGATATGTACTGGTATTTCATTAATAGATCATCAGATGGCAATTGAGGCTCAATGCAGTTGCATGACTCCATCTTACAAAGGCAATATGATATCACTCCCTACTTCTTCACATGCCTGCAGTAGAAGAAACATGATAAGGAAAGCTACTTTAGAAGCATAAAACTGACCACTACGCACATTGAAGGAGTAGGAATTTCTTAGACAAGTAACAAAAATCTTTTGCACATTGAACAGTAGACCGCTGTGTAAATTTAAGAGCTAATGTAACAAGTTACAATGAACAGATAAATACAGTGAACAAGAAGAAAACAAAAACAAAAACACAAACTATTAGCAAGGCAAACCTAAACCAAATTACAACAAACATAAAGCCACTATCTGTAAAGACAGCGGAGAAAGAACACAAGGAAGGGAAAAATGTGCAAAAGGAAATAAAGGAGTCAGATCAGAATCAAAGAGATAAACTGAGAAGTACCAAAGAAAAATTGTCAACTCTTTCCCTTCTCTATGTAAGTTCCAAGGTTACACCCTCTTTTTGTTAATCGTATGCGGGGTCCACTTTAGCGAAGAATCCCACCCATTGTTAAATCTAAATCCCAAACTGCCATCCATGGTTTCAAGAACTTACCTAAATTTTAACAATTCTGACAAATCTCATCTAGGATGGAAGTTCATGTGAGCAATTGAATATTTGAAGAATCATAATTGTAGGAGCTAGATAGGCTCTTAATCAGTGAACTTGGATGAGACTTCAATAAAATATCATATTCAGGGGCTTCAAACAGTAACCAAATCCCATTAATGACCAAAAAAACATTGTTTGATATGTTCATGGATGGGCTCATTGGATGCAGGACTATTTTCAGATATAAAACCATGCAGTAGGGGTGGCAAAAATTTGGTTCCTTCTAGAACTAGGTATGGGCAATAACTGATATCAACAAACCTAACGTGTGCCCAAACTTGACCTAGTTTTAAATGCAAACGCATTATCCACAACCATACTCCATACATGATATGATTGCAAACTAGGTTACCTGATTTTTTTGCTTGAAATTTAAGAACAAGTATTAATGCCATTACAAAACTCAACTCAAAGTTGGTATGTCTTGATCCAACCAAATTTCAAATTTGGACACCTCACCAGGTCTCTGATTGAACCACAGTTGACTTTTGCATAATATGGTCCGAAGCCACTTAAAATCAGGCCAAAAATATCAGGCATCTGCTTTTAAACTCCACTTTCCATCTTTAGCAGCAATAAACGAAAATAAATCCAGGAGTAAGGCATGATTCTTGCACATAGAATTGGAAATTCTCTCTAGGAGAAATCACCTATTGTATAAAACAATTAATTAATATACCAAGTAGAAGAAGGGAGAGGAAACAACTACTCAATATTGCCAGTTAATGAGATTATTCAATCATAAGGCTTTTCAATGGAATTTTCCAAAATCATTTTGGAAATGTTCTCACCAAGATTTCACATTCAATTCAACTCAACTCAACTAAGCCTTTTTCCTAACTACATAAGGTCGGCTACATGAATCTAGATTACAATGAAGATGATTATATTGCAAGCAATATTGAAGATCCATGGTATCACAAACAAACAAACATTTCATATTCAGGACAATAATCTCAGTAGGGAGCATGTAAGAGACAGTAGTACTAGTACTACGCCACTGTGGCACATGCCACATCCCAAATCTTCTTCTCCATATCTCTAATAAGCAACACATTTTTCGGGGGCCTATCTTAATTATATTCTTCAAGGTGAAATAATTGCCACCCCTTATCGTGAATTTTCTTGTATCGGTCTATCCATCAAGAAATGGACAGCACAGTAACAGAATGCTCTCAAAAATGTCAGTGAGTCAATATGGCCAAATGAAGGGTGTATTATTTCAATTTGAGATACCAATGTGATTTTGATTGGAGCTTCCCTATACACTAGGATGGGATATCTAATGGTAGACAGAAAAAGAAAAGATATCTAATGGTAATCTGGAAGAAATACTGGATAGCCACACAGCCTGCAAGAAAACTGAGTAAACCATGGTCCTAAAGAAACATGTCGCCCATACACAGAGATGAGCTCAATATTTACACATATCCCTGAAGATTACCTATAAATGGACAATCAAATCACTAGAACCCCACCACACTAACCTCAGCACCCTAGATTTAGGGGCCTTAGCCAATACCTAACTAAGCACCGTTGCAAATGTCTGGTGTATATTACCTGCTATAGTCGTGTGGTCTACTCTGAAAAACCGCTCTTACCGATCTATGAGAACAAATTGAAAGCAGTGGACCTTGTATGAAATGTCTAGCAAAGTCATCCATCTTTGCAACTTGAGGATCTTCAACCATGAGAGGTGATCAAGTTTGTTCTTTGAATGATAGGGTGAAAATAATATTTGCACAAGTTCCAATCCAATTAAGAGTCTTCACAGTAAAGCTAATGATCTTGCAGACCATGTAGGTCAAAGTACATCCATTCCTATCAAATGCCAAGTATGCTCACCCCCCTTAACTTGTGGATTTCTTGTACAAGAAAAACAAATGCTAAAAATTGTAAGTTATATTCTGCTAAATTCTTCCATGAATCAGTTCCAACAAGCGTTGAATTGTTGAAAAATGGCTCATACAAGTTATCATACCTTCAAAATTCAGTGCCTCAAAGAGAATTTCACAAAATAATCTTCCTTCATTTCCTCTTCACACTTTGTAATCAAAATTCCAACCATTCTAAACGC
Organism: Paratinospora sagittata; assembly: GCA_035771175.1. NCBI lineage: Eukaryota > Viridiplantae > Streptophyta > Magnoliopsida > Ranunculales > Menispermaceae > Paratinospora > Paratinospora sagittata. The sequence continues at coordinate 358,422 of CM069612.1, forward strand.
GAACAAGAAGTTGAAGTCTCGAATCAACATAAATGAAGTACAATTTCAAACGTACGCTCAGGTAGAAAAAAAAACTCCAGCCTCCAAGCATCAAAAACACCATAAAATTCAAGAAATATTCAAGTTTTTCTTCCCAAAATTCTAAATTTCTGCATCACTTCATCAAAATCCTAATAATTCCCCCCACCAAACATCGCTTTAGAAACACGAAAATAAACAAAACGATCAATATCATCAACCACAAACACACAAAAAAAAAAAAATCACAAGGAAAATCCTCTTTTGCTCGAATTTCCAACAAAGCAAAGCAAATTCAAACAGGTACTATATATAACCAATCGCGAAGCATTCGTGTGCTTAATTAAGATTCATAAACCCTATCATCAACGAGCTTAAACCCTAGTAAAACCAGATTTAGATTTCGCGAAACCCTAAGAAAATGGATCATCAAAAAAAAAAAAAAAAACGCTCACCAATTCCGATGAAGCTGTCCCGTGACGCTCCTCACAGCAACAATCGTGACTTACAATGGAGCTTTTTTTACAGTCCCAGCTATCTAAATCCACTTTCAAACCTAATTTATTTTTCTTTACAAAACAATCAATTTTTTTTAATTTTTTTTGCTGATCTATAAAGCTAATAATCAATAAGAAGTTTGATAAAATAAAAAAAAAATCAATAAGAACTAAAATCAAATAAAAATAAATAAAATATTCTGTAACGTTGTCGGTTTGGGAGGTTACGAAAAACCGGCGGTTCAGAATTGGACCGGAGGTCATGAAGCATAATTTACATATGCTATAACCATTTCTTTCTCTTTTTCTTTTTTTCTTTTTCTTTTTTAATTATTGGTTTTTAAGCATCTAAGATATGTCTTCTTTTTCTATAGACAAGACTAATCCTCTCAGATTCGGACGAAGCGTTTGGGTTGGCCTTTTCAACATGAGGATAAATGCGAGCACATTCAAATTTTAACTCAAGCCCTAAACTTTAACTTCACTTATATTCGATTCCTCAACTAACTGAGCTACCATATATTGGTGCTACAATCATCTATTCTACTTTATCGTATTAAGAACTAAATTAATAATTATATTATAAATAATTATATATTTTTGTGTTGTTTATTATTATCATCTAATATCATTATATATAATGTATTCTCTCATTTTATTTATAAGAAGGGATTTTATTACAGTTTTTTTGCTTTTTATTTTATTTTTTAATATTTTATCACATATATTAGAATGAATTTGTCATTTTTGTTATATTTAATTCATTCTGTAATGGTTTGTCTTGCTTGAGTTATCAAATAAACATCTTCCTTTCTCTCATTATTTTTTATTTTTTTAACTTTTTTATCTTTATTTGGACAAACTATCAAACTAATTAAGTGATCCGAGTTGACTCGGTTCAAAATGACCATTCATGGGATTATGGGCCACTTGAACCGGACGGTTCAAGCTCGGACCGGACGAATGTTAGAGACATTTTTTATGGCTATTAATTAATTTAGTTAAGTTTTAGGTTATTAATAAAAATGATAATAATAACAATAATAATAATATTATTATTATTAAACTTTAAAGTGGCGTCATACGATGTGCCAGGCGTTAATTAAAAAAGTTATAAGCGGGCACACGACATAAATACCGGCAAGTGCATGAACCACTTTTTAACAAACACGAAAAAGAAAAGAAAAAAAAGGATTCTTGTTGGATCTACAAAGAGTCTACATTGTATTTAGCCGCTTCTTTGACAAAACATAAAGGAAGCCACCGACTTTTTATTTAATGTGGGAACCTCTTCTTTTTTTTTTTTAATTATAGAAAGATTTATTAGATCTTGGTTTGACTTCTTAATATCTTTTATAATTTTTTAAAATATGATGATGTGGAGGACGAGTGCTGAGCTGAACCCAGTCTAGTTGTCACGTCACGAGCTAAATACTTTGGACCTGTTGAGAAAAAAAAATAAGCTATCGAAATGAGAACCGCTAAATGGTGTCGACTAAAAATCTTTCGATATTTAAATTAATTTCAATTTTTCTTAGAAATTAAGAGTGCATTAACTTTTTATTATTTTTTTGTTATTATAGAAAGATTTATTAGATCTTGGTTTGACTTTTTAATCTTATTAAGGATCTTTTATAATTTTTTTATAATTTTAAGAATCCATTTCTTTATTATTATTATTTGTACAAAATTTGACCAACACTAAAATATGATGATGTGGAGGCGAGTACCCAGTCTAGTTGTCACGTCACGAGCTAAGAAAAAAAAAGAAAAATAGGCTATCGAAAGAAAAACTGCTATATGGTATTGACCAAAAATCTTCTAATATTTAAATCAATTTTAAGTTCTCTTAGTAATTAAGAGTGCATTAACTTTTATTATTTTTTGTTGTTATAAACAGATTTATTAGATCTTGGTTTGACTTCTTAATGTTATTAAGGATCTTTTATAATTTTAACAACCCATTTCTTTGTTATGATGATTATTGTTAATATTATTGCTTTGCTTTGGTGCTCTTTCAAGTTTGATTTTTGGAGAGCCCATCATCACCAAATAATAAATTTATGGGTTGGATTAATACCCACTTTCATTAGAAAATTAAATCATCAAAAATCATTGATTTAGAGGTGATATCTTGCATTCTATTACATTTTTCTTTTAAGAATCTATCATCTCTTCAAAGAAATTTCTTTTCGAGAACTAGTTTAGAAATTACTTTCTGAATAGTCTTTGAAAATTTTGTCTTCAAAAACTACTTTTAAATGATAAACCAAATACATTATTATACATACATATATATATATATATATATATATATATTATTATTATTATTTTTTCACTGAGTGAATAAGGTGGTTTAGGTGAGATAAAGATGTGGGTTTTCCTGCTTTTATTATTTTATTTTTTAAAAGTGAACCTATTAAATTGGGTTTTGGGCTACTTTTCAAATGTATGATTAAGTTTTATTTATTTTTTCTTAAATAATTAATACAATCAGGTGCACAATATTTTAATAAGGTCCAATCATGTTCTTCTTTTTTACCCTTTATTATTTAAACCCAACCAAAGCTGATTTATGGGTAGCACCCAAATTGACCAACCCTACAACTTAGGTCAGGTTGATTGATCAATTAATTATTAGTTCTATAAAGCATCACTAGGCCCCAAATTTTCTAGGATTTTAGTTTTTTATTTTTTTATTTTTATTTATTTATAGTAAGGATGCTCATGGTGTTAAAAGAAATTGACAAGATTAATGAACTTCTTAAAATATTTTTGAGATTATGTAAAATATTTATTTATTATATTATATATAATATAATGTAGTGAGAATATATATATTTGCAAGTTAATGGTACATTTATTTTTGACCAAAATCTACTTCTCTTCTTGTCCCTATTTTTAGGTTTAGTTTTTAATTATAATAATTTACTTTTTTTTTCTACCTTCTTTTCATTTTCAAACATGAAAGGATAATATTATTTTTCTACCCATATGATCAATCAAAAAATATTAATTATATCTACAATTTAAAATTTTTGTTTGTAATTAATAAGTAATCAAAATTATTACCAATGCACATTCGTGCACATTAGTATATATATACGTGCATATAATATTCAATGCATGAAATACAACACAAAACACCAATAATCACCAGTATGTCAAACCTCAAATCTCAATGTATGTCTATTAATTTGATGGTTGCCCTGTATGTCCTTTACTTTTTTATTAATTTTGAGTGCCTGAAAAGACCTTATTTTATTGGTGAGAAAAGTGTTATTTTCTCAAGAAAAATAGAAAAGTTGTGCCAATTTTTTTTTCTCGACTCCCTTATTTTTTCACCAAAATGTTTTCACGTTTATATTCTAAGAAACTTCTCATCATCTATTCTTTTTTACATTATAAGAGTATGAACAAATATTTTCTCGTATACAATCAAACAACCATGAAATTTTTTTTAAAAAATTATATTTTCTTGAGAAAACTTTTCTTAACTATTGAACAGGGCATAAATGTTTTGAGTTCTTTTTAGAGTATTTAGTTGAAAATTCATGCTCCCAAACCTTGGGCCTATTTATTATTATTATTATTATTATTAGGAAAATGTGATCAATTGCATTAAGAAAATGGAGAGATACACTCATTTTGGATCAACTGCCCCAAATCAAGGGAATCCTCCACCCAGATTCTCTGCTCATCAAGAGCTATGCTCAACTTAGCTAGGGAGTGTGTAAGTAAAATCTTTTACAAACCGATTATTGGCCATATCAATAATATCTATCTTGAATTATCAAGTCTGATTCTACCCGTCCAGTTTCTTTCCCTTTGATGAGTTCAATCACATTCAACGCACTTGATTCCACCCAGATGGGAGTGCATTGGGACTCAAGGGTGAGTCTCACTCTTTGATTGCCAACGCCTCCGCAAGTTCCACTGTGCCAAATGTTTGGAGTAGGGTCGCTACTGCTAACATTAGTTGGCCCAAATGATTTCTGTTGATCGCCACGATTACCACTTTGGCCCGCCTCGCATCGACAACATCGTCAACGTTGAGAGTATATTCTCTATTTGGGGGGGGGGTTGCCATTATGCTCGGTTTGAGTGAGTCTGACTGGCAGAAACTGTTTGCCTTGTGCACTTATTTTCATTAGCTTCCTGGTATGAGGATAGATAGGATTCTGCCCATGTGGCGAGTTCAGCTCCAGTCTGCCTATTCTTTCCATGCGTGACATAGTTCCTATTGTTCCACAAGGACCATAGGAGGATGATTGCCTGGTCTTGACCCTTTGGTAGCATCAGGCCACCTTCCGTAAGTAGGAATGATAAGTTAAGGCCATTCGAGAGATCAATTTTGATATTATGGAAACACTTTACCCATGGTACCGTGCATTACATAAGCATGTGATGTAAAGAGTCCACCCCATTTTTGCATAGCCGACATTGCTCCATGAACACTATCTTCCTTATATGCAAATTATCTCCTAAGGGAAGGTAATTTTTCACCGCTTTTCAGAAGAAGATCTTGACTTTGTTCGAGATCTTGAGATTCCATATCGAGTTTTGTAACATCCCGTAGTTTTAATTACCTACGTACGTTGAAGTACGCATATATCGAAGAGTATAATACACGGATTGCGAAATCAAACCTTATGAGGTTGTGAGTTCGAATTTGGGGGAGACCCTACACTATTCATGAGTAAATAGTGTGGACAAATGATCCCGGGGGTACTAGACGCTGCGGTGTGCTGTGTACTGGGATGTGACAATATTATGTGGTATGTAATGGTTGGGGTATGCTCGGTATGAGGTACCCATCACCCTAGGTAGGGGGCACTGTGTGCAACCCAGACGTGACAAGTTTCGCCATGTGGCCAAAGTGGTTGCATACAACGTTGAGCATGAAAATTTGAGATTCAAGGCCACATGATAACAACTTTTGACGGAATAGATGCCTAATTTCTCATAGTGCCATAAGATGAAGTCTTCAGGACGCCTCAACCTGAGAGGTACATACATAATCATGTATGCATCTTCTTGTAGAAAACACTCCCTTATCAAATGTTTGTTCCAATCACCATGTTCATCCATTAGTTCACTCATAGCGTCTGCAGCCAGGACCGTGAGGGAATATGGTTTAAAAGTAGACTCTCTAGGTAGCCAAAGGTTATGGTAAATTCTAACCTATTTACATGTGCCTATCCTCCATCTAATGCCTTTGTTTAACAATGCCCTTCCCCACAAAATGTTGTGCCACAAAAAGGAGGGTCTGCGCCCAATTCTTGCTTCAAGGAAGTGTCTCTGTGGGAAATATTTGCTTTGAAGCATTGATGCCGCCAACGAGTCTTGTCTAGTTAGTAATCTTCATTCTAACTTTGCCAACATTGCTTGGTTAAAAGCTTTCATATCTTTGAAACCCAGGCCACCATGGGATTTGGACCAGCACAAATCGCTCTATTTTTTTTCCAGTGAATCTTCTTTTTCATAGACGAGTTGCCCCACCAAAACCTCGAAGTGAGACTCTCTAGTTGCTTCCAGATAGCCACAAGTAGCTTGAAACAACTCATGAGATATGTAGGTATGGCCCGGATCACAACTTTTATTTGCATTTCTCTCCCTCCAACTGAGAAAATGCCACTCTTCCACCCACTCAATATCTTCCATATTCTTTCAATGATCAGTATGAAGGCACCTATTTTGTTCCTGGCAATCAAGGATGGCATTCCTAGATATTTGGTTAGGCAAGTTTCTTCTTGTACTCCTAGGCAATTCTTGACAAAGTTCTTGGAGACTTGATTAACATTTTTGCCATGAAATAGAGATGATTTGGAGAAGTTGGTCACTTGACCCGAGGCTGAGGAGTAGGCGGCTAATATGTCCTTCAAATGTGCACATTCCTCCTTGGTAGCTTTTATAAACATTAGGCTATTATCTACAAAGAATAAGTGAGAGATGCATGGTCCACCTCTTCTGAAATTGATACCCATGATGAAATGAAAACTTTTTGCCTTATGGAAAATGGAAGAAAGACCCTTTGCATAGATGATGAATAGAAACGATGAGAATGGATATCCCTGACGTGGTCTTTGCTTCGGGGTGATATGTCCATGGATCTCACCATTAATGGTGATAGATTACGATACCGTGGTCACACATCGCATTATCAAATCGAACCATCTGTCATTGAAGCCCAGAGCTTGCATCGTCTTTTCAAGGAAACCAAACTCAATTCTGTTGTATGCCTTGCTGATATCGAGTTTAAGTGATAGGTGTTGTGATAGATTGTCCTGGCTCCCGATCAAGGAATGTAAGCATTCTAATCCAATCAGAACCTTATCTGTAATAAGGCACCCTAGAACGAATGCACTCTGGTTTTTTGAAATTACATCACTTATGAGTGGCAAAATGTCAATATAAGGAAAACAAATAACTTGAAAAAAAAAAGATATATTCTTTTCTTTGGTCACTTGTATAATATCATTAATTTGAAGAACTTGTTGGACTCAATCCAAAGTTTTCAACCCAACTATAATCAAGTTTCTCAACTCCTTTTCAGGTTTGGTGACTTGTCATTTTCCTACTCCACATTCATATATAAAGTTTTTATTTTCAACCTTACCAATTATTTGCTCCAATATTTCTACATTCATGACAAAAAAAATCTGAAAATAATTAAATGAATTAGAATTTTAAACTAATTGAGGTTTATTGAAACTCCAAACATAACGAACTATTATGCTTTTTAAGATTTTTGATTTTGATGTAACTTACTTAAAAGGATTATAGAGTTACCAAACAAGCCATTTGTTTGTAAGGTTACATTTATTTGTTTTTTTATGTTAATATGTGAAACTTATTTCCTATGTCATATAATTATATGGGCCTAAATAAACTATATATATCTACGAAAATGCTATTGACATGGCTAAAAGTTCGAATGGTGGTTGCTAAAATCACCCACCATTTATTCTTTGTCCACCCACCTCAATTAAATTTTAGGGTGGGTGGACAGATAGTAAGCGGTGGATGGTTTTAGCAGCCATCAATCATATTTATCTGACCTAAAGTCGATATTAGCTATCAAATTTAAACTATATAGTTCTCTCTTGAAAAAAGAAAAAATAACAAAAAGAAAAAAAAATAGAACTATATATATATATATAGTGAACCATGGAAGAAATAGGTTAGTATACATTAAGGGATCAATGCCCAATCATCTTTAGTTGATAGAACGTACCATTATTGAGTTTGTTCATCTTGTCAAGAGTAAATGTTTCAATTTTTTTTAATTAAAGAATATAGTATACTTATTGGCAGTAATGCTAAATGATAAATACAGTACAAAGAATTGTTAAAAATATACTAGGGGCCAGTTTTAGGTAGCATTTGCCAACTTCCTTAAAAATCTTCATATTTGATTTTTTTAGCTCAACCTTAATACTAGCTTATAAGAAAATTTATTTTAAACATAATGCTTGGTAACCCAATACTCCAATATCTAATTTTAGTTCTTTTTTTTTATAAAGTGTTTAGTAACCACTAATATTTCAAGCTCTTATTATAAAAATCATTACTTTTTAAAATGAAAACGTATTTACTTGTTTATATGATATTTATATTCAAGAGATGAATTAATCAGTTCAACTTTAAAATAATTATTTATTATGCAATAATTATACTGAATAAAAATAATATTGTTTAATATTCTAATAATATATTTTCATTATTCATAAAATTGTACTTGTCATTTCATAAACAAAAAAAATAAAAATATTTGTCATTTGCTTGAATTATTTTTAAAATTCTAATAATGTTTATTATTTATAATTTAAAATATGAAAAAACTAAAAAATACAAAATTGTTGCTACATAATAAAATCTTTTGAGAGGCTTAGGGAACCTAAGATTTTATGTTTGAAACTTAGGGTAGGAAGTAGCTAGATCTTGACCGGCTTACGGATGAGAGTAATGTCCAACGTTAAATCTCCTGTTGTGTTGAATGATTTAGAATAAGGCTTCCAATATTCAGGAGGTAACATGAAAAGATGCATGAGTGTAGCAGATGCCCCTCTGTCAAATAATGTCAGACACTTAATCGGTTTAGAATAAGGATTAGCAAGGATCTGTACATATGAATGAGGAAGACTGACAGAGTTGGCTGAAGAAGTAAGACACATAATTGTCTGAGTCTCTGCATCTTCTTGAGAAATAGCCAGAAGGGCATCTGGTGTAACACCCCATAGTTTTAATCAAATACCTATGTTGACTTATACTTATATGAGATATATAATATGCATATGATATGTAGGGCTACGAGCATGCACGTGTATGTGTTTGTGTGTTCATAAAATACTATTAAATTATTAAAATCCAAATAAGAAGTGTTAAGTTGGCTATGTATATGTATAAATATATTTAAATTAAGCATGGGGAGTTGTTTTATTAAGTTGCAAGGGGAGTATGGGATCATCATTTTAACATTTATCTCACTTTTAATCTTTTCCTTTTTCTCTCTTTCTCTCTAACTCTCCAACGTTGCCAAAAAAAGAAAAAAAAAAGAAAAAAAAGAAAGAAGAATGGAGAAGAAAAGAGGGAAAAAAGGGAGAATGCTGGATTTACGCCAAGTTGGGACCTCCGGTAAATAATTTTCACTCTATTTCTTCATTAAATCAATATTTAAGCTAGATGTAACGTTTCTTTCGGAGTAAGTTTTACTATAGGAGCCGTTTTACAGCGTTTCTAAAAATTGGGGTTTCAACCAAACTTGAATGAAAATCAGTTATGAAGATTGAAAAACACTTCCTAGGCTGTAGGAACCTTAAATATATAGTTAGATTGAATTTATTTATTAGTTTGGAACTTTTATAACTGTTAGAAGTTGATTTAATACTTGAAACCCTTAGATTTAGTATTAGAGACCTTTGGAACCCTAGTAAAACCTGATGAAACTCCAGTTTGAGTCCATAGAATCGTAGAGAACTGAATTCCGGACGTTTCGATACCAAGATTGCGATTTTTGGATATGATTTGATATTTTTAGTAACTAAATATATGGTTTTGGTAAGTAAAATTGACTTTGGATACCTCCGTAAACTTGTAAAACCTCAGTGAAATACCTATTGAAGGTGGTAGAATAATAGTATGACTGATTTTACACGTGTCAATGTGGACATAATAATTTTAGGAATGTTCTATATTTTTAATAAAATTGATATATGTTTCCAGTAGAAAACTAAAATTAAGAACTTGTAGGAATATGATTTGAAAATCTATTTTCATTATTTCTTCTTATGGAAACATCTAGATTGATCGTAAAAACGGTGTTGAAGCGAGATTGAATGATGTCTAGTTGATTATAATGCTTAATTATGGCATGAATTTCATGTTTGTAGTGCTTAAAAGGTGATATAGTGCGTTGGTGATTAAACTTGAGAAACATTGATGCTGGACATTTTGGGCGTGTATTGAATTGGGTGATGACCCAATTGTGCTGGACATTTTGGAATTGAGCAAAATACTGAATAGTAAAGTGTGCATTTTCTTAGAAACATCGGTTAACCACTGTGAGTATATTTTCTTGATTTGGTTCTTGTATGACATTATATATATATAAAATGTTTGAAGGTAAATATGTTATATATACATTGCTGCATTGTGTTTTAATTTGCATTCATAAATGATTTTTTTTGGCATTGGAGCATGTGAGACTTGCGAAGGCAAGTTGGTGTCATTTTGTTAGGAATTAGACCCGAATGAGTGTTATGCATAACCTTATTGTCAGTAGGCCTGTCCTAATAAGGATTTGAGATCCTTGAAATGACTGTGAATTGGGTAATGGGAGATTGTGGCTACCTTGTAACGGTTATACAAGGGTTAGACCCGCTCTATTACCTTGAAGGAGGGAGATGGTGGTTTTTGATAAAAAATCATGCATTGTTTATTTGAAATTTATGAAATGTATATTGTTACATGTATGAATTATTTGTTGAATGATGCATATGTATTTATAAATGTTTTAAATGATTTTAAATGATTTTAAATGTCATGTTTACCTAAATGCATATAATTGTCATATCAAGAAATATATTCATTGAGCTGTTGTTTGCTTACTCCATTTCCTCCAATATTTCAGGTACCGAGTCGAAGGGAAAATGACAAATTCTTGACTGATAATCACGTGATTGCATTCGTCTTGTATATGTATGTATACATTGGAGGATATGAGTTACTTTTCTTTATTTTGATAAGTATAATTATCACATTATTATGTATATACTATCACATAGTTGGGTTGAATGGGAATATGGGTTTTGGTATTTGAATTGTGAAGTGTTTAATGATGATATATTTAATCATATGATCATGGTAGATGAAATGGCTTGAGAAATGAATAGTATTTAAATATTTTGGGTTATGAAATGCTTGTGATATTTGGAGGATTATTTATTGTGGAATGAATGACATGAATGAATGTGTAACACCCCGTAAATTTACTTAAATACATACATTGACGTACACGTATATCGAGATGTATAAGACACGTATTTTTACGTAGGAGCTAACTATACGCTTGATAATATACGTATTTTATATGTAGGAGCCAAATATACGTGTGTATGAGTAGTAAAGAAAGAAGATGATTAATTTATGGGGTTGGTTAATTAAATATGTGAATTGAGTGTATAGAAGAAGAAAAAGAGGAATAAAGGAAGAAAAAGTAAAATAATAATTAATTACTGTTCAGTTGCGGGTACTGTCCACGAAACAATACCATGAACAGTACTCATATGTATTAAATAAAAAAGAAAAAAAAGAAAAACAATTAAACGCAGGAAAGTAGTTGAAGAGAGCGGAAGACCGAGAAGAATGAGAAGAAGAAAAAGGGAAACGCGGGATTCGCGTCCAATCGGGCCTCGCGGTAAGTGATTTTCACTCCCTTTCTTCGTAAAATTACTATCTAAGCTAGATGTAACGATTCTAGCGGACTAATTTTAGCTATGGGAGCCGTTTTACAGCGTTTTAACAAATTGGGGTTTTGACCCAATGTGAATGAAAATATGCTAGAAAGGTAGAAAAACACTCCTTAGACGGTAGGGACCCCGAATATGTGGTTAGATTCCATTTCATGAGTTTTGGAGACCGTTGGACAATTTTAATACAATTTACATGTTTCGAATGAACAGTGATGTGAATAATGAACGTGAACAGCGAAGTGAATAGTGAACAGTAAACAGTAATGTTAATAGTGAACAGTGAATAGTATGTGAACAGTATGTAAATAGTACTATAAACAGTGATGTAAAACAGTGATGTGAATAGTATTGTGAACAGTGATGTGTATCCAATGAAACTCCGGTTTGAGATCATAGAATCGTAGAGAACTGAATTTCGGACGTTTCGATACTAAGATTGTGATTTTGTAACTAAGTATATGGTGTAGTGAAAATAGGATTTGGAAATCTATTTTCATTGTTCTTTCTTGTGGAAATATCTAGATTGACCACAGAAACGATATAGTAGTTTCTTCAACTGCTTATGAGTCCTAAATGGATTTATTATTCGTGATTTGAAGTGAGTTGAGAAATTAAAGATGTAAATAGATATGAATACATGAAATTGAATTATGGAGTGATTGTGACAGGTTAAATTAGTTGGATTTAACTTGGAGCTGGACTCGAAAGCGACGATGATTGGGTTTAAGTTGAACGTGTTGTACTGTGAGTATAGTTTTCTTGATTTGGTTCTTGTATGACATTGTACGCATATAAAATGTTTGATTGTATGCATGTTATATTTATATATAATGCATTGAGTTTTATGGATCATGCAAACTGATTTTAGTAATTGGAGTTTGTAATGATGAGGTTTTGCCAGTCCTCATTGTCATTTTGTTAGGAATTAGACCCGGATGAGGTTTTGCGAGTCCTCATTGTCAGTAGGTCTGTCCTAACAAGGGTTGCGACCCTTGAAATGACTGTGAATTGGGTAATGAGAGGCTGTGGCTACCTTGTAACGACCATACAAGGGTTAGACTCGCTCTCTTGCCTTGCGGAGGAGGGAGATTGTGCATTGTGTTATTGAAAACTCATGCAATTTATGTTGTTGACATGTATATTATATTCGTTGAATGATGCATGTATTGAATAAGTGTTTGAAATGATTTTAAATGTCATATTTTTTTAAATGTATATAATTGCCATCTCAAGAACTATATTCACTGAGCTGTTGTTTGCTCACTCCATTTCCTCCAATATTTCAGGTATTGAGTCGAAGGGAAAAGGAAAAAATCCATGAGGGATAATCACGGGAGCCTTCGTCTGGTATGTGTATGTATGCTTGGAGGAAATAGGTTATATGTTTGTTATTTTGATATGTATAATTATCACATACTATAGATATACTATCACCTAGATGGGTTGTGTGATAATCTTATATAATGCTTGGGATGATGGAAGGAGATGATCATAAAGATTTATCAGGTGAGAATTTAATTTGTGGAATGAATGTGAGTGGAATGATCATCTATATAGATAGTTGATTTGATTTGATTTGTGGTATATTAAGAAAAAAAATTTCTATAAATTATGGAAGGATTGTGAGACTACGTGAAGGCTGACAGTGTATTATATATTGTATATGGGTATGTACAGTGTATAGTACACTGTGCCGGTCATGACGTCAGCCTACGTCAGGGGCGTTGTGACAATATTGGTATCAGAGCTTAAGTTTAAAATTCATAAAAAGATAAAAGTTTTATGATATTATGATTGTTTGTATGGGTATACATATGGGTAGTCCTATTATGTTGAGCCTAATCCAATATGTTATCTTGACTGAGAATCACCTGTGTCAGTGAATCCAGAGTTGGAAAAGACTAGTCAAGATTAACAATGGAAATTGCTGATCACGAAAGGATCAGAAGGCTGAAAGAAAAAGAAGTGGATGTAATCCAGTGAGAATAAATTATATAGCTTATATATGGCTAGTAACTACCCAACAACAACGAAATGCACAACTTAGGAGCTTGTGACAAAGTTGTAATGTGAGAAAGACAGAGGCTTGAACCATTGATAGCTCCAAATGTGGATGCTAATGGTGTGAGTACTTCTGTAAAAACATATATAGTTGAGACTGAAGTAAAAATAAAATACATAGAAGGTCTCAATGATGAGCCAGATGAGATGTGAAAGTTATGGAAACTTTTAGGAGAAGAGACTCTCCTATCTTAACTGGCAGTCTGGTAGTAGACGAAGTAAAGAATTTGCGACTCTGAGTGGAGACCATCTTAGAGAATGATTAAGTCTCTGAAAATGATAAAGCAAGTTAGCTAAGTTTAAGCTAACTGATGATAAGAGATAATAGAAAATTGGGTTAAGGACTCTTGAGACAATTAAGGCATGAGATTAATTAAAGAAACTATTGTATAAGGGCTTCTATTATCATGCTGAAATTGATTTATGGCATGAAAAAGTTTATCTTGTTGAAATGTAGGGACATGCTTAACCATCAATACAAACTTGAATGAAATAGACATGTATAGTTTAGTTTTGGGAATGATTACTATGGATACTCTGAGGATGATAAAGATCTAGAATAAATTCCAGTATCCTATACGGCAGGTTTGATAATTGTTTGGTTATAAATATATACGCAAATTGTGAGGCAGCCTATAACTTTCGGGTTAGCTAAAGCTGTGGTGAAATTGTTAACCCCAGCAATAATAGTGAGATAGCTTGCACAGCCGTTTGAAGCCGAGTCATCAACACCCGTGTTAGGTAAAAAGAGAAATTAGTAATGTAAGGAAATGTTGGGGCAGAATCTGAAATTGAAGATCAGTGAAACATTGACTAAGGTTGAGATTTTGGCAGTATTAGTGACTCTAAGTTTGTTAGTACTTGACCCAAAAATAATGGGAAAAAGGGAAGTGATGTTAACGAAATATGAAAACCAGAAGTGGTTTCCAATGCCTGAGCAGGAGTCACAGACTAAGTAAATTGTATCTTGACCTGAATTGTCTATGATCAATCTGAAGAAAAAAAAAGACACGGGACGTGTTAGTGTCCCGTTAGTCGATATGGAATGCCCCAATATTTTTATCAATGTGACTCCACCAGATTTTAGAGAATAAATTAAAGTAAATACAAGACCAGATCCAAAGATTAGAAGGACGTTGATAATAGGTATGATCAACATTTTGTTATTGTGTATATTCTGATGTATTGTTGGATCTACCTAGTCCCTTATCTCTGGTGATATGGTAGACAAATTGTATTATCTTCTGTTATAATAATGCATCATTGATTGTGAGTATGCCTACAGGAGAAAGAATCTACCATGATATGTTTAGCAAATAATATGTGGAATAAATATGAGGGTCATCAAGTAAGTATGGACTTTAGAATATGAAGTTTTTGGAATTAGATACTTTGTTGGGTATGATTGGCTGATTACCTCTCATGCCAGGTGGAGCGTCTCTCTGAAAAGAAGTAATATGTTGAATAAGTGGAAAGCTCTCATTTGAATCTCGAGGACTTTATACCCTCAAAATCTTGTATCTAAGATAAGATAGTTATTGACGAGGAAATGGAGAATATGGCTAGTACAAAGCCATGTAGAGTAATGTAATAAGGCATGCAGTTGATTAAAATTCTTGTGGTGAGCTGGTATATTGGAGTATTCTCTGATGACTTATTAAAATTGCCACATGGACAAGAGATTGATAGCACATAAAACCTGATGCCAAACACCTGAGAAATTGTGAGGATTTAAGGTGTAAGTAAATGTGTTAATGAAAAAAAAAAGATTTATTATTCTTGATATGCCACCTTGGAGAGCATTTGTGATAAGATGGAAAGAAGGTATAGTGAAATATGTTTAAGTATGAATTACTGTTAACTGAGCAGGGTAACAATAAAGAATGAATATCCTTCACCATGGATAGATGGTTGAATTAACTACATGGAGCCAAACTTTCTTTAAGATCATTTTGAGATCTAGGCACCATCAGTTAAGAATTCGAGAAAAGGATGTAATGCAAACTATTTTAAGACAAGATATGGATATGATGAAATTTTGGTAACCTTGATTAATGTGTCAATCACGTTTATAGGATTGATGCAGTGGGTATATGAATCATATCTTGATTATTATATAGTCTTTGATGATGATATATGAAATTGTCCCAAGAAATGAGAGGAGCATGAATAGCACCTCGGAATTATCTTGTAGTCACTGAGAGAGCACCGATTGAGTGCCAAGCTTGGTGAATATAATTAAGATGAGAATTTTTGGATCACATGACCAGGTTAAATAGTAGCGTTACGGATGCTGCGAAGGTCAAAGTGATCATAGTATTGTGATAACTGATGTCAATGATGGAAATCAGAAGTTCTCTGGTATTCGTTGTATGTTATAGAAAGTGCGTGGAAAGATCCTTGAAGCTATCTGTTCCACTCACGAAACTAAACCAGATGAATGCTATATAATGTGTGGACCGTTGTGCATGGGAAAGCTTTCATAGTATTAAATTTTAGTACTATTTTCAGAACCTGGAAGTAATTGTGTTTGATGAATATCACGTCCAGATCTGGATTTTGCATTGATACAAAAGGATAAGTTAATTACTTGTGCCTTCAGATATTTGGTAGTGCACGAGAATAACTATCGTGAGAGTGAATAGAAATTTGTTGGTAGTTATTTTGAATTGATGAGAGCATTGTCTCTATAATAAAAAGGTCACACTATTTTCAGATTTTAAGAGTCAGAAGTAATTATTTGAACGTAAAAAAAAAACTGAATATGAGGTACTAAATGTGGCAAGAATTCCCGAAGGATTTGATTGTACATTGAATTATTATCCTGGGAAAGGCCAATATGTTGCTGAGGCATTGAGCAGGAAACAGGCTGAAACTGGAGTAGTAACTATCAGTGAGGCCATAAATGGAGATTGTTTGTGAGTGAGATTTACAGTTATGAGTGTACTCTCTATTACTCCATGTGTTGATATTTGTGCTCGGATGCATGTTCAGCTAATTGATACTCATATTCAGAGAGTAAGAGTTATGATGAGACGAGTATGATATCAGTATGAAAGATTATGAAATTGATAATATGGATTGTGTTAAATAAGATGAGATTCAAATGGTATCTTATGGGTTATGGGTAGAAATGATACCATTTGGACAACCATTAGTGGACTGATAAGTCTATATATTCTGCCAATGAACACCAGAATTCTATTGATAGACAGAGCAGATTGTATATGTGTGAGATAAGGAGATTTGATGGGAGTACTCAGATATTTGTCATGTCGGATTAAGATCCGAAGATTGTGTCGGGATCTGATATATGATGCAGACTCGATTTGGTACTCATCTCCTTCTCAGTGTGATATTGCATTCTCAGACTGGTTGACAGACTGAGAGAATGACTTTGATGCTTGCGAGCATGCTTGGGTCTGACATACTTGAATTTTGGTGGAAGTTGGAAGGAATACGTTATTTGTGTAAACTTGTGTGTATAAATAACTATTATAATAGCCTAATGATGGCACTCTAAAGGTTTGATAGTAAGCCTTATAGATCTCCAACTTGTTGATTTGACAGTATGAAGTTATTGTTATTGGTGCCAGAGGAGATTATTAAATGCATAGGGTTGGTATATAGGCCTTGATATATTGTATTGTGGCCGACTCAATTTTGCTAAGAGTCTTACCACAGAAAAGCCAAATGAGATTTGGGATGAAAGGAAAGCTCGCACCGCGATTTGTTGGACCAGTAGAGATCCTTGATAGGATAGGTCCATTGGCTTACCGATTTGCTCTACTGTCACAGTTGCTAGGTGTCCATAATATTTTCTATATATTGATGTTGAGAAAATATCATTCGGATTCCATATATGTTATGGATATAACTCAACTCTAAGTTGAGAAGGATGCCATGTATCAAGAAGAGCAAACATGAGAGCGGACATATAAAATGCGGGAGCAGTTTTCTGGGATTGAGTATCACTTCAGGAATAGTCCTTGATTCTAAATTTCGAGGACGAAATTTCTTAAGTTGGGGAGATTGTAACACCCCGTAAATTTACTTAAATACATACGTTGACGTACACGTATATCAAGATGTATAATACATATATTTTTACGTAGGAGCTAACTATACGCTTGATAATACACGTATTTTATAAGTAGGAGCCAAATATACGTGTGTATGAGTAGTAAATAAAGAAGATGATTAATTTATGGGGTTGGTTAATTAAATATGTGAATTGAGTGTATAGAAGAAGAAAAAGAGGAATAAAGGAAGAAAAAAAATAATAATAATTAATTATTGTTCATTTGCGGGTTCTATTCAAGGAACAGTACCATGAACAGTACTCGTACGTATTAAATAAAAAAAGAAAAAAAAATTAAACGCAGGAAAGTAGTTGCAGAGAGCGGAAGACCGAGAAGAAGAAAAAGGGGAACGCGGGATTCGCGTCCAATCGGGTCTTGCGGTAAGTGATTTTCACTCCCTTTCTTCGTGAAATTACTATCTAAGCTAGATGTAACGATTCTAGCGGACTAATTTTAGCTATGGGAGCCGTTTTACGGCGTTTTAACAAATTGGGGTTTTGACCCAATGTGAATGAAAATATGCTAGAAAGGTAGAAAAACACTCCTTCGACGGTAGGGACCCCGAATATGTGGTTAGATTCCATTTCATGAGTTTTGGAGAACGTTGGATAATTTTAATACAATTTACATGTTTCGAATGAACAGTGATGTGAATAGTACTATAAACAGTGATGTAAAACAGTGATGTGAATAGTACTGTAAACGGTGATGTGAACAGTGATGTGTATCCAATGAAACTCCGGTTTGAGATCATAGAATCGTAGAGAACTGAATTTCGGACGTTTCGATGCTAAGATTATGATTTTTGGATATGATTTGATAGTTTTAGTAACTAAATATATGGTGTCGTGAAAATAGGATTTGAAATTCTATTTTCACTGTTCTTTCTTGTGGAAATATCTAGATTGACCACAGAAACGATATAGTAGTTTCTTCAACTGCTTATGAGTCCTAAATGGATTTATTATTCGTGATTTGAAGTGAGTTGAGAAATTAAAGATGTAAATAGATATGAATACATGAAATTGAATTATGGAGTGATTGTGACAGGTTAAATTAGTTGGATTTAACTTGGAGCTGGACTCGAAAGCGACGATGATTGGGTTTAAGTTGAACGTGTTGTACTGTGAGTATAGTTTTCTTGATTTGGTTCTTGTATGACATTGTACGCATATAAAATGTTTGATTGTATGCATGTTATATTTATATATAATGCATTGAGTTTTATGGATCATGCAAACTGATTTTAGTAATTGGAGTTTGTAATGATGAGGTTTTGCGAGTCCTCATTGTCATTTCGTTAGGAATTAGACCCGGATGAGGTTTTGCGAGTCCTCATTGTCAGTAGGTCTGTCATAACAAGGGTTGCGACCCTTGAAATGACTGTGAATTGGGTAATGAGAGGCTGTGGCTACCTTGTAACGACCATACAAGGGTTAGACTCGCTCTCTTGCCTTGCGGAGGAGGGAGATTGTGCATTGTGTTATTGAAAACTCATGCAATTTATGTTGTTGACATGTATATTATATTCGTTGAATGATGCATGTGTTGAATAAGTGTTTGAAATGATTTTAAATGTCATATTTCTCTAAATGTATATAATTGCCATCTCAAGAACTATATTCACTGAGCTGTTGTTTGCTCACTCCATTTTCTCCTATATATCAGGTATTGAGTCGAAGGGAAATGGAAAAAAATCCGTGAGGGATAATCACGGGAGCCTTCGTCTGGTATGTGTATGTATGCTTGGAGGAAAGATGTTATATGTTTGTTATTTTGATATGTATAATTATCACATACTATAAATATACTATCACCTAGATGGGTTGTGTGGTAATCTTATATAATGCTTGGGATGATGGAAGGAGATGATCATAAAGATTTATCAAGTGAGAATTTAATTTGTGGAATGAATGTGAGGGGAATGATCATCTATATAGATAGTTGATTTGATTTGATTTGTGGTATATTAAGAAATTTTTTTTTTTTATAAATTATGGAAGGATTGTGAGACTACGTGAAGGCTGACAGTGTATTATATATTGTATATGGGTATGTACAGTGTATAATACACTGTGCCGGTCATGACGTCAGCCTACGTCAGGGGCGTCGTGACAGAATGGATATTGTGGATGAGTATATATATGATTTGATTTATGGTGTATTAGGTTGTGAGAAGTCTATTTAATGGAGAGATGCTGCCAATTTTTTTTTTTAGATTTGTGTAAATCTGTTGAGGCTGACAATGTATTATATACTGTATATAGGGTATGTACAGTGTATAGTACACTGTGCTGGTCGTGACGTTAACCTACGTCAGGGGTGTCGTGACAATACTAGTATCAGAGACAGGTTTAGGATTAAAAGCCTAAAATATTAAAATCCTTATTATCTTATGTTTGTTTGTATGGGTAAATAAAGCATTGTATAAAGAATTAATCGAATTGTCTGACTTATATGCCTCTCTATCTTTGTGAATGGCAGGTTAAAAGGGAAGTATCATGCAATCATGGACCCACAAGAAGAAAGGTTAAAGAAATTATAAGAACTAGTTGTAGCTCAGCAGAGATAGAATGCTGAGATGACGATGATGATGACTTGTCTGCAGAATAGTCTACAGGGGCCTACAACACCTGTAGTACCTGATGTTGGTGCCAATAGTGCTGGTGCATCTGCCGATCGACCTGTGCCAGTGCAGGAGACAGTAGGGTCACATGCTGATGTGGATGAGGTCTGTAGATATGAAGAAGTAATGAAAACGTTTAAGAGGCGTGAACCGCCTTTGTTTGATGGCAGTTTAGTCTTAGAGGTTGCTGAGGACTGGCTTCTACGCATAAAGGCTATCTTTGAGGCCATGCATGCACTAGACAGGGATAAGGTTAGACTTGCTCGATTTAAATTTTTGAGTAAAGCAGAAAGGTGGTAGGAGACCACTGGTCTAGCTAAGAGACCCATTGATACCAGGGATAAATTTAAAGAGGTGTTATACAAGACATACTATCCCCCATCTGAGGTTGACAAGAGGTATCAATAGTTCATGTCACACCCCAGTACACAACACACCGCAGTGTCTAGTACCCCCGGGATGTGATGGGTACGCATACCCCAGCCATCATATACCACATAATATTGTTATACCTCAATACACAGCCCGCACACAACGTCTAGTATCCCCGAGGTTTTTTGTCCACGCTGGTTCAGTGGCTACCCGGATTGCGAAATCAAACCTTATGAGGTTGTGAGTTCGAATCTGGGGGAGGCCCTACACTATTCATGAATAGTGAATAGCGTGGACAAAAAACCTCGGGGATACTAGACGTTGTGTGCGGGCTGTGTATTGAGGTATAACAATATTATGTGGTATATGATGGTTGGGGTATGCGTACCCATCACATTCTGGGGGTACTAGACACTGCGGTGTGCTGTAATTTTATAATTCAGCTCCCATGTTTGCTCTTCTTGATACGGTGGCAGCCTCCCCAACTTAGAGGTAAGTTATATCCATAACATATATGGAATCCCGAATGACATTTCCTCAACATTAATATATAGACACTATTCCGGACACTTATCAACTGTGGCAGTAGAGCAAATCGGTAAGCCAATGGACCATCCTATCAAGGATATTTACTGGTCCAACCAATCGCGGTGCGAGCTTTCCTTTTATTCCAAATCTCATTTGACCTTTCTGTGGTAAGACCCTTAACAAAACTGAGTCAGCCACACTAAATTTCAAGGCCTATATACCAACCTTGTGTATTTAATAATATCCTGTGGCACCAATAACAATAACTCCACTTTCAAATCAACAAGTTGGAGATTTATAAGGCTTATTATCAAACCTTTAGAGTGCCATCAGTATGCTATTAGAATAGTTGTTTATACACATAAGTTTACACACATAAAATATTCTTTCCAACTTCCACCAAAATTCAAGTACGCCAGACCTGAGCACGCTCGCAAACATCACAGTCACTCTCTCAGTCTGTCAACCAGTCTGAGAGTACAATATCACACTGAGAAGGAGATGAGTACCAAATCGAGTCTGCCTCATATATCAGATCTCGACAAAATCTTCGGATCTTAATCCGACATGACAAATATCCGAGTACTCCCATCAAATCTCCCTATCTCACACATATACAATATGCTCAGTCTATCAATAGAATTATGGTGGTCATTGGAAGAATACACAGACTTATCAGTCCACTAATGGTTATCCAAATGGTATCATTTCTACCCACTGCACACATTAATCAAGGTTACCAAACTTTCATAAGATCCATATCTTGTCTTAAAATAGTTTGCATTACAACCTTTTCTCGAATTCTTAACTGATGGTGCCTAGATCTCATAATGATCCTTAAAGAAAATTTGGCTCCATTTAGTTAATCGAATTCAACCATCTATCCATGGTAAAGGATATTCATTCTTTATTGTTACCTTGCTCAGTTAACAGTAATTCATACTTAAACATATTTCACTGTACCTTCTTTCCATCACAAATGCTCTCCAAGGTGACATATTAAGGATAATAAATCTATCTACACCTTAAATTCTCACAATTCTTCAAGTACTCTTTATATGAAAGAATGAAGATACATCTTATACTAGCATCAGTTTTATATGCTATCAATCTCCTGTCCAGGTGGCAATTTTCATAATTCATCAGAGAATACTTCAATATACTAGCTCACCACATGAATTTTAATCAACTGCATGCCTTCTTACGTTACTCTCAATGGCTTTGTCCTAGCCATATTCTCCATTTCCTCGTCAATAACTAGCTTATCTTAGATAGAAAATTTTGAGCGTATAAATTTCTCGAGATTCAAAATGAGAATTTTTCACTTATTCAGAATATTACTTCTTTTCGGAGAGACGCTCCACCTGGCATGAGAGGTAGCCAGCCAATCATACCCAACAAAGCATCCAATTCCAAAAATTTCATATTTTAAAGTCCATAATTACTTGGTGACCCTCATAGTTATTACACATACTTTTTGCTAACCATATCAAGGTAGATTCTTTCTCCTGTAGGCATACTCACAATCAATGATGCATTATATAACAGAAGATAATACAATCTGCCTACCATATCACCAGAGATAAAGGACCAGGTAGATCCAACAATACATCAGAATATATACAATAACAAAATGTTGATCATACCTGTTATCAATGTCATACTAATCTTTGGATCTGGTCTTGTATTTACTTTAATTTATTCTCTAAAATATGGTGGAGTCACATTGATAAGACATATTGGGGCATTCCATATCGACTAACTGGAAATTAACACATCCCGTGTCTCTTTTTCATAATAGACAATTTCAGGTCGAGATACAATTTACTCAGTCTGTGACTCCTGCTCAGGCAATGGAAACCACTTCTGATTTTCATAATTCGTTAACATCACTTCCCTTTTTCCCATTTTTATTGGGTCAGGTACTAACAAAATTAGAGTCACTAATACTGCCAAAATCTCAACCTTACTCAATGTTTCACTTATCTTGAATTTCATATTCTTGCCCCAACATTTCCTTACATTACTTAGTTTTCCTTTTACCTAACACTGGTGTTGATGACTCGGCTTCAAATGGCGGTACAAGTTATATCACTAATATTGCTAGGGTTAACAATTTCACCACAGCTTTGGCTGACCCGAAATTTATAGGCTGTCTCACAACTTGCGTATATATTTGTAACCCCACAATTAGCAAACCTGCCGTAGAGGATCCCAAAATTTATTCTAGATCCTTATTATTATCACACTATCCATAGTGAGCATTCCCAAAAAGAAACTATACCAGTCTGTTGAAGTCATGTTTGTAGTTCTGGTTAGGCATGTCACTACATTTTAACAAGATAAACTTTTTCATGCCTTAAATCAATTTCAGCATGATGATAGAAGCCCTTATCAAATAGCTTCGTTAATTACTCTCATGCCTTAATCATCTCAGGAGTCCTTAACCCAATTTTCTATCATCTCTTATCATCAGTTAGCTTAAACGTAACTAACTTGCTTTATCAGAGACTTAATTATTCTCTCAGATGGTCTCCAAGCAGAGTAGCAAATTCTTTACTACGTTTAATATCAGACTGCCAGTTAAGATAGGAGAGTCTCTTCTCCTGAAAGTTTCCATAACTTTCACATCTTTTCATTCCATCTGGCTTATCATTGAGACCTTCTATGTATTTTATTTTTTTTACTTTACAGAAGTACTCACACCATTAGCATCCACATTTGGAGCTATCAATGGTTCAAGCATCTGTCTTTCTCACATTGCAACTTTGTCACAAGCTCATAAGCTGTGCATTTCGTTGTTGTTGGGTAGTTACTAGTTATATATAAGTTATATAATTTATTATCACTGGATTACATCCAGTTCTTTTTCTTTCAGCCTTCTGATATTTTCTTGATCAACAATTTCCATTGTTAATCTTGACTATTCTTTTCAAAATCTGAAATTCACCGACACAGGTGATTCTCAGTCAAGATAACATATTGGATTAGGCTTAACATAATAGGACTACCCATATATATACCCATACAAACAATCACAATATCATAAAGCTTTTATCTTTTTACGAATTTTAAACTTAGGCTCTGATACCAATATTGTCACGACGCCCCTGACGTAGGCTGACGTCATGACCGGCACAGCGTACTATACACTGTACATACCCATATACAGTATATAATACACTGTCAGCCTTCACGTACTCTCACAATCCGTCCCAAAATTTACAGAATTTTTTTTTTCTATACCACAAATCAAATCCAATATAGTTCATTCATTCACACATCACATTTTCATTTCATCATCCAATATATTAAGCTATCTATGCCCACACGTCCCATCTAGATGATAATACATATATATATAATGTGTGATAAGTAAAATAACAAAAATATAAGCTATTTCCTCCAAGCATACATACAAATACCAGACGAAGGCTCACTTGATTATCACTCACGAATTTTCCTTTTCCTTTCGACTCAATACCTGAAATATTGGAGGAAATGGGGTGAGCAAACAACAGCTCAGTGAATATAGTCCTTGAGATGATAATTATATACATTTAGAGAAATATGACATTTAAAATCATTTCAAACACTTATTCAACACATGCATCATTCAACGAATATATCATACATGTCAACAACATAAATTGCATGAGGTTTCAATAACACAATGCACAATCTCCCTCCTCTGCAAGGCAAGAGAGCGGGTCTAACCCTTGTATGGCCGTACAAGGTAAACACAACCTCTCATTACCCAATTCAAAGTCATTTCAAGGATCGCAACCCTTGTTAGGACAGACCTACTGACAATGAGGACTCGCAAAACCTCATCCAGGTCTAATTCCTAATGAAATGACAATAAGGATTCGCAAAACCTCATCATTACAAACTCCAATTACTAAAATCAGTTTGCATGATCCATAAAACTCAATGCATTATATATAAATATAACATGCATACAATCAAACATTTTATATGCGTACAATGCCATACAAGAACCAAATCAAGAAAACTATACTCACAGTGGTTACACGAGTTTCTAATCCAATATATCCTCTAAAATCGAGCACCATAAACGTCATTGCTTCCTCAAGAGCGTTTATCCATGTACTTAAGCTCTCAACTGAAATGAACCAGAGCTTATCATGAGAAGCACCATTTATCATATCAAAGCATAGCCAAATATCATGTTCTAACGTCCGGAATTCAGTTCTCTACGATTCTATGATCTCAAACCGGGGTTCATTGGGTTCATATCACTGTTCATAGTACTATTCACATCACTGTTAACTATTCCTATTCACTATTTACTATTCACTATTTACATCACTGTTCACTGTTCACTATTTACATAACTATTCACTATTCACATCACTATTCACATCGCTTTTCATATTACTATTCGTCACTATTCATTCGAAACATGGAAATTGTATTAAAATTGTCAAACGGTCTCCAAAACTCATGAAATAGAATCTAACCACATATTTGGGGTCCCTACCGTCTAAGGAGTGTTTTTTACCTTTCTAGCGAATTTTCATTCACATTGGGTCAAAACCCCAATTTCTGAAAACGCCGTAAAACGGCTCCCATAGCTAAAACTAGTCCGCTAGAATCGTTCCATCTAGCTTAAATAGTAATTTTACGAAGAAAAATAGCAACAATAGCTTACCGGCACATCGAATTTGGCCGCAAATCCGTCGTTTCCTTTTTTTCCTTCTCCTTTTTCTCTGCCGTTCTTCCTTTTCTCTCTCTGCTTCTTCTCTTTTTTTTTCGTTGCATTCTAGCAACTTCTTTCCTTTTTTTTTGTCTTCTTCTGAGTACTGTTCGGTGAACAGTACCCGCAAATGAACAATAACTTTATTCATCTTTTTTTTCTTCTTCGATACACTCAATCCACATATCTAAGTAACCAACCCCATAAATTAATCAATTTAATTCAACTCCAATTTTCACTTGTAAGCACCCATATAAGATGATCTCATATGTATCATCTTCATTTAATAAATTTCTTTACTAATCATACACACGTATAGTTGGCTCCTACGTATAAAATACGTGTATTATACATCTCTATATACGTGTACGTCAACGTATGTATTTAATTAAATTTACGGGGTGTTACAGTTCATAGAGCTGAAACAGGAGAGCATGTCAGTTAGAGAGTATGAACATGAATTCAACAGGCTAGCTTTGTTCGCCCTTGGGATGGAGCAGATTGATCTGATGGGGATGAAGAGGATCAGGGATGGATTCAATGACCCGATCAAGAAGGGTTTGGCTCTTGCTGGTGTTCAGACATATGATCAGGCAGTATGACAGGCACTGGATTATGAGGCAGTGGAGATGACAGATAGACCAGCACTGACATCACAGATAGTTGTGGAGCAGCAAATACCCTATAAGGGGGGGTAGAGTGTAAGATGGGTAGAAAATGGTGGGGTGAGCAGAAAAAGGCAAAAACAACTAAGATGCCTACTGCCCTGGAGACTCCATTTACTCCTACAGTAGCAGCAATACTACCACCATCAGGCAGAGGAACACAGTCTGCTATGAGGTCACAGACACATGGATCAACTGCTAAGGCATCGTGGCCGCATAGAATAATAGGCAGAGGGAGTGGTTTGCTTTCTGTGCCAGACACTGAGTCCCAGACTTCGTCGTCCGTACCCCGCTCACCTATCACGTGTTTCTGATGTTGGAATAAGGGGCATAAGGCGTATCAGTGTCCTTTCCAGCCAGCTCAGCAGACTACAACACCTCTATCTGCTACTGTTACTATTCCCACGCGTGTCAGAGAGCAAGCCAAGGCTGTCACAGAGCCAGATCCTAAGTCGAACAAGAATTTGGTGGAAGGTATGATTTCTATTTGTGACACTATGATGTATGTGTTGATCGATGTCAGTTCCACCTTGTCGTTTATTGTTGGCCACATGGTAGATAGGTTGCATTTAACTCCTGTCAGGATTAGTACACCGTTGGTTCTGAGTACTGCAGCAAGAGGCCGAATCTACCCGAATATGTTGTGTGAATATTGTGTGGTGAAATATGTTGATCATGAAATGATTGTGAATCTTAGGTTTTAGAATTCCTGGAATTTGATGCTATACTGGGTATGGATTGGTTGGCTACCTATCATGCCCATGTGGACTGTTTTGGTAAGAAAGTAGTCTTCTAGATACCAGGACAAACCGCATTTGTTTATGGTGGTAAGACATCTTCAAAACCCCCTACTCGAGGCAGGATGGCCACTAATGAAGAGATAGAGATGTTGGCTAGTATAAAGCCAGTAAGGAATAAGATTCAGGCATTCAAATATCAGATATTCCTGTAGTATGTGAGTACCCAGATGTTTTTCTAGATGATTTACTAGGGTTACCACCAGTATGGGAGATTGATTTTATTATTGAACTGATGCCTGTCTCAAAACCTATTTCCATTCCACCCTATTGAATGGCGCCAAAGGAGTTACAGGAACTCAAGGTGCAATTAAATGAGTTTATTACCCCGAGTATGTCACCCTGGGGTGCATTAGTACTGTTTGTGAAGAAAAATGATGGCAGTTTGAGGTTATGCATTGGTTATAAATAGTTGAACAGGGTGACAATGAAAAATAAGTATCCTTTATCCCGTATCGATGATTTGTTCTATCAGTTGAATGGTGCTAAGTTTTTCTCTAAGATTGATTTAAGATCTGGATACCATCAGCTGAGAATACGGGAAGATGATGTACCAAAAACTGCGTTGAGAACAAGGTATGATCACTATGAGTTTCTTGTTATGCCTTCTAGACTGACTAATGCCCTAGCCATGTTTATGGATTTGATGCAAAGGGTATTCAAACCATATCTGAACCAGTTCATTATTGATGATATACTCATTTATTCCAAGACTCAGGAGGATCATGAGCAGCACCTCCGCATCACTTTGTAGACACTGAGAGAGTATCGATTGGATGCTAAATTCAGTAAATGCGAGTTTTGGATAAATGAGGTGAGATTTCTAGGTCATGTGGTTAGTGCAGAGGGTATTTCTGTTGATTCTACTAAGGTTGAGGGAATCATCAATTGGCCAAGACCAACTACAGTGACTAAGATCCGCAGTTTTCTGGGTCTAGCTGGTTATTACCGAATATTTGTGGAAGACTTTTCCTGATTGGCTTCCCCACTCACAAGGCTGACTCAGAAAAACGTGCCATTTGTGTAGACTTTTGCATGTGAGGATGCTTTCACTGAGTTGAAGAAGAGGCTAACTACTACTTCAGTTTTAGTACTACCAGAACCTGGAAAAGAGTTTGTGATTTACACGGATGCATCACATTCAAGTTTGGGATGCGTATTGATGCAGGATGGTAGAGTGATTGTTTATGCATCCAGACAGCTGAAGATACATGAGAAGAATTACCCTGTGCATGATTTGGAGCTAGCAGCTGTTGTATTTAGATTGAAATTGTGGAGTCATTACCTCTATAGAGAGAAGTTCACATTATATTCAGATCATAAGATTCTGAAATATCTGTTTGACCAGAAAGAGCTGAATATGAGACAACGCAGATGGTTGGAATTCCTGAAGTATTATGATTTCACACTTGAATATCATCCTAGAAAGGCTAATGTAGTAGCTGATGCATTGAGCCGGAAACGAGTTGAGACCTATGTGGTAGCTTGTCAGATGGCTCAGGAGTGGCGACTTTTAGAGAGAGCGACTATGAATAGTGTTATCTCTTATGGCTCCACACGTTGATATTTGTGCTCAGATGCATATTCAATTAATAGATTCTCATATTCAGAAGATTAAGGATATGTAGCAGCATGATCCTAATTTTGGCATGTATGAGTCTTGGACAGATAGTACAGACAGAGTTGATTGACAAAGAGATTCAGATGGTGTCCTGCGTTATTAGGGGAGATTATGGGTACGTGGAGATAGAGCTTTGAGGGCCGAGTTGCTAGAGAAGGCGCACAGTATCAGTATACCATTCACCCAGGGTCTACCAAAATGTATCATGATATGAAGAGAACAGTATGGTGGTATGGGATGAAGAAAGATATAGCTGAGTATGTGCGGAATTGTGAGGCGTGTCAGCAAGTGAAAGCTGAACATTAAAGACCAGGAGGTCAGATGCAACCATTATCTATTCCAGAATGGAAATGGGAGCATATCACGATGGACTTTATCACAGGACTGCCCAGATCTCAAGGTAGATTTGATGCCATTTGGGTGATAATTGACAAATTGACTAAATCTGCATACTTTCTTCCAATGAACACTAAAGACTCGATTGACAGACTGAGCAGATTGTATGTACGGGAGATTGTCAGGTTGCATGGTATACCTATTTATATTGTGTCAGATAGAGATTCACAATTCACATCGAGCTTTTGGCAGGCCATGCAGACTCAGTTTGGTACTCATCTCCGCTTTAGCACAACGTTTCATCCTCAGACTGATGGCCAGACTGAGAGGGTGATTTAGATGTTAGAAGACATGCTCAGATCGTGTATCTTAGAGTTTGGTGGGGCTTGGAGTGAAAGTTTACCATTGTGTGAGTTTTCTTATAACAACAGTTATCAAGTATTGGCATGGCACCTTATAAGGCCTTGTATGGTAGGCCATGCAGATCTCCGACTTGCTGGTATGAGGTTGGGGAATCACAATTATTGGGGTCGAAAGTTGTTGTTGATCACACTGAACAGATTAAGCAAATCAGACAGAGATTGAAAGCTGCTCAAGACTGATAGAAGAGTTATTTTGATAACTGCCACAGATCTCTAGAGTTTGCAGTGGATGACCTCGTGTTACTTAAGGCCTCGCCACGGAAAGGTCAGATGCGGTTTGGGGTGAAAGGAAAGTTGTCTCCTCGTTTTATTGGACCGTTTAAGGTCTTAGAGAGGATTGGTCCATTAGCATACAAGATTGCTTTGCATCCCCAGTTAGTTGGTGTCCGTGATGTGTTTCATGTTTCTATGCTGAGGAAATATCATACTGACCCGACTAAGTATCCACCCGCAACACATATTTTAGATGTAACACAGTTACAAGTTGGGGAGAATACTACATATGAAGAGAAGCCCATTCAGATTCTGGACAGAAAGGTACAGAAGTTGAGAAATAAAGAAATTCTTTTAGTCAGAGTCAAATGGAAATTTTATGATAATGAGGAGCAGACCTAGGAACGCGAGGACCAGATGAAAGATACATTTCCTGATCTCTTTACCCCTTGAGGTACATTTCTCCTTATCTGTTAAATTTCGAGGACGAAATTCCTTAAGTTGGGAATATTGTAACACCCCGTAGTTTTAATCAAATACCTACGTTGACTTATACGTATACTAAGATATATAATATGCGTATAATACGTAGGGCTACGAGCATGCACGTGTATGTGTTTGTGTGTTCATAAAGTACAATTAAATTATTAAAATCCAAATAATAAGTGTTAAGTTGGCTATGTATATGTATAAATATATTTAAATTAAGCATGGGGAGTTGCTTTATTAAGTTGCAAGGGGAGTATGGGATCATCATTTTAACATTTATCTCACTTTTAATCTTTTCCTTTTTATCTCTCTCTTTCTCTCTAACTCTCCAACGTCGCCAAAAAAAAAAAAAAGAGAAAAAGAAAGAAGAATGGAGAAGAAAAGAGGGAAAAAAAGGGAGAATGCCGGATTTACGCCAAGTCGGGACCTCCGGTAAATAATTTTCACTCTATTTCTTCATTAAATCAATATTTAAGCTAGATGTAACGTTTTTTTTGGAGAAATTTTTACTATAGGAGCCATTTTACAGTGTTTCTAAAAATTGGGGTTTCGACCCAACTTGAATGAAAATCAGCTAGGAAGGTTGAAAAATACTTCCTAGGCTATAGGAACCTTAAATATATGGTTAGATTGAATTTATTTGTTAGTTTGGAACTTGAAGTTGATTTAATACTTGAAACCCTTAGATTTGGTATTAGAGACCTTCGGAACCCTAGTAAAACCTGATGAAACTCTAGTTTGAGACTATAGAATCGTAGAGAATTGAATTCCAGACATTTCGATACCAAGATTGTGATTTTTGGATATTATTTGATATTTTTAGTAAGTAAATATATGATTTGGTGAATAAAATTGACTTTGGATAGCTCCACGAACTTGTAAAACCTTAGTGAAATACCTGTTGAAGGTGGTAGAATGATAGTATGACTGATTTTACACGTGTCGATATGGGAAAAATAGTTTTAGGAATGCTCTATATTTTTAATAAAATTGATATATGTTTCCAGTAGAAAACTAAAATTAAGAACCAGTAGAAATATGATTTGGGAATCTATTTTTACCATTTCTTCTTATGGAAACATCTAGATTGATCGTAAAAACGGTGTTTAAGTGAGATTGAATGATGTCTAGTTGATTATAATGCTTAATTATGGTATGAATTTCATGTTTGCAATGCTTAAAATGTGTTATAGTGCATTGGTGATTAAACTTGAGAAACATTGATGCTGGACATTTTGAGTGTGTATTAAATTGGGTGATGATCCAATTATGCTCGACATCTTGGAATTGAGCAAAATACTGAATAGTAGAGTGTGCATTTTCTTAGAAACATCGGCTAATTCCTAACAAAATGACACCAACTTGCCTTCGCAAGTTTCACATGCTCCAATGCCAAAAAAAATCATTTATGAATGCAAATTAAGACACAATGCAGCAATGTATACATAACATATTTACCTTCAAACATTTCATATATATATATATATAATATATTCATTGAGCTGTTGTTTGCTTACTCCATTTCCTCCAATATTTCAGGTACCGAGTCGAAGGGAAAAGGACAAATTCTTGACTGATAATCACGTGATTGCATTCGTCTTCTATATGTATGTATGCATTGGAGGATATGGGTTACTTTTCTTTATTTTGATAAGTATAATTATCACATTATTATGTATATACTATCACATAGTTGGGTTGAACGAGAATATGGGTTTTGGTATTTGGATTATGAAGTGTTTAATGATGATATATTTAATCATATGATCACGGTGGATAAAATGGCTTGAGAAATGAATAGTATTTGAACATTTTGGGTTATGAAATGCTTGTGATATTCAGAGGATTATTTATTGTGGAATGAATGACATGAATGAATATTGTGGATGAGTATATATATGATTTAGTTTGTGGTGTATCAGGTTGTGAGAAGTCTATTTTATGGGGAGATGCTGCAATTTTATTTTAGATTTGTGTAAATCTGTTGAGACTGACAATGTATTATATACTGTATACAGGGTATGTACAATATATAGTATACTGTGCCGATCATGACGTCAACCTACGTTAGGGGCGTCGTGACATCTGGACTATAGTCACTATCAAGGGAAAGATTAATTCAATATCCGAGAAGTCAGTATGAGGAAGATGGGATACTTGCTGGAGAAGAGACACCTTATGCTTTCGTTTTGGGCAGTTTTTAGCAAAGTGCCCTGGCTTTCTACTGATGAAGTAGCGTGCTCCTGGAGGTTTTCCTTTTTTAGATCTCTTCCGTAGAAATCTCCGTTTCTTCTTCTTAGAAAAACTATTGTGCTTTGATTTGCGATGCATTTTGTGTCTTTTGGATTTATATGTTGAGGCAAATTCATTGCAATCGCAGTGTTGTTCTTGAGGGTTGCATTTGATGAATAAATCAAGTGTCCTACATGAGGCAAGGAAATGAGATTCTCGGGAGGCCAGTTTCTTGTGGAACATAACTTGGCGACATAGTCCTTCTTGAGAAAGGCAAAGGAACTGGAACAGTTCTCCGAGAGTACTGTTTTTGAGAGTCTTATTTGCATTCTTCATATGTCGCAAAGTTTGATCGCCCAAAGGCTTAGGGAAAGATTGGTGGAAAACAATCTTGAGATTGTTGTCATCAACTCCATTATTAATCAAATAGAATAATCTTGACATTCTTGTGTAATGTGTTTCCAAATCTTTCGGGGCAAATGAGGAACACTTCCTTTTGAGGAATTTATCTCTGGCTGCTTCGACATCTTTTTTGGTTTCTCCAAGAAAAGCAGTGTAAATCACAGAGATAAATTGTTCACCAGAAAGCTGGAACATCATTAACTATCGATATTCCTGAAGAGCTATCCACCAATAGCGTATACTCCCAGAGAAGTAGGTGACCAACTTTTTAATAACCATTTCTTGGGTTGTATCAGGTTTTAAGAGTTCAGCTTGAGCCCAAGATAACATATCATGAAAGAATAATGGCCAGTCAGATAAAAAGAGTTTATCGAGATTAAAAGTAGTGAAGCCGCCGCCATTGGTCTTATGTTTGGGCCTAATGTTGATGGATTCATAATCAGGGTTTTCCATGGATTCTTCAGGAGCAATGACGTCTTCTTCTTCCTCATTGACCAAGATCATGGGATCTGAATCAGAAGAAGAGCTTGAAGAAGATGTAGAAGCTAGGCTAGAAGGAGCCAAGGCTTCAGAACTAGCAGATTCGCTTGTAGGGTGTTCTGCCAGGCTTTCTTCGTTGGTAAGATCAAGGCTTGCCATATTAATGGTTAATTTGTGCCTGTGATATTCAGTGGTCAGGAACTGCAATAACCCTGCAAGTGGGTTTTCAACCAGGGCTGTTAAAGGCTGAACATGGGAAGAAGCTTGGAGCTCAGGTTCTGGTTCTTCGAAGACAAAAAGAACTTGTTTGCCTTTATCCGGTCTTGAAAAAGGACAAACTGGAGGCCTAGGAGGAGGCCGAAGAGATTTCTGAGTGAAGCGTTCTTCACAGCTTGCTTTCATTGTGGTTGGATAGGAAGGGGGGAACAGTGGAGGCAACATACTTGTACCAGTAAAGAGTGGCTAAGGCACAACATTAGGCTGGTACAGAGTGATTAGCTCAGAGTAGAAAGATGTCATAGAAGCTGGCTGTGGTGGATGAGAAAGTTGCCGCAATTGGGCTTCAAGGCTATTTTTCTCTCGTACCCGCGGATCTATGTAAAGGGAGATCTG
Source organism: Paratinospora sagittata (assembly GCA_035771175.1). NCBI lineage: Eukaryota > Viridiplantae > Streptophyta > Magnoliopsida > Ranunculales > Menispermaceae > Paratinospora > Paratinospora sagittata. The sequence continues at coordinate 392,568 of CM069612.1, forward strand.
AGAAATATCAGTGATCTGAGCGGTGAGTTGCTACATCTCATAGTTTAATTGATCAATTCGGGCAGTGATAGCAGAAAAAAGCTGCGAATGGAGTTGATGTTGGGACTGCACCTGATAAGTGAGATTATGTTAAGATTTTGAGATTTCTTGCAGCATGTCGTTCTGGTATCTGGCATTTTGAGATTTCTAGTTGAGAACTGCCTCAATCTCAGTTTGGGGCTTGAAATCTGGTCCTGTGGGAGTAACGACTTTTGATGGTCTTATCTGCCATTAGTACTTGACTTTGGTATCTGGATCCTCAGTAGTGTCATACGGAGGAGGTATAGATTTGCTTGTAGAAGCTTCAAATAATGTATAACAAGCCATTGGAAGAGACGTCGGACCAAAAAAAGGAGGTGGCTTGAACACCATATGACTGTTTTGGGACCCATGCCCAAGTAATCTTTTTAAAAGGTGAATGAGACGAGTCCTGAGTGACCATGAGGGAGTAAGCATCCTCATCTTCAGATGAATAATCTTGTGGTGGTGAGGAGGAGCTTGTGGAGAAAAGATTGTGCTGGAGTCATCTTTATCAGGACTAAGAAGAACATAGTACTAGTATTTGCCAGAATAGGAAACTATGTAGCTGACTGCTAGATCTCCAACTTCATAATGCCTTTGTAATTGATGTTGGAGATAAAAACAGTGTTGTTCTTTTTCTTCCTATTTTCTTCATCGAGTTCATTTGCTCGGTCATCTTGACAAGCAATATAGTCACAAACATCCCACCAAATATGATTATAAGTGGGTAATAATGGCGGCGATGTATCAGAGGAGAAAGTGGTGGAAATAGAATGCATGCCTCCTTGAATCTTGTGAAGAGGTGGATCAGGAAAAATAGTTTCAACAAGGCCATCTTTTCATCGTGTATGAACTGCATGAGTTGTCTGTTGGACCTCTTGTTGTTCAAACCGAGACTCATAACTAGTTAACCATTTTTTCGGGAACATGGCTTGAAGTTGTTGCCGGGGCAAGAAGGTGTGAACCATTGCACCTTGAGAGTTAACATCAAAAATTAAAGAATCCAGACTATTGTTTGGGAGTGCAACATCAATAGCATGATTCTGGACTCAATAGGCTATCTAATAGTGAACTGTGGCCGCTATAGCTGATTGGACTTGAGGAACGCCAGTTATCTAAACCTGGATGCTGAGGGCTTGTAGAACATGAGGATCTTTAAGTGACAAGTTGAAATTTGGAAAGAATGTCACAAAGACCGTGCCCGTATTTAGTGTAGTTTGAATGGTGCCAATTACTGCATCCTGGTACCTCAACATTCTGGAATCAAAAAGAGCAATTTTGGAAATGGATTCAGTAGCTTTTCTGCCATGAAATGTGATAGCTATTTATACAACACCAAAGTGGATGTGAGAATAGCCTTCTTTTTTTCCAATGGGGTAACAAGAGTTTTAGAAAAGTAAGAGGGAGAAAATGCTCAGTTTGATCAGCGAGTACTTGGAGTTCAGAGAAATCAGAAATCTGCACATATTCTTTGATTGGGCTTTTAGGAGCATGCTTTTGGAACAATTTTTTTAATTTTTTGGATAAGGTAACCGAGGATGTATTATACACACTTGAAGGAAGAATAGGATTAAACTGAGTGGATGGGATAATTCCTTTTTCATTTGGAATGTACTCAACTTCATACAACCCTTGGATTTTTGATTGGGAACATGATGCGTCAAAAAGTTCAGATTCTTTATATACAAACAGTTCCATGTTGGGCCAAAGACGGTAAAGTTCAAACAAAAAGAAAGGCCTACCTAGTGCCTAAAACACCTGAAGCCCCTTTGGCTAACGACTAACAACGACGGTAGATGATGACCATTATTGTTGAACACAGGTCTGGGCAAGACATAAACTCTAAAGATCAAGTTTTCAGCAAGGCTTACTCAAGTTTTCTGATAGACCAGATCCGATGGGATGGCAAGTCTTGAGCATACTATTCTTGAGTATCACGATGCTTACTGGTCGTGATCAGTAGGGTACAAAGCTAAACTTACTCTAAGCCAGAGTATATTATTGCATCATCATCTTCTGAAACAACTTCAAAAGACTCATTATCACTGGAAAGGACTGGCTCATGAAGTTTGTGATCCCACTGAGAAAGGATTTGACTAACAGAGAAGGTATTAAACAAAGTGTAACCATAAACAAAAACCCAAAAACACTCCAGACAGTCACAATTTCGAGTATGACGGGAAACATGAAACATGACTAGAAGGTAGTGAACCACCGTTGTATTTTTGAACTGAAAGACTCACTTGGCTCTGATACCAATTGTACGTGCATTCGACGAGCTGGATAATGGGTAAACTGGCTTCGGCCTTCCAAAACACTAAGTGCTTGGTTGTGATACCGAAGTTGTCGTTTCAATACATGGTATTATATATATATATATATATAATATCGTATAATATAAAATATTATTATAAATTATATAACAACCAAAGAGTCGGTTGTGTTATTATATAATAATATTATTATATATTTTTACATATAACCTAAGAGTCTTTGTAAGGAAAAGTGAAAACGAAGTACAAAATTAAAAAAGAAGTAAAGGAAAAAAAATCTTGAGGTTATAAAAAAAGTACTTTTTTACCCCTAGTAATCGGGTACCCATTTTTTCCTCTCTATCCGAACCTGACTTGTTTTTAGAAACAGGCACAAAAATGTTTTCATACCTAGCCCGATTTCAAATTTTTAACTTTTATACCCACTTATAACCAGATTGGACAATATTGGACATAGGGTCGTGCACCAATTACTACCCCTAACAAGTAAGCTTAAAAGCCTGTATAACCTAATCAAGAGTATGCTTACAACAAGAGATCTCATAGATTTATAAATCATGTTACAAATAATACTTATTTTTTCAACTACCTGTATTTGAACACTGCCCACCTATGTTAATAGGTAGGGGTGACAATTGGTGTCTAGAATCGATTGTCCAGTATCGTTCGACTCGGTTGCAAGCGGGTATGAAAATTCGTTACTTAAAACCTTTTTTTTTATGTCTGTTTCTAAAAGTGGACCGAGTTCGTACGGGGAGGAAAAAAATAGGTACCCGATTAAAAATATAATTTTTTTAGAATTATATATATATATATACTAATATAATTGAAATACTTGGGAACCTCTAATCGTGTGGCCATTTTTTGCCTTTTTTCAAAAATATCCTTCTTAACATATTGAATAATTTGTTTTTTCCTACAGTTATCCATAAACAAGAGGGGTAATTTGGAAACTTCACTATATTAAGATCTCAAAATGATTTTGTTTTTTTTTTAATCTTATCTTTTCAGTTTTCTAACTTTTGAAACTACCCTATCGATTTTACTCACACGATCCTAGATATGTTTTAGTTTTTATAACCACCTCAATCTGCATTTACCAATTTAATGGCCCACGACTTCTTATTCCATCTCTTCTAACTTCTCATCATATATTGATCAAGAGCAATAGGAGTTGCAGAAGGTTTTTAGGAGAAAGAGAGGTTCACTTGAAGATGGGTTGAATAATTTGGAAGAATTCAAGATTATAATGATAGGTTCATCTGTTGTGATTTAGATTGAAAATGCCATGAATGAGCAAATCAACTGGGTCCTTAATTTCTTCTGCTAATTAATTATTTATACAGAAATGATGTGGGGTTTATGCATGGGATTTTCAGTTTTCTTGCTTCTTTTATTGATTAATTATCTTGAGATTCTTTTTTGCTGTTTATGAAATGGCAGTGGTGGAGTACAATGCATCCTATGAGCAATATGCAATGTAAGCCTATTAACCCTTCTACTTTCAATGAGATCTCTTTCAGCCCTTTTCTAATCAATTTTCTTGAAGTCTCTATCTTAACATCTTTGAATTGTTTTTTAATTGGTTTGTGAGTATTTTCATCTTTAATTCCTGCTTATTTCTATATTCTTCTATTTCAAAGTTTCGGTTCAATGCAGTAGCAACAGCAACACAAATGTGATATAACCAATAACCAATCAAACAAGGAAGAAGCGATTAGAAGAAGAAAAGGAGACGCAGAAGATCCATGACAACTACCACTGAAATTTGATTAGCAAGCATAATGCAAGTCTCGATATCATGCCCATGCAGCATTCATAGGACCACATTCAATGGTGGAAAGAACAACAAATTCCTTCAAATCTTTATTATTTTCACTGCCCATAATGGAAATCCATGAAATCATAAGTTAACACCACCTCTGAAAAAGTGGAGTTTGCTGGTGAACATTAATGTGGAAAAGAGAAGGAAGAAACATTAGTTTTTTGGGTGTGGTTCTTAAGAGGCTTTAAGTTGTATCAAGTAATGACTTTTGTTGTATTGATTAATTTAAGATTTATAGGGATTTCTTGAGTTGTTTTCAGTGATCTACTTCTACATTCCAAATTGTCAACAAAAATGGTGGTAAGAGTTAAAAGAGGGAATTCTGGGTTGGTAGTGATTTATACCAAAGGATGTAATATTATGCCTTTCAGTCACATACTAAATCTTATTACTTCGGAATGTTGATGATATATACATATATATTGAAGGGAGATTGTTGATGATATTCGTAAAAAGTGAAAAAAAAAAAAAAATGGTTGCATTTGCTATCATTTCCCGGATATTCATAATCTTTGAATGATTATATACAAAAAAAAAAAAAGTTATTTTCCAATTTTTTTTTTTTTTTAATCTTTTCCAATGGTGCAGATAAGGAGAAGTACAGGCATATTTAATTAGCTTATGTAGCATAATTTGTTAATTTGTTTGTAATTAATTTTATTAATCATTACTTTGATTGAAATTTCTCTTTTCCCTAATCTTATATCTTTACATCTTTATTTATATATATATATATATTTTAATTTACGTGCAACGCATGCGCTCGTTCACTATACTATTATAATAGATATTTTTTTAGAAACATTTGCAAATGTCATTAATTTTCATTATATATTTTTGTTTCAATACACATTTCTTATCTTGCTTTAGTTTTAACTTTTATCTATTACCATGCTCTTTTGGTACAACATAAATTTCTTCTTACATTTTTATTGTTGTTTTTAATTTATTTTTATCAAAAAAAAATTATTAACCTTTTTTAACTCTATTATTAATAAGTATAACTTTTCAATGCAGGTCCAAAGCCCGAAAATAGGAGAAGGCAAAAAAAGAATAAATATGATATACAAGCATTAACATGCTGATAAATAAAAATTTAAATTGTTCTAACCCCCTAACTCAACTTGCCTTTTCACCATACATTTAAAACATAATTCTTATAAGGCCCTCCTTTTAAGTATTTAAGATTTTTCTTTTAAAATCAATTGTACTGTTAAAAAATAGGTAACTAAGTAATTGTAAATATATAAGTCTATTTTATATTTTCATCTATATCTCATTAAACTGAATTCAAACACTTGCAACGCATGTGCACGTCCACTAGTATATATATATATATAAAAGGTGTAAGAGAGCATAAATAACTTGGATAATTAATTATATTATGTATAATTGTGTTTTATATTTAAAAAAATATAAATATAAATATAATATGAGAAAAAATGACAAAAGCAGGCAACCCGCTTTTTTGTAACTATACAGGTATAGACAAAAGACTTAATGTCCGTTTTAAAAACGAATCAGGTACGGATATACTATGTGTTTTTAAGTATAAGGCGTTATCCATACCTATATTTGTTTGTACCCGCATTTTTGCCTCCCCTAGAGACGGGAGTGCTTGGGATCATTACACCTAAACCAAGTGGTCACTTAATTTAGTTGAGCGTAGAGGTTTCAAACAAAACGACATTGAAGTTACTTCTTGATTGGAATCACTAACTTATTAAATTTTCTTAATGTTAAGTCAAAATGATCTGCAATAAAAATAGTAAAAAATATGTATAAAAAATAGTTCTAGGGGAGGCACAGAAGTAAATACAACATATATAGATGAATGGAGCCAAACATTTCACCTTTGAGTTATATTATGAGAGCGATTGTTTTCCTAAAAAAATGTCAATTATTAGGTATTAGGAAAGCATAGGAACAAAGAACAAATCAATTACTTTTTTTTTTTATTTTTTTTGAAAGCAACAATATCAATTACTTTGCAAAAATCTCTAGTACAAAAGAATATGACAATGTGGTTTTGAAAATGTGAAAAACACCCCATTTGAATATGATATTTGTTTTGCCTAGTAAACATCAACTTTCAATACTATATGGGCATGTCTCACTCGTTGACTACTCATTGAGATGTCTAATAAGGACATATAGTTATCATTATTATTATTTGAAAGTAGTTTTTAAATAATGTAACAATACTTTTGTCTAACATGTTTTAACAACTTATAACTATATATTTTTCATTATCTATTCTTTATGAATTATAATCCACAAATCGCACTTGATTTCTTTCCCTTCTAAGAATGAAGTATCGATCTTGGATAATGCACTATTTTTAGTGACATAAAATAATTGTGCTACACTAGTATGAAAATAATTCTTGAAGTTACTCATATATAAATTAATAATTCAGAAGTGCAATATTATGTCTGTTGAAGTTCATTTTGATCTGTCTCGTACGTCCCAAGATATTTTTTATCCTACGGGTTTTCAAGTTTAGCCGACCCTTAAGTTGGACCATCGGGCGTTTGAGCGCACATGTAGTGCGTCTCATAAAGGCAAATCCCAGGTGTTTTATTTTTTTCTTTAGGAAAAAAGTCTTTTATTAGTGTAAGGGGTGGAACTTCTTATGTATCTTAACTTAAAAAAATACATAATTTGATGTGAGACTAATATTTGAAATTTAACCCACCAATTAATAATGCCCATTTTAAATGTAATTTTCAAGTCACAAAATCAATTTTCTTCTTCAACATATAAGAAGAAAATTGAACTCTTTTTAGAACTTTTTCTGTCATTCTTAAAACCACAAGCTCATTGTCCAATCATGCAAAAGTTCAACAGTATTCAAACCATCGCTTCAACGGCTTGTGGGAGCAACCACTAAATACTCACTGGCAAGAGAAATAGTTGCTTGTCACCATCTAATGTGGGCACTAGGAATTTTATTGAAATTGTGAGGCACTTATTTCATGGGTTAGATAAAGGATTTTTTTGAAATTGACTCATTGGTAAGAGTCAAGTTGTAATGGAAATGTTAATTATTATGTCATGTTATTTAGCAATGTCTTGGGCACTAATTAAAACTTACTTTTTATTTATTTATTTATTTATTTTTATTTAGAGGAAACAACAGACCCTTACACCCAATATCCCTCCGTGGGATATCCAATCCCTTCGGGACTGACTAATCCCCACATCCACCAGTGACACTTGGACTCGAAACCACACAAACTAGGCATTCTCATGTTTAAAAATCTGTCCCAAACTTATTTTTTTAGTCTAATCCTTATTGTCTTTGAAACCCCCTTTTCAAATTTATATAGGGGTGTAATGGGTTGGGTTAGAGACAAAACTTAACTCAACCCAAATAGTTTAGGTTGAAAAATAAATAAAACCCAGTCCAAACCAATTAGTTTCTCAACCCAACCCAAGATTGGTCATTCAGGTTAAAATGACTTAAACTTTGCCCATAAATTTCAATGTAAATTCCACACTAATAAACATCAAGTATGTTACTATGTTATATTTCAAGTACAACAAAATTAACTTGTAAATTTGACGATAATAAATATTAAAGATGTTTCAAATACAACTACATTTATCCATCACGTCATAAAATAAAAAATACAAGTTCCTAAGAGTTCCATCAAAATGTTTATCTTTGATAAATTCAAGAATGTTGCATCAAAATGTTAATGACAAGAAAAAGTAATGGCTTTAGCGGATAAGGATTACGTTGAGTTCAGTTCGAGTTAGGTTTTGAAGGTGTCAACTCATGACCCAACCTAAACTATTTTGATTAGAATTTTTGAACCCAACTCAATCCAAACACCTAAAATAATCCAACCCAACTCATCGGGTTATGTTCGATTCAATCGGGTTGCTCGGGTCGGCTTACACCCTTAGATTGGAAATGGAATTGAGAAATGAATTGATCATTAAGAAAGTTTTAGTCAAACAAATCAACTTAGGAATAATATAAATATATATAGGTTTTACTATATGTTAATTAGTTGTACAAGATAAACCACAATCCTTAGAGCTTGAAGCAACTCATAACAAACTTAGCTTTTCAGTTGTTGTACAACATTTTTTTTTTTTAGTGGGGTGGAGGAAGCATATTTGTGTAGCCGATCATTCATTAAGAAATTTAAGGTTTTGTTAAATTGTGTTGACTAGTTGAATTAGGTTGTTACTTTAGTCAATTTTTAGACTTTAATTACACATTACGTTAGGATGATCAAATTTAAAATATTTATTGAGAATAATTCGATAATTTTATGGTTAATTAAACAATTTGGTATTTGCAAAAAAAATATGACAAATTGCATCTAATACTTGGTTTAGTTATCGCTGGACTATTATTTAATAATCAATTAAAATTTTGACTTTTCATCAATAAGAAATTAATTAAAAAAGGGGAGACATGTCTATATATTTTCCTAGTTGTCAAATACAAGTAAACCCACCAGTTAAAGTTAGCTCAGCTGGTTGACATCCCTCTTCTTTTACAAGTGGGGAGGGTATAAGTTTCTCCACCAATAAAATAAACGGGGCAACCATGGTTATAGTTCTTTGTGGTCTTGTTGTGGGTCTATGGTCATTGTTGTCGGGTTCGATGTGCTTTTAGTTATGAGGACTTTACCTTTTTGTCTTTGGGCCATTGTTTGCTTCCATGTGAAGCTTATGTGTCTAGTTTGTCTTTGTGACTAGCTCTTATGGGGCTGCTTGCTCTTTGTGCCTACATGTTCTTTAAAATGATTTATGATGTTACAAGATGCACTCTAGAAATGGAGAATTGTTGTTATCTTGTAACAAAAAAAAAAAAGAATCTCTCTTCTCCCCTTCGTTTTCTAGCTCTCCCAATCTTGAAATCATCTATAATGATCGAGAAGGAGCGAGAAATTACTTTTATTCTCATTGAAATTGCCACACCGACTATTTAAAAAAAAAATGTCAGAACCCCGAGGAGTGCGCTTCTTCTGCTGGAGTGTACTCTTTGCCTAGAAACATTTCTTGTTTCTGTCATCAGCAAGGAGCGCACTCCTCCCCTATCCGGAACCTAGAACTGGATTCTATCTCAGGGGAGCACGTTCCTCCACACTGGGAGCGAGCTCCTAGTGCCATAACATGAGTTTTTTCATTTTTTTCACCCTAAAGTCCACACCTAGGGTTTTTGTATTACTACGACATTAGGACACGTCCCGGAATCCCCGAAAAGTAACAATATACCAATACATACGTACATATATGCATACAAATATGACTTACTCTATGTACAAGTCAATAAAAGGATTTGACTAAAGGTACGGGGTGTTACATATGTTGCACTGATCACAAAGATCAAGTCTCCATGATTTATGGACGAGTTACGACCGATCGACCTTTGCAATGTCGCATATAAGATCATTGCAAAATTGCTTGCTAACAGGCTAAAGCAAGTTCTCAACAAAATCATTAGTATCAACTAACGTGCTTTTATTCTTGGGAGACACATCATTCACTCGATGAAGAGTTCTAGGTGAAGGGCTCATGAAATTGCTACTAAATTGGATATTAGTAAAGCTTACGATATAGTAGAATGGTTGTTTCCATTGAAGATACTGTCCCAATTGCATTTCTCATATTGGTGGTGCTCGTGGATCAAACTTTGCATATCCTCAGTATCTTATAGAGCTATTGTTAATGGCTCTCTCACCGATCCCATCATCTCATTGAGGGGTCTCCGTCAAGGAGACCTGCTCTCCCCGTATCTGTTCATTATATGTATGAAAGCTTTCTTATTCATGTTGGAAAGTGCGGTTGAGCCTCGGGAGGTCAGAAGCTTCACATTTAAAAGCGGAAGCATCTTAGTTTCTCACCTCCTTTTTGCTGATGATTCAATCATCTTTTGTAGGGCAACGGATAAAGACCTCTTAAATCTTTATAAACTCATAAGACATTTTGGAGAAGTGTCTAGACAAATGTTCAATTATGAAAAAAGCTCATGCATCTTTAGCTTGAAAGTGCCAAAAAGTGTCTAAAAAGAAGATATTGTTGGAAACGTAGTGAGCACACAAACTCAAAACAAGAAAAAATATTGAAGAAGGAGGAGGACTTGAGCATGCACTTGAACTTGTGCACTTTGCTTGATTTGAAAATGAGAAATACATGAGGTATTTATAGGACCCTACCTAGGCAAATACAATAAATGCATACATGAACCACTAAGTTCATGGAACATACTATCCTAGGTACATGCAATAAATGCATACATGAATCTTCACATACATGAACCACTAAGTTCATGGAACATACTATCCTAGGTACATGCATGTATTCATTAACTTCTAGATATATTCATGAACCTATTAAATATGTTCACATTAAGATACATTCACTATAAAGATTCCAAATGATTTCTTCAGTTTTGGAATTTGAACGGATGCCAACATTCGCCCCCTCAAATCAAAACTGCTTCATGCCTAGCATGTCTCTTAGCTTCATGTAAATTTCACCTGATAATGGTTTAGTGAATATATCTGCTACTTGTTCAGTAGTGTGACAATATTGGAGCTCTACAATCTTCTGCTTCACATGACCACGAAGAAAATGAAACCGAGTATCAATGTGCTTGCTCCTTCCATGATGGACTGAATTCTTTGCAAGCTGGATAGCTGACATGTTGTCCACAAATATCACAGTTGGCTCCTCCTGTGGATGATCCAGCTCCTTCAAAATATTCCGTATCCATATTGCTTCACAAACAGTAGATGAAGCTGTTATATACTCTGCTTCACAAGAAGATAGAGCCACTATTTTTTATTTCTTGGTGGTCCAAGAAAATGCAGTTGTGCCAAGATAGAAGACATAGCCAGTGGTGTTTTTTCTCTCATCTTGGTCCCCTCCCCAATCACTATCTGAATAGCCTACTAATTTTGCATTTTCACCATAATTATAAAATAGACCAAGATTAAGTGAGCCTTTGATATACCTTAGTATTCTCTTTGCAGCTAGCCAATGTGACTCCTTTGGTGTCTCCATGTAACGACTCACAAGTCCAACGCCATACATAATATCGGGCCTTGTGATTGTCAAGTACCTCAGGCTTCCAACCAGACTCTTGAAAAAAGTTGAGTCCACAAATCCTCCATTTCCTTCTCTTGATAGTTTCATACCTGTAGCAACTGGAGTGTTCACAGTGTTGCAATTACTCATCTTGAATTTCTCCAAAATTTCCTTCATGTACTTTGTTTGAGATATAAATATCCCATCTTGCTGTTGCTTCACTTCAATCCCAAGGAAATAGGTCATCAGTCCGTTGTCTGTCATCTCAAACTCTTTAAACATTGACAGCTTGAATTCCATAAGCATTTCACTGCTAGTTCCTATGTACAACAGGTCATCAACATATAGGCAAATAATCAAAAATTCACCTTGATGATTTTTCTTCATGTAGACTGCATGCGCATATGGACATTTGGTGAAACCATTATGTTGAAGATAGCTATCAATGCGTGCATTCCAAGCTCTTGACTCCTGCTTTAAACCATATAATGCCTTTTTCAGGCGATATACCTTGTTTTCTTCTCCGTCAATTTCAAAACCTTATAGCTGGTGAATATATACTTCTTCTTCGAGAATGCCATTGAGAAAGGCTGATTTGACATCAAGCTGATATATCTTCAAATTATGATGAGCAGCAAGTGCAATCAATAATTTCACCGTGTCAAGTCTTGCAACTGGTGCAAAAACCTCTTCGTAGTCGATACCGTACTTCTGCTTGTAGCTTTTAGCAACTAGTCTCGCTTTGTAACGAGAAACTTCACCCTCAGCAGTACGTTTGATTTTGTACACCCACTTGATGCCAATAGCCTTTTGATTTGTTGGAAGTGTTGTCATCTCCCAAGTGTCATTCTTCTGAATAGCATGAATCTCCTCCTCCATTGCTGATCGCCAACATTCTTCTTCTACAACTTCTTGGAAGGTCAGAGGCTCGTGATCAGCATATAAACAGAAGAGGTTGGTCTCTTCGTCTTCTTCTCTTTGTTTATAAATCTCGGCGAGACTTCTCATTTTGATGGGACTTTGGTGTATGGAAGATCTATTTCTACTACTTTCTGCTGAAGATGGTGAGTTTCTTCTCGGAGAAGGTGCGTCATGTTGAGGAGATGGTGGTATACCTGGTGGAACTTGTGTTGGGGGTTCTTCAAGTTCTTCAAACACTTGCTGCTTTTTGGCCTTCTCATCATCATTCCAGCTCCATGTTTTATCTTCATCAAAGATAACATCTCTACTAACCACTAATTTCTTTGTTAGTGGATTATAGAGCTTGTATGCTTTCGATTCTTCACTATAGCCGAGAAAGATGCATTTCTCACCACGATCATCCAGCTTCTTTCTGTTAGGCTTGGGAACTTGAGAATATGCAACACACCCAAAGATTCTTAGGTGTGCAACAATTGGTTTGTAGCCGCTCCACGCCTCTTGAGGTGTCATGTGCTTTACACTTTTGGTAGGACATCGGTTCAACACATATGAAGAGCACGCCACAGCTTCCGCCCAGAATTGCTTTGGCAATCCTTTCTCCTTGAGCATAGTTCTTGTCATGTTAAGAATCGTGCGATTCTTTCTTTCAGCGATCCCATTTTCTGTGGGGTGTAAGCCGCAGTATATTGATGTTTTATGCCTTCTTCCCTGCAATACTCGTCAAATATTTTTGAGGTGTATTCTCCACCTCGATCAGAGCGGAGAGTTACAATTTTGTGACCACTTTCTTTTTCTACATGGGCTTTATAGTTTTTGAATACAACAAAAACAGTTGACTTTTCTTTAAGAAAATAAACCCATAATTTTCTGCTGAAGTCGTAAATGAAAGTAATAAAGTATCTATTACCTCCTAGTGACTCATGTTCAATAGGTCCACATATGTCAGTGTGGATCAGTTGAAGTGGTGTCGTTGCTCTCCATGATTTGCCGCTGGGAAAAGGAAGCGGTGCTTGTTTGCCAAGTATACAAACATCAGAAGTGTTACTTGGCGGCTCGATCATTGGTAACCCATGCACCATGGTTGATGAAGATAGTAGTTTTAGACCGCTAAAGTGGAGATACCCAAGGCGATGATGCCACTTCTATGACTCACTTTCTTTGACTTCATAGAAGCATTTCTCTGACTTTGTGCTAAGATGAAGTGAGAACATTCGATTTTGGGTCATCGGAACATGTGCGATGATTCTTCCACTTGTATCTCTCAAAATGAGAGAGTTGTCTCTCATTTGTATGTTATATCCTTTTTTTACAAGCTGCCCAATGCTAAGAATATTGCTTTTCATATTAGGTACATAATACACATTAGAGATATACCCATTCTTACCATCCTTCTGATAGATTTTTACTTTCCCTTTGCCTTCAACTGATAGTTTGGAGGAATCTCCCAAGTTCACTTTTCCGTGGACTTCTTTCATGAGTTCTACAAACAATTCTTTCTCACCACACATATGATTGCTTGCCCCAGAATCAAGATACCAAATTTTATATGAAGTATGTGAATCATCATTTGCAAGAAGTAGGATAGATTCATTACCTACATCATGTGATGTCTCTGCAACATTGGCTTGTTCATCAATTTTTAACCAACAGTCGGAGGCGTAGTGTCCAAATTTATTACAGTTAAAACATTGGACATTCCTATTGGCTCCATGTCCATAAGATCTTCCTTTACCTTGGTTACCTCCTCGTCCTCTAAAGCTTTGATCCTTGTGCTGACTTTGGCTTGATTGTTGAGTTGTACCTCGGCCTCGGCCTCTGCCTCGATCACGGTTGGAGGTAGATTTTCTTTGATCATTTAGAGTCAGTTTTGACTCTAATGCTTGTTCCAATACAGCTGGATTAGATTTCTTCTGCATCCTTTGCTCATGTACTTGTAGTGAACCCAATAATTCCTCAATTGTAAGTATCTCCAATCCTTAGACTCTTCGATAGCTACAACTACATGCTCAAATTTAGAGGAAAGGGATCGGAGTACCTTCTCAACGACACGGATGTCATCTAGCTTCTCACCATTTCTCTTCAAGCCATTCACGATTATTAGCAACCGTGAAAAATAATCGGACACCGATTCACCATCCTTCATGTGGAGAGCTTCAAACTCGCCTCGCAGTGCTTGAAGACGAACCCGCTTCACTCGATCATCTCCTTTGAAGATGGAAACAAGAATATCCCATGCTTCTTTGCTTGTTGTTGCTTTAGCAACCTTTTCGAAGGTAGCTTCGTCCAACCCTTGATAGAGTATAAAAAAAGCTTTTTTATCCTTATTCCTTTGCTCCCTAATAGCCTTCTTCTCATCTGCTGTACATGCAGCCTCTTGCTCGCCAGTGGGTTCCACAAAACCATCGTTAATGGTTTTCCAAAGATCTTGAGATCCAAACAAGGCTTTCATTTAGATACACCATGAACCATAGTTATCTTTTGATAACTTAGGAACTTGTTGCTGGACAGAATTCATCCTATCTCTGATACCACTTTGTTGGAAACGTAGTGAGCACACAAACTCTAAACAAGAAAAAAATATTGAAGAAGGATGAGGACTTGAGCATGCACTTGAACTTGTACACTTTGCTTGATTTGAAAATGAGAAATACATGAGGTATTTATTCCTACCTAGGCAAATACAATAAATGCATACATGAATCTTCACATACATGAACCACTAAGTTCATGGAACATACTATCCTAGGTACATGCAATAAATGCATACATGAATCTTTACATACATGAACCACTAAGTTCATGGAACATACTATCCTAGGTACATGCATGTATTCATTAACTTCTAGATATATTCATGAACCTATTAAGATACATTCACTATAAAGATTCCAAATGAATTCTTCAGTTTTGGAATTTGAACGGATGCCAACAGATATCTCACCTAAGTAGGCTGCTGGGAATTCAACAGAAAGTGGAGTTGGGTCGATACTAGGGGAGCAAATGTTGATATTGGTAGCTCCAAGAAGAGCATATTTGCATCCATTATTGATAATGTCAGTAAAAGAATTTGGGCATGGGAAAAAAAGTTCTTTTCCTTAGCTGGCAAGGAGTTGCTACTGAAATCAGTTGCTTATGCAATTCCTAATTACCAAATGATGTGCATCAAACTTTCCAGGGGATTATATAAGCAATTAGTCTCTATGATGGCTAAGTTTTGGTGGGCTACCAACAACTCCTTTAAAGGCATTCATTGGTGTAGTTGGAGTAATTTGCACACCCGTAAGGCTTAGGGTGGTATTGGCTTTTGAGATCTTGAAAGCATTAACCTCGCTCTGTTAGCTAAGCAAGGATGAATTTTTAGCAGACTCGAACTCATTGTTCAGCAAGGTTTTCAAATATAAATACTTCCCTACAGGATTCTTCATGAATGCTCAAATTGGACAAAGGCCATCGTGGGGTTGGAGGAGCATTTTACTCGGGAAGAAGATAATTGCTAACGGTTTGAGATGGCGAGTTTGGGAATGGCTCATTAATTAGAATTTGGCAAGACCCATGGATTTCCAGACCAAATTCATTTATAATTTTCTCTCCAAAATCCAAGTCTGTTGAGCTAGTTTTGGATCTTATGAATAACAACCCAAGGATATGGAATATGCCTCTCATCCAACAAATGTTTTCTGTAGAAGAACATGAGATCATTGCAACACTCCCAATCAATAAATAGGGAGGCCAAGATAGATTAATATGACACTTGACCCGGGACGAGAACTACTCAGTAAGATCAGGTTATAGGGTAGCGAGGCATTTATCAGACAATGACTTCTTCTCTTCTCATTGTTCAGGCGAACCAAACAACTCTCATGATAGCCCAATTAATTGGAACCAAATATGGAATGTTATGTGTACGTCCTTGGAATTTAAAAGACTTTTTATGTGGAACACACTACATGACTTCCTACCTTCAAAACTTTCTCTTCCTAAAAAAGGCATTGGTACTAAGGCCTCTTGCCCGAGCTATTCGCACGCTGAGGAGAATGCCATGCACATTTTCTTTAAATGCCAGGCTACTTGAGCATTATGGTTTGGAAGTCCTCTAGGCATAGACTCCTTAGCTCTTAAAGGTACAACTATGGCCTCTCTTTGGAATGATTTGGTGCACAAAAATTCTCTCATGCAATAACTCTGAGTTTGTGTTTCAATGGATGATTTTTGGCTTTTGGAGATTATGGAAGAGAAGAAACAAGCTAGTTTTCCAAGGGATTGATCTCTCCATTCATGATGCCATTCAAGTTACATCAGCCCATCTTGCTGAATTCTTATTAGCCAATCTAAACTTGGAACCAGATGTTGAATTATCCTTAAGGCGAGCAGATCGTTCTAGCAGTATGACTGGTGAAAGTTCATTGGATTTTGAACTGGTTATTGATGCAGCCTGGGACCCTGCTACGAGAAACTCTAGCATTGGTTGGGCTTTAATCTCTAAAGAAGGGGCAATTATCAAGGCAGAGCATAAATTTATAGAAAAAAGTGACTCAGCACTAGCTGCTGAAGCCTCTACCATTGTTATAGCACTAGAAAGTCGTGTCGGTGAATATGATATAAGTTTTGTTGTCAAGTCGGATTCTAAGTTAGTGATCAATGACATTCTTTCCTCATCGGTGGTCAATGCTAAGGTGGAGCCTATCATTATTGATATAAAGTTGCTTGCTTCACAGATTTATGGCTCATCCTTTAAGCACATCCCTAGAGGAGAGAATGTTATTGCTAACTAGCTAAGTTTGCCTTAGCTCACATGTCTTACCATAGGTGGAATGATTGTATGTCGATTTGCCTTTCTCATGATATTTCAATACATTAACTTCCTTTTCTTGAAAAAAAAAACATTCCACAACACTTTCAAGATGACGTCCACATTGATCAATACTTGCAGACACATAGTAGTCCTTTCCTTCCTAGTGGTTTCACTGGACTATCAATATTCAATGTACTTATATTACATCATTGCGTAATACAAATACATTTTAATTTAGTTTTTCAGTTGTTGATGATATGACTCTTGAACTCGAGGCGGTGGAACAACTCTATACCTGGCTCTAATATCAAATGAGACGAACTCATTTTCTCTAATCTAAAAAGACATAAAATAAAATAAAAAAGATAAAGATAAATGACTCAATTGAGGAGACCAAGACCTCCAAATGGTTCGTTCGAGGAAACTAAAACCTCTACTAGATCGAAACATGACCTTGTGAATAATTTTCTGCTCCCTTCTTCATTTATTTTCTCCCTTTAAATAGAATATCACAATACTAATCAATCTTATAAACTAGCCCATACAACCTAGGGGTGTTCATCTAGCCAACCAAGTCGAACCTTATGAGTTGGGTTCACATATCAAATTGGGTCAGATTGGGTTCAAAACTTTACAACCTATTATGGTTTGGGTTGGATTAAGTTTTTATAAAGCATAATCTGAACAAACCCAAGCCATCCCGAACTAATTAAAAATAATAGTATTAAACCTCTTCGTCATTTTCACTATAGTTATTTATCATAATTAAATTACTTAAAATGTTATAAAAATAATATAAAACAAATCATCTTATTCATTATTATAATATTCACATTTAACTTAAGACATTTTTGTAAAATGATATTTAGAATTCATAAATTGAATAAATCATGCAATTTTGTAATTCTATACATTAATAGATCAACTTGATCAACCCTACACAAACCAACCCAAAATTATTAGGATGGGTTTAGGGGGTCTATTGGGTTGGGTTGGGTTAAAATTTTTCTAACTCGACTTAATTTAATTGGGTTGAACCAACCTAACCAGTGAACACCCCTAATACAACCCATGTTTTTCTACATACATAACCCATATTCTACAAAGTGGCCTTAATGGCCAATAACCGCCATAATTGCCTTTTTTAAAAAAATAAATAAAATTTAAATATACAAAATATATAAAATAACAATAAATGTGTTCATAACAGAACCCAAAATCGGTAGTCGACGCTGGGCTCTAACTTCCTTTGGATGGCAAGGACTCCGCCTATATTATGCGACTTCCCTACCATCCAAGGGATGCTGGAGCCTAGCTTCAAATGTAGCTTTGGGTTCATGAGTCCTTACAACAGGGCTCAGAATGAAAAGTAGTTTCAAAGGTACATGTAGCAAGGTTCTCTAGGCTAGAACTACTAACAAGTGTTGTGTGGTGAACTAATCGAGCAGTAATGCTATTGCACCAGGTTTGAAATCCCTGATCACCCTAGTGGCCATTGAACATATTTGCTTGATTGTTTAATATTTAGGGCCATAAGGTAAACTAGTCTCTACTCATAAGTTAGACAAGGAAAACACTACTTTAGTCATCAAAAAAAAAAAAAACTCCTCTTGAAGGGTAAAGGAGAAAAGCCATTAATGAGGAGAAGGGGGTACTTCTTTAGTGAGAAATTCTAGATGTACCCCATTAAACCACTATCCTTACCCACTTGCTAATTTTACCTCACTCCAGATTCTATTGCTATCTTTACCCAAAAAAAATTTCAAAATACCTAAAGTACCCTAATACTTCTCATCGTCTTCTTTATTTTCCAAACCATAATCCCTCGAAACCTCATCTTTTTCTTCTTTAAATTTCAAAGAAAACTCACCCTCGCACCACCACCGATCACATTCTTTTTCTCAACTCTCATGTACACCAAGTCGATCGGGTAGCGAGCATGTGTCTTGGGACCATTTCAACTTGGGAATTATTTTGGGCATTGATTCAATTCCATTGTTTCAATAAGAAAATATATGTTTTGATATCATTTTTTTGTTTGTCCACATATTTTTTATACGTTATTTGCTTCCGACGATTAGTTCTGTCGAATAAGGTCGAATTGAATGAATTGGTTTGACCAAACAGGACCGAACCTACAATGTTAGGCTTGGGCTTGTTTGGTCAAACTGAACGCTGTGTGGCTGAACCAAAGCATGATTTTTCAAAAAAAAAGAAAAAACAGTAAATTAAACTAAAAACTCACCTTAAAATCGATGTATGTCGTCGCCCAAGCTTGAATATTTTGCCTTAATGCTACCAAAATATGTTGATAATTGAAATTTTTGAATGCCCCAACCTCGATGTTTACCACTAAAAAACACTAAAATAGAATTCAAAACTCTTTAAAATCCTTTCAAAATGATTCTAAATAGGGCGTGGGAACGCACTTAAGGATTGAAAGTGAGTATGATTCCATCCTCCCATCATATATATATCATTATAAATATGTAAAACCTTTTTAGCATGTTTTATTGTTGCTTTATAAATTGTTATATGGTTGTATGCATGTGTGCATGGATTTATGTATTGTTTTTTTTTATGATTATGCATGATGTTTTAAATTCATGATTTATGGATTGTATGCATGAATTTGAATAAAAATTAGTTTTTTTGTGGAATTGGCTTTAAGGATCGTGTAAACATGGTTGATGTGAAATTTAATTCCTAAGTTATAGTCATGACCTAGGTGGGCCTCCCCACATACTTCTACGGAACGGTCATTAAGTTGCTTAGTTTATTGGGTCATTGGCTTAGAGTCAAAAATTGAATTATGTGGCACTTAAGTAGGAAACCTTCTAGGCGTAGTACCGGATTTGGTACTCTGCAAAAAATCTAGATAGGGACTTCATGAACATGACCCAGGTATATATAAATTTATTTTTGGATATGAAACGTTATTTTTATATTGCATTGTTTTTTGTACTCATTACATGACATCATTGTTTTAATTTCATACATTATTTTAAAATTATTGATGAATATGTGATGGTAGGTATGTGATATCATCTCATTGGGCTTTTAGCTTACCCCATACTTTTTAATTTTTTTTAGGATCTTCTAGTGCCCTAGATAAGGGTATTGAATTCACATTGTGATTGTAAAGCTCACTTAGATTGGTAGTGAATATAGTCGATGCAGCGGTAGTATAAAACATAGTTAGGATTTATATTTTTTTTTTCTTGTCTCAATGCTCTAAAATTGTAGTTGTACATTTAAGTTATGTATGGATTGGTTTGAGTTGATTAAACCCATTTATTTGGCTTTTATGATTCTACACATTGGGTGTGGACTTTAGATAATAGGAGACTTACAGTTTAACATGTTATAGTTTAATATAGACTTTAGTTATTTATGTTAAAATCTATGCCCAATGAACTTGTTTAGAGATTGAGTTTTTCGTGGCATGAAATACACATTTAGTATGGATTTTGTACAGGTAGTATGTGTGATAGGGTTACTAGTGCTCGGTATTGAGTATTAGCCCGGGTAACTCGCCTCTCCGAGATTTTGGGAGAGGGGATTGTCATAATACATGAGCTATTTGATTGCAAGAAGTTAGTGAAGAGATCTCCAAACACAACTATACTTGACAAAATAATTTGTTGTTTGCATTGAGGGCACTCCTCAATTTATTGCAGACCTTATATTTTAGGAAGCATATATGTCCAGTTGGTTAGTTTTTTTATTGAATGTGATAGTTTTCTAAAAATAATTCTAACCCATAGTTCAATTCTCTCACGAATTTTTCTAGGCATGTGGATAATGAGGTTTACAAATTTTCAAGGTTATCATTAGTGTTCTAAGGGTTAGAAAGTGATAAAAGAGCGTAAACAAAATTTTCTCTCAAGTAAATATGAGTTGTAGAAATATAAATAAATCTATAATGATTTATGATGTTGAGAAAATAGCAATTCTAACCATTGGTAGCCGGAGAATATATATTTCACTTTAAAATAAACATTTGTTCTATTAATTGTGGAGATTAAAGAAGCTAAGTCACTTTTTAGGAAGACCACTTAAGATTTGTAAAAGGAGTTGAGTTGAATAAGGTAGGCATAGCTCATAGGTATACTCACAACATTTTTATAAAACACCTCAAAGAGTTCAACTCTCCTTGCTCTAATTATTTGTGCTCATATATATATATATATATAGATATCTATATTCTTTATAAGATATAAAAATTTATATGTGCATGCATGTGTCAATGGGATTACTATATGTATGGATTAATGCGTGGACAAAAAAAAAGTAAACCAAGAATGTTTTACTAAATGGTATTATAGTGGTGTTTGTATATGTTAATTATAGGTAATTCCAATAAATTTTAGGTTGTAAATAAATGTCGATGAATAGTATAGTTAGATTACTTTTATCGTAAATAAGCTCACAAACCTTTGCTATGCACAAACATTTTGTTTAGAAAAATATTTATTTAATATATTATTACAAATGTTATAGCATTAAAAATATCACAGTAAACAAAGTTGAAATATATTTTGAAATTAATTATAAAAATAATGCAAAATATATAGAAAAAAAACTATTGGTTATACAATAAACAATACAAGAAAATGGCTCAACAAATTAAATATAATGTTATATAACACCACTTGCAGAAAAATGTGGTTAAAAAATCATTTCTTCATTAAGGAACCCATGTCATTAAAAGATCTACAAAAGAAAAAAAAATGATTCATGAAATAATAAAAAAAACAACACTTTCAAGTTTCAATAAAAGAAAATGACATATTAATATAATTTAAAGGTTTAAAATGTTTTGATTAAGGGTTTAAATATTGCTAACATTTATGTCAATTAATAGAATAATTTAAATGTTGTCCAACATTTTACTTTGTTATATTCGATTAGATTAGTGGAGATCATCATATATACCTAGTTTATGATTGTTTATGTAGGAATCAAGAAATATAGAACCATGATTTTGTATTTTTGAATGATTTGATTATGATGTATTATTAGATTGAAGTCTTTTGAATTAATTAATTACTACAAGAAAATATATTTATGATAATACACGTATAACAAAATGTTTAGTGCATGTTGCTAAACTATTTATTTGACTAACAAGAATTCAAATGTAAATGTTGTTCTTTTATTTTAGTTATGTTGTTTCTAGACTTTAGTACAATAAGAACTTATTTTACAAAGTTCATTAGTAGCAACTTGTTAAATTGTGGTTGCTTCAATATATTTTGTGCATTGTTGAAATAATGATATACAACCATGCATATAGAACGTAGAAAAAAGTACTATATGCAAACATGATGCATTTAAATAGATCAAAAAATATATTTACTAATACCTATGGCTCTTCTTGCAAAATGTATAGTTGAAATCTTAATCAAATCGTCAACATTTTCATAAATTTTAGCAAGAAATACCCTATTAATTGTTGAGGAAATTACTAGTATGAAAGTTATTACTTATTTAGAGTTTCCTTATGATCTTTTTTAGTATACGATAATCATAATAATCATAATTTGTTAAACTAGAACTCGAGAAAGTTTTCTTAGTAAACTTTATAAATGATACTCAATTAATGTATAGAAAGAAAAAAGAAAAAAATAAGGAAAAGCCAACTCATTGAGGACATAGAATGGGAAGGGGGTCAAGATAAAAATGTGTTCTAAATTTGAAATTGACACCCTCCCCACCTAATAATTACTATAACTTATATCACGTAATAAATGAGCCTAATTAATTAAGTATTTAAAATTTCTTTTGACTTTTTTTTTTGAGTGGAAACATTTTCTACATTCGCTAGACAATTATAACGCTCTTGCACCAAGTTTGATGTCACACCCCGTCTAGACACGCCTATAATGACGGAACACTCGTAGGAAGGATGCGATGTAGTTACAACAGAAATCAGAAAGGGACAAAGTTTACTTTCATTAATTAATATTTTTGGTACAAAATGAGAGCAGCCTAATGACTGCCCAATCAAGGAAAAATACTCTCCAAAATCACCATAACTAAGGGTTACAAAAGGCGCATGTACCTCCGCCCAAATCCACCTTAAGCTCTTGAAAAATGGTTAGAACGAGGTAAGCCATCACCCAATGGGTAAAACAAATATTTCGTGGATTATGCCAATTAATAAAGAGTTCATCATCATCACAAATATCAGATAATCATAGCATAACACCATTAATAGTGAGTAATATAATAAACTATTAGACACTCATAACACACCATCTCAGGAAGGTTCGTGGCTTAGTACCATCCTGGGTTCACGTACAAATGTCCATTTTCAGGGCGATTCATCTTGGGTTCACATTATACGTCCATCTCTAGGGGAAATAAATATATAATCGAATGACATCGATGATGAGATACAACCCGGTCCATACATCTCACGTTTTGGCTAATGCAATGAAGTTTATAACGGAGAAGTACCTCATAGGGTTGACTAAATCAGGTGGGTATTTATGCTCCAATAACAATCCACAGGCCAGAGCAACTCACGTCCCTAGGTGGTTATGTTGTCTACAAATATTCTATGCCAAGATCTAGTGCACGATCATGTGTGTGAAAGCTCGGTCTCGAGTTGACATGATATGCCTACTGCACATGTATGACAACTCTTGAGTCCATAAGACAAGCATCATTAGGAGTCTAATATTACCTTCATAGAATGACTAGCTCTTAATATAATCAATCAGATCAGTCCCCAGGCTGAGAGGTGGGTCACAATGGACACACTTAAGTCACCAAGTCTTCTGGAGCAGTAAGTTGTCTCCCATTCACTATCCAAATGTACTAGGAACAAGACTAAGTCTGATCAATTAAATTAATTGCTAATTCAACATAGTAACAATATAGATTCCATATGTCAATGTACCTATAAGACTGGTATAGTCTATGTGAACATCAGGCAGAGTGATAGTTGTAATGATGCATTTTAAGGAAATATCATACATAATAATAAATTCATGAAAACTTTATAAAAAGTTACAAGACACGTAAACTTATGTTTCGCTTTTCACTTTCAAATTCACAACTCCCTTGCTCCGTGTTCTTTACTGGGGCAGCAACTCCGCACCGCACAAGTAGAAGAGTCTCTAAGAGGGAGAGTGTCTTAAAAAGAGGAAGCGAGTCTATAGGAGGAGTAGAGAGGATGGAAAGTTGGGATGGTGAGAATGAGGGGAGGGGAGCCCTTTTTATAAGAAAAAATTGCCAGAGCGTTTCGGCATACGGAACGTTCCGTATATAACTATTTTTTTTTTTGTCTAATCCCAGGAGTATTACATTTGAAATCCTTGATTACCCTAGTGGCCATTGAGCATATTTGCTTGATTATTAAAAGGTAGACTAGTCTCCACTCATAAGTTGACTTGAAAAACACTACCTTGGTCATCAAAATAAAAAAACTCCTTTGAAAGGGTAAAAGAGAAAAGTTATTAATGAGGAGGAGGGCAGTGGAAAATTCTAGATATACCTTATTAAACCAACATCCTTACTCACTTGCTAATTTTACTCCACTGCAAATACCTAAACTACCCTCATACCCACCTCCCATCGTCTTCGTCGTTTTTCAAACCCTAATCCCCTCCAAACCTCTTCTTCTTCAAATTTCAAAGAAATCTCACCCTTGCACTGTTGTCTATCACATTCTTCTTCTTCTTCTTCAACTCTCACACCAAGTCGATCGAGTAGCGAGCATGCGTCTTAAGACTGTTTTCAACTAGGAAAATATTTTGGACATTGATTCAATCCCATTGATTTGATAAGAAAATACATGTTTTGATGTCATTTTCCATTTGTACGCATATTTTCTATTTTATTTGTGTAAAAGACCCATCGGAAGCTTGTGAAGCCATTTTTATGAGCTTTTGGCGATCAATTCGGTTGAATAGGGTCAAATGGAGTGAATTGGTTTGACGGGACAAGATCATACCTATTTTTTTATTGTTTTTGGGTTTTTCCTCTACCATTTTAAACTTTAAGGCATTTCTCACCATTTTGATGTTGTTTATGGACTTCACGACCTAATTGAGTAATAGGATATTGTTCTCCTCTCATTCCAAAAATAAGGTAGAAAAATCCATAGACATTTTTAAAATGACTAGAAATATCTTTTAAGTATAAATTGATAGAGGAAAACAAATTCAAAAACAACAAAAAATTGGTTTGGTCGTGCTAGAGCCCAAGTTTTTGGAAAAAAAAGAAAGAAAAAAAAGGGTGAATTGAACAAAAAACACACCTTAAATTAATGAGTTTCGTCACCCAAACTTGAATCCTTTGCCATAATATATTAATAATTAATTAAACTTTTTTATTGCCCCAATCTCAATTTTTATTACTAAAAAAGTACTAAAATAGGATTCTAAACCCTTAAAATCCTTTTAAAATGATTCTAATAGTTTAAAGACGAATCTTAAAGATATAAAATAATATTTAAATGAACAAAAATATGTAGAGTAAAAAGGAGATTGAAAATAGAAGAACATGGTGAAGACAACAATGGTGGTAGTTAATATTAGTAGGTGGTTTAGAAAAAAAATGAAATAGAAACATTTTAATATAAGGTCATTTTGATTAATTACAAAAGGTAACGTAAGAATTAAAAAAATAAATTTAGTGGGTAAGGATAGTGGTTTAATAGGGTTAAAAATTCAAAACCCTCTCTTTATTTTATATTCAAGAAGTACTGAAATATATAAATACAAAAAAATAAAAAATAATAATTTAGAGATAATAAAAAAAAAATGACAATCCCAACAACGACAAGATCTGTACAGTTACAGAGTACATATCTTCAAAGAGGGGTTGCGTCACTCTGCATTTCAAGTGCCACGCCATTTTTTCTTGTTACAAAACCCCCCAAACCCCACACACACTCTCTCTCTTCTTAATAACACCAAAAAAAAAAAAAAAAAAAAAAAAAAAAAAAACCTAACATTTCTTCTTTACATGGAAGGATCATCATCACCAGATTCTCCTCTCTAAAAGCTTCTCTCTCTCTCTCTCTCGATCGATCGATCATATTTTTTGTTGTTTTAAATTGATTTCTTGGGGGTTTTTTTTGTTAATTTATTTATAGTTATTAAGATGGCTGCTGTTGCGGAGAATGCGATTGTTGTAGTATCATCATCGTCCGATGATCATCATCATCAGTTTCGGAGTAATCTCCATGATAATGATAATGATGTTCGTTCTGATTCGAAATCTGAATTCCAAAGGGATGTGAAGAAGCTTGTTGATTTGTTGTCTAAGTTGAATCCATCTGCGAAGGAATTCGTTCCTTCTAATTACTCTCTTAATCGTCAACAATCCGTTGTGTCGTCTGATACTGATAAGAATTCTGGAAATGATGCGTCTTTCAATAATCGCAGGGTATTTTGATTGATCGGATTTAAATTTAATTTAATTTTTTGGGTCTTTGGTTGATCATATGTGAGTGTTTGATTGATCGTCTAGGTTTTTTTTTTTTTTTTGATTATGTAGTTTTTGATTGTTTCTGAAGCATTTTGTTGATGTTGTGGTTTGATTAGAAGAAGAATTATTATAATCAGGGGAGGAGAAGGATGAATGGGAGAGCTTTGAAAGCTCAAAGAGAGGATTGCATTAGGCGAACTGTATATGTTTCCGATATTGATCAGCATGTATGTGAAATTTATCCTTGTTAAGGTCCTGCAACTTTTTTTTTTTTCCTTCATTTCCTGTTATGTTTGATTTAGGGATTCTATTTCTACTACTAAGCCAATTTATTTGTTGAATTAGGTGACTGAAGAGCAGCTTGCTGCATTATTTATTAACTGCGGACAAGTAAGTTTTTTGTTTCATTAATCTTTAGGGAAAACTTATTTTTGAATGATCCTTTATTATTAGTGGTTAATGGTTTATTAATTGATATCTCATTAATGTTTTTTTTTCTTTTTCTTTCAAAGGAAGCCCAAATGATGGAAGTTGGCATGTGCTAATATAGATTTTATTGATTGCGTTTTCTGTATAAGAATCGGAATCAAGGAAGGAAATGCAGTGAATTCTCTTTTACTGACTTTTCTTCGACAATCGTTAGCCAAATAGAACATTAGAAGATTTTTCAGTGAACTCTATCTAAGATTCTTTTGTCAAGTGGGGAATATTTGTTGTCCACATGGGAGGAGTAATGAATGATAATCCTTTTAAGCCCGGAAATCTTGGGGAGTTCATTATATGGCAAGTTTTTCTTGGGTTTGTCGTCAAGAAAAGCAAATAATCGTGCTATTTTTTACTCATCCATGCTTTAAAAAAGCATCGTCTTTGATTTATTATAAGCTCTAAAAAGTTTGAGAAATTTTTTCATACCAAAATTGCCAACGAATTTGTAATGCATTAGTGCCTATACAATCCATGGGTGGTCAGGTAGATGAATTTTTATTCTACCATTCCATGTAATTTTGGTCTAACCCATAGTTAATTGGTACTTCTTTAATTTCTTTTTTTTCCTTCCAAATTTTTTCATTTGCGTTCGTTCATGTCTTGTTTCTTTTCTAAGGAGCTTTGAATGTCTACTTATAATTGTCCTTGACTAGTGTGAAAAAAGAATTGTAAGACATGGCATTAAGACTCATGTTATGTACGAAGTTTTACCTAGTCCACATGTCTCCCACTAACAATTGGGTTTAGGAGATGTGATGGTCATAGGCAGCCTAACACCCAACTTTTGGGAAGTTGATTCCCGGGACTCCATTCTACACTTCGTCATTGGAACATATGAGGACTTTCCATTGTTGCACCCAGATATGATCTGTGTGGACTCATGTTATGTATTATTTTATAACCTTTCTCCCAATTTTCAATCCCCTAACGACTCTATATTGCTGACAATCATTTAATATGGTATAAATTTATGTCATATCTTCTTCGAAAATATTGTCAATAGGAGGAGAGGAAATTGTTTTGCATTCAAATTGTACGTGTAGTAACAATGTATATTTAATGCGTGCTCCTTAAAATGTTTCTTTAATTTTTGGGTTGATGTTGTTTTCAGTTTCCCTTACTCCTCTTAGAGCTCTAAGTTTGCCTTTTGTGGCATCATCATATTAGAGCAAACAAAGAAGTTGTTCCACGTGGTACTAGGACTCTTGTCAATGTCGAGCAATTTATTATTTGTGAAGTCTACTTGATGCATTTCTTGGTAGGTGAGAAATTGGTCTTTTCCTTTATCATAATCTGTATCATAACACTTGATATTAAAATTTATATTATAGTATAAGTTTAATAAATTGCCACTGGTCTAGTCTCATTGACTATACTAGACAATTTAAATTATGTATCCACCATTCCTTTTTTTTTTGTGGGGCCTCACCTATGGTTAGTAACTTTTTCAATCCATGTTGGTTAAAAATTTCCTCCTCTTCTCTGAGAGCCTTCAATGTGAAAGAATTTCTTATGTCTTCAAACAATGAACACTTTCCACATGGGAATGAGATTTTTGTTCCTATTAATATATTTATTCCTTTTATTTGTCTCCGTCAAAACTTAGTATGGTCTGATCATGTTACAATTAATGCATCTATATATATGTGTGTGTGTGTGTTTGATCCATGTCTTTTCTTGTCACACTCTCTCCTCTTAAATATTGAACATCCAAATTCATGTTGTTAACATCTTATTAGTACTATAAACAAGGGACTAGTTCCATTCCCATGGAAGTAATGCTTGAATTCATATGGTAATTTTATGCATTGGTGAATGACCATGTAAATGGTTTGCTTCGATTTGACCTGGTGGTAGTACTCCTATTTATGGAAATATTTATACATGGCTTTGATAGATATAAAAGGTCCTCTAATATATCCATGGAGTTGCAAGCAAAATTGAAAATTAATAAGCAAAGAGCTTTTTGAGTTTTGGCTTAAGTCCGTGCATCTAATGCCAAGTAATAATGGCATTAATTATACAGAATAGTGAGAATAAAAAGAAAGCTTAGCATGGTTTGGTGGATGTTAGCTTGGTTTCTAAGCAAGAATCGAAAATTCGAATTCGCCGTAAACTTTGGTCACTTAAAGATCAAAATCAATGTAGGGAAGTTAATTCAATGTGGAGAATTTTTATAAAATATTGCTAAGTTACAAAAGTTAAGAGAATTTTGGCATAAATGCTAAAATATCTAGATTTATTGTGATATACTTTAAAAAGTAAAAACAAATGTAAAATAGATGCTTTTGATACATAGAAATATACATAAACATGGCACATGGCTTTTGGTAACTCATTTGCTTTTTGATTCATGATTTATTTCAACTTTCTTTCCTTGTATCTTTTAATTTTTTTTCTTTCCATAGTTAGCAAACCACAACCTTTCACAATGTGCTAGCTTGCTATTAGAATGTACTCCTCTATTTGTGTATGCTTATTATTTTTTTTATGTGGGTTGATGAAAGTATAATTTGCTTCCTCACTAGATTTTAGTGTGTTTTTAACTTCTTGTGTTAGTTGATGAAATCATAAAAGGCTGCTTTTGGTATTGGTTACTTTATAAAGTTTGTAAGTTTATCTCTTGATTTGATTTTTTTTCTCCTTGTTTCTTTGCCATGTTTACTATACCACAACATTGCATAAGTTGTTAAGTTGCTATTTGAGTTTTGGTTTTTAGCAGTTACTTGTGTTGAGGAAAGTAGGGAAGGTGGGTTCTTTATTAATTTTATCAAATTTTGTTGAATTTGTTTCTTTTTGTCTTCTTTTTTTTTAGCATTTTTTAATTGGAAAAGAAACCAAACTTCAATTAAAATTTGTCGAGTTTTTGCATTTTTGCTTCACTCTTTAATTCCCAAGTTGGACATTGACAAATTCATGAAAAATTTGGAGGATTTTGTTGATTTTTTCACACCTTGTTTCCAAGATTATCAGTGGATCAAGTCATAGTTAGATTAACATTGCTGGTAGAAGCTTTAATCCATAAAAGTTCATTTTCAATTTAGACATTCATGTCTGCATGATATATGTACATATTGATAACTTAACAGACATTTAATTTGTCTTGTTATTTGATTTAGTTGTTATGTTTTCCATGTTCATAATGTCTTGATGTTTGACACAAATATACCAGTAAATTTCCATCAATGTCATTTTCATCTTAGCCTATGTTTTATATATAAATATAAAAATATGAGGTTGTAAGTTTTTTTGACTATTAGGATAAAATGTGTAACTTATACAAAAATGATCATCTTTCTAAAATGTGTATAAACAGCTATTTTAAATTGTAATTTTTACCCTACTTAAATGGTAAAACATTTGGAGTAACACAGTAACACATGCACAGACATAATTCTTTTATTAACACCCTTATGTGGATTATAATTATTCTATATCTGTTTCACTTTCATTCAATGATTTTTTTTTTTACTAAGAAAAACAAAAAAGTGCACAGTCACACACATACACTATTTAACTCTAAACTTTCATTTTATGTCTGTAGTATTAAAGATTCATGAACTGATGAAATTTTCGCCAAGAATTTATATATAGCCAAATATGGACGGATGAAATTTCAGTAATACTTTATACATAGCAATTTGGCCCTTGTCAAATTTTTATAATGGGAGAAGTTTTAGTAAGAATATTCCTTTGTGCTTGGCATAGTAAACTAGCTTGATACTTTACAAGCCTAGTTCTATGCTTGCTGTGGTAAGACATAAAAATTATTTGCACAAAAATTTACTCCATTCTAAATTTTTTAGTTCAATAAAATTGGTGTTTAAATAAAGATTGAAAATGGAGGGTTCATATTTTCATTTTCTTCTTCTGTTTTTTTATTAGTGAAAATTATATCGAGAAAGTAGAGCTACATCCTGTAATATTTACATTGAATAGCTTTCCTTGGCCATGAGCTCCAAAGCTAGGCCAGGGATCTGTTTTGGGGCTATATCTTTCCATCCATTACCAAGACTAGCTAGGTGATTAACAATCTTCTTCCATGGAATAGCTTTCCTTGGCCATGAGCTCCAAAGCTAGGTCAGGGATCTGTTTTGGGGCTATATCTTTCCGTCCATTACCAAGACTAGCTAGGTGATTAACAATCTTCTTCCATGGACCAGAGTTTTTTTTCACAAACAACATCCACTAAATCCTTAGGCCCCGTTTGGTTTGGAATTTAAAAACTGTTTTCTGTATTTTAAATTTGAAAAAATATGAAAACGTGTTTGGTTGGCTAGATTGAAAAACAGTTTTTTGAGATTTAACAAAGGAAGCAGGTTGTTTTTAGAAAACAACAAAAAATCGTTTCCTAAATTTCACTTTTTGGGATACCTCATCCTAAAAAGATCATTTTACACCCTGCTATTTGCAGTTTAAACTAATATAAATACTAGTGTTTCCTGTCAATTTTTTTTTTTCACTTTTTGAATTGTATTCTAGTTTTTAAATTTCCAACCAAACACAGCCTTAGCATCTAAATATACTCTAGTGTGAAATGGCCAAGTCTTGAGGATATAATAGCCATTTCATAAGAAAGAGACTTAGCTTCCAGGATGCTTGATTAGGTTTTGCTGCTTGCAGAGGCTAGAATGTGCTCATTCCACGAGTCTTGCAAAATGCACCCATATCCACTTCTATTCCTCTATAAAGATGAATCTAAGTCAAACAAATGGAGCCAGAGGGAGGAATATTAAGGAGTAGATTGGCAACATGCTTTGATGGGAGATCTTTTGTTTTTTTTTATTGTGTTTCACATTACCTGAGGCTCATCCGTGCAGCATTGAGATGGCTATAGCTTTGATATTTGCATGAATGACCTTCTTAATTTGGTTGATCGATTGACTTGTTTTCTAATATTTTTGTTGTTTCTTAGTCTTTCTCTCCCAATTTAATGGACTGGTAGAAAAAGATGGTTCATGGTTGTCTTCCTACATGATGTAACCTCTTTTAATTGAAGTCCATCTATCTTTTAGTTTTCTAGCTTGTACCCAGTAATTGCCTTCCCAATGGAATCAGTCAAGTGGAAAGTATAGACTAGATGGTCATAATCAATATCGACCACTTGAAAATAGCACTTGATCGCTTGATGTATTGTAGCTTCCTTTGAAGAGCTGAAGTAGAAAGCTTTGTTATTCTTCAAGTGGTTATTACTGAATCTTGGAATACTGCTAATAGACCAAACTAACTTTTTCAATCTGAAATTTAATCCCGTCCATAATGATATCCCAAGCTGAGGAAACTGTAATCATGTGTAGAGATAAAGCTGTCCAAATCATTATGTCTTCCTTTTGATTGCTCAGTGGTTTCCAAGCATAATCTTTATCTTTTACAACAATTTTTTTGTAGCCTTATCTTTTACACCAATCATTTGTAGGGTACAAACAACAGTGCTGATTTTGTGAGGATATGATGTCTTAAAAGACTATTATCCAAAATATCGTTTAGAACTCCCATACAAGGCCAAATGACGTGAGTAAAACTGTTAGTGAAATTTCATCATTCTGCGCATCTTGATTAGTTGAACCCTGCATCAAGAGTATTGCATGTGCACACCTTGTGTGAACCTACCATACATTTCTATTAGTATCCACTTGGAGATTAGTCAAAAGCTGATTTAATCAAATATGCTCTTTTGAATGTGAAAACCATTCTAGAGAATATTGTTTTCAAACTTTTAACCTCAGGAGATGTATGGTCCAAATTTTAACAATCAAATGAATGATCTAGATTTGAAACTCTAGACAACTTTTCTATGGTTGTAAGTTTCAAAATTTGCTGATTTATTAGTGATATTGATATTCATTTACTATATTGCTTTTCATTTGGGGGAGTCATGTTTACTGGCATAGTTGTTAGAATTGTGAATCGAACTTCAATTATTTATGGGACTTGTGAATTGAATTTGGATTAAGATTGATGCATAATAAGATTTTGGGTACAAATAGCAATTATGTAAATAAAAGGCCCTACCCTCCACACAAGGATCTTGTCATTTCAAGGTTTGGAGAAGGCTTGATGTACACAACCTTATCCTTGTATTATGAGAGGGCATTTTCTGGATTTGAACCTTTGATCTCCAAGTCAAAATGGAGTGACCATTATTGTTGTACTGATGCCCACATATATGAATGTATTTAATTTCTAATATAGTTGCGAGGGCATTATTTTTTCTACAAGTAACCGAAGATATAGACTAATTCAAATTTCAGTTCACTAACAATTTGGATCATTTCACAAGGAATTCATGGCCTTAGAGATTTAGGAGTGTGATTTAAACTGATTTATGGTTAATCAAACTGTGACTCATATGATTGGAAATTGTATGGTTCAATGATTTGCAACATGGTTCTAATCACCATGTTGAGAAAAATTACCAAGCTAGACTAAGAAGAAAGTTTTTGTACATCAGTCACTCAATCCCCCATTAGTGGTCTCTTTTTTGTTCTGTTCTGTTGTATGTGTGCACAAAACAAGATCTTCTAAGCTTGACGTCAGTTTTCTCACCTCAAATACCATCCAGACATTGTCTAAGGAACACCTGATTGACCATCAAAATGAAGGCCTCTTTACCAAGTGGTGATCATGTGAAAATCTTCCTCCTTCACTGCTGTAGTTATAGCAAATTATAGCAAACGGTATTGACCACCTGTGTTTCCAACTTCTGAAGGATGGCATTAGTTTACCAACTTGTAACTACAAGTTATACTCATTTTTGCCATAAAGACTCTGGTAGCCAGATGTGAAAAAATCTGAGGTAATGAAAAGTTGTGAAGGGTTAAGATTGATTGACCGGTACTGCTTCTGTCGTAAATAGCTAGTTGTATAGATTACAATTGGTAACAATAATTTTTTTTTCACAAAGTCTCGTGATGTTCTGAGGGATTCATTAGATAGATTTGTCCTTTAGAATAAAGAAGCAACATGGTCAGTCACTTAGCCATTCAAAATGCTTCTCAAAACTGGGCACCTTTCCCTTGCGAAGGCTTATGATGTCTACATTGTTAGGTTTTCACTAAGGAGTAGGGAGAGTATAACTCATGCTTGAGGAAATATCACCTATTCAATTTGCCTCTCAAAATTGAATATGGTTACCCATCATGAGTATGTTACTTTAAACTCAACCTTTGTTGGATACTCATGAAATAATAAGAATTCCTTATCAGTTGACCGTTACCATGAAGAATGGACTCGCTAATGAACCCCAACCTTGTACTCCTAAGTCCTATATTTAGCTGCTAATATTCTTCTCCTGACAGGGAGTTATTACTTTTCTGAAATGGTGAGTCTCGCGCCGAACAAGCATGAGACTGCACATGAGTCTTAAGGATGACCGCATAGTGCAAAAAATGCAGAAGGCTAAGCTGTAATCAATTTAGAGGCAGCCAACACCGTGCATTGGAAGGAGCAGCACTAAATAATGACTTTTTAGTCTACTTCAAATATTGAGTTTCTACTTAAATCCAATGTGATTTACTATACAAGCCTATGTTATTTACTCTTAAATTTTTTGATTGGTAATATATGGTTAATTTCTTTCATATACAATACAATTTATTATCTTAAAGAATGCACAGATGACTGCACGAATTTGGTAATCAGCAGACTAGAAAAAAAAAAGTATACAATAGTCAAATTTATCTATCTCTTCAGTACTAGTCTCTTGTTTTTTGTCTGAGATTAATAATCCTATTTTGAGTATCCTTGTTGTCGTTTATCCTGCTTATGTTTGGCCCTTGTCTTACAAATACCAAGACAAGAACTTAACTGGCCTTAGCTTCTAGTGCATGGTCCATGAATCAGTAGCAGATGCATGCAGTCCTCCCTTTTCCTTTTTTCAAAAATCTGCTAGAAATGTATCCTTGGTCCTGCTCATTTATGTGGCTTCAATTCTATGAATAGTAAGGTAAACAGTTTATTGTTTTGCATGATTGTGCACTAAGGCAATAAAGTGCTTTGATTGAATTGCTACTTTTCCTTTTGTTATGTCTTACTTATCCCTATTACATCGTGACTTAAGTTAATGCCATTATTCTTTTTAGTTTGGTAATGGATTTTTCTTCTTATTCTCCCTTTCAAATTTTTGAGACAGTTCTTAAGTCTATTAATAATCATGATCCAACTTGTAATTTTAATCTTCATATGATGTTTTGTTTTACATTAATGTGATTGATGATATGCAATTTGGTCTTTTGAGGTTTTTGAATCTTTGTTTTGAAGGTAGTAGACTGTCGTGTTTGTGGCGATCCCCATTCAGTTCTTCGATTTGCATTTATAGAGTTTGCTGATGAGTGTAAGTTCAAGTCTTGTTTAATTTATTGTTTCTGATATGTGAACATGCGGAACTTCACGCAAAATTCTGCTCATTGGATGGAATGTGTCAACAGATGGGGCAAGAGCAGCTTTAAACCTTTCTGGGACCATGCTAGGTTTCTATCCTGTTAGAGTTTTGCCTTCAAAAACGGCTATTTTACCTGTGAATCCTTCATTTCTTCCTAGGGTGGGAATTACTTCTTGTCTTTTAATCTTGTTTTGATGGTTATTCTTCCATTTTCTTCCTTCCATTATTTGGCTTTTACCCTCAGTTTTCTTCAATAAATTGAAGCAGTCAGAAGATGAGAGAGAGATGTGTGCCAGGACTGTATATTGTACAAATATTGACAAGAAGGTGTGTCAACAACTTTATTGTCAAACTTAAGTTTTTTGGTAGATTGGTACATTTGGATTCTACCTCGGCTTCGCTGTTCTAGTTCAAGCTTGTAAAAAACTACATACATTGGTTTTTGCTTTACAAATTTTTTATGGTATGCCCCCTTGGCTAATCATATCTTTTTTTGGTGTAGATTTCACAGACTGAGGTTAAAGGTTTCTTTGAATCAATCTGCGGTGAGGTCAGCACATTGTCTGGAACTTCTGTTTTTTCTTGTCAATTCCAAAATTTTAGCTGTGGAGTTCTCTAAGATAACATTTTTCTTTTATAGGTTTCCCGCCTGAGGCTTCTGGGTGATCATATGCACTCAACTCGGATTGCATTTGTTGAGTTTGTGATGGTAAGCCTTTATACATACTTTTGTAAGTGTAAATTGATAGTGGGTCGAGCTGCATCTATTGTTTTTTGTTTGTTTGTTTGTTTGCTTGTTTTTTTGTTTTTTTGTTTTTGTTTTTGTTTTTCTTTTTTTTGTGATATACCGGTACTTTAACAGTAGATAGCTCACCAAAATTCTTCCAATACAACATATTACTTGTAACTTGCTTGAGTTTTCCTGTTTGTGTGATTTGAGTTTCAAAAGGTGAAGATTTACCATACTATTATTATAATTGTAGTTGTGTTCTTATTGTTGGGAAAATTCAAAATCTTTCCATGGTAGAAACTTAGAATATAGAACCCTTTATTGTTGGGACTAGAGACACCAAGTTTTGACTTGATTGAAAAAGAATACAAAAATCTTTAATCTTTACACTTTTGGATGGAGATACAAAGATTATGAGAAGAGTTTGATTCATTAAATCACATGAGAACAAAATAATGAGACAGAATGATTGGTTTTAGAGCAGCTTAGCTGTATCAGTCTTTCAAAACAAGGAAAACAGCATGAGTTTGTGAGCTCAATAAATGAAAATAGTAGTGGAAGGAATCTACACTTGAATGACCTAGTGATTCCTACATTATGTACCATGGATAAGGATTTCCAGTTGATAATTCCTCAGAATGGCTAGAAGTCATTGTAACAACTATTCCATTTTGTTGATCCTAGGAAAGGGTAATCAATTGAACATGTGGAACAGTGACATCGTTTGTCTGTTTGGATTTGACTATATCCAACCATACTTGTAAAGGTTGATAGAAGCCTCTCAAAAGATTAAATAAGGGTACAAAATAATCACTGATTTTGGTGTTTGTTGGAAGACCCATACTCAAATGAGAACCTGGGGACACAAAAAAACTGAAAAAAGTAATGTTGTCATAAAGGTGACCAAGATCAAGATTGTTATGGATTTTTTTTTCTCTTTTGAATTATCAAGAGTTTATTTTACTATTTGTTTATTTATCATATATTAGAAATAGGAATTTTCTAGTAAGAGATCTTTTTTTCTCACAAAAAAAGTGGATCAATTATAGATCACACACTTATTCTACAGAATACAAAAGCTTACTGTTCAACTTGTAGCTATTAATTATTTTTTGAACTTTAGAGTGTGGAAAGTAAATGTTTGGACTGTGTTCTTCAACTTCAAATAAATGTTAGAAACTCGTGATTTGACTAAATTTTCAAATTCATAAAAAATACTGTAATTTTCCTCTTCATTCATTGTAGTCCGAAATTTGAATTTTTAACTGTGGTTGGAGGCTATCACCTCAATTCTAGATCATCTTGCGCTACTATATTCTTATTGGACAATTAAAATAAACTAAAAGTATGATGGACCATGACATTGGAAATTGATCTCTATTATAGTAGGCCAGCAATGTTTTCAAGGCACCGCCTAGGTAACAACTAGCAACTAATCTTGTCACCTAGCACATACTTTTTATTTTTTTATTTTCTTAAGTTTAAAGTGGTTGTTGTGAATATATGAAGGCTGAGGTTCTGTTTTCTTCATAGTGCTACATGTATGATTGTGTAGATTATCTATTAGCAATTCTCTTTACCTCTAGTGTGATACATATATTTCTATTATGCAATTTATATGTTTCTTTTTCCTATTTTTTAATTCAGATTTTCTATTTTTTATTTTTGTTTACAAATATTTTTCGTTTTTCTCATAAATGTAACAAACATGGCTCTTTAAATCATTATTCCATTGGTATATGCTAACTTGTCTTCTTCTTTATTATGTTTTTCTGATTTTAAATTTTGTGGTAAAAAAATTGAAGAATACAAAATATAGTTTATCTTTCTACACAAGATCTAACTTTAAAATTGTGGAATATGTATGCATGTGTATATATATATATATAGGGTTAGTAGGTATAAAAGTAATTCATTATTTACTAGGGGAGTTATAAAAAATATTATCTGCAATGCTTAGGCACCATCTCACCTATATGGGGCCAATCCCCTTGGCATTGCCTTGATTCCTCAAGTTCTTGACAACACTAAGATGCAAAGAGTGAAAATTTTGTTTTTTATTTTTATTATTTTTATTTTTTATGGTCTAATTGTCTACCTTATTTGGTGTTGAATGTGACATCCATGGAGCAGTGCCCCTTTGATTGCCTGGATGAAAATTCTTGTCTCTCTGCTTCTTAAACTCTAGTTACTTGGATCTTTGTATCATGAGGTGATACAAGGATGTTCATATATCTCATCAACCATCTCCACCTTTATTGTTCAAACTCTTGATAATGTATGGGTTTCTTTCTATGCAATTTGACTTGGTAATTTTCCACTTTGGAGAGTGTGTTTTTCCAGTACATGACTCCTCTGCTTACAGTTGTCCTCTGCAATATTTGTTGTAGCATGAAACAGTAGTTATAAGAAGTGATTCACAAAAGGGAAATATATCGAATATGGTTTAGATATTATTAGTTGATTGGATGGAATTTTACTTGTAAAGACAATTAATCAGATTGCTTGACTGAAGTAGGGATTGAAATACATAAAAGCTATTTAAATGATTTGCAAGAACCTAAACTTTCTGGTTGGCCTCTCTATTGTAGTTTTGCATTTGAATATGAAATTTAGCTGCATAAGAAGTACACTGGAATGTACTTGATTTATATGTATGTATGTACACATATATGTATGTATATGCTAAGCAGGTAATTACTACATAGACTTACCCACTAAGCCTTTTAAGGTAAAATGTAGAGTTCACTAGTTAGCGGCAAGTTTGGATTCTTGGCTTGATCTTTTTAAAAGAAGTTTCTATACCGTTTGGATTTCTTATCTTCCACCAAATTCAGCTAGAGGAATGGAGTTCATTCATGAAGTTGGTTATTTTTTTTTTCCCAATTGGGCAGCAGCCTTTACACCATATTCTTGTTACAGCTAATCATCTTATGGGAAAACTTAGGCCCCGTTTGGTTTGTGATTTGGTAATTGTTTTCTCTATCCAAAAACTCAAGAACACGGAAAACGTGTTTGGTTGGCTAAGTTTGAAAATAACTTTGAGATTTTACATAGGAAACAGGTTGTTTTCAGAAAACAATATATATATATATATATTCTAAATTTTCACGTTTTGAATTGTATCCTAATTTTCAAACCAAAAATCTAACACACTCTTAGGGATCATGCCACTCTCAGCTTGTGTGTAAAGTGAATGTGGAGACTTGCATACTTCTTCAC
This sequence comes from Paratinospora sagittata, assembly GCA_035771175.1. Lineage (NCBI taxonomy): Eukaryota > Viridiplantae > Streptophyta > Magnoliopsida > Ranunculales > Menispermaceae > Paratinospora > Paratinospora sagittata. Next base: position 431,760 of record CM069612.1, read on the forward strand.
TTTTTAAGTTCATGCGAAATGAGAATTTTACTTGAATTTATGATGAAAGACAACAGCATCTGGCTTTATTATTGGATTGTTGGTTTGGGTTTTGGATGTATAGGCCACAATTAGATATTTCACAACTGTCGGGGGATCAGACTGGTACATTTAGAAAGTCTACTCTTCTAACAGAATTTACAATGTATTTCGTTATATTTTTTTTCTTGAACTGGATGACAATTGTTAAAGGCTTCTGTGGTTTTCTTTAGAGTTTTGGGGACAGGTTGGAATGGGTTCTTGTTCCTTCCTTTCCTGTTCAATTGTGTTCCTGGTGAACTTGCTTATTATGTTGAGCAGTGTGTGTTTGACTCTTGGTTTGAACTAGTACAATTTTTAATAATATATAAATTGAAAAGTCATATAAAAGACAAATTGATGAAAGAAAAGGGCTATGGCGGAGGGACATGACATATCTTCATTGTAATGTTGTTGGCTCGTAGAAAGTAAAAAAAAAGGGTAATTAATACATCTTCACATTATATTCATTGATCTTTTTGTTCTCTCCATGGCACAGGCAGAAAGTGCTATTGTTGCATTGAACTGCAGTGGGATGCTTTTGGGAGCCCTCCCTGTCAGGTATGAAGCTTAAGCAGTCCAGTAGTTACACTTTTTTTTTTTTTTTGAAAGTACAGCTTTGGGAAAAGGCTTATTTAAGTACAACACTATAGACTTTGCTTGATCGGGCACGATTGCTAAGAGGACACAACCAAAACCGATTTTAAGAGAAACTGTGGCACTTGCCGTCCCTACAGCTGATAAGCAGACTCGAAGGGCCCACGGAGACTTAAAAGAGGCCAAAGCGCCACTAACAACCCGGGGCACGAGGCCTATAATATACTTTTGAGCATTGAGGCCAACCAAAGAGAGGCACTAACCAAAGATAACCTTTTTTATTGTTTCTAGTGGGATTTGTTCCTGCCCATTAATGTGGGTTATATGACCCAAGCCAAGTGGCTTTGGGCTACCCTGAATTTGTTTGGAGCTGTACACATTGCGTTTTCTTTTGTCTATGTTAAAAGTGTTTCTTTTGCTGGTTTTTTCCGTGTAGGGTAAGTCCTTCGAAGACACCCGTGAGGCCTCGAGTCACTCGCCCGATGATGCAGTAACTAATATGGAAGTTGAAAGTCAGAATAGTGATTCTGTTTACTTGGTGTATTTTCGGCTGAAATTGTGGGAAGTACATGGTGAAATTACTTTATCCACATAACGAATCTTTTCTTTTTCTCTGAGCAACATTTTTTATTGACTTCAAACATCATGATATACCTTAAGCCTTTCATTTTTTATTTTATTTTTAAAATTTTCAGCATGATCCATTCATTATCTTTTCCTTAGTTCCATTCATTATTTTTGTTTTCTGGCCCATGTCTCTATCAAGATAACTTCTTCTTTTGATCTCTTAGGCCCTTTATTTTAGTACTGCTATAAGAAAAGATATTTCCATCAGCAATGGCTTTGCTCATTATGCTGCTTACATGCTCACAAATTCTATATTAATTGTTATTTCTATTCAGTACAGGCCAAATGGGCATATTAAAAATTCAGTTCTAAGACCATTTTGTTATTGTTAAACTTAGAAGGCCCCTACAATATTACCATCTTTCTTTAGGTAGGAAGGTAGGTGTTAGAGGGACGTTTTTTTTTTTTTTTTTTTTTTTTTTTTAAGGTTTTTATTATGTGAACTTGTAATTCACTTAGACCTGTGAATTTTTGTTACTTTTTGTTATTTTCGAGGTGGTCAGTATTTGCAGGAGCTCAAAGGGGAGGCAGCTATTGATAGTAAATTATTGAGCATTTTATCTTGACTGGACCTAATTATTTAAGTCTGTATGGGCATGGAATGGAATTATTTTTGGGGTTGTAAAATCAACTTGATCTCAACCTTTTATTTCCGGTTTTTATTTATTTTTTTAAAATACAAAGTTTAATTAATTATTATTATTTTTTAAAAAAATGCTTGGGCTAATATCTTGTTTGAAGGGTACTTTGGCATTATTGTTTATAAATATTTTTAGGTGAAATCAATGTATTTGGTGCTTTTGATTTTTATATCAAAAACATAAAAAGTTGATAAAATAAGAAAAGGATTGCTAATCAAGACTTTGAAAACTTAAGTAAGTCTTGTTTTTTTTTTTTTTTAATTACGTGTGAGGTTGGTTATATGAATTTGCTTCAAGATACTTCTTTTGCTCGTTGCTCACTAATTAAGACTTTCTTAATCGTTTTCTCTTTCAAGCCTGTTATATATTTTTATTTTTATTTTTGTTATTATTATTATTTTTTCTTTGGTATGGACGCAATGTCTAAGGTAACTAGGAGTCGATAGACCTGCGCTGGAGGTGGATCACAACCTGTTATGTATTTTATGTTCAAGCCAATAAGTTACTTTTGGATCTCTATTATAACATTTATATATTATATGAGGTCGGCTACATGAATTCGTATATTCAATTAAGTGCTTAGTTGGCATTTATTAAGAGACTGTAAATCTTTTTTAATCATTTTTGTCTATGTTATTTTTTGTCTCTGCCTATTTCTATTGTTAGAATCTAGTGCTAATAAACCATTATTCTGAATTGGTGCATTTAACTACTTATGTTGGATGTGTCTAATTCATCTTAGTCGATTTTTTTCCATTTTATTTTCAATTAGCGTTACTCTTACTATTTAAAGGCTTACATATCCATTTTAGCATTTACAATTATCAACTTAACCAACGAACAAGATGGTGAAGTGGTTAGGGCACGTACTATGATCAATAAGGACATACATTCAAGTGGGCTTGGCCTAATCCTTTATGCAGTGGACTACATATAAAAACACCTACTCACCCATTATAGTCTTGTAGGAACACCTCTTTCTCCCCACTTTAGGTCTTGTTCCTTGGGATTAATCGGTGTATGTAAGCTAGCCCTAACACCCTAGGTTATTCACTAAAAAGAAAAAAGAAAAAGTATTGGATCTAATTCTCGGCACTTCGACCTGGTAGTCACATAACCAATCACTTAGACAACATTAATGCTCAGAGATGACATTAGCTCATCGTTCCAAGTAGATTACTAGGATACCAATTGCGGTACCTGTGTATTGAGCCGGTAACGAAGCCTAAGGAGCTCGGGCTCAATGATAACGTTAGCTCGGTATATCGAGTTAACCTAATCCGACCTGTCAACAACCAAATAAGGATAATGTGGGATCTGTTGCGCCAAATCCAGGATTCTATGCGTATAATATGGCAACACGCGTTTCTGACAACTTGACCAAAGATTCTTACCTCTATAAATATCTTTTAATCCTTCATTAATGAGGTAAGTCATTAATTATTTTAATTAATTTGAGTTTACTCTACGAGACAACTTGAAGTTAATTTAGGCATCGAGGTCTTTGGTCGGCACCACACTGGTACTCTTTATGGTATCCTATTCTTTTTTCTTTTTCTTATTTAGATTCTGGGTATCAGGTGAGTCCACAATTAAGTAGGTTTCAGCTCAATACTTTTTCTATGCCTCATCACCTTGGTGTAGGACAAAATAGTTTATGAAGTTTTGTTGAAGCACCAATCTATTAAAAAAAATGAAAAAAATAAGGCGTTTTAAATTGACAAAAATTGCTTAGGGAGGGTGAATTATATATATATATATATATATTTAAAGACATAGTTGGTCGGTTGGTTTCCCTCCCAGCTATAAAAGCGCGCCAAATACCCTAAACCCTACGCTCTTGTAGTTCAACATATATATATATATATATATTTTTAAAGACATGGTTGGTCGGTTGGTTTCCCTCCCAGCTATAAAAGCGCGCCAAATACCCTAAACCCTACGCTCTTGTAGTTCAACATCTTTCTTTCTCGCGCCCTTCAAAATGCCTTCAAAACTCTCCTACATCTCTCAACAACGACAACAACTACTCGAATTTGACTCACAAGAACAACAAATCTCAGATTCGACAACTAAAATGCAGAAATCAGAGCCCCCAAAACACCATCAACAACAATCCTCCAAGGAATCCGACGATTCCGAACAAGAAGAAGAAGAAGAAGAAGAAGAAAATAGCTTCAATTTCGATTCACAATCCTCCACAAGCTCCTCCGACGCGTCCCTTCAAAACCCTAATTCCTCCCGTATCAATAACTTCCGAATCGAACCCATAATCCCCAACAGACCCAACACCGAAACTCGTCGCAAAACCTCCGTTTCCTTACCCTCCGACGAACCCCGGAACGCGATATCTAGGGTTTGGACCGAGGAAGACGAGATCGTAGTCTTAAAAGGAATGTTAAATTTCGCGAAGAAGGGGAAGAGTCCGTACGAAGATGCGATAGGGTTTCTCGAATGTTATGGAGATACCCTAAGTTTCGAACCGCGTGTGGGGCAGTTGAAGTTCAAGATGCGGAGGTTGAAAGCTAGGTTTGATTTCATGTCGAGAGGAGCGGTGGGAGATGATGAAGATCCTGTTCTTGAAAAGCCCCATGATTTGTGGGTGTATGGATTGGGGAAGAAGATTTGGGGTAGAAAAGATGGGAAATTTGCTGAAATTGTTGGAATTGATGTAAGAAAGAAGAAGAAGAAGACGAAGAAGGATTTTGAAGATGAATGTTATGATGATTTAGGGCATGAGAAGAAGAACTTGAGATTTAAGGTGAATAGAGCAGGTGGGTGTGTGTTTCCATGTTTGGATGATTTGATGAAATTGGAAATTAGGGATTATTCAAAGGAAAAGGAGCTGACTGCTGGTTTGATTGAGAAGAAGAGGAAATTGGAGGTTTCAGATGTCAAAGCTTATTTGAAATGGATTGATTTAGTTAGAGAGAGGGCATTGAAGGTATTGGAAGTGATTGAATCAGCTGATTCTCTTGAATTTTTCAAAAGGTAATTGTTGATGATATAGATAAATGCCAATTTTGTAGCTCTCTGGCATTTTTTTTTTTTTCTTTTTTCAATTTAGATCTTTACATAGATTCCTACCATTTTTTTTTGTGGGTTTCTTTTACATTGTTTAGAAACATAGGTGGGGTTTCTTTTTTTTGATGAACAAATTTACCATTGCTCTATCAATATCAAATATATTGTTGCTTAATTGATGTTCTTTCTTGTTATCAGCATATACATATGAACTTTGATTAATGACTAGGTTAAATTGATACATGGGCACAAGATGTAATGGGGGTAAATGAGCCCAACCTGAACTGAAAATGTTACAAGTTTTCTAATTGCTTCCTTTGGCTTTGAACTCTTTAACAGGACTGTTTTCTCTGTTTCCCTTCTTACTTGTGAAATTTTTGTATTTGTTTAAGTTTGATCAGTTGGCAATAAATTATGGTCTTTTTTATCTTTAGCTTGTATTTCAAATAATGTAATTTTTGAATTTGTCTTTATATTTTCAAGTCATGACAAAATAGATCAATATTAACAATTTTTATGACCTGACCAGCCAATATCACTCTCCATCTCATGGTGTTCATGGAGCAAGTTAACCTGGCCTAAATCTCTAATCTCCAACCATGAGAATGCAAGTACTATTATAAGTCCATCCTTCTCAGTAGATTTGGATGCTCTGATAAGTTTATCTGGCATTGTACTAAGGAAGGCTATGGAAATGGCGCAATAGATTGGTGTTTCAGGATTTGGACACCCTCCCAGTTGATGCCATCAAACTCTCATGCAATCATATGGAAGATTAATGAGCTAATGCATTTAAAATATCGGCAAAACGATTTTTATCATTTCTAGTGTTGCTTGGTTCCAATATATACCAAGTGAAGGGATCAAATTATTTGATATTATTATCTAAATCTCAGTTATTTAAATATGGGTAATGCTACAAGGACATGTTTTTTTAACACGTATTTTGGACATTACAAGTGAGAGTAGTTGGATTATTTCAAATCACGTGATAGTACTTTAACGCGTAATACGAGGTGGTGTTGCGTGATTTGAGGTAATTTAATTATTCTCACTTGTAATGTAAAAAATGTGTGTCAAAAAAGTATCTCAACTAATCATTTTCCTTTAAATATAGTAGGAATTTAATTGGTTATTTTAGAAAGTTTTAATTATTTTATTTAAGTAGGATGTAGTTGTTTATTTTAGTGAGATTTTAATTATTTTATTTAAGTAGGATTTTAGTTTTTAAATTGTAGTAGAATACATATTAGGTATTATAAATTTCTATAAATATTAGATTTATAATTGGAATGGGTGGATTTGATTGAATGGAATAATATTGAGTATCTCTTTCTTCCTTCCTACTTCTACGTCTCTTATAATCTTTTTGTATTTTCTTTCTTTTCTTCTCATGGTGCTACATTAATTTGTTCTTAGATCCTTTCGTTTCTTCCTTGTTTCATCGTAATTTTAAAAAGGAAGAAGAATTGTTGCTCTCATTTTTGTACTTCGTCGAGTCAAAAAGAGCGAAACAAACATTGTCGCATGGTGAGAGATCCACCGAATCCTTATTGCTTATACAAGGAAGTGATGTGTGGAGTGTGGTGCTTCAACTTTACATGATTTTTGGGTGTCGAGTTCTGCAAGTTGAGGAGAATGATGATGATCAAATCAGTTAATATTATTATCTAGATTTCATTTATTTAAATATAGTAGTAATTTAGTTGTTTACTTTAAAAAATTTCTAATTATTTTATTGGAGAATGCGAAACCAATTCAACTCAACCTATTACTCAACTTTTAACACCTGCCTTATTATTTATATATATATATCCTTTCTATGGGACTTAGCAAAATCATACCCTTTTATTCAACTTTCTTTCATTTTTTAATTTTTTTTGCTTTTAAGTATAATTGTTTAGTTTTAGTTTTATGTATTTTTTAATTTTTTGTTTTAATGTACAATATTTTCATTAATTAATTTTTAAAAACATTTCATTTTATTCTATAATCTATTTAATCTAAACTATAATTTTATTAATCAATTTTATATCATCAATCTCATCTAAGAAAAAGATAAGTGCATATAATGTAAAAACAATACTATATCAAATAAATATGATCGAGTCGAACAAATATAGTGTAATGTGATTTTAAAACTAAATCCAACCATACATTTAATTATTATACAAAAATAATAATAATAAATTAAAATTAAAACTAAACAATGATACTTACAGAGTGAAAAATAAAAATAAAAAATTGAAAAATGAAAGAAATGGGAAGGGGAAGAGGCCAGCGTATTTGGGAGAAGTAATAAAATGAGAATATAAAGGCAAAGTGTAGCCTCATAACATGTTCTTGTACCTTCACATTTTTCAATAAAAATAATAAATTAATAAATGTGTTAAAAGTTGAGAGTAGATAGCATTTAATAAATCTTATCTTTTGAAGGAAGAAAATAATATTATACCGATTGTGTAAAATCTCGAGTAGAATGTGGTGTGAAATTAGTATTTTTCTATTTTATTTAAATAGATTTTAGTTTTTAAATTGTAGTAAGATACATATTAGATATTTCAGATTTTTGTAAATAATGACATTGTAATTAGAATTAACATTGATTGATTGAATTAAAATATATTGATTATATCTCTCTTCATTTTATTTTTCTTCCCTTACTTCTACTTCTTCTCTTCTTACTTTTTTTCTATTTTTTTTTGCTTATTGAAGATAAGTCTCAACAAACGTTGGTTAGCTTCAACGTTATACATTCGAACCTTTTCACTTAAAGTTTAAAGTTTAATTTTCTTCCCTTGTAAATAAGTGAGAGTTTTTTCTCCTCTAATTAAGTAAAAGCGAAACTATGATAATTGGTTCTTATGGTCCTTATTTGACCCCCCCTCGCTATTGTGTTCGTCTTATTCTGGCTCCGGTGCGCTATCTTCTGACCTTGTGTTAAACATAAAAAATAAAAAAATAAATAAAAAAAAAGAAGATAAGTCTCAACAACAAATACAAGTTGAAAAAAAATTCCAAAATTGATTTCTTCAATGTCCTTTCAATTGAAGATAGCGGAGATGTTGAGTAATGAAGCAAAAAGATTATAGAAGATTTTGAGAATGGTGGGTTATGGACACAGGTGATTTTAGCTAAAAACATTATCGCTTCTAGTAATAAGAAAAAAAAATAAAAATAAAAAGGCCTTTGAGATTTCAATTTATTGAAGGGTGTGTTGAGAGGGTTGGTATAGATAGAGACAAAATACGGTGTATTGAGAGGGCAGGTAGAGAGAGAGAGAGAGAGAGAACATGGCAGGTGAAAATATATAGAAGCTCGCATCAATGAAAATATTAATAGAAACAATATATGTTATAAGGACTTAGCTTAGATATGAGGACGTAGGTGTTTGTGACAGAACTTGAACGGAAAAATGTAAAGTAGAAATGTGAACTTAAATAGGAAGAAGATGGAAATAGGAACTGCAGTATTTTTTTTTTGCATTACCCTTCTTACTTTTTTTAGGAAAAAAAAAAAAATGCTAAAGAAAAGCTTCACTGTGAGTAAGAGAAGTATTTTCTTTATAATACTGTAGATAATACCAATATTTTCTAAAAGTATTAATTTTAATTAACACAATATGAACTTCTCTTCAAAGCTTAATTATAACTTAATGATTAAACCAATTCTAACCCAACTAATTATACAAAAATATATATTATATATATTTTTTATTTTATTACTTGTATAAAAATATTAGCTAATAAATGGAGTACTTTTTCATAACTTGAAAATGTATATAAATTTTCTACTAATACATGTAACTAAAAGACTATACGTAAAAGATCCAAAATACATACATAATAACAATTGAATACAGAAGAATTTAAAGAAAATCATATATATATATAGTACAATTTGGGTCTAGTTTTTTTGGGTTGTTCTAGCATTTGAATGATGGTATACCATGAAATTGGATCTTCTTCAAATCATAAACTACAATTTGATTTGGAGAAGATCCAACAACCTACTAATGAAGCCCAGAACCAACAATGCAGTAGTTCATCATCAGAACATTATGGGTAAGCCAGAATTGAGCAATATGTCCAACTCCTCAACCCAAATATCTCTCCATATACATCCTTGATCTTCTTCATGCTTAGCTCCAGTATTACCTGATGACCCTCCAATATTATCACCAACAACCACCATTAATGGCTCTGCCACCGCCGGCGAAGGTGCAGTCGCCGGCGCCGCCGCTGCAACATTATCCATTGAGTCTTTACCAGTGAGGCTCTGAACTACTAATTTGAAGCTGTAACGATCAGTTTGGACGAAATGGGTATCAATAATTCTAACTGTAAATCCATCACTCCCTCCTCCTCCTCCTTTTGACATTATAAATATATGGGTATCTTACTATCTTCAACTACTAATACTACAAGTAGAGGCTTTGGCTTTTTTCTTTTTCTGGTTATTTTATGGAGTTCAGATTGGCTTTTTATATATGTATACGAGAAGTTATCCATAGATATTGAGTGAAGAGAAGAGTAGTTGAGATAGAATTAATTGGAGATGGGAAAAAGGGGACCCAAGGAATTAAGGAAAAAGGACCAACTGGGCAAGTTGACATATATATTTGTGGTTTAAAGAGCAGTCTATAAGGACTGGGACTTGGGTCAAGAGAAACTGTGTGAAGAAGATCCCTGAAAGGTCAAAGAAAGGAAATTTGGGAACAAGAAAAAAAAGAGGAATATAGGTTGTCCGATTTTGCCTGGATAAAGATATTATTATTAAAAATGAAGATTGAGTTTGGGCAAAAAATTCTAGGCCAAAATTCAAAATCAGGGTAATTTTGGGCAAGTAGTTCTGACAATTCTAGTATATATATATATATATAAGAACTTGTTTATGTAAGTGTTAAGAGTAAAATTATCAATTTATCTTATCTTACCACATTGTTAATTACACAATCTTACAATGAAATCTCTCTTATAAATTATACCATTACGAGTAGGGGTACCATTTGTTCAGTTTGAATTAGTTTAGTGCTTAAACTAAAATCAAATCGACCACTTAGACCAATCAATTTAGACATTTAGACATATAACAGAAATCATTTTCAATATAAAATATATATATATATTTTTATAATAACTTAACAAAAACAAATAATTTTACCAGAATAATGTTATATTGACATCCATAGTGTATAAATATTTATATATACGCATACACTACTTTTTTTTTTCCTTATTAGGACTTGTCCTTAGAAATTAGTAGGTGCACATAAGCTAACCTAAATGTCTTAGGTTACTAAAAAAAAGTGCTAAAATAACATCAAGTATATATAAATAGTGCACATCACCTTTATATACCATTAGATTAATGTCTACCAACACATAATTTTAAACAAATCAATATTGTAATATGTTCAAACTTCAAAGTGAGGGACCAAAATATTTTTTCAACTATGGCGACTTCTTTGATATTTTCATCTTAATTATTCATCTAATTAATCAAGACTTGTACTTAGTTAATATAATTAAGTCTTCATTGACTCTAAGTCCTTCATGTGAAGCAATTCAAACTGATGCCTCAAAGTTTGAAAACACACTTTCTTAGCCTTGTCTGCACTAAGGTGCCCCACGTGTCTTTAGATATAGTTGTCCTTTGCACCTGCTCAAATGTCACATCGTCGAGTCTAAAGAATAAAACATAGTGTCTTTCTATGCTTCTTTTTATTCTTTCGTACCATATCTCGTTGACCAATTGGTATATTATCACTAAGGGTGGCAATTTGGTCCAAGGCCCATGGGCCGACTCGTTATAAATGACCCGGTCCAAATCCGAACCCGACTACTATATGGGCGGGGCCGGCCCTGTCCCAAAACTTATTAAACTGGTTTTGGATGACATAGTTAGGCCCGGCTCGATCCGTTAATCAGGTCCAAAGGCCCCGAAGATTGGGCCTGATTATATATATTATATTTTGTATATATTTTAGATTTATTGTAAAATATATGCACGTATAAATTGTAATATACTCTTAATACAAAGTTATACACACACACACACACACACACACATATATATATATATATATATATATATATATATATATATATATATATATATATATTAATAAATACAAAATATATATGGCACGTAATTAAGAGTATAAAATGAAAAAACAAAACATAATTAAAATTGTGTTATATAATTAAAGTATATATAGTATATATAAATATAATATGTACCACATACATAATATATTGTGTCAAAAAAATAATATACATATATATATATATATATATATATATATATATATATATATATATATATATATATATATGTATGTATATATATATATATATAATGATAAAAAACATAATCAAGTGTATTATTATAATTAAGAGTGTATAATATATATTTAATTAAGTCAATAGTGTTTTTTAATTAAGGGTTTATATTTGTATTATATATACATTATTAAGAGTATGCTCAATTAGGTATATAATACGAAAAATCCACATACCTACTCTATTTCTTAATAAGAGTATAGATAGTATATAATTATAGTATAAAATAATAAAAACAAAACATAATTAAGATTCAAGAGTATTATATAAACAGAAAATATATTATACATATATATACACACGCACAACTTATATCTATGTATATATATACACTATATATATAATTAAGAGTTTACAACATGAAAGAAAAAAAATATATAATTAAGAGTATTTAAAGTGTGTATAATAAGGAAAACACAATAATGAAGAGTGTTATATACTTATATATAATTAAGTGTTTATATTTGTATTGTGTATACATAATTAATAATATGTTCAGTTAAATATATAATACAAAAAAAGAGTACATATAATTAATTAAAAATACATGTATGCATTTCAACTTTGGTAACTATACTCACTAAAATTTTATTTATCAAATATACTTTATTAAGTATACTCTCTAAAAGTATCTAGTAAGGCTAGATATAAATATATAATGAATTTAACTAAATTCTAATAAGGTCAGCTTAAGCTAAAATTATGAAAGAAAAAAAATATATTATCCAACTATATACATAAACTCATTCATTTAGAATAAATTAACACATATTTAAGATAAATAAAATAAAATAAATAATTCACATACCTAGTTGTTGGACCAATGCTCTTCATGTCGATATCTCAGTATTTTAATGATTACAAACCACATGATATCACATGTATTATTTATCTAAGTGCTACAACCAATCATCAAGAACACATCAAATAATAGTTATCAAAGTCTACAAAGACCAAACTCGAAGAATGAAGACATATCTCATATGGAATGCATTAGTTTGATCTTAGGTGTGCAAGGTAACATCGCGATCAATCTTGGCACTAAAACTCTCAAAATTGCAAAGTTTCAAAATCACTTCGATTTAGTATTTGATTTTAACAAAATGCTTTCCGAAAGGTTTTAATTATAATTTGAATGAGTTTTGAATAATTTAAAAGTGTTAATCTTATATCAAAGTGTTTTGATTCAATGAAATGATTCTTGAATGTCAAAAGATTGATTTTTCCAAAATCAGGAACCTATAGTGCGCTATCCCGCTATCGTTCTTGATTTTTTGAGCACTGATAGCGCTCTATCATGAATGATAACACGTTATTGCCCTTTGTACAAAAAAATAGAATTTTGGCAATAGCTTCATAACTGGCTATCATCAATGATAGCGCTATTGCCTTCTAGAAACTTTGGCAATTGGTATCATCTTTCAAATAAAAATAATTGATGAAAAAAGTTTATAAGAGTAATATTGAAAAATTGACACAAGAAGTAACTTTGTTGCAAGTACTCCAAATATTCACATGATATATTACACATAACACACACATATTTATTTTATTCATAGGATCACAACCATAAGTACACACTACAATAACAAACTTCATACATCATTATAACATTTATTCCAAACTTAAGCAAACCAAACTCTCTATAAAAGAGCAAGCTAGCCCTTATATCATCCATGTGAGTTGTGACGACATGAGAATTTATTTAACATGTCATATGTATATATACGTGATCTTATCATGCCATATAGTATATTATTAAAAACACAAGCTAGCTATCATTATCCAATATTATCCCATTTGCATTAATATTCACCAAGTTTCTTGTGCTTTTAGCGACGGAAGCTCCTTGTTTGGCGTGGTGGGTCAGATTCATCTTTGAGCTTCACGAGAGTGTAAACAGCAGCACCCACTATAGCCCCAAGTGTGGGAGCAACCAAGTAAACCCACAGTACTTTGTAGTTACTTGCTGCTACGGCAGGCCCAAGTGTTCGAACAGGGTTCATGGAACCACCACTAGATGGTCTACAAAATTGTTAATCAATAATGCAAAGAAGTAAATTAATAAAAGGGCCTATAACAAATCTTACAAATTAACAAGAGGGTATTTTCTTGATATATATTTCGAGCTTTATGAAATGAAAAGTGCTAAAACGATTCAAAATATGTACCTAAATTATTTGAGAAAAAAAAGAAAAGAAAGATCTCTCCACTTATCATACACTATATCAATATAAATATAGTTTTAAGTATAATTTTTAGATTGTAAAAATATTTCTCTTATAGAATTCTTAACGCGAGACTTAGATAGCATACAAGCAGGTTAAGATGCCTTGGATCATCATGAAGTCTTATGTATTAAGCGACTCTACAATGATCCCAAGAGCTTGGGTGTAGGACTCAACTGGTATTACAAAGGCTTTTGTCCCTTGGATCAACGTGGAGTCACATATATTATAGGTGGCTCTAAGAGGATCTAATAGACTTGGGCACACTTACACCAATTTAGTCCAACACCCTAGTCTTGTAGCATGTAAAAACTTACAATATGAAATAGGAAAAAGAAGTCTAATTATATAAGCTCCTTCCAACATATTTGTATACATGAAAAAACAAATGGAAAAATCTTGATTTGGTAGCATTGCTTAACTAACATACAGATTTGAAGAAAACAGTACTGACCCTGCCACAAGTATGTTAAGCATGACTGTAGCACCAACTGCTATTCCTGCCAATTCTCCAACCTAAATCAAGGTAATAAACCGCACCATTAACAATAAAGAATTCACTAAAAATTTAGGGACGAAAATCAAATTTATTTACTTTTTCTTTAAAGATGCTCCAATGACTCTTAACCTGACTTTTATCCCATGATGATCACGACTAATACACAAAAGCACCTATAGAGCAAAGACATTTTTTTCTTTTTTTTTGGTTTATAATAAACGGGTATGAAGATGGGTTGACCTCGTGGCCCGACAAGACATAGAGACAATTTTTTAAGGAAAAATGCTAGCGACGCCTATTTTGTATATCCAAAGTGGATATTATTATTAATACATCATTAAATTATCTCAAATCATGTACTAACATATGATTCAAGACAATCGAATGATATGTTATAAAAGTGATCTTAGATGTACAAAATAGGTGTCAATGTAATCATTAAATTATCTCGAATCATGTACTAACATATGATTCAAGATAATCGAATGATATATTATAAAAGTGATCTTAGATGTACAAAATAGGTGTCAACGTAGCATTAATACTCTTTTTCAAGAGACTCACATAGTAGTAAAAGTCATATTAAGAGTCACTTTAAGAGTTACACTAACATTTTTTTCCTATGATTTAAGAAGAAAAATTTTATATCTACACTGGGCGCCAACGCACTTTACCCAAGGCTGGCGCCCGTTAGATGTGTGTGATGCATATACATTTAACGGTGTTAGGTGTCAGAATTAAATGATGTGTGTTGGCACCCAGTGTACTTGCAACATTACTCTAAGAAGAACTTACGGCTCTAGTATCCGTGGCGACGGCTGTGACGACGAATAGAAGATTGAAGGTGATTATGAACTCAAGAGCAAAAGCTTGACCTGTGCTCACAGAAGGAACAGTAACTCCACCAGACATGAACGGGTTGAACACTCCTTTGAGCGCAAAAGAAGCGCAAATAGATCCTGATACCTGTGCTGCTATGTACGCTGGTACGTGAATCCATGGGAAGTGTCGTAGCACAGCAAATGCAATTGTTAGTGATGGATTCAGGTGTGCCCCGGATATGTGGCCTGTTGATAATATAATTATCATCACTGCTAATCCTGCACAAGCTGCGTTTCCAATCAGTGTCTCTGCGTTGTTATATTTTTGATTCACTATCGGTCCCGCTGTTGCTGCAAATATCAAGATGAATGTTCCCACAAATTCTGCTCCCACCTTTAATTGTCACACAATACCAAGAGACCAATAATATTAAGACATCATTTCTTTTTAAATACCATTCTAAGGACTATAAAAAAAAGAAATAAAATAAAACCATGTTTGCAATTATATAATAATGGTCATTTTTTTTAGAAGAAGGTTAGTACTTAACTGAATAACAACCTCTGTTATCAGATCATACTCTCAGGGAGGTATCAGGCTCGTGACCGATTAATATACTCGATAGTGATAAGAGTTCAACCTGTAACCTTTGAGTTTTAAAGCTATTTTTTTTACCAATTGCACCTCTTTACCTTAAAAAAAACCTTATAGTTGTTTTTAGTTTTAAAATATAATTTTAGTAAGTAATATAAAGAGTATTATAGTAATTTAATAATCTAACTTTTTTCTACCACTCTAAGGTTTTTTGTACCTGTAAGACTTTAATTGACATTTTCAATGTAGCCCTCTTTAGTTTCAACACTTTACCATATAATTTTAAATAAGAAAATTTTGTTTGTTTTTTATTTTTTACTTTTACCAAAAGATATAAATCTTTTACAAAAAAAAAAAAGAAAAAAAGAAAAAAAAAACCTTAAATAATTAGAAAAACTTAAAATGTTATTTAAAAATAGTAGAAATCAAGTGCAATACATTCTCCCGCATATTATATAGTGTAGGTAGTAAATAGTACAATGACCATAATAGTGTAATTATATATATATATATATATATATATATATATATATATATATATATATATATATTTGTAATTAGAGTAGAACTTTCCTTCATTTTAACATCATCACTCATTTTTTAAATCCTAATAAATAAAAGCAAGGCCTTCATTCCATGTGGAAGAGAACCAATAAGGGTTGGTTGACATTCAAGGAAACTTATTGGTAATCATAAAAAATATTCCATTTCTTTGCCATAAGAATATTATATGGTCCATTATCACTAACGATGGTGATGTTGTCAAAACTACAGGAGCATTGCTATGACTTTAATACGAACGAACTCATTAATAAATCACAACAAAATCACACCCAAATCTACCAATCACTCCAACAATCAAATACTAAATTAACTATAAGTAAACAACTCTAAAATCCGCACATTTAATTTACAAATTTGTTTGGTTTAAGAAAAGAGTAATGGTAGGACAATTCTATTTTTCAACTCAAATCTCAACTCATGCTGTGGCGTTATTTACATAAAATATGAGAAAAAGCATTTTAAAGCGATAAGAGATGTGTAACGACCCACATTCACATATGACGTCATGGTGACATACAATGTCCAACTCTAGATACATATATATGCGATGTATATTATACTCATATTTTGTTCGTATACGATATAATTTTATGTTGATTCGGTTATAACTTTATGAGAGGTGTCTCAAATGGACTTGGAGATAATAAAAATGAGTCCGAAATGCGTTTTTACATATTCGAAATTTCGATGTATATTGAGCGCATAGTGAAAAAGTTTAGAATGAGTGTTCTGGACAGGGAAGAAGCACGCTCCTGGTAGGGAGAACCGCGCTCCTTGCGCGACAGAGAGCAAAACCTGTTTCAAAACAAAGAGAAGCGCACTCCTGGTAGGGAGAAGCTCACTCTTCACCAAACTAGGTCATTTTTAAGTGATTTTGTGCGTGGGCCATACCCAATAATAGGAGGAGAAACTTTATTTCTTCCCCATTTTGAGTTGAAACAAGAGAGACCAAGGGAGAAAGGAAGAAAAAGGGGAATTTTGGGATTACGACAATATAATTACATTACATATTGTCACATAATAATACAATATTGAAAAAAGTGTCGAGGATTACATTTCCCCCTAAAGTAATACAAACAAAATAAACTCAAAATTATAGTTAAACTAATGCCGTGACTTGTAAGTGGTATATATATATATATATATATATTTATTATTATTTTCTCTCTTTGCTACTGATATGGTGGTGAACGTGACACGCTAAATTTAAGAAGAAAAACATGAAAATGACTAAATTACGTGCACTTGTTAGCTGTATAAAGTGTTGCAATTTGAATATACATAGTGAGACCAAGAAAATGAACAAATTTAAACTAAAAAAAAAATCAATTTTAAATATAAGTGATAAATATTAGAAACCTATTCAGGTAATAAATGCTCATCTTTTTTTTTTTTTTTTTATTGATTTATAAAAGTTTTGGTGAGGGAGACTATCCTAGTCTAAAATTAGGGCATGTCATAGGCCTCAAAAAATACTTGCAGTGATACTTATAAATTACCCACTAAATAATGACATTTTTTAATTCTGGGGTACCTAAGGGCGACTGACACGCAAAATTCAAATCCTTGCCTATGACAAAAGGTGTTAAATCTTTGAACCAACTAAGTTAACCACCGTTGGCAATATTGATCTTTCATAAATGCAAACAATTGCCAAGAAAATATGAATTATAGGGTGAGACATTTTGATAAAGGAGGAAGCTACCTTAGTCCAGAATCAGGATATGTTATAGGCTAAAAAAAGCTTACAGTCATATTTACAGATCACCCACTAACAAGAAGCACCTTTCAATTTTAGGGTTTAAGGACGGCTTATACACAGAATTCGAACACTCGCGTGTAACAAAAGGTATTGAATCTCTAAACCAACTAAATCAAATCTTTCGTAAAGGCAAACAATTGCCAAGAAAATATGAATTATTGGTGAAACATTTTGATAAAGGGCGGGAAGCATTTTCTTAGTGGGCTCCATGGTATCTGACCTCGGGTCACTGGTCACAAAAGTCGTACTTATTCATTTAATAAAAAAGAAGAAAAATAGCGTATATCACACATAACTACAATTAAATAGTAGAAATACAGATCAGATTCAAAGATCAAACAGCCGATTCTCTCAAAATTAAAAAATAATAATAATAAATAAATAAAAATTAATAGTTATTGTTTGCATCTTTGTATTTAATACGTTTTTTTTTTTCTTCAACCAAACACTGGCCTCTGCTGACTTTCCAAATGTCTATTTACAGATCACCCACTAACAAGAAGCACCTTTCAATTTTAGGGTTTAAGGACGGCTTATACACAGAATTCGAACACTCGCGTGTAACAAAAGGTATTGAATCTCTAAACCAACTAAATCAAATCTTTCGTAAAGGCAAACAATTGCCAAGAAAATATGAATTATTGGTGAAACATTTTGATAAAGGGCGGGAAGCATTTTCTTAGTGGGCTCCATGGTATCTGACCTCGGGTCACTGGTCACAAAAGTCGTACTTATTCATTTAATAAAAAAGAAGAAAAATAGCGTATATCACACATAACTACAATTAAATAGTAGAAATACAGATCAGATTCAAAGATCAAACAGCCGATTCTCTCAAAATTAAAAAATAATAATAATAAATAAATAAAAATTAATAGTTATTGTTTGCATCTTTGTATTTAATACGTTTTTTTTTTTCTTCAACCAAACACTGGCCTCTGCTGACTTTCCAAATGTCAAACCTACTACCCGCAAAGAATGCTTCATCCCCTAGTTGAATGATCTAATAAAATCTTAATTAACAAATTTTAAAATAAGAATGTTAATTGAGTTCATATGGGTGTATACTTTCAGATATAAAATCATTAATTGAAAATTTTATATTCATTTTTTTTCTTTCTAATTTAACTGATCAACAGCTCTTTAATTGATCAGTATTGAATTAAAATTTTCTATTATTCTTTTTAAGTATATATTTTGAACCATGGTTTCTAACAAGTATATTTATAATATTTTTTTAATAATTATAATAAAAAACAATTTGTATATATGTATAATATCGATCAAATGTATTAATATATAGAATATGAAAAGACAATTCAATTGAACTTTGCCAACTGCATCAGTTGCCTAGCCTATATCCAAAAAAACAAAACATATTAAAGTGATATCAATAGTGACATATTTTGTTTATATTATATATATAACATATCATAGTTCACACTAATTCAACTCTATCGATAAATTAAAACTGTTGAAGTGACATCAATTACTGTGACATATTCTTAAGATTATACATATTATAATGCACAATTCAGAAAAAAAAAAAAATATATATATATATATATATATATATTAAATTATATGTAATATTTAAATTGTATAATGGGTTAGAAAATAAGGTACCTTCCGGGCAAGAGAGACGTCAGGGGTGGGGAAGTCAGTGAAGCATGAATGCTCCGGTGGCCAAGCGTTCAACGGCAAGCATTTGCACGCCGGCATCACTCCTTTCCGTTCATATGACAGTGAGTCAACTCGGATTGATGAGAACAGAGGCGCTCCCGGCGTCCCCGGCGTCGCTGGAGCCGATGCATTTGGCGTTCCGGTCTCAGATTCCGGCATCCCAACAATTTTTTTTTTTTTTTTAGGTGATGGATAAATAGAACAAAAATAATAACTACAAAACTTTTTTTTTTTGGGTTTTTTTTTTTTTTTGAGAATTAATAGATGAAGATGATGAACTTTAAATTACATGTTTGGAAGGTTTTTGTAAATGTCTTTCTAAGGAAGAAGAATATAATGGGTAGAAGCCAGCCTAATGAAGAAGTAGCCTAAGAATATAATAACAGTTTTTTTTTTTTTTGAAGAGGGGACTGCTGAAATGCAGTAAATTGGAGTACACTTACATATTAGAAAAGCTTTTTTTAAAAGTATTTTCAAGGAATTATAAGGAAAATAAAGCTTTCCAGCCTGAAAATATCAGAAGGTACTACCCTTTGATACAATAAAAAAAGACATGAAAATAAACAGCAGAATATATTCAAAATATATATTTTTGTTGAACTGAAAATTAAACCACAGCAAGAGGCAAAAGAAAAAAAAATACAAAAGCAATATATAAAATATGAAATAAGTAGTTGCCAAGAAGAAGAAGAAGCTAGGGAATGAAGAGATGAGAGATTTGGATTTGAAATGAAAATGAAAGAAGAAGAAGAAGAAGAAGAAGATAGCAGGAGAAGAGGTGGAGTAGTTGTGTGAATGAGCTTGCACATTTATACATGATTGGAGGGTTATTGGCGTATGAGAAAAAGAGAACAAGAGAAGAAGGTCAATGCCTTCCATCACATTAAAAAAGCAAATAATTTAGTAGCATATACCACCTCCCAACAATAATGTTATTATTATATACATGTACGTATATATGAAGTGTATTCATTGATATTTCATCGTTAACTAGAAAAAAAACACACACACACACACACATATATATATATATATATAAAAGTTGAGGTTCTAAATTTTTCTCCTCAAAAAATTAATATACAATAATAATAAAAAAAATTACTATTAAGTTTTTAATAGTGTGAAATTATATTATAAATAAATTGGTGGGTCCTTTTGAGAACCGACCAACAAGAAGAAATGTCCAAGAGCTCATATACCCTTTATATTTTTATATGTGACGATGGGGACTTATGCACTTAGCATCATCATGCTATATACTTCCTCAAATTATATTTTAATTTAGAATTTTGAGTAGAATTCAGATTTGTTTAAGAGTCCTAGGTGCTGATGATAGTCTAGAAGTCATATATTTGTCTATAAATATATTAGAATGTAATTTTGAGAATTACCGTTTAATGAATTAAAATTGATTAATTGATTTATCTCTTGAAAAAAAAGGCATTAATAAATAGAGCAATGTTAAAGATATTGAAATTCACACATCAATTGTTACAAATTATTGTCACATCAGATTTTAACATAAATTCATCATCATACAACACATTTTTCAAGAAAGTTATAAATTTGATGTGGAATGTTGATACATCAGATTTATAGCAAATAGTGTGAAGATTTCAATCTCCATACCATTTTTCTAATAAATATTATAATATAATTGGTCACTTAATTGAATTGGTGGTATATGCATGTGGGAGTATAAAATACTTTTGGATGTTTTGGGTCACCAATCGAAATACTTTAAATAAATGAGATGATGTTGATGAAAGCACAAGCAAAACAATTAATACAACTTATAAAAAAATATATACTAGAAGTCCCTCTCAGAATTATATGGACAAAATAAAACTATTTTATATTCCTTATCTTTATATAATATGCACGCCATGATATTAATGTCATTTTATGTAATTGATAAGAGTGACATTTGGGTAGTTATCTAATTGGTGAAGTAAAGAATCAAACACATATATATATATTTAATTATACTTAATTAGTACAGCAGCTAGTATGTACCAATTAATTAACTTTTCCATTTTGCACCTTTATATTATATCAATCTGGCTAGACTCATTGGTGTATTTGGTTCAGTTTTGGATGTTTTACTAATATTTTATTTGTTTCCGAATTATTCATAGAAGACAATTTTTCAATTTTTATATTTATTTAAAAACATAAGATTATCAAAATTAATTAAGTTGACATCTTTGATGAGTTCAAATGGCTACTACAACTAAGTACATATATTATTATATTCTTTTATAGAATACTTAATTTACAAGTTCTAACGCACTTGTCCCCACATGAAGGCTCTTCTTTTTTTCTTTTTTTTCTCTACAAATTAACAAACTAGAACATGTAGAGGGTGATGGTCCTAACTCCTAAGGTACGTGCACTTGGCTTGTTGAGATACTTCTATCATTTTCTTACTATATATATAACTTCTAACTTTAAACTTAGAATACATTATTAATTAATACATGGCAATTGCCTTAAAGCGAAGTGACTAACACCTGCACCATTACTCCTTTTCAAACCCCTAGCTATATGCTAACATAAAAGGATTTTAGGGGAATCCTCATTATATATACTTTGTTATACTTAGTCTATTTGGATGTTGTAGGTTTTCAGTTTTTTTTTTTTTTTTTCTAAGACCATAGCGTCTAGGCCAGTGTACATGCATCTCGAATAGTTCATGTGACGCACTTAGAAAAACTAACCCAAGACAACAAGACTCAAACCTAAGACATCTCTTCCTGAATAGACCACCGACCAATGAAGCTACCCTCTCGCAAGTTGCATGCAAAAGGTATATGTGCTTAAATCTTACATTGCCTAGTTATGAAAAATCATGCACAACGGGTGTTTTAACTTGACAAAATTATATTTTAGTGATAGTTTTAGAGGTTTCTAAATTCGGTTTTGTTATTGAACAGAATTAAAAAGTGTCTAAATAGAGTTGTAATAATATTAGAAAGTTACTACTAATAGCTTAAAAATTTTATTTTTAAGTATTTTAAAAAGTTTCTAAGTTATTTCAATTGAGTTATTTATATAAGAAGCTCCAAAATCAAGTTTGAGTACAAGATTCAATTTAATCATCAATTATTTATTCTCTTGAAAACAAAAATCTGCTGCTTAGTTATTTATTTTTCTTTCTTACCTTGCAAGTCAACTGTATTAAGGTTTTTGAATCCCCCGCCAAACGAGCTTACGAATGTCTTTCCTTACAAGTCAGTTCTCAATGATGAATTCTACTCGAGAATTTTGATACGATAGTAACATCCAATAGTCCTTTGCAATTGACAAGCCTTTTGCCTGATTCATAATTCGTGTGGAATCAAATAGATTTGACGAAGAAAAATCACAACACATAAATATTGAAGGGGCTTAGAGGAAAGAATCAATGAAAGCTTCTTGCAACATAGAAGACATCAATGATTTTTTTGCTCTATTTTTCATTAAACTTGATTGAGGACAAAATTTCGTGCCTGTCCTTTTCAAGAGGTTTTCAATGATGAAACACAATTAAAAAACAAGTTATTTAATAAAAAAAATAAATAAGAAATAAAATTTGTAGTCCACACTTGTGGAAAGCCACCACCACCTTCTCTTTTAAGCCCTTTTTAAGGTTAAAAAAGCATATATATTAATTAAATAGAGCCATATAGTTCTTTTCCCTCTTTATTATGAGTATTATTAATGTTCTTATACTTTTGTTGTGAGCATTAACCATAATTAACGGTTGTGAGAGAATTTGCATGTTTGACTGCAATATATATATATATATATATATATATATATATATATATATATATATATATATATAAAAGGGTGCCTTTGATTTTAATAAAATGAGTAATGTTATATGTACATTAGGTGTCAATATCATTTTTTTTTCGCTGGCATCAAGCCTATTTTAAATATTTTAGGGATGTGTGTGTATTTAAAGATATTGCACAATATATGTTTATCACCAAAATATCTAAAAGAGTTAGCTGGGTGCCAATATCAGAAAATAAGGTTGGCACCGACCTATATAAAGCTTTTTTTCTAATAAAAAAAACATTTAATTTCTATGATGGGCATGCATGACGAGTGGATTAAATACTCCAACCTTTACTTTTTTGCTTCAACAACCATCTTTCCACGGTTCCACTGTATGCCAGCTTGTAATCATGATTCATAAATCATGAAGCCAAGCATAATGAGATCACTAGCAAGAATCTTCCACTAATAATAATTTAGTGAAAGAGAGAAGAGATCTTTTTTTTGTTAATGATCAGGATGGGCATCAGTTCATTAGAATTAACTAAGTCCAAATCAAAAGAAGAAATCAATCCAATTCAATATGTATTAAGTTTTGAGTAAATGAAATTGAATCTATACCTATCATAAAATGCAATAAAATCTAATTTAAACATTTAAAATGCCCCATATATAATAGCCTTATGTTAGTACAAACGTACTTCATGGAAAATAATTTATATAAAATAAATGCTTCAAGAATGGATTAAACTGTTAAAACTAACAACTGACCCAATAAAATTGATGAAATAATATGGAACATGTTTGAATCAAACATTAATAAAAGAAATGTCTGATCATGACTTAAATATTAGGATTAAAAACTATTGCCATTGATAAATCATATATAGGTTTTCAATTAAAGTATTCTTAATGATCTTAATAACTGACCCAAAGTTGTATTTTACAAAAAGGGGAATGCTTGTATTTAGTTTATGTTTCGGATACAATATTTTTTTGTACCTAAAAATTTGGAAACCCGAAAAACACGTTTGGTGGATTGAGATCTGAAAACAATTTCTTGAAATTTACAAAAAAAAAAAAAAAAGTTACGTTTTAGGAAATACTAAAATGTTGTTTTTTGAGTTTTCACTTTTTGAGTTGTATTCTAGTTTTCAGATCAAGAATAAAACGTAACCTAAATTGAGGACTCTTGTACGGTCCCGATCATCTCATGGGATGATTTGAGGTGGTTGTGGATACCTACGTCGGGCGTCCCACCCTGGTACTTTAGCACGCCGATCCATAAGGGATGACAATCTGGGGTGTGGGTCGTCACAAAATCAATCCAATCCACATAGAGTCTCACAAGAGTCTTTTTTTTTTAACCACATCAAACCTAATAGACTTAATAATTCTAAATCATCACCTACATCCACATAAATCAAATAAGAATGATCTCCCATAAACAAGACAATAATCATAAAGTCCTCAAATAAACATGAGACAACCACGATCACAAAAGTCCTCAATTTAAACCCAAAATGGTCTAAGGCAACATTCCTAAACCCATCATCAAATTTAAGTCCAAAATATACAACCAAATACATCAAATCCAAGGTCACAAGGCCAATATACATCAACGCAACCATAATCCCTCTTACCATCTAGGTTTAACAAATGTTATAGATTACATATTATACATATGTAAATAAAGACATCAAACCATACGTAAGAGTCCTAGCTTGGCAATGGCTATCCCTCAAGCGTATGCTATGCCCTTGCCCTTACCCTTATCAGTAGAACCTGAAAAGAGAGTGAGAGTGTGAGCCAACGATGCCTAGTGAATAGTGTTCAGTAAGGCCATCATTCATACATCAATAAAAGTCATATATGCTCATGCATGAAATTATGCTCATTAAGTATGTGAAACATAAAACACATATTAAAATAAGCATCAACCATTCTCATGCATTTCAAATCCATTCGTCTCAACCTCTAGAGAAGTCAGTTTGGCAACATGCACAAGCTTCTTAGAACATCTAAGAGGACTTAGCCTAGGAACACCCAAGGCTTCTAGGGTTTCAACTCCATTCGTTTCCACCTCTAGAGAAGCCAGCTTGGCAGCATGCAGAAGCTTCTTAGAACATCTAAGAGAACTTAGCCTGGGAACACCCAAGGCTTCTAGATTTTTCGAAACCATTTAAAATCCACCTCTAGAGAAGTCATCCTCGCAACATGCACAAGCTTCTTAGAACATCTAAAAGGACTTAGCCTGGGAACACCCGAGGCTTCTAGAGTATCATTGCATGTCATTTCAAATCATATTAAACACATGCATTTCCATAAAGATATTCATGACTTGAAATGACTGTGAATTAGGTAATGAGAGGTTGTGGTTACCTTGTAACGGTCATACAAGGGTTAGACCCGCTCTCTTGCCTTGAAGGAGGGAGATGGTAAATTTTTGATGAATTTGTGCGTTGGTTTATTGAATGAGTTGTTGTTTGCTCACCCCATTCCCTTCACCATTTCAGATACAAAATCAAAAGGAAAAGGAAAACTTTGAGACTGATCAGCATGTGACTAGGACATACATTTGTTGATGTACGTATGCTTTGGAGGAAGTAGTAACTTGTTTTATTTATTTTGATATGTATATACTTATCACACATATTATATATGTATTACCATCTAGAGGGGTTATTTTGGGAAAATGAGATATCAATGGTTATTTTGGATTGTTAAGATATTTGACGATGATATATATACTTGGACAATAGAATATTTGATTAATGAATGGCAATGGTGGTATTTTGGATTATGGTATACATGGATGGAATGGTTATATATGATGACTGAATGGTTGACATTGCGAATGATTATATATATACATATGATTTGATTTGTGGTATATTAGGTTTTGTGAAATGTCTATTTTATGGAGAAATACCGCCAAAATTTTTGAAGATTTTGGGAAGAATTGTGAGACTATGTGAAGGCTAACGGTATATTATCTATTGTATACGGGTATGTACAGTGTATAGTATACTGTGCCGGTCATGACGT
Source organism: Paratinospora sagittata (assembly GCA_035771175.1). Taxonomy (NCBI): domain Eukaryota; kingdom Viridiplantae; phylum Streptophyta; class Magnoliopsida; order Ranunculales; family Menispermaceae; genus Paratinospora; species Paratinospora sagittata. The sequence continues at coordinate 458,018 of CM069612.1, forward strand.
CAAGCTATGTTAGGGGCGTCGTGACATTTACTCTACATCACCATGTTCAGCCATGCAAAATACTGATCTTGCATCATGGGTTCGTCAATAATGGTCACTAGGTCAACATAGTTGACATGCAAGGCTTGATTCCAACTCTAGGTCAATGAATCGAGCAAGGGTCAAAATACTTAGATCTACCAATTTCTTGCTAAAAGTTAGGGAAAATGGTACCATTGAGTTCCAAATCACTCAAGGAACCAAAATCAGTAGCCTACAAGTCTCCCCAATGAGTTTCACACGAAACCCTAACTTCGAGCACCATAAAAAATGGGATGGAATGCTTGAGAAATGATTTTCAAGTGTATATCTAGGTATTAGAGAGTTGATTTCACCATAAATAAGCCAAAAGAGGTGAAAATCAGTCAACCCTAAGTCTAGGGCACCACAAATTCGTTGTTCATACCCACCCTTAGGTCAAAACCTAGTTAATTTACACAACCAAAATAAGATTCTAGGAAGAAAATGAGGATTTAGACTTACTTTGGGTGAGATTTGAGCAAGAAATTTTCAAGAACCAAGCTTCTCTTCTTTTTCTCCTTTCCACCCTTCTCCCTCTCTAAGTCCAAAACATGCAAATGAGCCAAAAATCTCGTGTTGGTTGCCTAAATAGAAAGAATTTTGGGCTCACAACTCAAAACTGTCAAAATTCATATTTTCGGGGCAAAATGGCCATGAAGCGCTCGATACACATCAGATTTTCGCATTTAGATACGCGTTCCAGACTCATTTCTAATATCTCCAAGCCCATTTCACACACCCAACGTACAATTATCATAAAATTAACACATAAATACAATATAACAAACATCAAACAAACACCAACACATCAAGGCAAACATGTAGAGTTTGGGCAACATGCAATTGAGTTATGGGCTAGATGAAATAATTTCTAGGGCGCTACAGATTTGATTGATTAAGATTTGATTCGCTAACCCTAGATATCTACTTAAGTTTTAGCTTCCAAGTACATGCCTGACACACCAATACTAGCCAACACGCCTATCAACGGCTTCAAACGGCAGAACCTTGGCCAACAGACTTACTGTTTTGTTTCTGTCAAATACTATACAACTAATTTCGGGCCAGAAAAAACCACACCAATGATCTTTTCCTTGCAATTTGTTCTAATAGTAAAGGTATCATTTTGTATATATAAATAAAAAGCATTTAAAGCTCTTATTATTCCTAACTGCTGTCCCTAACGTTGTCCAATCCACCAAACAAATAATGGCCTTGCTGAAGGCACTACAATCATAGAGTAGTCTTTAACAGCAATGAGACTTAATCTGAAAGAAATGTGGATTTGAAGCTTAAACAATTAATTAGGGCCTAATGGGTGCCAAGAATTAATCCTATATTAAAACACTCTTCTATTTATTAGCTATTTGGCCCGCACCTGTATTTGAAAACTATACTTTATGAGAGTGTTCTATTTTTTTATTCCAATTAATATTTTTATTAAATTAATCAAATACAAATATTAAATGTTAATAAATATTTAATTATATAGCAATGGTAGGGATAATAATTGAAAATATGTATATATCTTTTAGTAGGGTTGGAAAGGTAGTCATAATACCTTTTTTGATTTTTCATTTGTAATAAAGATGATGGTATATGTTATGCAGCTCCCGTGATCAAGTGGACATAAGCATTTGCCTTTACTAAAAGAAGGGTAAAAAGTTTAAGGGTGATACATCTTCATATAACATATATATAGTAATTCTACTCAACCACTTAAAAACAAAGATATTAATAAACGAAAAAATATTATTCTAACTACAAAAGATATAATTATATATGCATCTATATATAACTTCATATGTTTATTGGATATTTGTGTTTATATTTCTTAATATATACAATAAATGATTTAATATCAAACATGAAGACTTAATTGCACATGTAGCTGCAATTTTTTTATATATATAATTAGAATAACATTTTCTTTAATAATATACATATTTTAAAGTAATTATCTCTAATAATAAATGTTCATTCTAGAAAAGAAGTAGAATTATCAAATAACATATGTTGGACCAAAATAAATATAACCATAAATTGGACCAAAAATAAATAACTTCCAAAATTAGGTAAATTAAGTGCTCAAAATAGTTGAAGTGCATTATATGTTTATGGTCAAGATTTATTTGTGGATATTTAATTGTGTGATATAGATTATATTTGATTTAGTATAAATACTCTCCATATGGGAAGTAAATCATCAAGTAATTGATCAAGCAAATGCACAAGTTCAAGTGTGTTTGAGTTCTTCTTCTCCTTCTTCAATATTTTCTAGTTGAGAAAGAATATCTCATTGTTCTCTTCTTGAGTGTGAAAGAGGGTTGTAAATTTCTATTCATAGTGAATTTTTTACAACTTGTCCGTAGATGTTTTTCTCAAATCAAGAGTTTTACCACGTAAAATCTTTGTGTCTCTTATTTTACTACAATTGTTCTTATCTTGTTCTTTAGTTGTATAATATTACATACGTCGGACCTCTCTTAAAATTTATGTATGCTTTGTGGTTGTAACTCTGTCTGATCTTCCACATCTTGAGATACAATATTGTTATCTTATACAACATTAATCACGTATAATACTAATTATTTTTTGGTGTTGGTCAAATCTTGCATCAACAACACACTTATCGAAAGAGTCCAAAATTAGGAATAAACATATTAAAACAAAAAAGAAAAAGCAAGATTAGTTGCAAAATTACTCTTTACGACATTAAAAATTAAATTAAACTAAATTCTAAGGAAACACAAGACTAATGAAAAAGTATATAAGTGCTCCAAATACACACACACACACACATATATATATATATATATATATACTAGTTAAAGGCACGTGCATTGCACGTATTTGAAAGAATGGAATGTTTTAAATAAGTTTGTTGTATTATATATATATATATATATTCTTTTTTAAATAAGTTCTATTAATGCCCCAAAATTTATAAAAAAAAAATAGTTATATTAGATTAAAAGAATTGAATTTTGAGAGGAAATTGGGCACGTGACAACCTTTTGAATTATTTTTTATTTAAATTTGGAGGATGTAGGTTGAGAAACATGACTTAAAAAGCTTGGAATTTGATATGATTTTTTACAGAAATGCTCTTATTTCTATTTCAAAGCTAAAATGTAATTTTTAGTTGAATATTAATAAATAATAGATAATTTTGATATTTTTAACAAAAGCGGCGTACCTTCGTTAAAAAATATTAGCTTTATAAATAATATAGATATATATGAAATCAATGGATGAATGTTATATACATAATCATATATATATATATATATATATATATATATATATATATATATATATATATGGGGAAGACTGTAAGGTGGTTGAGACTAATTAAAATGGTGGGATGCCCCATAACCAGAAGGTCAAGCAAGTTGACCTCTCTACCAATTAAAGAACTCTAAAGGAACTATTAGAGATTCCCAACTCCAAAAAAAACTTCTGAGTTTTCTCAAAGAAAGCAAGTGGGAGCAAGCCAACAATCTTATCATATCTTCCTCACTAATTTCTCTTCTTTGGTTGCTAGCGAAATGAACTTTACTTTTACACCTTTCGGCTATACATTTGTTGCCAAAGCAGTGCATCAATAATTTAACAAAAAAAAAAAAAAAATTTAACTAAAAAAATATAATTACACATTTATTAAATTATTTATTACAAATAATAATAAAATAGTAAGTAGTTTTCAACATGATATATGGAGATACTTATTAATGATCGATTTTGTGCATAATATATGATATGGAAATTTTTTTTTTTTGTAAAGATGGAGATAAATATACTCGTTGGAAGAGCTATAACTGTCAGATTAGAGTTTAACAATGCATATCAAGCTATCATCAATATTCTTCTAAGAAAAAAAATATCAATTATTAGATGGTCAGCTCGACTTGAACGGACTATTAACAGAGTTGACTTGGCATTGTAAGGCGAACAAAGTTGCGTGAGAGAGTTGCCAAGCTGAGGTGGCGGGACGAGAATAGCGTACGAGTCATGACAGTTTAACAACTCAGCTCCTCATAAGCAGATTCGACTCAATCGATAGGGGTTGGACGAGCGAAGGTTTTGATTGATTTAGATTTGATTTGCTAACCCTGGATATCTACTTAAGTTTTCGCTTCGAAGTACTCCTGTCCCTAACGCTGTCCAATCCACTAAACAAATAATGGCCTTGCTGAAGGCACTAAAATCAAAGAGTAGACTTTAACAGCAATGAGACTTAATCGGAAAGAAATGTGGATTTAAAGCTTAAACAATTAATTAGGGCCTAGTGGGTGCCAAGAATTAATCCTATATTAAAACACTCTTCTATTTATTAGCTGTTTGGCCCGCACCTGTCTTTGAAAACTATACTTTATGAGAGTGTTAATAAATATTTAATTATATAGCAATGGTAGGGATAATAATTGAAAATATGTATATATCTTTTAGTAGGGTTGGAAAGGTAGTCATAATACCTTTTTTTATTTTTCATTTCTAATAAAGATGATGGTATATGTTATGCAGCTCCCGTGATCAAATGGGCATTTGCCTTTACTAAAAGAAGGGTAAAAAGTTTAAGAGTGATACATCTCCATATAATATATATATATATATATATATATATAATTTGAAAAAAGATATTAATAAACAAAAAATATTATTCTAACTACAAAAGATATAATTATATATATGCAACTATATATACCTTTATATGTTTATTGGATATTTGTGTTTTATATATCTCAATATATACAATAAATGACCCAATATTAAACATGAAGACTTAATTACACATGTCTTGCAATTTTTTTTAATATATAATTAGAATAACATTTTCTTTAATAATATACATATTTTAAAGTAATTATGTCTAATAATAAATGTTCATTTTAGAAAAGAAGTAGAGTTATCAATTAACATATGTTGGACAAAAATAAATATAACCATAAATTGGACCAAAAATAAATAACTTCCAAAATGTTGCGACCCCTTTTCGAGTGACGTCATGACTGGTATAGTACCCCAGATAATGTCACAATCCGACAAAACCTGAGACACTGATAAATTTCTATACAAAAAGTACCAAATAAACTCAAATACATATTCTGTATATAATCGAGCTAATCGAACCACTAATAAATTAATACATCATCATCCTAAACATGATGTCATATGATCCATAATTTTAACATAAGATACAATTATCCTAAATATCAACATGAAACTCCCAAAATAAAATTTCATCATTCCTCATATTATCATATATAGACCAAAATCCATCACTACCTATGTTTTGTATACAATAGTATCTGTGATAGTTATATACAAAAATAAGAGATCAAACATTTAGAACTAGTTCCCAAATAGCCATAATTATATATCAAAACTTACATTCAAAAAATGAAAATGAAGGCTACACAGACTCTAAGCCTTGCCATTTTCTTTCTTATCTGGACCTGAAAGAAAATAGGGGAAAATGAGATGAGCTCAACTAGCTCAGTGAATATTTTTCACAGTAATCTCCACATATGCATTTATGTAAAACATGTATGATACTTACAATAACATTGATAAATTTAAATGCATCAATGAAATATATGATACATGCTTCCAAACTATAGATATAATTATGCATCATTTTTATAAAAGATATATAGAAAAGTCTCAACAGGAGGTTACATCAGGATAACATTGCCTACACTTCCCCTATTGCGCCATGGGTTCAGGCCAGCATGTTACCCAACTAATCCTTCTATCCTTCCATTCCTCAGTGATTCGGAAAGTCCTTTCTACGGAGTAATAATCCAAGTACTCCGGCGGTACATTTTCCCGAAAAACAAGTAAGTAGAAAGAAATCCAACGCCAAAGTATTTAATCCTAAATACCTAAAGTCATTCTAATGCATAAAATTTGTGCTCATGATCATAAATACAATGCACATATATATAATACGATGCATATCAATTATATATATATCAATTATATATATATATATTGCTATAAATGGAGAATTAAGGTGAAAAATACTCACAACCACAAAATTTTTCCTAAGTCCACAATTCTTAGCCAATTCACCAATACTTCAATTGTGTTCACAAATCCTCATTCAATTCATAATCAACCTTCTGCCATAAACATTTCAGTTACTAACATGAAAATTCCATCACATAATTATTTAATCAAATTAAGCATTTGATCACCAAATTAATCACTAAGTGACTCAACTTACCCATATATGGCCCATAAATGGGTAAGTCATATATTTAACCAACTTACCCATATATTGCCCAATTCTCTAAATTTTCAGCACATTGTTTCAGTCAATTATTCATCAATTGAACCATCACCCAACCCAGAATTTTATAACTTCAGTATCTCAAATTCTGTAACTCACCATTACCAAGTATCCAAGATTAATTTCAGTATTCAAACACATCAAAATACAGCAAATTACCAATGAAATTGGGTATCAAAATACTCACCCATCAACCAACAATCAAACTCCCATGGTTTCCTTCAAAGAATCATTCAAAGTCCATTAATAACCTCAAGTTTCCAGCTCCAATTCTAATCATGGAAACCATGTGCATGACACATATGTTGTACAAATGGAAGAAAGGAACTCAAATTTGTAATTTACACACCCAAAACGAGAGATCTTACCCCTGTTTAGGAGCGCGAGCATCATCTTATTTCTTCCTCTTCCTTTCTTCTGGTTTGCTCTGGAATTTTCAATCGAGCAAGTGTAAAATGAGTTTAAACATCTAAATCAGCTTGCCAACATATTTAATATGTGACGCCCCAAAAATTATTTTATCTAGCCCATTACCCAATTATATTTTGCCCAAACTCTGTGTTTGCCTTGATATGTTTAGTGTTTGTTTGATGGTTGTTTAATGTTTGTTTAATGTTTGTATATTTGATGCTTGATAATGTATATAAATATGTGCATTAAAAATTATATATGGGATCATAGTGGCTGGAGTATTCGGATTGCGAAACCAACTTATATGAGGTTTGAGGTTCGAATCTGGAGGAGGCCCTGCACTATTCATGATGAATAGTGTGGACAAATGATCTCGGGGGTACTAGACACTGTTGAGTGGGCTGTGTACTGGGATGAGACAATATTATGGTTCTATAATGGTTGGAGTATGCCCTGCGGGGGTACTCATCACCCTGGGTAAAAGGCATTGTGTGCAACCAAGGTGTGACATAATTGCTCATGTTAGCTTGCCAACAAGCTAGCTACATGCCAAAATCACCCTTAAGTGGCTGTAATTAAGAGAGACAAATGTTGAGCAATAAATAAATAAATACATTTATTTAGTTATTTAGTTTTTTATTTTTATTTTTATTTTTTTATTTTTTTTTATTTTGGGTCCACCTAAAATCGTGCTTCTTGCACCCAAATTTCAAATTTCACTAAGTATTATACACATATAATACATACACAATACTTAGAGTTGGGCATTCTTCGCCATCATGACGTCATATACGAAAAGTGGGCCGTTACACAAAATTAGGAAAATTCAGTGCTCAAAATTAGGTGAAGTGCATTATATGTGTGTGGCCAAGATTTATTTGTGGATATTTAATTGTGTGGTATGAATTGTATTTGATTTAGTATAAATACCATCCATATGAGACGTAAATCATCGAGCAAATGCACAAGTTCAAGTGTGTTTGAGTTCTTCTTCTCCTTTTTCAATATTTTCTACTAGAGAAAGAGTACCTCATTTTCTCTCCTTGAGTGTGAAAGAGGGTTGTAAATCACTATTTATAGTCAATTTTCTACAACTTGCCCGTGGATGTTTTCCTTAAATCGAGGGTTTTATTCGTTCGAATCTCATATGTGTGTTAACACAACTGGTCGGCTCGAAACCGTTAGATATTCCTCAAGATTTGTACTTCTGGAATCGTACAACTAATCGTCACGTTTATTCTCTCTTTTCCTAGCTGACCTTGGTACATAGAAAAATTATCTTACACCTTTTTTCTTGAGATTTAGACGATTTTTCGTAAAAAATTCTCGCCTCGTGAGCTCGGCTCGGATAGCTGGCTCTATGGGACTTAGAATGATTTTCGCAAAAATCTTCGTCGCTTGAGCTCTGCTCGGAAAGCCTGCTCCATGGGACTTAGAAGAATTTTCGTAAAATCTTCGTTCCATGAGCTCAACTCGGACAACCCGCTCCAAGAGACATAGTAGAATCTTCGTCCCGTGAGCTCGGCTCAAAAAGCCTGCTTCAGGGGACTTAGTAGAATCTTCGTAAAAATCTTTGTCCTGTGAGCTCGGCTTGGACAGCCCGCTTAAAGGGACATAGTAGAATCTTCGTCCCGTGAGCTCAGCTCGGAAAGCTTGCTTCAGGGGACTTAGTAGAATCTTCATAAAAATCTTCGTTTTGTGAGCTCAGCTCGGAAAGCCTACTCCTTGGGACTTAGAAGAATTTTCGTAGCATCTTCGTCCCGTGAGCTCGGCTCGGACAGCCTGCTTCAGGGAACTTAGTAGAATATCCGAAAAATCTTCATCCGGTGAGCTCAGCTCGGAAAGCCTGCTCCTTAGGACTTAGAAGAATTTTTGTAAAAGTCTTCGTCCCATGAGCTCGGCTCGGACAACCTGCTTCAAGGGACTTAATAGAATTTTCGTCCTATGAGCTCGGTAACGATCCAAGCTTGAGCTGCTTTGAGAGTGTTCTTCCTTGCGATAGTACGAGATAGGACCCCAAGATACTATGAGAATGAACTCCTTCTCGGCGTAACCTAAGCTCTGACGAGCTCTGATCATAATGTACTTTAGGCTTTAGCCTTTTTCCTGACGATAATCCGAGCTTGAGCTTGGACCCAAGGGTACTTTGGGCTTTCGGCCCCTTCTCAGGGATTATCTGAGCAAGGCTCGCACCCCCAAGGCATTAGTCGCTTTCTTTCTTGCCATCTTGTGTCGAGAGTTGTTGGTAAATTTGTTCATGCAAAGTCGTCAAGAAACAAACTAGTTTTTAAACTTTAATAAAAAATGACAAAACAATAAGTCTAAGTTGAGCAAGTGATCCCTGCTTGCTATTCTTACTGAGCCACTTCTACTTGCTACAGCTACTGGTAGTAAAACTTCAGATGCTCTGCGTTCCATGGCATGGAAATCCGTCTTCCATCGAGGTCTTCCAACTCGTAGACTCCGTTCCTCGGTGTGACGATGACTTTGTATGGTCCTTCCTAGTTTGGGCCGAGAGCTCCTGCTTCGGCCTCCTTGGTGTTGAGCATGACCTTCTTCAATACTAGGTCAATGATTTTGAAACTACGGGGCTCAATTTAGAATTGTAGTACTTCGATGTTCTCCTTTGGTATGCAGCTAGTCAAAGTTCAGATTGCTCTCTTCTTTCTTCTAAAAGGTCAAGTTCGACTTTCTATGTTTCTGTTCTTCATTGCTACTGCATGGCACTCTCTCGATTCCTTCTAGCTTCCTTGTACAACACTTACCCTGCGCTCAGTCGGGAATTTGAGGGCGATATGACATGTGGACACCACGACTTTCAGATCGTTGAGAAGAGGTCTGCCTATGATCGCGTTGTAAGCCGAAGGACCCTTCACAACAAGAAATTCCACCATAACTGTAGCTTGGTGCTTTTATTCTCCTGCCTTGTTAGGAAGAGCAATCCTCTCTTCTGGCATAATCTCATCTCCCGTAAATTTGATTAGAGGAACGTCCACAGGAGTGAGCTGCGTTTTTGGAAGCCTCCACTTTTCAAACGCCGACCAGTAGAGAATGTCGGTCGAGCTGCCATTGTCGATAAGGATTCGATGGATTTTGTAGTTTGCCACTTCCAGTGTTATCACCAAAGCATCAAAATGAGGTCGGCAAATGTCTCTAGCCTCTTCCTCTGTGAAGGTGATAGCGAAGTCTGTTTTCCTCTGCTTTTGTGGTCAGCTTGATAGGTTCAAAATGTTCGTTCGTGCAGCTTAGAAGTAAGCCTTCAGTGCTCGATTCGACGTTTTCTTGAGGTCTCCACCAAAAATGGTTTTGATCTCCCTCGGCTGGTCAACTCTTCCCTTCTCTGGCAACTGAGCTCTTCTCTGATCCGAGCCTTCACGTATTCTTATAAACGACCTTGGCGGATAAGAGTTTTTATCTCCTCATTCAAGTCAAAACACTGGTCAGTATTATGACCATGATCTTCGTGGTATTGACAATACTTCCCCTTGTTTCGTCGATCAGAAGGAGTGTTAAGCTTTTTTGGCTATTTGAGGTATTCCTTGTCTTGGATCTCTAGGAATATCTGCTCTGCCGAGGTGGTCAAAGGCCTATTTGTTGAATAAACATTATGGACGCCCTTTCTTTTTTGGTCCCGTCAATCTGAATTGGACCTCTTCTCACCTCGGTTGTCCTCCTTGGCTTCATCGTCTCTTTTCCTCTTCTTGTCCTTCTTCAAACTGTTGGAAGGATTATCCTCTTCCCTTTTGGCTTCAGCCTGCTCATCCGCACTAATGTACTTCTGAGCTCGGTATAGGACTTTCTTGTATGTTTGAGCTTTTTTCTTTCCTAAGGAGTAGTGAAATCGTCCAGGCCTCAGCCCGGCCATGAAGGCTGTGATAGTTGTTTTTTCATCACAGTTGTCGACCTCAACTCGAGCGTCATCAAATCCCTCGAGGTAATCCTCGAGATTTTTCCCTTGCTTTTGTCGAATGGTTAGCAAGTTGTTCATCGATTTTTTTCCTTTCTTTCTTACCGATAAACTTGTGAGCAAGATGACCAAATGAGCAGATCAACCCGGGTCTAGCTTCCAGTACCACTTCCGAGCTGGTCCTCAGAGGGTGATTAGGAAGCCCTTGCACATTGTTGCGTAGTCATATCCTTTGAATTTAATTCAGGATTTGTACTTTTCAACGTGCTCTCTTGGGTCAATCTTTCTCTTGTATGTTTTGACCTCTTCCGTTTTGACATTCTTTGGGAGTGGGGCTTGAAGTACTTCATGGATGAAAGGTGAGGAAAAATCTTCATACTCTGTATGAGATCGGGTCTGGACACTCCTAGAAGGCCAAGTCAGCCTGGACCGTACTGACCGAGACAACCTTACAGGAAACGATCCAATCATTAGGATCCTTGCCGAGGTCGACCTGGTTGCGGCTGACCTAGCTAGAACCAATCTTGGTGGAGGACAATGTGATCTATTTCGTGCTGACTGGACTTGGAAAGAGCTTGACTCGTGCTCCTTCTTTTTCGCTTCCAGAGAGTGGGGAATATCTCCTATGGAAAGAGATCTTTGTTTTGAGCCGTCCAGATGCTTGCTCTTATTTTTCGCAAATTTCAGTTGAGAGTTGATACTCCAGCAGTGGCTTCCTTCATCTTTTCGAACCTTTGTGAGTCTTGGCGGTGACGAAGGAAGAGCTACTCGTAATACCACGTTTTGCTCCAGCACTAGTTGAGAAATCGTCTCTACCTTCTTCTTAATGTTGTTGATTCATGCAAACTTCTGAGCAGAGCTCTTCTTCTTTTTAGGGGGTTTCCTTCTTTGGGCCTTAGGAGGCTTCGAAGAAGCCGGGGGCTCTTCCAAATATAAGGGATCTGCCTCTTGACTCATTGTCGGAAAGCTATTACTGGCTTGATAAGTCGATCCCCACAAACAACGCCAATTGTTAATGCAGAATCTGACCAACATCAAGTAGATGAACAAGTGTAGGAGATGATCGTATCTGGAAGTATGAATTTTCCTGCTCCGACGAGGGTTTATCAGCTAAATCTGAGAATAAGAAAGAAAGCAATAGGTCTATCGTAAGGAACACCGGTGTGGTGCCGGCCGAAGACCCTTGAATGCCTAAGTTAGAGCTTGTTCAAGACTATAGCAATAACTCTTGTAGAAAGTTGTTTGTACCTTATGAGAAGGGTTGTAGGTCTTATTTATAGAGGAAGTCCTCTGGCCGGAGTGGCTAGCTGCTCAGTAGGCATGGTGCCACGTGTCGTCTCGTCGTTGGTGGAGATGAGCTGGATGAGCTCATCTATTCCGAGTTGGTCTTAGAGAAGGAATCTCATCCTATCCTGGATGATCCCTATCTTCCTGGTTCATCTCAGAGTAAGAATCTTATCTCATCTCGGATGATCCCTATTTTCCTTATTAATCTCGGAGAAGGAGTCTTATCTCGTCTCTATGTCGAAGTCCGTATTTGAGAGTGCAGCTACCTCAAATTCCTCAGGATATGGCGTGCTAGGAAGGACTCCCTAACCTTTTCTATTTCGTCTGGAATGATCAGCTCTGCTTTAGGCCGAGCTATCAGCCTTGAACAAGACTGCACTGAGCTCAATTAGGCCGAGCTAACGCTAAGATCGTGTTTTCGGGTTTTTCGTAAATGTCATCCTGCTAGGTCGGCTCGGACAATTTTCCATGGTTGAGTCAAATTTGGTTCGGCTAAGTTGATCTGGCAGTCGTATCATTGCACACGACTTTTACCTCGCCACCTCAGTTCGTCAACTTCTTCACGTGGCTTATGTTTTCTATAACATTAGGTCAGATCTGTTGATGTTCAGGTCAGCTCTGTTGATGTCCAGGTCAGCTCTGCTGATGTTTAGTTCAGCTCTGCTGACGTCTAGGTCAACTCTGCTGTTGCCACAGCTCTGCTGATGTCGAGGTCAGTTCTGCTGATGTCCAGGTCAGCTCTACTGAGCTGACTATCAAACATTGTGTATTTAAATTGAGGCTGACAGTGTATTGTACACTGAATATGGGGACTATACAGTTAGAACATGAGTCATTCCAAGAATAAGTCTCACATGAGTAGTACCTTGTGTATCTCATGGACTTAGTGGCTGTCTCGAAAGTGATTGTGATGAAATTGAGTATGAGAGGACAATTAGGCTACCCTTGTTTGGGTCGAACGAGGGGTGGGTCCTGCTCTATACTTAGAAGAAGGGAGATGGATATGACTTTCAATGGGAAAGTGAAAATGGTTTGAAAAATATTGCATGAAAGCTTCAAGCTATTTTGTTATCTTTGCACTTGAATCTTTAAATGTATTTGTAACACCGTAATTTTAATTAAATACGTACGCATATATCGAGATGTATAATACACGTATTTTATATATATGAGCTAAATATATGCGTGATAATAAACGTATTTGATACGTATGAGCTAAATATACATGTGTATGAAAATAAGTACTGAATTTAAGGGGTATTAGTAAAGAAATAAAATTATTAAATATGTGGATTGGAGTATGATTTAATGGCTTAATTGAATACATGTGAAATAAGTGAACTGAGTTGATGGTATATGGTTAATGAATTAAAGTGAAAATTAAGATGGGGAGTTGGTTAACTATTGAGATGAGGAGCATGGAATCATTTGTATATATAAATATAAAAAAAAAAAATTCTCTAGTTGTTTCCAACAAGAATAAAAAATAAAAATAGAATAGAAATCCAAAAGAAGAATAGAAAGGAGTTGCCGAATGAAAGAGAAAAGACGGACGGACGGAAGGAGAGAAACAGAGAGAAGAAGGAGAAGAAGAAAAAGGAGAAACGCGAGATTCGCATCATAGATTCGTCATAGTGAATAGTGAATAGCGAATAGTGAATAGTAAATAGTAATTGTGAATAGTACTGTAAACAGTGATGTGAACAGTGATTTGAAATCATAAATTCGTAAAGAACTGAATTCCGGACGTTTCGATACTCAGATCGTGATTTTTGGATATGATTTGATATTTTTAGTAGCTACCGATATGATAAATGATGATTCTCATGATAATCTATGGTTAATTTCAGTGTTTAAATTGAGAGCTTAAGAGCATGGATAAACGCTCTTGAGGAAGCAATATTGTTGCTCGATTTTAGAGGTTGGCTTAGAAAACCCGTGTAACCACTGTGAGTATAGTTTTCTTGATTTGGTTCTTGTATGGCATTGTACGCATATAAAATGTTTGCTTGTATGCATGATATATTTATATATAATGCATTGAGTTTTATAGATCATGCAAACTGATTTTATTGGAGTTTGTAATGATGAGGTTTTGCGAATCCTCATTGTCATTTCGTTAGGACTTAGACCCAGATGAGGTTTTGCGAGTCCTCAATGTCAGTAGGTCTGTCCTAACAAGGGTTACGATCCTTGAAATGACTGTGAATTGGGTAATGAGAGGCTGTGTCTACCTTGTACGGCCATACAAAGGTTAGATCCGCTCTCTTGCGTTGCGAATGAGGGAGATTGTGCATTGCGTTATTAAAAACTTATGAAATTTATGATGTTGACATGTATAATATGTTCGTTGAATGATGCATGTGTTGAATAAGTGTTTGAAATGATTTTAAATTTCATATTTCTCTAAATGTATATAATTGTCATCTCAAGAACTATATTCACTGAGCTGTTGTTTGCTCACCCCATTTCCTCCAATATTTCAGGTATTGAGTCAAAGGAAAAAGGAAAAATCCGTGAGTGATAATCACGTGAACCTTCAGCTGGTACGTGTATGTATGCTTGGAGGAAATATATCATATTTTTGTTATTTTGATATGTATAATTATCACACACTATATATATGTAATATCACCTAGATGGGTTGTGTGGTTATATTATATAATGCTTGGGATGATGAAATGAGATGATCATAGATATTTATCAGATGAGACTTTAATTTGTCGAATGAATGGAATGATTATAGAGATTTATATTGGATTTGATTTGTGGTATATTAAAAAAAAAAAAAGTTTGCTGAAACTTTTAGAAATTATTGTGAGACTACGTGAAGGCTGACAGTGTATTGTATACTGTATATGGGTATGTACAGTGTATAATACACTGTGCCGGTCATGACGTCAGCCTAAGTCAGGGGCGTCGTGACAGTATTTGATTCTGATTTCATCAACATGTTTATTAAATGCATATGAATGCCATAGAATGGAAATTACTCACTGAGCTTGTTGTAGCTCACCCCATTTCCTCCAATATTTCAGGTAAAGACCTAAAAAGAAAAAGAAAGACAAAAGAACTTCTTTTGGAATTCTGCTTTGTTTATGTGCGTACGGGGATATGGTTTATACTTGTTTTATTTTGATATGTATAATTATCATGCTATGTAAATATTACCACATAGAACACGATAGTAAGGTTATGATTTTGGTTTGTGGATGGATAATGAATACCTGATTATAAATGAGTGTGGAAATGAATGAATATAGATGCGAATGATTACATGTATAATTTTGATTTGTGGTTGACTATCAAGGAAATTTCTGAAATGTCAAATTTATGGGGATATGCTGATGAAAATTTTTGAAAATTGTGTATTTAAGTTGAGGCTGACAGTATACTATACACTATATATGGAAAATATATAGTGTATAGTACACTGTGCCGATCATGATGTCACCCTATGTCAGGGGTGTCGTGAAATTATAATTATCTAATATCACTAGAGAGTTTTTGTCCATCTCTAAGCATGCAATTGGTTATATGGTTGTGAGTTAATGGAACTATGTCTAGGTACTGGCTCATGATTAACGTTGTTGGACCATATTTTTTGACATTAAATAATCGTGTGCCAACCTAAAGCTCCATAGTCTCGAGTTGATCTATTATGGTCCAACCAAAAATAGGAGAGTTAAACATAAAGCATCAACCTAAAACACTAAAGTGTTGAGTTGAGGTGACATAACTTGATCTCATGTGGCATGGGCCAACCTGAAGCGGATGACCTTAGGTGATGGTGATTGAGAAATCTCGAATCTTGAAGTAGGCTCTGATTGAAGCGAGGTTACAAAGATAAGCTCGGACGAGGTTGGGTAAACCAAAATGTTGGCCTGAGCTAAGTAGAGATAATATCATTATGCCGACCTTAGGAGACGATGATGGGAGACGGTGATGAGAAAAACTCCTAGTATCATGAGTTGAGCCTGGAAGGAGATGATGAGGTCGACACCACGCCGACCTGAGATGAACTAACTTGGGTAAGACTTGAATCTCAGAATGAGGTCAGCATTATGCCGACTTGATATTATCTAATATTACTTGGGTAATACCTGAGATGGGACCTCATCGAGAAGTAAGGAGACCACATCCTCAAAAGGGGACCACTCTCTGAAAAACACCAAGGTGTCACATGCCCCATCAGGTTTGCCCTGGCCCTCTATTATAAATAGCTCTAGATCTCACCTAAAAGGGTAAGTAACAACTTGCTACAATAACTTTCTACCTCGTTTTACTGTTTTAGTCAGCTAAGTTATAACATAAGTATTAAAGGCTCATTGGCCGACACCATGTCAGTGTTCCTCACGATAGCCATTTTCAGTTATTCCTTCTAAGGTCGGAAGTTCAGAGCTTAGTTGAGAGATCCGCTATTTGTTCATCCAATTCATCATTAGTTCATCCAACTTGTAATCAACTCTTCCAAGAGTCTTAGCTATATCATTTTTGGTGTTTGTTAAGTTTTGCACCAACAAACGGAACACCCCTCCTTGAATTTAAAATAATAATTTGAGCTATATTTTGTGTACTACATCATTCCTAATTTATATCAAATAGAGTTGTGAAAAGGTTAAAGGTTATTTACATCATTAAAATTACGGTATGATTTCTATTTTAGTGTTTAATACGCACTAGATTCATGGAGATTATCATTTATTTGATCCCATGGTGTGTAATAATTCATATCAGTATTTGTAATATTGTTGTGTAATTATTCATAATATAAATGTCTGCTTAACTCTTGATAGAATAAAGTAAAAGAAGTGGATTCACATAAACAACCCATATAATTGAGTAAAAGTTCTTATGTTGTGTAATAATTCATATCAGTATTTGTAATATTGTTGTGTAATTATTCATAATATAAATGTCTGCTTAACTCTTGATAGAATAAAGTAAAAGAAGTGGATTCACATAAACAACCCATATAATTGAGTAAAAGTTCTTATGTTGTGGTTAGGGGTGGGGATGCTCGCACACATATTGGCAGTACATCGCCTTATTCCTTTAGTAGTGCCCAGTCCAAATGGAATAATCTTTGTGATATATGCAAGCTTGCCTAAAGGATACTACTTAGATTACCAAAAATAATAATAATAATTGAATTGAGTTGTGTTTTGTATTATTTTAGCATTGTTTAAAAGTACTAAGTTTAAATATAGGACTGTTGCCCCCAAATTGCAGTTTCTAGACTTCTAACAAACTAAATACAAAAATGAGCAATGCTGCTTGAAAATTGTACACCATCATGATCTGTTTGACACAAATCTGATGTGGAAACATAGATTTTTTTTAGGTTGACCTTCCCATGAAGTTCTTTCCATATTAAATAAGGTGTAATTAATGTTGTTAGGATAATTTTGTAATTTAAAGAAGAGAGAAGGTAATTAATTGAAGACCTTAATTTTATTATATAGTATTACAACAAAATTATATTTAAATTACTTTATTTCAAAGATAAAATTTTATGGGTAGATAATATAATAATTTCATGAGTATTTTATAAATTTAGATCTAATTCTTAATTTTGACTTAAATAACATAGTACGCCCTCCATAAAATAAATTTTTAAAGTCATGCACTTAAACTTTAATGTTATATAATTCATAAAATTAGATAAGACAAGTGTATTAAAAACTTATAATAATTAGCTAAATTAAAATAAATGTATTCGTTATACATACAGTTGTAAAAATTATACTTTGATTAACATTCCCCAAAAAATATTATCATCATAATTGAGTTTATAACATGTATATATATATATATATATATACACACACGCCATTGGATGAAACATAAAACAACAGTGTACTCTTGTCGTGTATTTAGTCGATTCAAATTCAAGGTGTGATAACTGATAATTGAAGTACTGTTGAAGAACAAAAAAGTAGATATATGATTTAGTAAAGTCGCATAACATTAATGGAAAATTATAAAAGTTACAACAATATTATCAATATTGACATTAAATGTCTCATGCTAATTGGACCTTTGCCTAACTCAATCAATATCAAATTGAGGAAGGAGGAGAAAGTAAGTTCAAGGAGAATCAAAATATAAAGTAAAGTCAATGAAAGCTTGTTGCAGACAGTAGACATGAATGATTTTCTTTGCTCATGTTCAACAAAGTTACTTGATGAAAAGATTTGGTGTATGTCCCTTTCAAGACTCTACAACAACTAAACACAATCGATAAAATAAATAAATAAATAAATAAAAATAAAAAAAGAAAATAAAAATATATCTTTACCCCCATTTTCATAAGGTCTCTATTTTATTTTCTTGATGCTTTCGTGAGAGTAGTCATGACTAATGGCTGACTAATGGCTGTGAGATGCATGCATGTACGATTAGTTACAGTATATATATTATAAGGAACTCGTCACGAGTTCGAGTCTCAATCTGGACATATTCTGGTTAGAAGAAGAAAACCCACTAAACGTCCGCCCAACCTTTCGAGTCTGGGAGAATTAGTCTTGTCACAAAGTAAAGAATGATACCTCCTGAACGCTGAAAAAACCGTCAAAAAAAAAATTCGAATTTAAAAGCTCACTTATATTCATGCAAAATTCTTTAAAAATATATAATGTGCATGTTCTTGAAAGTTGTAGGTGCAATATATGTGATTTCTACTATTTTTTAAAACTTAATTTATTAATATCGTTATGAAAAAATGCATAAAAAAGTACATTTAAATACATTTATGTAGATTAATAACATTTATTACAAATTTATATAGCTTATACTAATTAAATTTTTTATATAACATTAAACATATGCATAAATAAATGTTTTAATTTTAAAATTACATATTTTATATTTTTATCACCTATTCGAGCTTAAAAGGTTTTTGTCCATTTCATAAGCGGACCGAGTAAAGAAGGTAAGTCCGTTAATATCGAGCATTGTCTGTCTGTAGCTGTAGCAGATGTTTATGTCCATATTAGCTTTATTGAGAGAGAAGTAGCCATAAGTATTGGATGTGGGATGCATGAATGAATGTATGAGTGTTTGACTTAAATCCAAAAGAAACAAAAAAAACTTTATAAATGTTGGGCATGATGAGTGGCTTAAATGCTCTCGCAGCTTTTTGCTTTTGCTTCAGCAATAAGCTTTGCACGATATGCCAATTCAGAAGCATGATTCACATGAATCATGAAGCAACAGCGTGTTATTATTGGTAAAAGGATGAATAAAATGTTTTTTTTTTTTCTTTTGCATATTTTAAATATTAATTAGAAGTCGGGTGGCATCTGAATATTTTTTATGCCACTCGACATGGTCAAGTCAAATAGGTGTTTGGGTCAAAATCCGACTCAAATTACACTCCTATTTGTCATATATATATATATATATATATATATATATATATATAGTTATCTAGCCAGAGATGCATATTACTTCTCATTTTTGGGACGTTTGACTTGATTGCCCTTAAAAAATAAAAAAAAATTATAAATGTCATCAAAATCTAAATAATGACTATTCAAAGCCCACTCAGCCGACACATTGGCGCCACGTGGACGGAGGAGCTGGAGGAGTTAAGAAGGTGTTTTTTCATACAAAATTTTTTTTTTTTTAATGGAAGGCGTCTTTTCTTCCCTAAAAAAATTTTTCTATAGAAAGCGTCTTTTTGAAAGACGCCTTCCATACAAAATTTTTTTTGAAAGAGAAAAAGAGAGCGAAGAAGCTCACCGAGAAAGAGAAGGTTAAAGTAGGGGAAGAAGCTCCTGCTGCTGGTGGCGCTGGTGATAAGAATGTTAAGGTTTCGAAGACAATCGTCATCGAACATTGGTAACGAATCTATCGTCTCTGTTCGAACAATATTCTTGCAGTTTCTTTAATAACTATAAATTTTTTCATAGTTTTAACCTTACAAAACATTCCATATCATCAATCAAATACGGGATTTAGCCTATATTAAAATGGGTCAAATATAAACAGTATTGGCATAGCAAAAATAAATCTAGCATACGATGGAGATACTAAGAACAGATCACCGGCACAGGAAATGGCCAAAAATGGATTGGAACAGGAGATGGCATCTGTGACGACCCCGCGCCCCGGACCACCAACCCCGCAGGGAATGGCATGCGGAATGCCGGGGCGGGACGCCCGGCGTAGGCATCTTCGACCACTCCTCAACTCCCGTGAGGTGGTTGAGACCCTACGAGCCTTATCTCAAACAATGACATAATATCAAAAGGTACTAAACAAAACTACCCACCGTATTAATCATCAAAGACAAGAAATAATCCAAAAAAATGAACCATAAATAAAATCATAATCCCTACAGTCCATTAAAATTGACATACACATAAAGTCCAAAATTGTGGGTACAAATAAAAATTGTCATATGCCCACATGGTTTATCTAACAAGTCCCAACTCACCCATACTACAATGTGGTAAGTGTTATAATTACATAATCCAAAATATAATACTTCATAATTTAAAACACAGTTCAATCAAAATGCCTCACAACTCACATCGAGGCTTTGGATTCTCTCGCAGGCAAGGCCCTCAAGATATAACTACTCATTTGCCCTTATTCGGGACAGAAGGACCTGAAAGAGGAAAATGAGGGTGAGCCAACGGTGCCCAGTGAATAGAATTCAGATATGCTATCAATACTCATCAATAAATATCATGTGTGCATGTCAATGTGTAGCATGATTTAAAAGCTCATAACATATAGATATCAAACATTTATAATAAGTTCGATGCAAGTAAAAGCTTATCAATTTGGATCCACATTCCACATGCATTGGGTTACTAGTATACATCTATTTCACCGTACCGTTGATCCCAATCATGTTTATTTTGGTTTACTAGTGCACGTCTATTTCACCGTACAGTTGACCCCAATCTCTTCCTTTCCTAAAACCCTCCTATGACAAGGTTAAGTCCCCCTATTAGCCAGATAGACGGGCCCAACCAAAGTCATAAGGTTTTCTCAAATCAATGCATCATTCAAAACATTAGAATACATTCATGCTTTCAACATACAATATATAAGTGATATGATGACATAAAAGATATAATCATAAATGAAGTCTACTCACAACCAAGCCTCGCGAGAGTATTTAACCACACACGACCACCAAACCGAATCAACCCAATCAAGATCCTGAAACATACATCAATATCCTACCATACATCAATTTCTATGCTCAATCACATAGACATTACACATCAACCCTAAATCAGCCCACATATAAACAATAGGCCTAAATCCCATCTAATCTCATCATTCAACTCAAATCACATGACTTAGGCCTCTAATGCATAGTTCTCATACATAAACCATTCTATTAATAAAAAATACTGATTTTCAATTCCTTAGGCATAAACATGCCCAACGTTGGTCACTTGATCACAAGTAGGCCTAACCCATGATATGGTCACAACCACCAAATCAGTAGCATAATCAACTCTAATCATGCTTAATTAAACATAAGTTGCATCAATTCAATGATTCTAGGCCAAAAGTATCAAAAGCCCTAAAATATGAAATTTTCCATACTTAGGCCATATTGTCGATTTACACTAGGTCACCATGTTCAGCCATGTATATCACTGATTTTGCATCATGGGTTCATCAACAATGGCAACTAGGTCAACATAGTTGACATGCAAGCTATTTGGAAAGGTCTAAGTTCATATTCTAAATTTAGGTCTAATACAAGCAACCCTACCAATTCTTCATTTACTATTCTGTTCAGATGTATCAATATACCAACAGAAATATGTAATCACAAAATCAACAGTACAGATTGAAGTATGTGAAGATACAAACCTTCTGTCCAAATATCAGCCCAATCCAACGGTGGACCGAAAAGATAAGTATATTTGATGAACAAGTCTCTAATCAGACAATTTCTCCTTTCCTGCAGCAAATACTCAAACTCAGATGACTATATCACACAAAATACTAAACTAATATACATCTTCACCGTACAGAATACCTAAATATCAGTTATAAACTACATACCCAAATTTGATATCCATCCAACGGTAGATTTAGGAGATCTATAAGTTTGAGCGAAACACCACGAGAAATCCAGAATCTCTGACCAGCTTTGTTTCAGAGGTTATATCTCTAAGAAGAGACCCTAAATCAAGATCTCCACCGTTCAGAATTCAGAACTATCAGTTTTACACGACATACCCAAATTTTATATCCATCCAACGGTAGATTAAGGAGATCTAGAAGTGTGAACGGAACGGCGTGAGAATTCCAGACTTTCCGACCAGCTTTGTTTGAGAGGTTAGATCTCTTAGAAGAAACCTCGGATCAAGATCTTCACCGTCCAGAATGAATAACCATAAGCTACGAACTTGCTGACAAATTTTGAGCTCAATCTGACCATGTATTCGGAAGATCCACCACTTTGATGAAAATGTTGCAGGGATCTTCCTCCTGCAACTCTCTCCTTCTTTCTCTTCTTCTTTCCTTTCTCTTCTTTTCTTTCTCTTCTTCTTTCCTTTCTCTCCACTCACCTCTTTCTAGCACTTCCTTGATTCCTTCCTCCACTCACCTCACTTTCTAGCACATTCTTGGATTCTTTCCTCCACTCACCTCATTTTCTAGCACATTCTTGGATTCTCTCCTCCACTCACCTTATTTTCTAGCACATTCTTGGATTCTCTCCTCCACTCACCTTATTTTCTAGCACATTCTTGGATTCTAGAAGTGGGCATGGGACACTTGTCCACTTTCATGCACCAACCTTCACATGTGTTGGTCTCATACTACCCATACCAACCACATGTACTTTAACCAATCTCATGCTTCCATGTATTTTAAATGTTCAATCCATTTAATACACCAAATTTTCATTCTCATTTATCCTTTTATTCAATCAATCCTAACCCATATCAATTCATGGTTTAATGGGCTCATGCATAAATAATAACATATGCATTATACTTTAATTTAACATGACCCATATACAATTTATGATACACATATTTATATACATTATCAAGCATCAACTATACAAACATTAAACAACCATCAAACAAACACCAAACATATCAAGGCAACACATAGTGTTTGGGCAAAGTGCAATTGGGTTATGGGCTAGATGAAATAATTTTCGGGGCGTCACAGCATCCCCCTCGCTACTATTTTGAAACTGCAAGAATATTGTTCGAACAGAGACGATAGATTTGTTACCAATGCTCGATGACGATTGTCTTCGAAACCTTAACATTCTTATCACCAACGCCACCAGCAGCAGGAGATTCTTCCGCTACTTCAACCTTCTATTTCTCGGTGAGCTTCTTAGCTCTCTTCTTCTCTTTCAAAAAAAAAATTGTATGGAAAAAAGACGCCTTCTAGACAAATTTTTTTTTTCTTTTTTAAGGAAGGCGTCTTTTAAAAAAACGCCTTCCATTCAAAAATGAAAAAACAAATTCATAGAATGCGTCTTTTCAAAAGATGCATTTTTAACTGTTTCAGCTACCCCGTCCACGTGGCGCCAGTGTATCGGCTGACTGAACTTTGAATAGTCAAATTATGACAAAGTAGTCATTATTTATATTTTGATGACATTTGTGAAATTTTTTTATTTTTTAAGGGCAATCAAGTCAAAAGCCCACCATTTTTGTTTAGGCCAGAAATCAGTTCGTGTAGTATCAAGGCTATCAGCTCAGAAAAGGTCTTTGGTTTAAAAGAACATAAATGGATGTAGGAGTATACACATCTCTTTAAAAAACACTAATTACCTGTTCATACCTAGCTCGGTTTAAAAATGGACAAAATTTGTCACAATTTCTTAAGATTGCCTGCCTTAAAATTTTATTTTTATTTAAAAGTAGTATATATATATATATATATATTCGTCTTAAATTGCCTCTCTTATTAGTCTTATTAGTCATCTTTAGAAATTTTTGTCAATCTACAGTATTTGTTACATTTGATCAACATGTACATATAAATTAATTATTCTAGATCAAAGGGTCAAAGAAAAGGACAATCTAAACTACTAATACGGTGATGAAATCACAATTTTGCATAATTTTACCTTTATTTTTAGTGTTTTTAGGCTATAAAATAAAATAAAAATAAAAAAAGAAAAGAATTAACAAAAAAAACTCTTTAAGTCACATTTTAGTATTTTTATTTTTATTTTTTTTTGTTCACTTTAGGCATTTAGGCTATTTTAGAAGAACATTTTAGAAAAAACATTTTTTTTTTTAATTTGTCACAATTTCTTAAGATTCATTAAAAATTAGGTTGTTAATTTCTATTATTTTTATTTTTTGGCAGTTGAAAATAATTCAATATTTTGAAGGTCCTAGATATCATTTTTCTATAAAGCATTGGACAATTGTTTAAATTGATTTATTTTTATATAAACTACATTGATGCCTCTCTTGGTCTTTTCTTTAAGATATTTTTCAAGTCCAAGATTAATTCTAAAATATTATATAAAGAATTTTGAAGTCATATGAAATTGCTCCCAACTCAATTGCACCGCGGGAAGAAGGTTTCGCATGCCAAAATGTTAAAAAAAGTCAAAAAATCAAAGTTTGAAGAAATGGAAAAAAAATTTCCCATGATGGCATCATGATTATTTAATTAATTAAATATTTTTATTTTAAAATCTTATGTATTAATAAGATGCTCAATTGAGTTTTTTATTTTTTGGAAGGTTTGGGAGGATGGAATAGCTATAGTCATTGATAGAAAAAATAAAATTAATTTAACTAAAAATATGAAACTTATAAGTAGTAATTCTAATAAGTATTCTCTCTTGTCTAGATTGAGAAGCATAAATTTATCAAATTTTATGTTTAAAAATCAATTTATCTATGGTTTAGAAAATATTCACAAATGCAAAATGTTATATAATTTTTTTTTCCATAAACTCTAGATCAAATCATATTATGAAATTTAATTGTGAATATTTAATATCCTCCTAGATAGAAACTTTTACTAAAACTTTACTATTACATATCTATAATGATTTCAATTTAGTGTTTTGGTATTTAAATTGTCGTCATTTATCTTTTAAAAGTGAACAAAATATCTTACGATCTATATTTTCTATTTCACTTTTTTGGGGGTTTAGAAGGCAATGCTTGAAAGTGTTTCACTGTTATTAGTTTAATCAAAGTTTAAATCCTTCCTTCGAAGATTTCAGCCCTCATATCAGCATCCAAGAAAATCTCAATTAGTTTGGGGAGTGGAGGTGTATTCTCTGTAACAGAAAAAATAACCAACTTTCTCAGTGGCTGGCGATGAAGTCCCTCACAGTGGCAAAATGTTTTAACTTTTTTGAACTTTTACATTATCTCATTGACCTTTTGAATTATGATAGAAGTAGAACAATGTATATAAGAAAATATATTTATATTTCTTAATTTTTGTATTATCTTGCTTAATAAATTATTTTTATCAAAAAAAGATATACATTGAACTAACTCATACATAAGTTTTTAAAGTATTGCAATTATAAGTTTTTATTTCAAAATAATGCATTTGGCCTTGTTTTCACCTTAAAAATCGCATTAGATAACAACATTCAGTTCATGCAAGCTTCATTTTGTCTTAA
The DNA here is from genome assembly GCA_035771175.1 of Paratinospora sagittata. Taxonomy (NCBI): domain Eukaryota; kingdom Viridiplantae; phylum Streptophyta; class Magnoliopsida; order Ranunculales; family Menispermaceae; genus Paratinospora; species Paratinospora sagittata. Next base: position 483,596 of record CM069612.1, read on the forward strand.
TTTCTTATTTATTTATTTTATTTTAAAATAATACATTTGGCCATGTTTTCGCCTTAAAATTGCATTAGATAACAACATCACATTCATGTAAGCTTCATTTTGTCTTAATATCTTCTCTCTTTATTTTAAATTAGTTTTATTGAATTAGTTTGATTATTATAACTTTGAATGCTATTAAAGCATTTAAAATATAATCTAAATTACATATTTTCGCACGTGGCCAAACTAGTTATATATTACATTACACACTATAATACCCATGTAAACTTACAAAGATTACAATAAATTAATTACTTGTATAAGATAACAATTTTCAAATTAAACAAAAAAATCATTGTCTTTATATAAATAATATATATTCACATGCAACGTATATTTATATAGTGAATGGCACGTGCGTTGCACTGATAAGATACTTTTTATTATTATTTTTGAACAGTGGGGAAGGAGAAGGGAAAGGAATACGGGAATACAGAAACTTAACCCAACATACTTAACTATAATGAATTACGTCATACGTTCTAAGTTAAATATAATGAATTATCTAAAATGTCACCAATAGTTTTAGATTTAATCAAACTATGAAAACATAATTCAAATAAAAACAACCAAATAAAAAAAAATGGATTAAAATATATAAAAATAATAAAGTTAAATCAACCAAGCAATTAAACTAATAACCACTATAATATTAATTGATTAATATATAATAAACCATGCAAACTAATTTAATAACAAATATTAACTTATAAATTAAAGTATGATATAATAATGTGTATAATAGTTAGACATTACATCATTTATCAAATAATGATATATATATATATATATAATCAAATTAAGCATTTGGCATACGGGTCGAGCCTTTAGACCGGGCTAAGTCTTGATATATAAACCTAAGCCCACCAAATCCGAGTCCGACTATTATTATATGAGTCAAGCCGGCCAATAGAACAGTCGGGCTCGAATCTGGATCAAGTCATTTTTATCGAATTGGGTCAAGGCCTTGGGCCAATTTGTCTCCCTAATTGAATTGAGTTGAGGTGTATAGCGTCACATTTTTAGAATTTATTATGAGCTAGCATCATAATTAGGATTGAGGATTTTTTTTTTTTAAAAGGAAAGAAAGAAAATTGAGGGTTGAAAAGATTTTGAGATTTCAAAAGTCCTAGGTATTATTTCTTAGCATAGCATTATTGGATAGTTTTTACACAATATTTTTTCATGAATTTTTCATATAAATATACGTTAGTGTCTCACATACATACATTATACAATCTTTTTTTTTTCTTTTTTCTAAGGACTTAAAAAATGATTTGTCTCTATCTTTAAGGATATTACATATTAAATGTAGATTTATTTACCTTGCAAATCTGTAAGAGAAAAAAGAAGATGGAAAGAGAAGAAGGGTTAGGGTTTAGGTAAGAAGATGAATGTAAGAATTATGGTGGCGGTGAGTAAGGTTAGTAAATGGTTTGGAGATAAATGGAAAAAGAATTTTATGCAAGGGCATTTTTGACAAATTATAGAAGGGTTTTATAGGAATTATATTTTTTGGTGGGTAAAGATAGTGTTTTAGTGGGGTACAAAAAGAAGCTCCCTTTTGATTTGGGGATAATCGTCGCTAACCAATCAGCTGCCGCATTAGTTTCCCAATAACAATGGGAACAACTCCAGCTCCGGAACAACTCTAACTCTAACTCCAACTCCAACTCCAACTAACCTAATTATCTATTGTAAAGTAGAACCTGTCATTCCAAGGACTTTTACCCGACCTTCCTTCTTTGATCTCAAAAGAACGCAATAGGAGATGATTGCTATGAGCGAGTTCAAGTTTTCCTTTCAAGAGATAGATTTTTGCCTGACCGTTGGAGGATTTCTCAAAGTGGGATCTTGCCTAATTAAGTGAAGTGGAGTTGCAACTCATAAAAGTGATACTCTAACCGTTGAGTCAAGTAGGTCAAGTTGAGTCGAGTCAGAGAGATTAAACAAAGGTAGCTTGCTTCTTTCCTAGACTAATGGTGGCTTATGTAGTGGTCGACCCTCCCACCATCATGCCTCCTTCGTCGAAGAGCCAAGCCAACGTAGGAAGCAAAAAAGCTTGCATGGGGACTAACAAAGAGTTTTGAACCCCCGCCCACCTCTTTGTTAGAGATAAATGAAGGGCTTGGGCATTAGAAGTTTGGAGGTGTGAAATACGGCAACCATAATGCGTCAAGACCAAAACAAAATATTGAGATAGATAGGTAGCCTTTATGGATTGGAGAATCAAAGATGCAAGCAACAAGTTTGGTACTTGATTCTAGGGACTGGTTGAAACGAGAGATTTGGAGATGGGTGGGCATAAAAGAAAATAGATATCTAGGCTATGACTTTTGAGAGCCATCTCAAGAACTTTCTCGTCAAAAAAGTTACTTTTGTATTACTTTTGAATAAAAAAACATTTTTGTACGTACTTATCATGTAAATTTGTTCGTATATATGCAATTAAGATAACTCTATTATTTGTTTAATTGTAAAGTTTTTTTTTTAAGTATTTTTATATTGACAATGTAGAAATCATTTAAATACAAATCATGTCGATCGAAATAAATTAAATAAAAAAGAGGAAAGTTATCAATATCATATCGTCTCGAGGGTGCTCCACGCGTTTAGTGTTGTCACGATGATTGAGACTGCAATATCACGGGTTCCCAACGTATTCTACAATAAAAAAAAAACCCCACTTTCTACTCAATAAAAATTCTCTGCAATTTTCTCGTATTTTTTACCATGTTCACATCCCTTTAATTTATTGGCATTCTAGATAATCAAATATCCTTGATTCTCTCCAATTTGGGATGTGATGAAGATAAGATAACTATCAAATAGTAATTATCTTAAGGTGATTATTAAGGGGTTATCCAATTAAATAACTCAAGATAATAATAATCTGATTTTGATAATATTTATCAAAATCTAAGATCTCCAACTACATGATCAAATTCCAACATCTCCCACTCGCACATGATGTATACGTAGGAGTATAGGGGTCGACCGTGAGAGCATCTGCATTCGGGAGCTCTATACTAGTAACTCATGACGAGCCAGCATAGAGACATCTACCATTTTAAAGAATGTTAGTGCCTCAAAATGCCCTAGATTCATTTATTCACATCTGTTCAAATATTCCCTATCCCTCCAGGGCAATCCTTAAACCTCAAAAAAAAATATAATAGCATATTCTTACTTATATTGCCATCCTAAATGATGTAACATGAGTATCGTGCGATTAAGAATATACTATAGATATGTGATTCTAAAGAATCTTCCTTTCGCCTTTACACCACTAGGTTTAGAATTAATTGTTTTCCCAGTAATGTCCCCTAAAGGTCGAATCACTCATGACCTTGGATGACTTACCAAAGTAGCAAACATTAAGACTTCACTTCATGGTGTAGTCAAAAGTAATGAAGGTCATCCCATTAGTCTCATATAGAAATGGACATATTTGAACTCACATAGTGAGGAAGCAGAGATCTTTCACTCACTTTCAAAATGGTCGACTTACACATGTAATGTAAAATTACATGCTACAGTGGAGTAACTCTTATTCAGAAGATGTATGTTCAACTCAAAACACTGTACGGATTTCTAGTCTAGTCGCATCTATGCGCCTAACTCAAGTTCCTAAGAGCTCGCATATCCAGTTTAATGCACCAATTAAAGGATCTCTTATCCGATTCCAAACAACAGGCTTAATGGATAGTGGGTTAATCCATTATCGGTCTTCAAAAATAGACCTCATCTTAACTCCAATCAAGGTGACATATCATCATAAAATGACCTATTGTTATTCAAAGCAATATTAGTCAAATGTCTCATCTCTGCTCGCTCTACATGAAGCGCCAGAGGCGATTGCTCGTGTCAGTAAGCCAATCATGCTTGTGAACATATTGTTATGTGTGTTGGTGCTAGTAATAATAGATCAAATATAAACAACCATAATAAACAATGAAGAATTTATTAAATGGTCTAATTAAATAAGTCTATTACAAAAAAAAAAATTGATTATATCCTACGTAAACCCAAGGATTTAACATGTGCAAGAAAAATATCTCTAGCGATTGGCTTAGTCAATGGATCAGTCATCATCCTATGCGTAGAAATATGTTGTACGCAGACTTCTCCTTGTGCTATTATGTCTCGAACAAAATTATACTTAATTTATATGTGCTTGGTCTTGCCATGGTATTTGGGATCTCTGGTGTAGGCAATCGCAGCTTGGTTATCACTATAGATAGTGACCAGTTTTGATGCGTTATGAACTACCTATAAATGTTGAAGAAACCGTCGAAGCCAAATAGCATCTTGTACCGCTGCGGAGTAGGCTACAAACTCAGCTTCCATGGTAGATAGAGGAATGCACGTATGCTTCTTGCTACTCCATGATATTTCACCATTGTTCAGCAAGAAAGCATATCCTGAGGTAGATTTGCGCTCATCTGGGTCACCGCCCCAATTAGCATCGAAGTAGCCCAATAAACGCATGTCGGTACTATGATAACATAAGCACAAGTCCATTGTGCCTTTCAAATATCTCAGAATTCTCTTAACTGCCTTCCAATGTGCTTCTCCAGGATTTGCTTGATAATGACTGACTAGACTGACTAAATAACAGATATATATGGTCGATTACACATCATTGCGTACATCAAACTTTCAATAGCACTGGTGTAACGAACTTTTGACATCTTTTGTTTTTCAGAAGGAGTATTAGGACACATATCATGACTAAGGGGTATTCCTTTTGTGATTGGTGTATCTATGGGCTTGCAATTTTGCATGTTGAATCGTTCAAGGATTGTTTTAATATAATGTTCTTGAGACATAGCCAAGATTCTTTTTGAACGATTTTTATGAATTTTCACACCCAGTATGAAGTTTGCCTTACCCATGTCTTTCATGTCGAATGTGGAAGACATCCAATCTTTAATCATGATTATGAATGTCATTTCATTCCCAGAAAGGAGAATATCATCCACATATAAGGACAAAAAGACAAAATGTGTTCCTGAACGTTTAATATAGACACAATGGTCTTCATCGGTCATTGTGAATCCATAGGATGACACAGCCTGATGAAATCTCAAATACCATTGTCTGGATGATTGCTTAAGACCAAATATTGATCGTTTGAGCTTGCAAACCTTGCACTCTTGGTCTTTAGCTACAAACCCCGTAGGTTGTTGCGTATAAATTTCTTCATCCAGTTCACCGTTCAAAAATGTTGTTTTTACATCCATTTGATGTAATTCTAAGTCCAAATATGCAACGATAGCTAAAAGAAGTCGAATAAATACAAATCTCACAACTGGTGAGAATGTTTCCTCATAATCTATTCCTTCTTGCTGGGAATAACCCTTAGCGACTAATTGTGCCTTATACCTCTCAATGGATCCATCTGCTTTGCGTTTGATTTTGAGAAACCATTTGTTCCATATTATTTTTAGCCCAGGTAGAAAATCAACCAAGTCCCAGACATGATAATCTGCATTGACTCCATTTCTTTTGTCATGGCTTTCATCCACTGATCACTAGCATCAAATGAAAGAGCTTCTTGGATTGTTCTTGGCTTACTTTCATCATGTGGAGCTATCATGAAAGCTCTGCCTTCAATCTTAAAATGACGGTGAGGTATGCTTTTACGAGTACTCCTTCGCAACTGATCCTCGGAAACAATAGGGGGTGATTCGACACTCCCACTCGAATAAAACTCATCATGAGCGTCATCATTGATCGCCTCCGTTGGTGCATTAGGATCATTATTTTCTGGATCTAATTCGTACAAGAAAGATCCTTAGTTGCTTCACGTTTGCTAGGAAAGTCATTCTCCTCAAAAGTGGCATCTCTAGATTCGTACTCTGTGAAAAATTGTTCTTCGTTTTCACCTATTAACACATACCCTTTTGAGTGTTTTGAGTATCTGATAAATATGGATTTCTTGCCTCGAGGTCCCAATTTTTCATATTATTGGGATGGTGAGTGTACATACGTTGCTGATCCCCAGGATCTTAAATTACTCAAATCAGGTTTTCTACCCGTCCAGAGCTCATAAGGAGTTGAGGGTACTGATTTAGAAGGAACACGATTAAGAATGTATACCGTAGTCATCAAAGCATCTCCCCAATAAGAAATTGGAAGATTTGCTTGAGACATCATTGATCGAACCATGTCTAACAAAGTTTTGTTTCTTCGTTCTGCAACACCATTTTGTTGCGGGGTGCCTGGGATTGTTAGTTGTCTAGCTATTCCTTTTTCATCACGGAATTCTTTGAATTGATAAGAAAGGTATTCACGACCTCGATCAGTTCGTAACGCTTTAATATGTCTATCAAACTGGTTTTCAACGAGCGATACATATTTCTTCAAGCAGTCCAATGCTTCAGATTTGTGGGATATCAAGTAAATGTATCCAAAGGGTGAAAAGTCATCAATGAAGGTGATGAAATATAGAGCACCATGTCGTGCTCGTACACTCATGGGTCCACAAATATCAGAATGAATCAGCTCCAAATGTTATTCGGCTCTTAAAGCTTGACCAAATGGTTTTCTAGTAGCTTTACCAGCCAAACAATGGATACATATGAGCAAGTCAATTTTTGACAAAGAGCCAAAAAAGCCTTCTCTTGCAAGTTTATTCATTATATCATGCCCAATATGTCCTAATCTAGCATGCCATACATTAACATCCAAAACATTATTTGAAGAAGATGTAATAAGAGAGAAACTACTACCATTTATTAAATTAATGTGATCAGTATCAAAAACAATAAAACCATCAAAAAAACAACCATATCCATAAAATTGAGTTCCTAAGTATAACATTACACTAGTAGCATTGAAATTTAAATTGAAACCTAAATCTAGAAGGATAACTACTGAAACTAAATTTCGTCTGATGTTAGGTGCATAGAGGACATCATGCAGGATTAGGGTCTGACCACCACGCAACACCAGCTTGCAAGTGCCAATCCCTTTAACTTCAACTTAGGTATTGTTTCCTACATAGATCCATCAATCTCCCACTGGAATATGACGATACACTATGAAAGCTCCACGGTATTTCGTCACATGGCATGTTGCTCCTGAGTCAATTATCCACATTGGATGAGATTCAGCAAGCAAACATGTACTGGAAACAAAACATTGAGAAAAAGTAGAATAAATTACCTTTTCTTTTAGTGGTTTAGTGCACTCATGCAAAATGACCAAGGTTACCACAATTGAAGTATTTTATATCCTTTTTGTCCTTCTTGATACCACCACGTATGCCCTTTTCGTGACGGTTATTATTCAGTTTTGTAACCTTTCCATTCGTGGGACCTTGCTTGCCCTTTCTGGTATTTTTCTTGAACTTGTCACAATCCACTGTACGTGATGTCATGATAGGCACGGAACCCCCGGGTATACCCTCAGGAGATACACCCGGCGTCCCATCAGCCTTAAACACAAATCTCAAATACAAATGATCTTATATAACATTCATCCAAACACGATCAACAACAATAAATATTACATCTCCAAAAATACGAAGTATAAAATTCCAAAAGTTCAAATAATATAAAACCATACACATCCCATCTATGTGTTAATTATACATATGTTAGGTGTCGTCATGTACATAATATCAAAATACAAAAGTGTACAACACCTATATCAACAAAATACTGAAAGGAATGCTTCGTAGTCAAGCCTTCCCTTTCCCCTTCCTATTAGAACTTGAAAAATTAAGGATGAGGTGTGAGCTACAACAAGCTCAGTGAATTTCTTCTACAAGTGGCTACATATATGTGCATTTATGTAAAACATGTCAAGATCATTAAAGTGTTTGAAATAACATGAGATAACATGGTGATGAAACAAGATTACATACATGTTAATATAAAACATCATGTCATAACAAGACAATGCATACCATTTAAATAGCATGCAATGTAATCCTACCACCTCCTAGGTAAGAATCAATTTGAGAACATGAGTGCGCAAAACACATGCCTGAACGACCTCTTACCCGTATTCTAATAGGAATTCCAAGGGCACGCCACCGATTTACAATTCTTTCCAAACCCTATTTCAGGTCTATGTGAACCACGGCTGCGCCTACCCTTAAAACCCTCTGTCAGGTCCACAACTGGGGATCTCTCTAGACTTACAAGACTTCCCTAAGAAAATCAAAACTAGAAGACCCAACCAAATTGCTAACTCAATGGAATATGGTCAAATTCATTTCATGAATCAATTAAAACATGCATATGTCATAATATATATATATATATATATATATATATATATATATATATATATCAATTTGAAACAAGTTATATAATACAATATCATGTATATGAAAACCAACAAATAAAGAGAACACTCACACTCGATTGGCTAAGTCTAGCCAATCCAATTTCCAATCTGTAAGTGAGTACTAGTAAGATCACAAATCACCTCACGTACCTCGACTTCTAACTAGCCCACTTGGGTTACTCAAATCAATTAGAATTCCTACATAATACACATGGTTCATACAATACTAAAATCAGCCAAAGTATGCTAATAACCATGTTTAAACCCAATATCAAAGTCAACTAATTATTCTAGAATGGTTAACTCATGAGCCAAATCTTTATTGTCCAATTTAACTCATTAACATCAAATTAAACTATACATAACCCAAATTAAATGTCATAGGTTGATCCCCTTAATCTCAAACACTATAATACAAAGCATCCAATCATATTAGGGGTTAATTTGACTATTCATCAAGTTAATTTCATCAATTGACTAAGTCTTGGTCAAAATTCTCAATTTGGACAATACATAGCCTAAGGTCAAATCAAACTAAATCTTTCAATTTTAACACAAGTCCAAACATTCTAAACCCATAATTCTATCCAATTTGGGTTCAATTAAGCAATCCCCTAGTCAATTTTATCAATTGACTTGATTTGGATCAAAAGCCCTAATTTGATGGAAATCCCCAAATCACATGGAAATTGTCAATTTACATGGCCTAAGCCAAAATTACTCTACAATAGGATTTCCTCTACTCAAGATCAGTAAATTAGAGTGTCATACATCCATATTTATTCATCAATTTCATCTAAATCACAAGAAATTTGAATAGGGAACTAGGTCAAAATTCTTTAGGTCAAGTCTATGAAACCCTTCCAATTTCTTGTTAGAAATTGGGTTTTCACCATTTTTAGAGTCCCTATGCCTTCTAGATTAACATATCCTAATCTCAAAACCTAAGTCCAACATTGGATTTCTTACCTCTCCTTTAAATTTCGGGATCCAAGAGTGGAAAGCACTCATTATATGTTGGTTGAGGTTAGGGAAGGTCATTAGTATGAAAAACAAGCATAAATCAACCTATACATGAAAACCCTAGACCAATAACCATAGAATTTCGGGATTCATAGAAACCCTAGGTTGAAAAATCAGTTTTCATGCATGTGGGAAAGTGATGGAAGGAAGAAAATGAGAAAGAAATGGGAAAAAATGGTTACCTTAGGTGATTCTTGATCATAAATCATCAAAACCCCTCCTTTTTCCTCCCTTTTCTCCTCTCCTCCTTCAAACTCTCTAAGACTCTTTGAAAGTGAAAAAAAATTGAACAAGTGAGTCCAAAAATCGTGGTAGTTGCTTATATAGAAAAAATTTGGGCCCACACTTAATAAATAGAAGAAACAGTTTCCTGCTGAAATTACTTTCACTTAGATACTCAATTTCTTGTAATTGATTATCAATGTAACATCGTAACCAATAAAACTTTTTACGAGTATGATACGAACATTCTGGTAAACTTTCAGCTCAATCCAACGGTGGGATTTCGAGATCGAACCATTTAATCAAAACTGCACAAGAAAATTCTTTAATCCGTGAAACAGTATTTGGAGCCTTATAAATCACAGTATACAACTCCGATCAAGATCTTCACCGTTCATAATCAAGACCTATCAGAGATGAATAAGCTGACAAACTTTCAGCACAATCGGACCACGGATCTAGGAGGTCCAGCCATTGATGTAATCGGTGACAGAAATTTCTTCCTCCATGGAGTGAGCTCCACTGATCCAAAACACCGTTTTCGACACGTTTCGACGTCGAGCGGGTCTTCGATCATTCCAAAACTTCATGCAAAAACACTCGAACCAACGCGCGTCGAGCATCATATACGTATACGTACATGTATACGGGTATTCTAAGGGTCAAAATGATGTCATCCTAAGGTACGGGCGTTACAGAACTGGTGGTACTTCCTTTTATTTGAATCAGTTGATTCAGCAACCAGAGCCTGAGTAGAGGGTTTGGCAGCGTCCAAGCGCTCAGCCTCTAACTCAAAATGCCAAGCAATATCTTCAAATGTTTTGATACCATCATTATGGATCAAAGTGATCTTCATATGCTCCCAATTTTGTGGAAGAGAGCGGACGACAGCATGAATCTGTTGTTCATTCGTGAGAACGTGCCCAATACTGTTCAATTCATGAAACATGTTTGACATTTCACATAGATGTTGTTTCATTGTATGATGTTGTCGTTTAACATCCGTTTCAAACTTGATTGTTAGCTGTCGCAGCTTAGTAGCAGAGGTCATCCCAAACTTCTCTTTAAGGGCAGTCCACATCTCTTAGCAGTCTCATACTGCTCAAACTGGCACATCATGACATATGTCATACCACTTAGTAGAGTGATGCATGTCAGGTTGTTCTTACGTTTCCACTTTTGAAACGCTTCCAAATCTCGCCTATGTTGAGCATTGTTCCCACGTTCAGGTTCAGACATGGTATGGGTTAAGGCTTCAAGAGCCACTTGCTCCTCTAGTATGAACTGGACTCTTTGATGTCAAATGTCAAAGTTGTCCCTGTTCAACTTTTCTCCCTTATTCAAGTCAGCAATAATGTTCTTGGTAATAGAAGTCATAGCTCTAAAATATAGACATTTTAATAGCACATATTAATACTAGCACCCATTAATACACACATTTATGTTTGCCGCAAAATTCTAGTTAAGTTAATGATAAATAATTTTAGAGAATAGGTTCAAAAGGTCACTTTTGTTCACAATCATCACCTATTTCTCTAAATCAAATAACCATTACTTAAACAATTTGCGCAAAACATGTCAATCAATAATATCCTAATAATCATTCGTACAGATGGAAAGAGAATGAAAAAATAAATAAGTTCAGTGTCCACAACAATGTCTAATTCATGTTGCAATTCCATCATTTTAATCATGGAAAAATCAATGGTTAAGATCATATCATGCATACAATTACAGATTTATCAACATGTTGAAGCCATATCAAGAATGTAACCGTACAGATGTAAAGATCTTTGTAAAAAACCATATGTCACAGTTCATGTGTTTTTGAGAAAACATGATCTAATGATTCGAATTTAATAATCAAAATTCAACGGCTCATGTTACATCACAACACATATTTCAGATTTGCGCATTACAACATGAATCTAATAAATGTAATTGTACGGATGTAACGACCGTGCAAAAATATGTCAAGGTACAATTCATGACTTTTGCCAAAAATCACTACAAAGCCTTCATCTTAAGCCATCAAAAAATTGAACGCCTAGATTAACCCATTTTTTTTTAAATACCGGTTCAGTGGACCGGATCGGTTAGGTTGGACCGGCCCAGATCGGTCCAAGCAGATTCGGATCTGGGTCTGGGTCAAGGCCTTATTTGGGCCCGGACCGAGCCTGTTGGGTTCGGCCCTGGTCCAGGCCTGGGTTTGGGCCTGGACCAGCTTTTTTTTTTATTTTATACAATCGGGTCGGATCGACCCGGTTGTCCTGGTGGGTGATGACCCGCGGGGGTCATCTTCCCCACCCGATGGTCTGCAACTGCAGACTGCCATGGTGGTGACGGTGCCACCACGACATTGACCTACCGACGCCGGAAAGATGTCCGGAAGGACCTCCGTCAACCGGTGATCACGCCAATGGGGTATTCCGCCGGAGAACCCGCCGGATTCTTGCGATCGACCGTTTTTTTGTTCTTTTTTCGAATGATTTTCAATCGACTGGTTTTGTGAGAGTGTTGCAATCATTGTGGCACACCTATGGACACGCAAATCGGTCCATTTCGAAGACCTCAGTTCAGAGATCGTATGGGTATGTTCAACGGCTGGTGAGTTTGTCAGATTTCGACGAAAATCCGGCATGAACAGTGTGCGGAAAAAAAACATAATGGTATTTTTATTTATTTTTTAATTAAAAAAAATAACATTGAAATATCAATCAACACGAGAAGACCCATATATGTTCTGATACCAATGTAGAAATCATTCGGATACAAATCATGTCAATCAAAATAAATTAAATAAAAAAGCGGAAACATTACCAATATCGTTTCGAGGGTACTCCACGCACTTAGTGTTGTCACGGTGATTGGGACCACAATATCACAAGTTTTTAACGTATTCCACAATCCAAAAACCCCACTCTCTACTTTCTGCAATTTTCTCGTATTTTTTACCATGTTCGCATCCCCTTAATTTATTGACATTCTAGTTAATTAAATCTCTTTGATTCTCTCCAATTTGGAATGCGGTGGAGATAGGATAACTATCAAATAGTAGTTATCTTAAAGTGATTATTAAGGGGTTATCTAATTAAATAACTCAAGATAATAATAATCTAATTTTAATAATGTTTATCAAAATCTAAGATGTTCAACTACATGATCAAATTCCAACAGACCAAGTACATATATTCATTTGCAATTGCAAGTTAAGATTATATATTATTGTAAATTATTGATAACTTCATTTATGTCATGATTGAAATATAATCAATATGGATTATATACTTTTAATTGTCAAAAAGGGTAAAATTGTTATCCTAAAGTGAAAATACTTTTATAAAAGCACTTTTGATATATTTTACTAAACAGGTTTTAAATAACTCCTCATATTGGGAACTTTTTTCTAGAAGAGTTTTCTCAAAAGTGCTTTGGCCAAACGAGGCCAATACCTTTCATTTATATCACATTAGGTTTTGTGTTTTAAAAGACTCAAGGTGCTCTTCTACCATTGCAAGTGCCCTACCAAGTGTATAAAGTAGGGTCTTTTTTAATTTTAATGTGAAGACTTTAGGAGAGGGAACGCTATTTCGGTTCGAGGTCAGGAATACCACAAGCCTTAAAAAGGGTTTACAGTGATATTTAAATAAATTATCCATTAACGAGAAATGTCTTTCTACTCTAGAAGATAAGGACATCTTGCGTAAAATTTGAACATTTGCCTATAAAGAGTTGAATCTCTGAATAAACTGAGCGAACGGACATTGGCAATTAGTGCCTTTTCCATTCCAACACAAAAGTTAAAATACCCAAGTGGCTTGCCTTCAATGCCTTTATGCCCATATTAGTCCTCGGTTACATCATTTTGACTACCAAATTGAATGGTTCGTTATTTCTTTGTCCTTGAATGATTGAGATAAGCAAGACAAAATAAAAAAATAAAAAAATTGAATATGTTCCAAGAAATATCATATTGAATGGTTGAAATTAGCAAGAAAAAGTCTTTAAGTACGGATGACAATGGCATGTTCTTATAGTACGACACAAGTACGAAATTAATTGAAACGATGCTTCTAAGAAAAGAACGAAACGTTTACGTATTCCACAAACGTTAGCTTTTCTCTTCGTGGCAGTTAACCATAATATTCTTGACTTCATGAAATTATTGAAGTTGGATGTCAAGGAATTCTCATTAAGGTACATTGAACCCTCTTAAAAAAAAAAAAAAAAAAAGGTGCATTGAACCTTTAAATTACTATTTTCCTAGTGATTAAGTTGGTATTTTCATGTGATTGAAAACATAGTAATTTGCATTTTTGGTGTATTTGGGTTTTTTTTTTTTTTGTAATTTGTATATATTTGGTTTTGATTGATCAATTATTTGATTTTTTTAACAATTTGGTTCAAATTGATTTGGATTGAATCCAATTTAACAACTAATATTGATATTGTGTCATAAATAGTTATATCTATTTTTTTTTTAAAACCTGAGTATCCGAACCAACTTATGCACATTTGATTAATCTTAAACAGTGTATGCACCTAACCCACAAAAGGGCACTTTTTGAAACTCTTATACAATCTTTGTTCGGGCTCATACCTTGGAGGGAACACAAGTAGATGAAACTCGAACTCATAATCTCTCAGTTATTTGTCTCTTTACCTAATCATTTAGTCAATAGCTCTTTGGTATTATATTTAAAATTAGAACATAGAAAAAGCCTAAAACTAACTTTATTTTAATTATATTACAAATAGTTAATTATATTTATAATTATTTTGTAAATTCTATCATAAATAGTTATATATATCTTTTCTAATTATATTTATTTATATTTTCATAATCTCATATTCCTTATAATTAAGAACTTTCTTAGCTAGTTCATCTAAGAATTAATTCTCCCTTAGAAAGAAAAACACGTGATTATAAAACTTTTTGATTTCTTAGAGGTTGACAAACAAATGGATATTTAATATGAAGGTTAGTTATTTAACTTTTATATATATATATATAACCATCTTGACTTCATTAATAATTATATACTGGAAATTAAGGTAGACAAACAACTACGCTATATATGTTGAACTGTTGAACTATAAGTACATTTCTAGGAAAGAAGGGGTTAGAAAGAACAAAGTTCAAAATGCAAAAACGTTACATTATTAAATCATGATAGAAACATACAAAGACTTGGAAATGAATAAGAAAGGTTGAATAATTATCAGGGAATTAATCTTTAATTTTGTCCTGATTACTAAGAAATCTCTAGCAGTTAGATAGGTTCATTCGCTAGAAGACGTCTAAGAACCGCAGCCATGCCTTGAACAACAAGTGTGGACATTGAGACCATTGAAACCAAAAAATCGAATCAAACCCATCGATTTTTTGTTTACACATTAGAAAGTAGATTTAAAACAAGCTGATCAACCAAACTTAGAGGAAATATATATAAATAACATTCTTACATAAAAAAAATTTGTAGAATTTTGTTTATGAATATTAATCTTTAATTTTTAACATTTTTTATGTTAAATATGCATCATATTTTAAATTTTAATTTCAATAAGAGTGAATATATATAATATTTTTGAAATGAAATATATTTTTATAGGTAGATTAATATTAATTATATGTTTCATGATTTTTAAACTTACTAATGTAAATCGATCAAACCAAATCGAATAAGGTTGATTGATTGGTTTAGTTTTGATTTTTGAAACATAAAACGTTAAGGTTTAATTCGATTTTGTTTTTTTAGTGAAAATCAAACCGAACTAACCCATATACACTCCTAATTAAGACATGAAGATAATGTACATGTACATATATTCCATATAAAATTTTGAATATTCTAATTAAAAATAAATTTTCAAAATATATATATATGCTAAAGAAAATAGTAAAATATTATGATTAAAAAGGGTAATTAAAAATGAAAGATTTTCATTTAAAGTAAACCCAAAAATAGAAGAAGTGGAGGGAATTAGAGATTTTTAATCTAAAGTTATTATATTAAGTTTATAACTAACTTTAACACCAAACCGGTCGTATGTACTTTCTTTCTTTTTTTTCTTCATTTTTGACTAAGGCATATATGTCCCACTTACAGCTTAGGGTTTAAGAGGTGCCACGAGGACCTTAAGAGAAAATAGTGAAAGAAATAAATAAATAAATACATGGACAATAGAGATGAAAAGACTGCAATTGTCTTATATATATTATTGGTGAGTCCAATGTTTACCATGTCTTCGCCGCGTGTTTGCCATGGGTTTTGATCCACTACTCCTCCTAACCTGCAATTTTTCCCACACCAATTTGAACTAAATAAGCTACACCAAATAACCTGTACCTGCATCAACACTGACTTGGTTCGAATCGCTTAACATTTCTTTTCTTTAAGTGAGGTCATACGTTTTAAACTCCCTTTGTGTATAAAGTGATTTTTTTGATAGGAAACTTTTTCACCTTTGTGAATTTAACTTGAGTCGAATTTAAGTAGATTAGTCTCGTCGTAAAACGGAAAAAGACATCGCCCGAGTGTCACTCAATGATGGACAAAAAAAAAAAAAAAACCTATATCACTTTTGATACTCTTCTTTACTAAATATTGTAATTATACATCTTATTAATTAAATTAAGCCAAAAAAAAATATAAGAAAAGAAATAAAGTAATGTAAAAATTGGTTAGGATAAAATTAGAAATAAAAATAAAAAGTACCTGCTAGAAAATATTGGAAAATTGTTATAATAACCCTTTGGTTAGACATGAGTTGAGAAAATGTATTTTAAGAAGATTTTAAAATTTTCTTATAGTTAATTATTAGTTAGCTACTTATTCATTAAATAACTGTAGTGTCTTCAAATTTAGTATAAAGATATTTCTTTCAAGAGAAATTTTTTTTTATATAGTGAGAAAATAGTGAGAATGAGAAAATCTTTTCTTAGCAATTTGTCAATCAAACACTATAAAATAGAAATTATTATTTTCTCAAAAAAATTACTAAAAAATTTCTATTTTTGTACCTACCAAACATATCTAAAAATTTTAACTTAAAAGAACGTGTTTAGTAGCTAAGAAAATTTTTTTGAAAAAAATGTACTTAAAAAAATCTTTTCATAATTATTCAGTAGTCAGAAATTTTTTTTATCATAATTGACTATTAATTAATTATTCAGTTAAATAACCGTAACTTTTTCAAATTTTAGAGTAAATAAATTTTCTTATAATTTTTTTTTTCTTAAACCCTTAGCTTAAGATTATAGTCAGAAAACCGCGAGCCCAAGAAATTTTTTTATTTTTATTTATTTTTATTTTTTTTTATTTTTGTTAACCAAATACTGAAAAATAAAATTCTCTTTGGAAAAAAGAAAAAAAAAACTACTTTATTATGATAAAAAATTTATTTTCTCGCCTAACAGACAGATGTGTATGAACCCGTCTATGTTAATGGCGTGACAAATTACTAAAGTGACCATGACGTATGAACCAGTCTCTGTTACTAGTAGGCCACCTAATTCAAAATCTATATAGTAGCTCTTGTACGTGGCGGTCAACTTTGATGGGTTTGACCTTTCATTTATGATCTCTTCCAAAAACTTCAAACATCAACCCTACTCGTCCCTTCTTAATATATATACATATATATTCATGAATAAAATAATAATCTCTAATCTCCAAGGCTAGCTCCAATATTAAGATCAATCAACAGGAAGAAGAAGAAGAAGAAGAAGAAGAAGACGATCGACCAAACTTAATACCATAAGTATATTTTAAAAGAAATATATCAACAGATCATGTCGAGGTTTGTTAAAGGAGGCAAAGATCAGGTGAAAGTCACAATCATAGACACCCGATTCATTCAAACTGATGCAAGGAGCTTCAAATCTGTTGTTCAGAGCCTTACTGGTAAAGACTCCACAGTTACATCTACTTCTCCTTTTCCTTTTTCTCCTTCTGTTAATGCTCGAATTAGATCGAACAGAACTGTCGAAGCGTATCCGGTGGCCGGTTCATCACCATTGATGTTGCAGGCAGCTGCTGCTTCTGCTGATGTTCACTTTGAGGAGTTGCAGAGAATGTTATTGGAATTGCCACAGTACAATTCGGGTTCATTCAGCCCACCGCTGGCTGTGGAGGATTATATATAATTACTACAGTTGATGAGGATGATGATGACGATGATGGGTTCATGCATACCCACTTTATGCAGATTTTCAATTTTCTTCCCTGTATTAGCTTGCTGGATTCCAAGCTCGTTTTCTATGGGTTGATCATGAATACCATTCTTTGATTTTTATTTTTTTGCAGTCTATTTTGTATAAAAAAATGTTTTATATTTGGTGGGTGTCAATGTCATTTTCTAATATTAGTACTGAGCTCCTTTAGATGTTTTAGAGATGCGTGTATTTGAGGATACTGCACAATACACACTCGTCCCTAAAATATCTAAAGGAGACTGAATGTCAACGTCAACGTTGACACCAATATACATATAACATTACTGTTTTGGCTAATATATATAACTCTAGTCATTAGATAATACAATGTCTAGTTCATTATATTTTTTAGAGAACATGTTATTTTAATGGAGAATATTATTTTGACTGCAGTAGTTACATTTTTAAGTATAACTATATACTCACAATCATTAGATCATTATGTGTTACACATCTTAAGGTATGTAATAAATATAACATATAATAATCTAATAGTTATGAGTATGTAATTATACTTAAAAATGTAATTACAGTAGTCAAAATAGTATTTTCCTATTTTAATTACCAGAAAGTTCAACTATATTAATGTTATGGTCATTTGGGTCATGGGCACGCATTCATTGCATATATTGATGTATAAGAGGCATATATCTAAGACATGTATATCCTTTTTTTTTAAGACATGTATATCTAATATATTGTCACGACGCCCCTAACGTAGGCTGACGTCATGACCGGCACAGTGTATTATACACTGTACATACTCATATATCGTGTACAATACATTGTCAGCCTCAACGGACATTCACAATAATTCTCAAAAATTTTAGAAATTTTGACAGCATCTCCCCATAAAATGGACAATTCACATTTTTTCCCTGATATATCACAAATCAAATTATATATATATAGTTAATTCATCCACACATCTAGCCATTCTCATTTCATTCATTTATCAAATCATATCATCTCTTCTTTCCACCATGTAATAATGTAATCATGTACATCATCATTAGCATTCCAAAATCCCCTATATTCAGCTATTTTGTATATGCTCACACATCCCATCTAGATGATAATACATATATATATAATGTGTGATATATATATATATATCAAACTAACACAAGTATAATCCATTACTCCAATGCATACGTACGTCAACAAAGTAAAGATCTGGGTCACGAGTCGATCACTCTCTAACTTTCCTTTTTTCCTTTCAACTCTGTACCTGAAATATTGAAGGAATGAAGTGAACAATCAACAGGCTCGGTGAATATATCTCTTGATATGATAATTATATACATTTAGGGAAACATGACATTTGTAACACCCCGTAATTTTAATTAAATACATACGTTGCAGTACGCGTATATCGAGATGTATAATACACATATTTTATATGTATGAGCAAATAAATAAAATTATTAAATAAAGAATATAAGTTTTATTAGTGGAATGAGTTGATTAATTAGATATGTGAATTGGAGTTGAATTAAATTGATTAATAGATGAGAAAGTTGGTTTGTTAACTTGCATGAGGAGCATGGGATAAAATGGGAAAGTTGGTTTGTTAAATGGCATCAGGAGCATGGAATCATTTGTATATATATATATAAATCTTCCTAGTTGCTTCCAACGTGTGACAACTAGAATAAAAAAAAATGAAATAGAAAGGAAGAGAAAGGAGTTGCTGAATGAAAGAGAAAAAACGGACGGACGGAAGGAGAGAAACAGAGAGAAGAAGGAGAAGAAGAAAAAGATAAAACACGGGATTCGCGCCAAATTCGATGTGCCGGTAAGCTATTTTTGCTATTTTCCATCGTAAAATTACTATCTAAGCTAGATATAACCTTTCTAGCGGAGTAATTTTTGTTGTGGGAGCCGTTTTACGGCGTTTTTAAAAAATTGGGGTTTTGACCCAACGTGAATGAAAATCTGCTAGAAAGGTAGAAAAACTTTCTCTGGACTGTCGGGACCCCGAATATGTGGTTAGATTCAATTTCATGATTTTTGGAGACCATTTGACAATTTTAATACAATTTACATCTTTTAGATGAATAGTAAAATAGTGAATAGTGAATAGTAAAAGTTAATAGTGAATAGTAAAAGTTAATAGTGCATAGGGTATAGTAAATAGTAAAAAGTGAATAGTGAATAGTAAAAAGTAAATAGTAAAAAATGAATAGTACTGTGAACAATGATTTGATATTTTAGTAGCTATTGATAGTATAAATGATGATTCTCATGATACTCTATAGGTAATTTCAGTGTTTAATTTGAGGCTTAAGGGCATGGATAAACGCTTTTGAGGAAGCAATGACGTTTATTGTTGCTCGATTTTAGAGGTTGGCTTAGAAATCCTGTGAAACCACTGTGAGTATAGTTTCCTTGATTTGGTTCTTGTATGACATTATACATATATAAAATGCTTGATTGTATGCATGGTATATTTATATATACATTGAGTTTTATGGATCATGCAAACTGATTTTAGCAATTGGAGTTTGTAATGATGAGGTTTTGCGAATCCTCATTGTCATTTCGTTAGGAATTAGACCCGGATGAGGTTTTGTGAGTCCTCATTGTCAGTAGGTCTGTCCTAACAAGGGTTGCGATCATTGAAATGACTGTGAATTGGGTGATAAGAAGCTGTGTCTACCTTGCACGACCATACAAGGGTTAGACCCGCTCTCTTGCCTTGCGGAGGAGGGAGATTGTGCATTATGTTATTGAAAACTCATGCAATGTATGTTGTTGACATGTATGATATATTCGTTGAATGATGCATGTGTTGAATAAGTGTTTGAAATGATTTTAAATGTCATATTTCTCTAAATTATATAATTGTCATCTCAAGAACTATATTCACTGAGTTGTTGTTTGCTCACCCCATTTCCTCCAATATTTCAAGTATTGAGTCGAAGGGAAAAAGAAAAATCCGTGAGTGATAATCACGTGAACCTTCGTCTGGTACGTGTACGTATGCTTGGAGGAAATAGATTATATTTTTGTTATTTTGATATGTATAATTATCACACACGATATATATGTAATATCACCTAGATGGATTGTATGGTAATATTATCTAACGAAATGAGATGATCATAGATATTTATCAGGTGAGACTTTAATTTGTGGAATGAATGAAATGATTATAGAGATCTATATTGGATTTGATTTGTGGTATAAAAAAAAATTACTGTAACTTTTGGGTATTAAGAAGAGACTACGTGAAGGTTGACAGTGTATTGTATACTGTATATGAGTATGTACAATGTATAGTACACTGTGCCGGTCATGACGTCAGCCTACGTGAGGGGCGTCGTGACAACATTTAAAATCATTTAAAACAATCATTAAAGACGTGCATCATTCAACGAATATACCATACATGTCAACAACATAGATTTCATGATTTTTCAAGAAAACAATGTATCTTTTTCAACTAAAACCACAATCTCCCTCAATCTCGTAATGGAAAGGGTACGAACTCTTTATTATGCACCGATAAGAAGTCTACGCTTGGACCTCACATTACTCAATTCACAGTCATTTCAAGGATCTTCAATCCTTGTTAGGACAAGCCTATTGACAATGAGGTTACGCGTAACACTCATCTGGGTCTAATTCCTAACGAAATGACACCAACTTACCTTTGCAAGTCTCACATGCTCTAATGCTATAAAAAAATTATTTATGAATGCAAATTAAAACACAATGCAACAATATATGTATAACATATTTACATTCAAACATTATATATATATATATATATATATATATATAATGTCATACAAGAACCAAATCAAGAAAATATACTCAAAGTACAAGACTTTTCAACTTAAATACAATCACTGTCGCTTTCGAGTCCAGTTCCAATTTAAATCCAACTAACTCAACCTGTCATAACCACTCCATAATTCAATTTCATTTATTCATATCTATTTACATATTTAATTTATCAACACACTTCAAATCACTAATAATAAAGATCAACCTGAAAAATATTATACACATTCTATGAATTTAGATTCCAACTCAATTTAGGACTCATATGCAGTTGAAGAAACTACTATCTCGTTTCTGTGGTCAATCTAGATATTTCCACTAGAAATAACAGTGAAAATAGATTTTCAATTCCTATTTTCACTAATTCTCAGTTTTATTTTTCTACTGGAATATATATCAATTTTATTAAAAATATAGTACATTCTTAAAATTATTATGTCCACATCGACACGTGTAAAATCAGTCATACTACCATTCTACTACCTTCAACAGGTGTTTTACTAAGGTATTGCACGTTCGCGAAGGTCACGAAAGTAAATTTTACTCACCAAAATTATATATTTAGTTACTAAAAATATCAAATCATATCCAAAAATCACAATCTTAGTATTGAAACATCCGGAATTCAGTTCTCTACGATTCTATGATCTCAAACCGAAGTTTCACTGGATTCCAATTCCATTTTATTCATTGAAAATATTCACAATATTGTTCATGCACTGTTCATTAGAAACATGAATAATTTTTACTAAAATTGTCCAACGGTCTCCAAAAATCATGAAATTAGCATCGATGGACTCACAATAGTTTATTCTACCATTCTATAGCCTTAAACTGAAGTTTCATCGGGTTTTAATATGATTCGAAATGTTTCTAATATAAACTCTAACTTCCAACAAACTTCCAACAGCTATAAAAATTCCAAATGAACAAATAAATGAAATATAACTACATATTCGGGGCTCCTACAGTCTAGGGAATGATTTTCAACCTTTCGAACAAATTTTTATTCAAGTTAGGTCAAAACTCCAATTTTGAAAACGCCATAAAACGACTCCCATAGCTAAAATTACTCAGCCAGAATCGTCATACACTAGTTAAAAATCAATTTCAAGACGAAAAATAGCAAAAATAGCTTACCAACAAGTCAGATTTGGCCGCAAATCCATAATTTCCCCTTTTTCTTCTTCCTTCTTCTCCATTCTTCTTTCTTCTCTTTCTCTTCTTTTGTTTTTTTTTTTTTACACGTTGGAGACAGAGAGATTAGAAATGAGAGATGACATGTATATATAAAAAATAATCCTATGCACCTCATCTAACTTAATAAAGCAACTTCCCCATTTTAATATTTAACTTGTATTTATTAAATCATATTATTCATTAATTCATTAAATCATACTACAATCTACATATTTAATTAACCAATCCTATAAATTAATCAATTTAATTCAACTCCATTTTTTAACTTGCATGTAAGCACCCATATAGGATGATCTCATATGTATCATTTTTATTTAATAATTTTATTTATTTACTAATACCCTTTAAATATAAAATGTATTTTTATATATGGATATATTTGCCTTTTATGTATAAAATATGTATATTATATATCTTGATATACGCATTATTTAACGTATGCATTTAATTAAAACTACAGGTTGTTACATGACTACAGTTATATATTTGTATCATACATGTAATTAATTATTTTTGTTGTTAGAATAATGTATATTTTCTTTTTCTGAAACACTATTTGAGACAATAATGATTATTGGGCCTCTTAAAAGTACCTTGTTAGTACTCCATTCAAATATCTGTAATTTTAGTGAAAAGTACTCTATATCTAAGATTATAAACCTTTCTTCCTTCACATTACAGTACATAATTCAAAAAACCTTTCTAGGTTTTAGTGAAAAGTACTTTAAGATAAAAATGATATACTGCAAATGAATTAATTAATTAATTACAAACCTAGAAAAATGATATACTGCAAATGAATAATGAAACAATGGAGTCTTTAAGATAAAAATCAGGAAGTAATTCTTATAATTTAAATATGGGCAAAAGGCCTCTATATATCTAGACCTGACCCGATCATTTAATAATTTTGTCAAATCTTTTAGGTTGGGTTTATATGCCAAATTAAGTTAGGTTGAGTTTAGAAATTTGTAACCCGATTTAGTTTGGGTTAGGTCAACGTTTTATAATTTAACTGAATCAACCTAAAATAATTAATAATAATAGTTAGTACTCTATTCATTATTTTCATTATAGAC
The DNA here is from genome assembly GCA_035771175.1 of Paratinospora sagittata. Lineage (NCBI taxonomy): Eukaryota > Viridiplantae > Streptophyta > Magnoliopsida > Ranunculales > Menispermaceae > Paratinospora > Paratinospora sagittata. Next base: position 507,473 of record CM069612.1, read on the forward strand.
ACTCGGAGTAGATAACCTAAAATATTATAATGTAAATTAATATAATGCAAAACAAAACATCTTGATCAACTATTATAAGTTTGCATGGCAATGCAAAATTGTAATACTCCAAAGAAACTTAGATTGAAGGGCCTTGGAAACAAATAAAGAATGCCCACCGCTGGTGGCCAAATGACATGATTACCCTTACAAAAAAAATAATTTCACAAATGTCATCGAAATACAAATAATGACCCATTTGCCATATTTTACTGTTCAAAAGATGCCTTCCTTTCATATTTTTTTTTAAGGTGAAGGGAATGCGTCTTTTAAAAAGACGTCTTTCCTTCAATTTTTTTTTTTAGTTAAAGGAAAGACGTCTTTTCAAAAGACGCATTCCCTTCACATTTTTCTTTTAAGGTGAAGGGAATGCGTCTTTTCAAAAGAGAAAAGACGCTTTTTCTTCACAATTTTTTTTTTTGCAAGTGTAAGGGAAGCGTCTTTTTAAAAGACGCCTTCCTTTTCCTATTTTTTTTTCAAAGTTCGGGATGGCCAAGAGGGCCGCTGAGCTCAAGTTCTTCGTGGAGGATCCTGAGAATTTTGAAACCTTGTCCGTCGTTTTCAACAGGTTTGTTTCATTTCGTCTTGGAAACTTCGATTGTTTGAGCTCGGTGTTACAATTTATCCCTTTTTTTTTTTTACCGTTTCCAGTGGCTAAATTATCTGGACATTATTTTATGATATCCTGGTTGACGATTAGCATGTACAGGAGTTATTAGTTTTAATTTTCTTAGGGCTTTTAATGATCATTCGTTTTGTTCCTGTATGTATGTGGGTAACGGGGGATTTATTCTGGGAAACGTAGCTGAATGAATCTCAACAATTTATTCATTAATGGTGGGTCTAAATCTGTTGCTACTAAAAAACTGTATGCAGATCCGGTAGATTTGCGAAACTTCAAGGCATCCAATGCGCAATTGCAGGGAAGAACCTGTACATCAGATTCTGCTGCAGCACTGGTGATGCAATGGGAATGAACATGGTTTCGGTTCCTTCAACTTTCCTTAATACAAAAAAAAAAAACATAAATTTAAGGGAAGGCGTCTTCTCTTCAACTAAAAATTTTTTTTTGAAGGGAAGGCGTCTTCCTTTGCACTTGTAAAAAAATAAATTTGTGAAGGAAAGACGTCTTTTCAAAAGACGTTTTTCCTTCACCTTTAAAAAAGATATGAAAGGAAGACGTCTTTTCTTAAAATGCCACTTGGGCGCCAACGTGGCGCTTGTTTAGCGTGCTGACTGTGCAATGAACAGTAAAATATGGTAAATAAGTCATTATTTGTATTTCGATAGTATTTGTGAAATTATTTTTTTTCTTAGGGGTAATCATGTCATTTGGCCCACCGCTGGTTCTAGATGATTATTACTAAGATTGTTGATGATGAGAGTCCATATGTATGCATATCATGCATGCTTATTGCATGTATGCCCACTTTTTAATTTCCAATTTTTTCTTCTATTAGTTAGCTTCTTGGATTCCATTCTTTTGTATGTAGATTGATGAAGATTAATTACTAGTATTCTTTGATTATTTAGCAATGTATTTTGTATATAATATAAAGTCACGTTCATTATATTTGGGTCTTTTCTAAAATACTTAATTAAGCATCATGATTTATTATATCAAACTGAACTTAATTAAGTTTTTTCTTAAATATATGGGAATGCATCGTGATCATTATGTTAAAAATATATGTTATTATTTATGTTATTAATGTATTATCTTTAAAAAAAAGGAGTTTGAAGGTAAATGTATATCTTTTGGAAGGTATTTTAAAAGGGTGTTTTTCAAAAAGATAAAAGAAAAGGTATTTTTAAAAGGGTAATAAGCTACTCAGACATAGGAACATGAGGCAATTAGAAAATATATCTTTGTATTAGAAAATTATTTATATTTTATACTGAATAAGCTTGCAACCATGTATTAGAACAAAGATTCTTTAAACTAAATTTTAATTATACATTAGATTTTAATTAACATTCTTTTATAGAAAAAAAATCTTATTATTATGTTTAATAAATAATAAATAATAACAAATAAAATTTAAAAAAGGGCAAAAAATTTAAGAGGGTACCCTTTGGCTTGTCTAGCTAGTGCCAAATGTAATAGTAAGTTAAAAAAAAAAAAATTAATTCAACATATAATACAAACATTAAACATCATTCTTCCACTTTTACAGTACTAGATTTTGGATTCACAAATATCTAGATTTACAAATGTTTTCTTTCAATTGGCTAAAATTAAAGTAACAAAGACTTCTTTTTCTTTGTATTTTTTTACTATAACTCTCTATGTCTCCCTTAACCTTTTTAGAGATTATTTTGGAGTCTGACAATTACAGAGGTTTTTGGGCATTTCTTTCATAGTGAACAAATACAAATTCAAATTCAAATCCAAAATCAAAATTTTGTTCCTAAACTAGGACTTATACTTATACTTGATTGTCTAACAAAGACTTGTTTGTACCTTAAAAAAAAAAAAATCAAATTTTCTGTTCTCTATAACTGAAAAATAATAATAATAATAATAATAATAATTATTCTTTATAACTGAATAATAATAATAATAATAATAATAATAATAATAATAATAATAGTTAAATATAATAATTATTATTATTGTTAAATATAATAATAATTATTATTGTTAAATATAATTTTATTTTTATTTTTAAGAGGGTCTTGTGTTTCCCACGAATCAAGTAACTCAACCAAGAAGAAGAACAATAGCAGCAGCAGCAACCATGGCTTCAGCAGCGATTCCTTCAACTTTCATAAAAAAGGTTGTTAATTTCGTCTCAAATCCTTCTTTTCATATAGAAATTAACAAAATTTAAAGGTACCCATTTCTAAAAATCCAATCTTTTTTTTTCATCAATTCGTTGTTCATTTGGTGTCTCATCAGGTTGAACTGGGTGGTGGTCTCTCGTGTTTCTCTTCAAGTTCCTTATCAACTCAGAAGTGCAAGAGAAGCAAATCGCGTTCAAAGAAAATAGTTTCAGTCATTGCACCGCCATCGCAGCGCTCTCCTTCAACCACTGGCTCGGTTTGATTTCTAAATTTTGTTCTTTTTTTTTCTTTAATTTCAGATATTTTTTTTTTATGAAAATCTATGTGTTCTGGGGTTTATAATTTCTGTATTTCATTTTTTTTGGGGTTTTTTTTTTTTTAAATTTTTTGGGGAATTTGTTAGGTGAAAACTGCGATGACGATGACAGAGAAGATCATGGCTAGGGCTTCTGAGAGGTCACAATTGGTGCCTGGAGAGAATGTTTGGGTGAATGTTAATGTGTTGATGACCCATGATGTTTGTGGCCCTGGAACTATTGGAATTTTTAAGAAAGAGTTTGGTGAGAATGCAAAGGTATGTGGGATTTTTTTTTTTTTGATTATTTTGTGTTCTTGAGCTGGATTTTGAATTGAAGGATTTTTTAAATGAACTTTGAATTCTTGGGATTCTTTACTAGTTTTTGAACTTAATTGTGAGTTTTGAAGCCAATTTGAGCTTCAAGTTTCAGTTTCAGGATCAAATTTGGAATTGCTAAATCAAAATCAATTAGTAAATTTTGTAGATGTCAAAAAATTCCCTAATTGCCTCAAATTCAGAAGAAGAATGCTAAATGATTTAAGTTTGAGCAATAAAATACTGTGTGTAGGTTTGCAGTTAGGCACATAGTCAACCTCAATAATTTACTATCATTTCTTAATAGCTTAAGCTTTATGAATAACATACATGCTGAAAAAGCAATTCCTTTAAAATTTTTATAATGGGGATGTTTTTCACCAAGGCTGCTGTCCTTACAAAAATTCAGTCCAATTTAAAATTTTAACCTAATAATTTTATTTTTATAAGTTTTAGCAACAAAAATGGATATCTCATAATAGCTAATCTCCTATGCCACTTCTTACAAGGCTATGAATATTGACGTATAATGATTTTTGAAAATGAATTGCTTGTGGAAGAATCCTCCTACAAATGAATTTATTTTTAAATTTTTTTTGCAGGTCAAATGGTCATAAGTCATGAATAAAAGTTCTTTTTTAATAATTATATTTTTCTTAGATTGGCATAAAAAATATTAAAAAGCAGTGATACCTGAAATATATGATATGTAGGATATATATGTTTTTTCTCTTTGAAACAATCATGTGAATCATTATACTTAAATCGTGAATTTTAAGATTCCATTAATAATTTTGGATTTTAAAAGCAGTGGGATCCATCTTAAGGTTTCTATAATTTTTCACCAAGATGAATTGTGAATTGTAAGAATCATAGATCCACTTTGGAATTCTTACAACCATGTCATATTGTCATCAGTTATCATTTATCAGTCATCACCATAATTTTCAAAAAGATAATCATTTCAACTGTGAACCCCTTCTTCAAAAAGGCACTAACATACATTGAACCATGTGGTAATGCCATGAATAGCTGGACTTGATTTAATGTGATTCATTAACATGATTCATTCATTCAATGCCAATCTAACTTTTCCCTTGAAATTTATTTGTAGTGTTTATAAATTATGATATGAAAGCAATAAACTAAGAATTGATAAACTGTAATATATACATACTTGTTTGAAAGTGCTCAAATTGTATTTATATCTTGAAGAGCTACATGTTGTACTTTAGTTATGTATAGCAATCTTCTGTAAATAAGTTAGGGGCATTATACTCATCACTATCCTGTCAAAATGATGTGGATATATTTTTTTTCTTAAAAATAATTCTAAAATTCATGGTATACTAAATATTAGACAAGAAATGAAAGCTAACGTATTGCAAACAAAAATCTCACTTTAAATACCCTATTTGTTACTTAAACACAAGTTTGGTCATCTCTCTTCAAAATGACTCTTTATTTATCCCTTTGAAGGCACTTGGTTTGTTGTCAACTCTATGTCATCCCTAAGGGCTGGACTATGTTTGGGGACTAGCAACTAGTATCTTGTTGCATTTAGAGGCTTAAGTAATTGGAGGTCCCATATTTAAGTGATGCCCATGTTAATTGGTAATGCTTCTGGATGTTGTCTAAATTTTTGGTAATGTTTTCTTTTGCGCTATCCGTTGCTTTGTGTATATAGCTCATTGCTAGTCTTTTCATTTGAATCAATTGATCTCATGTCCTTAAGTAGAGGGACAATATTCCTAATGCAAAATTAATTGTTGCCCAAAATTTGTTATTAGATGAATGATTTGTCTACTTTATTACCTTCAATATTCTTAGCGGGAGGGCGTCTTTGCCATTCTCTTGGGAGTCTTGCGACTTGCTCTTCAAAGTCCAAAACTTGTAATGAAGGATGTGATGGTTAACTTTTTTTTTCGATGAATATTGATGAGAAGATGTAATAGCTAACTTCCTTCAGGTTGCAACTCTCTACCCTTTTGGTTTTCAATTAGGTTAAGAATTTGAATAAAAAGGCATTCATCATACATGGTATATGAGGCTCATGGCATTGTAGGGTCTAGGAAAGGAATGATATATGCATTCTTACCCCCATAATGCTGAGAAGTTGTTTTCAGATTTGAACTTGTGATGCCACACATCTCGAGGATTTGTGTTCAAAGGACAGAGGTTTGCACCAACCTAACACAAGCCAATATCGAACTAAGAAATCCTCCTCAAGGCAACCTCCGCCTCATCAAAATCTGAGGGGTAGATGTTGGACCATGAGGTTAGTATCACCAAACTGCCCAAGACATAGCTAAATGCGGTGAGATTCAACTCAAAACTGTCTTAGTTGCTAAATTCATATCAACAACTTTACAGGAAAATTCGCAAATATTGTTATCTCGATAGGTATATCATCCATTAAGCTACACTCAAGCACTGCCACGAGGAAGATTCGTAAAGACTGTTAGCTCAATAGTTAATTACATGCTATGTCAAGCTAACAATACTCAATAAGGATGGAAGTAAGTCAGGTCTATGGTACCAACCTGACCAGCATAGAACAGGGCAACAACTGTCAGATATGCGTATAGACCACTCCCCAACATATGGTGAGATGCCACATGTCTTACCAATTACCGAATGGACCTTCTAATATAGATACCCCTTAGATTCCCCCCAAAAAGGGTAAGTCATTAATGATACATTAAATACACACCTTGTCTTTATTGTTTAGAAAGAGCTAAGCTTAGCTTGGCTCTGGCTTAAGCATCAGAGGTCTTAGGACTGTTCAAAGGTCTTGAGTTCTCGAGTGGCAGCACAGTTGTAGATCACCAGTTGCAGTTAGCTCATCCTCATTAATTGGTGTTGGTCAAATCTTATATAAAAAAGTTGTACTTGAGGTGAGACATCAATGAGAAAGAGTGAAAAATGGATTTGCGGCGATATGCAAACAGATAAAATGAACTTATAGCTATACAACAAGAGTAAACGGTTAACTATGTAAATGGATAAAGTATGGAATAGGTTGGTGTATGATAATGTATGCACTTGAAAAAAAAAAAGGGAAAAAAAAAAGGTTAATTTGACAAGTATGGAAAGTATCTAAGGTGAATCTCTCTCTTTCTCTCTCTCTCTCTTTCAGTAATATTGATGTATGTAACTTTTTCTTTCTGGATGATGACCCTAGGTTCCTTAAAATTTTGAAATAGTGAAATATGGCAAAACATATCTTTCACTTCCTTTTTGATAAGGATTGAAGCTTAGGATTTAATAAGGGAAAGTTGATTGAGAAGGTTTGCTGGTAAAGAAATGAGACCAAAGAGCAAGGAGTATATTTTTAAGGAATGACACGGTGCACGTTGGAGATTTGGAGATACAAGAAGGATGAGAGGAAGGCTATATTGGCTTGTGCAAGCAAAGAAATGAGTGTCCTATACCATACAGAAAATATGATTTCAAATAGAGTTGGCAAGTAGAATGAAAATTTTGTGGTCAACACAAGGTTCCTGGGATAAGACCTTGTGTTGTGGTTGTAGCTATTCATGTTGAAACTTGCCACCACTTCCACTGCGTGCAAATTAAGGGGCTGTTTGGTTTGAGATCCAAAAACAGTTTTGGAAAATAAAATTTTTAAAAACAACTTTTTTGGTTTTGTGGTTTACAAAACACTGAAAACAACTTTTTGTTGTTTTCTTGTTTCCTTCACAAATTTTTAGATTTGATTGAAAACTTGTTTTTGAATTTTTTTGATAACATCGAACATGATTTCGAGAAATCTTTGTTTTCTTGAAAACAAAAAACAGTTTTCAGATTCCAAACCAAACAGGGCCTAACTTTTCTGTGGCAAAGATGAACTGTAACATCAACCATAGAATACACCCTTTTTATATTGTTTTCGATGTTTTGTTTCTTCCTGTTCCTTTCCTAAATATATCTAGGTACCCTTTTTTATGCTTATGCAATTTACATCATTGACTTGAAATGTAAGGTATGGGATCGTGAAAAGGTTGTTATTATACCTGATCACTACATATTCACAAGTGATGAACGTGCAAATCGCAATGTGGATATCTTGAGGGATTTTTGCATGGAGCAAAATATCAAGTATTTCTATGATATCAAGGATCTTGGTAATTTCAAGGTATGGTTCTCTTATCTAATTTGTCTTTGTTGTTTCTTGTTTATTTTTCCATCTTGGGTAAATTTGAAATGTCAAGTTTGTTTGCTATAATGCAGGCCAACCCAGATTATAAAGGTGTATGTCATATTGCTTTGGCCCAAGAAGGTCATTGCAGGCCTGGAGAGGTGCTTCTCTCTCTCTCTCTCTCTCTCTCTCTCTCTCTCTCTCTCTCTCTCTCTCTCTCTCTCTCTCTCTCTCTCTCTCTCTCTCTCTCGCTTCTCTCTCTTTCATATATTTTAGGATATCATCTATTTCCTGCAGTCATTGCTTGAGCCCTTTCAACCTATTTGCAGGTCCTGCTGGGTACAGATTCCCACACATGCAATGCTGGAGCATTTGGCCAATTTGCTACTGGAATTGGCAATACTGATGCGGGTTTTGTAATGGGTGCTGGAAAGTTGCTTCTTAAGGCTAGTGAATGAATACTTTTTGGTGTCCCCAGTATTATATTTACTTGAAAATGTTCTTTTTTTTTTCAATTGTACTGTGACATTTTGTTTTAATGGTATGGGTATGCATATTTTAGTCTCTTTTATGTCTTTGGTCTGGTTTTTTAACGTTGGCATGGTCTTCTTCCCATATATACTTAAAAATATATATTTTCCACATTTTCATCCACGTATGGGACCTTAATTTTTTTTAGAATTTCAACCTTTGCCACATGTCTAAATATAATATAATGTAATTATTTAAACCCAACAAGATGGGCTGTCTAGATGCCAAGTTTTTGATGAGGCGTTTGCTGTTTCCTGGTTTTCTTATCTGTTTTAGAAGCTGAAGTCGTAGCTTAAGGTCTGCAGGATGTATCACACAATGTCCTTAAAGAGGGTATGTCGAGAGTTGGTGACAGCTGATAACTTATGCAGATTGAATCGTTTTTCAATATTTTAAAAGATTGTAAAATATTGATGCATAATAGAGTCCCAACTTTCAACAAGCCATTGAGAATCAGTGAGAATTCCATATCAAAGGTTGATTGCTTAAATGCCACATTTTACAAACCTGATATCAAATTGGTTTTTAGTGAAAAATGAAAGTTAGTACTAGATTTAGATGATACCACCAAACTAAATCCTATTCAATAGGTTACAGATCAATGAGTGAATTTTCAAGTTTTTTTTTTTTTTTTTACGACAAGAAACAAAAATGTATTAAGTATAAAATCTGTACAAAAAATACACCGGTTCAAAACTGGAATAAATCAAACAAGGATGGTCAAAATAGCATTCTAGTCCCTCAACCAATCCCCTAATGGATAGCCTGTAGAGAGCTTACTAGCACTAACCCAAAGGGAAGCTAAAAAGAAAGAGCTATCCCACACAACCCTAATATCAATTTCCTTATTCTCAAACATACAATTGTTTCTCTCTTTACTACCGCAAAAACAACAATACGCCAGTAATCCCTCAACCGTTTGGGGAGAATATTGTCATCCAGGAAAAGCCCATAATGATGTGCTATTGGATAGACCAACCCACTGAAGTAAAATCTCCCATCTTCACCACACCCCTTTAGAGAAATCACACTCTAGAAATAAATGATGGTTGGACTCCGCATCTCTTTTGCACAAACAACAACAATTGGGAGAGAGGGACCAACTCTTGAAACGCCTTTGTAGAATATCCGCACAATTCAACTTGTCATGAGCAATTGTCCATCCTAAAAATTTGACCTTTGAACTAACACGAGCTTGCCAGATAAAATCATGTGGGAAAATGTTTAAATATGGAGAAAGGTCATTTTGAGAGCAAAGATTTAACATAAATGATTTGGAGGAGAACTCTCCCGAGGGTTCTAATGGCAAGCTAGGAAATCCGATCACTCTCATTAGAGAGCTGAACCTCCTCAAGAATATCAAGAAGGGAGGAAAGTTCAAGACATTCCCGATCAGAGGGATCCCTTCTAAGGTGAAGACACTAAGAAGGCCTATCTCCCCCTCCACTTAGTGGGGTGGTGATGAGAACACAAATAGGATGATTATGCATGGTTGACAATCTATAAATATGGGGAGAAAGAACACAAAAACTGGAAGTGCCAAGCCAGGCGTCCTCCCAAAATTTAATCAAGGCACCATTACCCACTTTAAGGCGCGCAATGGAAGAAAAGTTCGAATAAAGGGAGTGTATGAACTCCCAAGGGCTACAATAGGTGGCTTTGGGAGACACACTAGCATCTCTAGAATTCTGATGAAACCCATGATGACTCACAACCACCCTCACCCACAAGGAGCCCTTCTCCTTGAGAAATCTCCATAACCACTTCCCTGCCAAGGCCCTGTTCCTAAGCTTCAAATTACCAATACCCAAGCCTCCTTGATCCATCCTTCTGCACGCCACACTCCATCTTACCAAACAACTCCCACCCCCTATTTCCTCGCCTTTCCACAAAAAAATTCTCATTAACCTTTCAATCCTCCAAGACACCAATTTTGGAATTTTGAACATAGATAGAAATTACGTGGGAATGACATCCAACACACTCTTGATTAAGGTGAGTCGCCCACCTTTAGAAAGAAAACTTCTCCTCCATCCATCAAGTCTCCTTGAGACAGTATTGATGACTGGCTCCCAAAATGACATAGACAAAGGGTTACCCCCAAGAGGTAAAACAAGATATGTTAAGGGCCATTGACCAACCGAACAATCACGCAAAGAAGCCACCTCCATCACTCGAGACTCAGACATACAAATCCGAACAATTTGACACTTATCAAGGTTCAATTTCATCCCCGTAATCCAACAGAAACCTTGAATGACCCTAAGCGTAGCAAGAAGACTAGACCCATTATCTCAACCAAAAAAATGCAATCATCAGAAAATTGGAGGTGAGACTTATCCATCTATTAAACCTTTCACAATGAGTGAATTTTCAAGTTCAACCCATACATTTTTATATGTCAAGTTTATGAATAAGAAATCTGGACTAATGCTTGATTTCTTTATCATTATAGACAATTTTCACCATATCATTTAATATATGCAAGGACTTTGAATGTGAATTCTATATATGTTTCCTTAGTTTTGTAATTGTTATGGCATTAGCAGTTGTTTCTTATTTTGGCTTACTGATTTTTTCATTGTTTGATTTGATATCTGGGCGGAGCTGTATGAAAAGATAGGGTTTAGGAAGAGAGGGAGAGAGAAAAAAGGGTGTTATAGTGATGACTAAAATTGCGTCTTGGTATGTTAGATCTTTCAGTGTAGAGTGAAATGGGTGATTTTTATGGTTGTGCTTGCAATCCTTTGTATATATCAAAGTAATTGCCACAATAGGCTTTGGAGTCTACTACAAAAGATTTTATAGAAGTCATCCACATTGTAAGCAAGAAGAAAGTAAACTCAAGCAACAATTGCATGACAATTAAACCACTGCCTTGGGCAGCTTGTACCAAAGAGATTAGAGCTTGGTTGGCCTAAATTCATCTATGAGTATATGGAGTATAAGACGATACTTAGGAACTTCCCTAAGTATAAAGTTCACATGGTTTAAATTTGTGAATTAGGTCCTTGGTTTCGTCTGAACTTGAAAAAAGGGATGAATTTGTAAATTTTAGAACATTTTGATGAATATCAAAGCAGTTTTCAAGTAAGAAACCAAACATTGGTTATGGGAATATAGGAAAAGTTTTTTTTTTTTTTTGGTAAGATTAAAAGTTTACTAGTTTTGTCATTTCTGTATTAATAGCACACAAATTTCCTATTTATGGTAAAATTTCTTCATTTCTGTTCTTGATAAATTCTTTTTTTATAAGATTACAAATTTACTAGTTTTGTCATTTCAGTATTACTGTTTCTAATAGCACACAATTTTCCTGTTTATATTAAAAATTTTCATTTCTAGTTTTGATATTTTTTTTTTTTGGAAAGAAACAGAGAAATCACTGTTTTTGATAAATTTGGGATATAATATATTGATCGAGGGCTGAAATCTTAAAGTGTGTTTAGTCCCTATCTTTGCTTATTTGGTTCATGATTTACAAGCTCTAAGGGTACTGAGAACCTTACAGTAATCCTTGGATATTTGAGTTATTACCGAATAATATTTGAGTTGTTCTAGGTTGATTGATTGGCACTTTTATGATCAGCTTCTTATTGGTATGATTGCATATCTGTAGGTAAAACTATATTTAGTTTCTATATATATATATATATATATATTTTCCTCTTTTGAGCTTTGTTTATTGATCACATTAAAATTGTCCCTACTCCATAACAAAATCATAACATTATTCAGAATTTCTTATCGAATGAATCTTTGATAATTCATCCAATCATAGCCTAACACTAATCTCTATTTTTATCAGTAAGATCTTATCTTCAAAAATCTTTGGCCAATTTGTTTTATGCATAACCCTGGTTGCATTTCATCATTTTATAGCTAGCTTCCAATTATATTAGTTTATGCACCTCAAGTTGTCTATAAGAAAGGAAGAATATTTTTTAGTTTTTGTGGAAGAAAATGTTGATCAAGGTGACTGATACATGAAGTAGATCAGCGGAAATCTGCATAAGGAAATTAAACATCATTCTGGAAGATGTTCAGTACACGGTAGTCCGGTGATGCTTCAAAGCAATTGTGTTTTAGTAAAAATGTATGTTAGCCATAGGCTGCTGAGTCTAAGGAAGGTTGAGTCGTGATTTCCATAATTCCAATGCTGCCTGCCAAGGTGAGTAGAGACCAATCGTCGTGGGACAAAGAGAAAATGTGCATTTTCGACTTTGGTGGATTAGAAAACAAGCTTTGGTTTTTGTGGGCATGGTGCTCTAGGGTTCTTTTTTTTTTTTCTGGAAAAAAGCACAAAATACCGTATATATATTCCTAACCATACAAGAACCTGGTTGCTCAACTGTCAAATTTGAACTTTCCTGTGCTTAAAATTTCAAACATCCCAAGCTTGTTTGAAACAGGTGTTAGACAATTTATGTTTGGTTCAAGCTAAGTTCTGGGAGTTGCTTTGGTTGGACAAAATATTGCTACATTCAATCAGAAGATCTCACAAACTACATGGATAAGAGCCTGCTTGGTTACCTAAAATCTATCTGTTCAGGGTCTGTCCCATATTTGGCCTTCTTGGTATTTGTAGACACCAAGAAGCCTGGAGGGAAAGCTGGAGAATCTATTATTTGAGTATGCCTGAAATGGAAGATCTCACAAATCATACTAGTCAATTAGAACACAAATACGGACCAAAAAACAAATGCCAAAAAAATGAGACTCAAACCTAATGTTTAATGTTAATAGTAGTGATGGTGATGCAATTGCTATTTAAATGTTATATTTTTTCTGATATGTTACATATTTACGTACTTTCTTTACTTGTTACTGATTCTTTTCATCAGCTTGTCGCAAATTTTTATGTATCTGACTTGCAGGTACCCCCAACTTTGAGATTTGTAATGGATGGAGAAATGCCCAATTATTTGCTAGCCAAGGATTTGATCTTACAAGTAAGTTCTGTTCTGTTTATTGTTTGTTTCTTGAAATCTTACAATTTGCGATCATAAAGTAAAAACCCTTATTTCTTCATTCTTCAGAATGAATGAAAATCTTAGAATTTTTAATTCCTATTTTGTAATAGTTATTGCCATTACTTTCTATTTGTTTCATTACTTAGATGTCATCATGCAGATCATTGGTGAAATTACTGTGGCTGGTGCTACGTACAAGTCCATGGAGTTTGTTGGTTCAACTGTTGAAAGTTTAACTGTGAGTAAAATTAAAGACACACTTGGTTTTTTTTTTTTTTCTCCATGAAAAGACACGCCTGTTTGCTATTACCATTTGAGAGCAGAAAGATTTCTTTTTCATGAACCTCTATCAATTTTTTAAATTTAATTTTTTTTTTTTTCTTGTTATCTCCCATAAAGATGGAAGAAAGGATGACGTTATGCAACATGGTTGTTGAAGCTGGAGGAAAAAACGGTGTTGTCCCTCCTGACAGTACTACTTATAAGTACCTTGAGGTTAGTGCTACAGGTTATAGAACTAGTTTGCATCATGATTTATATACTTGAGTTGATATTATTTGTTGTCCTTGCAATATAATTTTCAATATAAATTTGTAAATTTCATACAATTATGCTATCTTTTGTGAATCTATGGCTTATGTTATCATTTTTATGATATTTTGATACAGGGTAAGACATCGGTGGACTTTGAGCCAATGTATAGTGATCAAAATGCAAGGTAATTGAAGTTGGAATTTAGATATATAATTTTATGATTTGCTGTTAATTGTTTTGGATCTTTCTCTCTTCATTTATAAATATTAGTTACCTCTTTATCAGCACTAAGTTGCCTCCTTTAAAGAAACTTTGAGGCTTGGGGGAAGAGATAGGAGTCTCAAGAACACTTCAACTTCTGTTGGTGTTGTAAGGCGTTAAGGCAATGCCTAGGCCAGTCGCCGCATCCGGATGAAGGGATGCCGTAATGCCATATAACCCTATGAGTAAATAATTAATTAGTTTTACACATACAATTCAATTCATATATACAAAATTAGGTACACATTCCTCAATATGGAAGTCGAATCTTGTGAAAAAAAGAAAACTGTATTTTACATTCTTCAATTTCATGTCCACAAAATTAAAAAGCAAAGAACATATAATAAATAAGACAACTTCGCATATAGTGACAATGTAGTGATTTTAAGTGTGATGTTTGTGTAATACTTGTGACAAAAAAAAAAATTGTAGCAATATAACAAAATAAAATATAAAAAGATAATTTTATACTGGACATATATGTATAATACTAGAACTAAGAGTTATGTGAATGTTTAACCTTCACAATCACACACATATGGCAATATAAACGAAAAGAACCTTAGGTTTCATATATTTGCATCAACCACCTAAAACTTTTAAAAAAATTTAAAAGAGCATCATTACCTGCCTTAAGTGTGGTCTAAAACACTATTTTTAATTGTTCACTATTGTATAAATGTATATAATATGTTTATATGTGTGTGTGTTCATTGAATGCGAGCTTGGCCCTTGCTATAAAGAGTTAACTCCACAATGTACTAATAGACTATGTTACCTGAACTTGGGTATGGTTGTTGGATGTAGGTACATATCTAGATGTCAGACTTGCTCATTCTCTAATTATGGGATATGGGGACTCGAATAAAAAGTGTTTAAAATTAGGATCTAGGTACATGGACTTGGTTATGTTCATTACTAAATACTAAGCCAATATTCTATCTTCTTTTTTCTTTTTTGGTTTTTTACTCTTTTCATTCGTTTATTATCCTTTTTTCCTCATTGAAGTGAATTGCCACCTATTAGTCACTCTTTTCAATTTTATGATCTGCACTTCTTTTCTTGATACTTGATAGGACTCGAGGTGTTATTGCAATGTTAAAACCTCTCTCTTGTGGATGTTGATTTCATATGAGTGGCTTGGTTGATTTAAGGGCTTTGATCTAAAATCTTGACTGAAAACCTATCACTTAGAATTAACATGGGCATGACAGTTAATACAATTGCACAAACAGTAACACACTTAGTTTTAGAATGAAAACTCCTTGTCCTCCTCATCTTTGTACCTGTATTGTATCAAACAGATTTATTCTATTGCAACAGTTTAGTCGTTTGATGAGTTCTTGTCTTGGCTTCCAGTTTTCTCTCAGAGTACAAATTTGATGTCTCCAAACTAGAGCCGGTGGTAGCAAAGGTGAGAAATCTATTTAGTAGCATCACGATGTATTATCATGTTCAGTAAATAATTCTGTTGCAGAACCAAGTTGGTTCTTTTACTTTACTGTTTTTGCCACAAGCATTTCTTGCACAGACTAGTAATTTTTTCTTATCTCTATCTCATATGCTAATAAACTTCTTTAAAAAATATTTGCAGCCCCATTCTCCTGATAATCGTGCTTTGGCAAGAGAATGCAAAGATGTCAAAATAGATAGAGTCTATATAGGCTCCTGCACTGGTGGAAAAACTGAGGATTTTATGGCCGCAGCCAAAGTTTTTCTAGCTTCAGTAAGGAGTTGGCTATCTCATACTTCTCTGGATTTTTGGTTATTTTACTGTGCTATTAATAATTATCCAGACAATACTGCTAGAAATAATTCTGTCTTGATAAATGTTGTCATGTAGACATGACTATTTATTTCATTTATCCAGCGCTAATGCTCATATTTCCTTATTTCATAAGTTCTAGAACATTGATTCATGTGTTTTGATGCCCAAATATAGGAAGTTATGATACATATTTTTGTGATGCTTATGGTTTTTCTGATGAGTTAGCTTATTATTTTATGTTATCTTATGAGGTTCCATATGAGTCACAAAATGATCATATGATAAATGATTGAATTGAATTAAAAACAAAGGGGGTGTACCCGGTGCATAAGGCTCTTGCCATTGTGGGGTGTGATTGATATGTTTGTTTGATTGTCCTGTCCAATGCTCCTTTTCATGTTTGTCTTGTCTTTTAATGAAAGATCTATTTGATTTGTCCTGCAACCTAGGAGGAACAGAGGAAGGATGTTCATGCAAAGCTTCTTTGATATATTGGATATAAAGTTTTTCCTTTATAATGTGTATGAAAGTTTTATTATATTGCTTTTGTAGTCCTATTTACCAAGACAACAAAAGAAGCTACCCTTTATTTATTTATTTTTCTGTAAAGTCAATATACTAGCTAGTAGAACTAGAATGTTTGATAAATAAAAATGCTAAGGCTTTGAAAATTTATAATATCCCGATGGATGTGTAAGAAGACAACTTTGCAGTTATCAAAACTTTTTAATAAAATTAATCAACTAAAAGAGCATTTGATGAGTGGAGGAGTAGTGTATTACTTTTAAAAATAAATATTCAGAGTTTTGTAAATTATCAACGTACCGAAATGAAACTGTTGGAGAGAATGATTAAAAGTTGAAATTATAATATTGAAAATTAATTTGGATTTATGCTTAAGAAATCATTGGAGGAGCTATTTATTTACTAAAGAGACTAATGGAAGCTATCTATGTACTAATAATACTAGTGCAGAGGTATACATAGATGAAGAAAGACTTTCATATGATTTTTATTGATTTAGAAAATGCCTGAATGGAATACCTAGATATACAATATTGTGGCTTTAGAGAAAAGAAAGGGCTTGTAAATAGTTACATTGAATTGATAATGGGTACAAGATAACAACAAAAAGCAACGGTTGGAGAAATTAGTGAATTCTCAATTATTGTCAGTTTCAATCAAGGATCAAACTTAAGTCACTATCTTTTTGCATTGTTGATGAACGAGTTTATTAAACAAGTACTACCATCTCCTAATGCAATTGCAAAGTGACAACCATTGTGTAATTAGAGATAAAATGAGAAAAAAAATCGATGAAGATGGTTTGGATTGTGATATAACAAGAAAGCTGACCTTTGATAAAGCAAAGTGAATGAAGTAAATTCAGGTAGCCAACTCCATGGTTCATAAAAGGCTTTGTTTAGTTGTAGAGATGGATATTCTGCATTCAGATAGGTATTTATTATATTGCATATGTATCATATATTGTTTTGGTATCAGGTTCTTATACGGCCGTGCTTTACTGTTTACGCTATCTATAGCTGGTGTACTCCATTTTAATGAACTTGCATTATGGAACAGCTTAGTTGTTCTTACACACTTCTTTTCTAATTTTCTTTTCCAACTTTGGCAATGGCTATCTTTTCTTACGCATCTTGTAACTAGTATTAATTGCGATGTTTTGGACTGATGCTAAGTGCTACAACGAGGCTATTGTTACTTTGTTCCTTATGTTTTTCCTTTCTCTTCTTGCTTCTGGCTATTGAAGATAAAAATAACATATACTGTGCAAATATTTAGTGTAACTATGTAGTACTCTTTGAATTTGTCAATCTTTCGTAAAACTCCATCTTTGTTGCCTTTACGTTTCTTTTTTCTTGTCTGAAATATAAATTGTGCTCGTGTCTTACGCAGGGCAAAAAGGTCAAAGTACCAACTTTTCTTGTTCCTGCTACCCAAAAGGTTGCTTAATACGTTATCATTCGCCCTTTGTTTTTTTTTTTTTATTCTGAGCTAGAATTTTATGATTGACTTTATTTACCCGGTTCTTTCTTTCCAAATTTCAGGTATGGATTGATGTATACAGCATTCCAGTTCCAGGATCTGGTGGCAAAACTTGTTCGCAGATATTTGAAGAAGCGGGTTGTGACACACCTGCAAGTCCCAATTGTGGAGCTTGTTTAGGAGGTCCTAGAGATACATACGCACGAATGAATGAACCTCAGGTAAGTTATCTTACGTATATATGGAGCCCAAGGAATATTGTTTCTTCTCTTACCTATATATGAAATCCCACAAATATTTTTCTATCAAATATCATAACTTGCATGTATCCCAGCATATAACAATATTTAGATATAACTGCAACTCTGCAAGCACGCTAGCCTCGGATTTTGCTATTGAATCAAAGCAATGACCTTATTTAAGTGTCCAATGGTGGGCATTAAATCAATGCATAAAAAGCTGTACAATTTTAGATCAGCTTCTGTTGATTAAAGTAAGTTGAAAACCTAAAGGAATGGTGTTGCCAATCCCAACATTTGGAGTAATAAGGGATTACCTAGTGCATAAGGCTGTCGTCATTGCAGGATCTGGGTTACATTTGAGACGTCATTCTTGGACTCAAACCCACGACCTGACCATGACTTTCTGGTCACAATGGAGCAACCCCAACCATTATACTAAAGCCTACCCTTCAATGTTTGAGATAATGCGAAGATAATTTTGAAAGTTTAATAAATTTGTTTTGCTGTTATAATGTGATGGATTTGAAAATAATCCACATAACTGCTATGATAAGCTGAATAGCCCTATGTCAAAAACACGAGTAACAACTCGTAAAGGAAACTTTTTCTCTTGTGATTTCTCTTCAAGTTACCGGAAAATCCATGGAAGGGCTCTAAACATGTTAGCACAAGTGGATTCACCACAAACCATTATAGAAATTTGAGTTCTTGGATTCTTGCAGAGTTCAAACTTTTCTTGTGAGTAGAGCACGTGACTTCTAATTTTCATGCTACATTGCATAGTAGTAGTATTAAATCTTCCATTTTTTCTAAAACCATATATATGTTGTGGTTAATTGTTTCATACAACTTGCTGGTTTTTCAGGTGTGCGTCTCGACAACAAACAGGAACTTCCCCGGCAGAATGGGACACAAAGAAGGTCAGATATACCTGGCTTCTCCATACACAGCGGCAGCATCTGCTTTGACGGGTTTTGTCACTGACCCGCGAGAATTCTTGCAGTAATTATCAAAGATAATTCACTTGCTGCGAGAATTTTTGACGTAAATTTTGGTTTTGTGGACGTAATTAAGAGAAGGTTTTTGGGTGTATTGTATGGTGATTATGCTAATATTGGCAATAGGATTGGATGAGTTATGGCAAAGAACTAAATAAAATGTTGTAATTAAGGAGTGCAGATTCTCACATATGGAGAGCATGTTAGACTACTTATCCCTCCTTTTTGTTTATTACTGAGGTTTTGAAGATGAGTTTGAACTTGGGAATTAAATTTGAGCATGATATGAAGCAGTCCCACTTGACCATTTTATTTTTCTTTTGTTATCCATATTGACCAGTCGTTTGATCTTTGTCATGACACCATCCTTTAAAATTTGCATCCCCCCCTGCAAAACAAATAGATTCAAGGAGAGAGAGGAATTGGACCCCTTGATCGAGCTATCAACCACTAGGCCATCTCTCCGAAAGAGAATCTTTCTTTTGTTTTTTTTTGCATTACCCCCAATAGAACATGGCCATATGAGTTGAGACCATCACTATTTGTAGAAACATTTTGGGTTTGAATCTATATTTTGATCTATCTATCTATATATTCCTTATATATAGATAGTTGTCATGAGGCGGGCCTTGGAAAGTTTTAATTTAAGGAGTAGGAACTTGCAGATCCTCCAGACGTAGAGCGCGTAGCGCTTTGAACCCAAAAACATTACCCACAATAAACATATTAGTAACGAAACCTTCTTCAAAAAGGTCTACGGGATAAGTTACATAACAAATATATTGATTTTCTTCCCCAGCGGGCTCAATGTCGTAGCATCGTCCTTTGTAACAATCAAGACTGGTAAGTCCATCGGTTCACACAATTGTCCATGTACCCATAGAAGATTCGGTAGCTACCGGTTCCCACAATTGTCCATGTACCTATAGAAGATTCGGTAGCTACCGCAGCCCCCGCTTCTTCAGGCGGAACTCTAGGTTGAGGAGTTATTCAGAATGCTGCTAACGTATCAGTATCTTTGGGTACATCGTCGGGAGTACAATAAGTCAATTTGTAATCTTTGACACGAGCTTTGAATCCAACACTTGCTTTATTCTCTGTTTGTGGTGACAAAAGTCCCTCCCTACAACTCATGAATTAAGAATTCTCACAACGACAAAGTCTACTCGACATGGATTAAGTGTTAATGAAACATTTCACAAGAATCTTTCAAAAAATTATCAACTAATATTATCAATTAATCAGAATGTTTTTCAAACAAATTGAAATGATTGAAGTTTTATTATTTGGCATCATCCTGGGTCTAATTCCTATTACTTTGGCTGGATTATTCCTAACTACATATTTACAATACAGACGCGGTGATCAACTGAAACTTTAATTTGAATTAAGTAACATCACTTTTTTTTTTTATTGACCTCCCGCAGATTAAAAAAAGGAGGTAAAATCTTGGTTCGCCCCCCTCAATAAAATAAGAAACGTTATAGAAATTATGGTATCATGTTCATTATATGTGAATGATTTGGAGAAAATTGAGGTAAGGTATAGTGGCTGTTATTGCCAATGATTTGGAGTAAATCGATTTAGGCACAAAACTAATGAATTAAACTTGTCTTGAGGAGAAAATCTCCCTTTTTTCTTTTTATGGTAATCCTTTGGAAGTTGTCCCCTAGACTAATTTATGTGCACCATAAAGACTATTCCACTTGGATCGGGCACCACTAAAGAAATATGAGACATTAGACTTTATATAGCCTTTGGGATAGTTTTTTGAAAGTGTTTTTGTTCTAAAAGCACTTCTTGAAAATGTTTGACACACTTGTTTCTAACAAAATTATGGTGGAAAAAAAAATTTCTGCTTTTAGAAGAAGCTGCAAGGGACCAACTTTTTTCAAAAGCGCTTTTTCCATAAGCGTTTTTCGAAAAAGTGCTTTTGCAAAAGCTCTCCTAAACGGGGTCATAGTGTGTTAGTGTCCTCACACATTGTGACACAAGGGCTTCACTTTAGATAAAGGTTGCGCCACCTTATCCATATAGTGAAGACAAAAGTTTACTCTCGAGACTTGAACTCAGACTTGGTGACAAACAATCCTACAATGCTTCATAACTCATTTAAAACTTTACTAAATTATCAAGTATAATTATTCGCGGGCAACTATTAATGTCTTTTTGAATTATTACTTGTCAACGTTAATTGGCTTGGTTTGGAAATCCTTATTTGATTTAGATAGTCGAGGAAGGGTGGGATGTCCATAAATGTAGGATTGTAAGGAAGGTTTAGGAGAATTATACATACACACACGTACATAGCTTTTAGGGGTGTTCATCATGATCGATCAAACTGAAAAATAGAACCAAACAAATGTAATAAGTTCAGTTTTGTTTGGTTTTTTCATAGTTCAGTTCGATTTTCGATTTTGGGTTTTAAAAAATCGATAAGTTCGGTTCAAGTTTCAATTTACACATTAAAAAACCGAAGTTAACCCGAACTAAATTGTAGAGAATGGTAATATAGTCAGTTCTCTATAACCCTAACGATTTGAACCGTAAGAGAAAAAAATTGCCATTGTTATTGAATATAATTAATAATGTATTTTGTTTTTTAATTTTAATGATAGAATTATATATTATATTCTTAGAAGGATTGAATGTATTTTAAAAAAGGTAAAATTGTAAAATTGACATATATAACCCGATCAACCCAAACCAAACCAAACTAAACAAGTTCGGTTCGGTTTCGATTTTTGGTAAAAATTAAATCGAACCAAGTTTTGCACACCCCAAGTTTTGGCTCCAGGAGTTAGTTTAGTTTAATCAGTCACTTTCTGCAATGTTTTCAAGAAAACCTATACCATAAGGTCTGCTCATATAATACTTAAGAACATGACTATTGCCCGTTAGAATATATAATTGGACAAAATTGAACAACATTGTATGTTTTTTCTCACTATTAATTTTATAAGAAGTCGTACCTGATGTTCTTTAGATTTATTATCAGTTGACATATTACCAATTAAGGGTAACTATAAATAAATGAAGAGTAAACTAATAAGGACAAAGATAATTAATTAAAAACAATAGTACTAATATATGAAGAGATATATTACTTGTAATATCATAAACTTAGTTCTTGAATAGAGTGAGGAAAGTAGATTAAATGTAGTCGTCCTTATATAGTTAAGAAAATATTTTATTAAGTTAACTTTTTCATTAGATTAAAAGTCAATATATATATACCTCATTAGATTTAATAATCAAATGGTTTAAATAAAATATCATGTTGTTTAATTGGCAATCCTCTACGTGATATTTCATTATCTACAAAATTAAATTTAACTTTTTTTATCTTTACTATAAACGATTCTCTTTCTTCTTTTCTACATACGAACATAAATCAAACGATCTTAAAAAAAAAAAAAAAAAATCTCTCCTCTGTGAGAGCCTCTCCTCTCTTTTGTGAGAGCCTTTCCTCTCCTCTATGAGAGCCTGTAACAATGGAAGATACCACGGATCTAGAGCGCTAGCAATCTTTCAAATTATTAGAATCTGAAGGGGATGTAACAAAAATCAATGGCGAGATGATGAAGGAAGGGAGTAAGCTGCTAACATGGTATATTGCAGGAAAACTTCTCTCAACCAAGCAAGTAATCAAAGAAGTATTCAAAATGTTGTTAGCAAAATGTGGAAACCTTCAAGAGGGCTAGATATAACCTGCCTTGGAGGGAATAATTTTCTGTTTAAGTTCTATCATGAAGTCGATTTAAACAAGGTCATCAGAAGTGGACCATGGAGTTACGATCGAAAAGCCATACTGCTGGAGCAATGCAGTGGACTACAGGCGCCAAGTTCATAAAGTTTCTCAAAAATTAATTTTTGGATTCAATACCATAATTTACCACTGATATGCATGACTAGACGGATTGGAATAATGCTGGGAAAAAAGATTGGTAAAATGCTGGATATTGACACCACAGTAGACGATGACTGTTGGGGACGGTTCTTGAGAGTGAAAGTTGCGGTTGATCCAAGCCAACCGCTGATCAGAGGATTTAAAGTGTCTTTAGATGATCAAGGTAATGATCTATGGGTTGTGTAAGAGAGACACATTAACAGAGCCACCTCAGGACCACTTCTAGAAGAATCTCAGTAGAATCATCTCCCATATGCATTTGTTACAGTTGGTTAAGCATTGGAATCTGAGTTCGTTACTCTCTATCTCACAGCACATTCTGCCCAAGCGTCTGTTATTCTTTATTTACTTATATGATGCCAAGTGTAAAATAATCCAATAGTTGTAATTACTCTTCTATTTCTATATAAGAATCATTGTAGCTACTTGCTCGTTTGAGCAGTCATTATTGAAGAAACTCCTCCATTAGTTTTTCCAATATGGTATCAGAGCCCATCAGCCTACGCCATGTCTATAACTTCTTCAAACACTGCTCCAACTCCTTCTTCAACAATGGTCAGTACCCAAAACACTGTTATCCCTCCTTTTGGAAACTCACTTAGCCAAAACATGACGATCAAGTTAGATCGCAACAATTTCCTTCTCTGGAAACCTCTTGTGCTACCAGTGGTTCGGGGCTATAAACTTGAAGGATATTTCCTTAGAACCAAACCTTGTCCTCTTCCAATCATTGAGGCTACCGACGCCATCAATCCAGAATTTGAAGAATGGATGAGCAGGGATCAATTGCGTCTTGGATGGCTTCTCAACTCCCTTACCGAATCAGTTGCATCTCAAATAATTAGACACAACACCTTCCAATCCGCTTGGAAAGCCATTAAAGAACTTTGTGGGGCTCACAATAGGACACGCATTCAGATCTGTCGCACATGCATACAAACTACAAGGAAAGGCACCTAGACAATGGTTCAATACCTCAACACCATGAAAGAGTTTGCCGACAGCTTGGCCGCAGCTGGGTGTCCATTCTCTACTCCTGATCTGATTTCGTGCACACTTGCTGGTTTGGATGCTGACTTTCTTCCCATTACCACTCTTCTCCAAGAGAAACCTGAGTTGTTCTGGTCTGAAATGCAAACTTCCTTACTCAGCTTTGAAACAAAGCTGCAACAACTCAACAACATTGCAACTATGAGCAACCTCACCATTAACACTTCACCATCTGCTAATACCGTATTCAACAAGTCCGGTGCCACTCATGGCAAGTCATCAACATCGTCTTACTCTCAACCCAACCCTCAGAAGAATCCTCATCCTCAATCTGGTCCACCTTGATCACACAATGGTTCTTACCGGGGCGGAGGTCGTTCAAGAGGCCGCAGTGGTCGACATGGTAATTCCAACAGACCAACTTGCCAGATATGTGACAAGTTTGGTCACTCTGCCATGGTGTGTTACTACAGAAGTGACACCAACTATATGGGGTCTTCTCCACAGTAGCAGCCTTTACCAAGTGCCTTCGTTCCATCACCTGAATCTATCTCCGATGCATCCTGGTATGCCGACAGTGGAACAACCAATCACCTCACCTCTGATCCTTCACAACTCTGCAACAGATCGAAAACATTCAAGTAACCAATCTCTCATGGTGGGTAATGGCCAATCTCTCTCAATATCTCACATTGGTCAATCCATTTCACCTTCCTTACATCCTGCATTACATTTCTCTAATACTCCGTGTTTCCTCAATCAAGAAAAACTTAGTGTCTCTCAACTCACTATTGGCAATCATGTTTTTCTTGAATTTCACTCTGATCATTAACTAGTGAAGGATGCTCGAACCAAAGCTGTGTTACTCCACAGGAATCTTAAGAACAACCTCTACCAAATATCAGCCAACAAGCCTTCCTCACAGTTGGGCGTGCTCCAACCATCTTCTCCTCTTTCAAACGCTTCAACTTCAGCTTACGTATTTGGCATATGAGACTTTCATCCAGCCCTGAGTCAAGTCCTTAGAGTCTCTAATAAATCCATCAAATGTAATAAAACTCATGTGTGTTTTGCATGTCAACATGGAAAATCACATGCTCTTCCATTTCAATCTTCTTCTTCTCGTGCTACTGATTTACTTGCTTTAATTCACACCGACTTATGGGGCCCAGCCCCTGTTCCATCTCAAAAAGGTTTTAAATATTATATGCACTTTGTTGATGATTTTTCTAGATTCACATGGATCTATCCTCTTAAAGCCAATCCAAGGCCTTATCTACATTCATTACCTTCAAGAAATTGGTGGAAAATGTGTTCTCCAAATCCATCAAGTGCATTCAGTCCGACTGTGGGGGGGAATATAGACCTTTCAC
Source organism: Paratinospora sagittata (assembly GCA_035771175.1). NCBI lineage: Eukaryota > Viridiplantae > Streptophyta > Magnoliopsida > Ranunculales > Menispermaceae > Paratinospora > Paratinospora sagittata. Next base: position 532,640 of record CM069612.1, read on the forward strand.
TAAATTTCTCTCCCAACATGGTACACCTTCCAACACTCATGTCCACACACTCACGAACAACGCGGGAGTGCCGAACATAAACATCGACATATAATAGAGATGTGTCTCACATTGTTAGCTCAGGCCAAGCTACCTCTCTCACTCTGGTGGGAAGTTTCTCACACAGCTGCGTTTCTTATCAATATACTTCCTTCACTAGTGTTGAACGATCAATCCCCTTATCAGATCGTCTATCACAACTCACCTGATTACTCCATTCTCAAGGTGTTTGGGTGTGCATGCTTCCCGTGTCTTCGTCCATATAACCCTCACAAGTTTCAATTTTGATCACACAAGTGCATCTTCATGGGTTACAACTTTTCTTACAGAGGTTACATTTGTCTCAGCCCCACGGGTCGCATCTACATCACACGACATGTCATATTTGATGAAAATGATTTTCCTTAGACCTCCATCTTCAACCTCTCCCTCTAATCCCCACACCTGGATAACTCTTTCAGGCCCTACTAACACACCACCCACACCCCCAATAACCCCCCCAATTGCAGCTCCCTCTTCTCTTAGTCTTGCCCTCTCTCCTTCCCACCAAACACTTCACCAACTATCCCACAACAACCACCTCCCACAACACCCTTAACTCTTTCCTCTCATCCTATGGTCACAAGGGCAAAGAGTGGGATCTTTAAACCCAAATTACACTCTACTGTATTAACTAATGACGATGTCTCCAGTGCATCTCATGAGGTACCTCGATCCGTAAAGGATGTTGTACAGTCGCCCACTTGGTAAAATGCTATGAAGCAAGAGTATGAGGCACTCATGCAGAACAACACCTGGTCTTTAATTCCACCAAGTTCCAATCAAAACTTGGTTGGCAACAAGTGGGTCTTCAAAATCAAGCGCAACTCTAATGGCTCAATACACAAACACAAAACACGTTTTGTCGCCAAGGGATTTCATCAAGTCCCTGACATCGATTTCTCATAGACTTATAGCCCAGTTATCAAGCATCAACTGTTCGAGTTATTCTCACCCTATCTGCCACTTACAATTGGACAATTCGCCAATTAGACATCAACAATGCATTTCTCCATGGTTATCTACAAGAGACAGTTCTCATGCCATAGTCAGAAGGTTTCATTGATCCAACCAAGCCACATCATGTTTGCAAGCTCAATCTCACTCTCTATGGACTGAAAGAAGTGCCATGAGCCTGGTTTGAGAGGCTCGCACCATTTTGCATTCTTGGTACTTTCGTAACTCTCATGCTGACTCTTCTTTGTTCATCAAGAAGGAAGGTTCCCAAGTCACTTACATCCTCGTGTATGTTGATGATATTCTTGTTACTGGCAACTCCACCTCCACTGTTCAACATTATAGAACAGCTCTTCATTGTCTGTTTGCCTTGAAGGATCTTGGGGAATTCCACTACTTTCAAGGCATGGAGGTTCGACGCGACTCCTCAGGATTGTATCTCTCTCAGTCAGCATCCATCAAATCACTGCTATAGCTGGCTGGTGTGCCATCTCTCAAACCAGCTAACACCCCTTGTGCAGTTGGCAAACCAATTTCTCCGGTAGCTAGTGCACCCTTCACAGATGTTACTCTATACAAAAGCCTTATTGGTGGCCTTTAATACCTCACATACACCCGTCCAGATATATCGTTTGCAGTAAACCGTCTCAGCCAATTTCAGAAGAGTCTTACATTGCATCTCTGGCAAGCCCTCAAACGTGTTCTCAGATATGTATCGTGTGACGTCCCAAAAATTATTTCATCTAGCCCATTACCCAATTATATTTTTGCCCAAACTCTATGTGTTTGCCTTGATATGTTTGGTGTTTGTTTGATGGTTGTTTAATGTTTGTATATTTGATGCTTGATAATATATATAAATATGTGCATTATAAATTGTATATGAGTAATATTAAATTAAAGTATAATGCATGTTTTATTATTTATGCATGGGCCCATTAAAGCATGAATTGATATGGGTTATGATTGATTGAATAAAAGGATAAATGAGAATGAAAATTTGGTGTATTAAATGGATTGGACATTTAAAATACATGGAAGCATGAGATTGGTTAAAATACATGTGGTTGGTATGGGTAGTATGAGACCAACACATGTCAAGTTGGTGCATGAGAATGGACAAATGTCTCATGCCCCATTTCTCTTCTCCAACACATGTCAAGTTGGTGCATGAGACCAGCACATGTCAAGTTGGTGCATGAGAATGGACAAGTGTCCCATGCCCCGTATTTCTTCTCCAACACATGTCAAGTTGGTGCATGAAAATGGGCAAGTGTCCCATGCCCCATTTCTCCTCTCTAACACATGTCAAGTTAGTGCATAAGAGTGGACAAGTGTCCCATGCCCTACTTCTCTTCTCCAAGGAAGTCTTAGAGAGTGAGATGAGTAGAGGGAAAGGAAAAAAGAAGAGAAAAGAAAGAAAAAGAGAGAGAAAAGAAGAAGAGAAAGAAAGAGGAAGTTGCTTCGAGGGAAATCTCAGCAACGTTTTCATCAAAGTGTTGGATCTTAGTGTTATATGGTTAGATTGAGCTCAAACTTTGTCAGAAAGTTCATATCTTATAAGTATTCATTCTGCTCGGTGGAGATCTTGATTGGAGCTTGCGTTTGAAAGATATAACCTCCCAAACAAAGGTGGTCGGAAAGTCTGGATTTCTCGCGCAGTTTAGATCAAACTAATAGATCTCCTAAATCTACCGTTGGATGGATATGATATTTGAGAAGGTGGTTCACAACTAATTGTTCAGCATTATGAATTGTTCAGATGTTGGTGGTTCGAGTATTTTGTGTGATATAGTCATCTGAGTTTAACTATCTGCAGCAGGAAAGGAGAAATTGTCTGATTAAAGACTTGTTCATCAAAGAGCCTTATCTTTTCGGTCCACCGTTAGATTGAGCTGATTTTTGGACAGAAGGTTTTCCTCTTAACATACTTCAATCTGTACGGTTGATTTTGTAATTAAATATTTTTGTTGGTAGATTGATACATCTGAACAGAATATTAAATGGAAAATTTGTAGGGTTGTTTGTACTAGACCTAAATTTAGAATATGAACTTAGACCTTTCCAAATAGCTTGCATGTCAACTATGTTGACCTAGTTGCCATTGTTGATGAAACCATGATGCAAAATCAGTGATATACATGGCTGAACATTGTGACCTAGTGTAAATAGGCAATATGGCCTAAGTATGGAAAATTTCATATTTTAGGGCTTTTGATGCTTTTGGCCTATAATCATTGAATTGATGCAATTTATGTCCAATTAAGCATGATTAGGGTTGATTATGCTAATGATTTGGTGGTTGTGACCATATCATGAGTTAGGCCTACTTGTAATCAAATGACCCAATTTGGGCATGTTTATGCCTAAGGAATTGAAACTCAGTATTTTTAAATATTAAATGGTTTATGAATGAGAACTATGCATTAGAGGCCTAAGTAATGTGATTTGAGTTGAATGATGGGATTAGATGGGATTTAGGCCTATTGTCTATATGTGGGCTGATTTAGGGTTAATGTGTAATGTCTATGTGATTGAGCATAGAAATTGATGTATGGTAGGATATTGATGAATGTTTTACGATCTTGATTGAGTTGATTCGGTTTGGTGGCTGTGTGTGGTTAGATACTCTCGCGAGGCTTGGTTGTGAGTAGATTTCATTTATGATTATATCTTTTATCTCATCATATCACTTATATGTATTGTATATTGAAAGCATGAATGTGTCCTAACATTTTGAATGATGCATTGATTTGAGAAAACCTTATGACTTTGGTTGGGCCCATCTATCTGGCTAATAGGGAGACTTAACCTTGTCATAGGAGGGTTTTAAAAAAGAAATATTTGGGGATGAGAACGGTACGGTGAAATAGACTTGCACTAGTAACCCCAAATCAACATTATTGGGGATGAGAACGGTACGGTGAAATAAATGTGCACTAGTAACCCCAATGCATGTGGAATGTGGATCCAAATTGATAAGCTTTTACTTGCATCGAACTTATTATAAATGCTTGATATCTATATGTTCTGAGCTTTTAATCATGCTACACATTGACATGCATACATGATATTTATTGATGAGTATTGATAGCATATTTGAATTCTATTCACTGGGCACCGTTGGCTCACCCTCATTTTCCTCTTTCAGGTCCTTCTGTCCCGAATAAGGGAAACAGAGTAGTCAGATCTTGAGGGCCTTGCCGGTGAGAGAATTCAATGCCTCGATGTGAGTTAAGAGACATTTTGATTGAACTGTGTTTTAAATTATGATGTATTATATTTTGGACTATGTAATTATAACACTTACCACATTGTAGTATGGGTGAGTTGGGACTTGTTAGATAGACCATGTGGGCATATGACGATTTTTTTTGTACCCATAGTTTTGGAATTTATGTGTATGTCCATTTTGATGGACTGTAGGGATTATGGCTTTATTTATGGTTCATTTTTATGGATTATCTCTTGTCTTGGATGAATAATACGGTTGGTAGTTTTGTTTAGTACCTTTTGATATTATGTTGTTGCTTGAGATAAGGCTCGTAGGGTCTCAACCACCTTACGGGGTTGAGGAGTGGTTGGAGATGCCTACGTCGGGCGTTCTGCCCCGGCATTCCGCACTCCATTCCTTGCGGGGTTGGTGGTCCTGTGTGCGGGGTCGCCACATATCGGGTACTTGTAAGCTGGGCTTATACATCAAAATTGGTTATCGTCTCACTCTCACTGGCTTCTCTGATGCAGACTGGGCATCTTCCCTTGAGGATCGAAAATCCATTGCTGGTTATTGCGTTTATTTTGGTGATACCTTAGTTTCGTGGCAATCCAAAAAGCAACATGTCGTTGCCCGTTCCAACATAGAATCTGAGTATCGAGCTCTGGCTCAGGTAGCTTCCGAAATTACTTGGCTGCAATCTCTCCTCAAAGACATTCACTTCCCGTCTTTGGCATGTCCAATTGTGTGGTGCGACTAACATGAGTGTCAACGCCCTTGCAGCCAACCCTGTTTTTCATGCTCGTACCAAACATATCAAAATTGATATTCACTTTGTCCGTGACAAAGTTCTGCACCGCCAACTGGAAGTTCGATACGTGCCCTCTTGCGATCAGGTTGTTGATTGTCTCACCAAGCCCATGTCTTCCTCACGGCTGTCCTTCATGTAAACAAACTTGGAGTAGTCTCACTACCCCTACGTTTGCGGGGGGGGGGGGGGGGGGATGTAAGAAAGACACATTAACAGAGCCACCTTAGGACCACTTCTAGAAGAATCTCAGTAGAATCATCTTCTATATGCGTTTGTTACAGTTGGTTAAGCATTAGAATTTGAGTTCGTTACTCTCTGTCTCACAGCACATGCTGCTCAGGCGTCTATTATTCTTGGTTGTAATTACTCTTCTCTTTCTATATAAGGATCATTGTAGCCTCTTGCTCGTTTGAGCAGTCATTAATGAAGAAACTCCTCCATTAGTTTTTCCAATAGGTTGACATAAAATATGAGAGATTAACATATTGTCAAGAACACAATTGGAGAAATAATTTTTCTGTTATTTCATTCACAGTACGTTGTTACAATATATAAGATACACAAAGAGCTTTACAAGGAAAGTCAATAATATCTCTCCAGATTAATAGGAGACATTATAGGTGATATACTATAATTATGGATATCAATCCCATAATTATAGTAATCATATCAATTATGGATATCTCTCCAGATTTAGGAGATATTATAGGTGATATACTATAATTATGGATATCAATCCCATAATTATAGTAATCATATCAATTACCACTTAATTCTATCACCCCTTCTCAAGTTGGTGCATGGATATCGCACATGCCTAACTTGCATAGAGAATTATCAAACATATGGCTGGCCACGGCTTTGGTAAGAACATCGGCCAGTTGTTCTTCAGACTTCACAAATGGGAATGTAATGATCCCTGCATCAATTTTCTCCTTAATGAAATGTCTATCAATCTCAATGTGTTTTGTCCGATCATGTTGGACTGGATTGTGAGCAATCGCAATAGCTGAAGTGTTATCACAATACAATTTCATTACTTCCTTTGAACCTGCCCTCAAATCCTTTAGCACGTTTCTCAACCAGAGTAACTCACACACTCCATATGCCATGCCTCTATACTCTGCTTCTGCACTTGACCTTGCTACAACAGGTTGTTTTTTACTCCTCCACGTCACTAGGTTTCCTCCCACAAAAGTAAAATATCCTGATGTAGATCTTCTGTCATCAGCTGAACCAGCCCAATCTGCATCAGTGTAACCTTCTACTCTCATATGATTATTTTTGGTGAAGAGCAAAACTTTACCTGGGGCAGATTTCAAATATCTTAATATGCGATCTACAACATCCATGTGAGGTTTACGAGGATCATGCATAAATTGGCTCACAACCGACACTGCATAAGCAATATCTGGCCTCGTGTGAGACAAATAAATTAATTTTCCCACAAGTCTCTGGTATCTTCCCTTATCAATAGGAGGTGCATTCGAACAGTAGAACAATTTATGATTTTGTTCCATAGGGGTACTTGTAGGCTTACATCCGAGAGTACCTGTCTCAATTAACAGGTCAAGAATGTATTTACGCTGAGATAAGAAGATACCATTATTTGATCGGGCTACCTCAATACCAAGAAAATACTTCAAGTCACCAAGTTGTTTCATTTCAAACTCTGAAGCTAAGCGTCGTTGCAAACTCTCAATTTCATCTTGATCATCACCCGTTACTACCATATCATCTACATAGATAATCAAAGCAGTAATTTTTCCCTTTCTGTGCTTTAGGAATAATGTATGATCGGAGTTGCTTTGTCTATAACCAAAGCTCTTCATGGACTTGGTGAATCTCCCAAACCATGCTCTTGGAGATTGCTTTAACCCATATAACGCCTTCTTTAGATTGCACACCATAATAGTATTTGAGTATTCCTCTACACCTGTGGGAGGATCCATATATACTTCTTCTACAAGGTCTCCATGTAAAAATGCGTTTTTTACATCGAATTGAAGAAGCGGCCAATCTCGGTTAGCTGCCAAAGATAAGAGCACTCTTACTGTATTAAGCTTGGCAACAGGTGCAAAAATGTCTTGATAGTCAACCCCATATGATTGCGTATACCCTTTTGCGACCAACCGAGCTTTGTACCTTTCAATGGTACCATCTGCCTTATGTTTAATTGCAAACACCCATCGACATCCCACAATTCTTTTCCCTTTAGGTAGAGGTACGAGTTCCCAAGTGAGATTCTTTTTAAGCGCTGCCATTTCTTCTGCCATGGCTTGAGTCCATCTAGGATCTGCTAAAGCTTCCTGCATTTTACTAGGAATAGAGACAGATGATAACTGCAGCACATAAGAGGCATATGACTCAGACAATCTTTTGGAAGACACATGATTACTTATGGGATATTTAGCTTTGGATTTAGGATCGGGTTCATACAAAAGTGGTGGTATACCACGGTTAGATCGGACTGGAAAGCGGGATTGAGGTAGTTGAGGTTCATGATTAGCTTGGAATTCAACAACAGCATTATCAAGAACAGTAGTATTTATATGAGGATTTATGGGTACCTTTGAGATTGTCTCTGTAGAAGAAGATTGAGGCAGTGATTGTGCTTCATGTTGAGGCAAGATTGTACTATCCTGAATAGAGCTCGAATCATGCTTATCTGGGTCTATAGCACTGGTTTCATTGTCCTCGGGTATAGCACTGGTTTAATCATCCAGTAGTTCCAGTGATTCATTTTCCTCGGGTATAGCATTGACTTCATTGTCCTCCTGTGCCCGATACAAAAATTGGATTTCCTCATGATTCAGTACTTCGTGTTGATGCACCCCCGGAAGTGAGGAATCAATATTCGGTAATTGATAAAAGAGTTCATGTTCATGGAAAACAACATCCATTGAAACATAAAACCTCTGTGAAGATGGATCAAAACATTTGTAGCCCTTCTGATTGATTCCATAACCCACGAAAACACACCTGGACGCACGAGACTCAAGCTTAGTTCTTTGATGTGGATGTAGGTGGACATACACCACACTCCCAAAAATTTTTGGAGCTAAATGTACTATGGGTGGCAGGGTGCAATGATCAGATAAAGCATCCAATGGTCGTCTGAAAGTAAGGACACTGGATGGTGTTCGATTAATCAAGTACACTGCCGAATACAATGCCTCACCCCACAAGTAAGAGGGAACATGGCCCCCAATCAAGAGTGACCGAGTGACCTCCAATAACTGTCTATTTTTGCGCTCTGCAACACCATTCTGTTGAGGAGAATAAGGACATGTCGTTTGATGAATAATCCCTATTGATTGCATGAATGTGGACAACTTTTGCTTGAAATATTCCCCCCCATTATCTGAACGCAGAACTTTGATTGGAATGCCAAACTGTGTAGTCACCATTTGATGGAATAATTGAAAAATGGAGCAAACATCACTCTTGCGTTTCAACTGATAAACCCAAGTCATTCGAGTGCAATCATCAACGAATGTAACAAACCACCGCATTCCATTAGGAGTTGGAATTGGTGCCGGTCCCCAAACATCGGAATGAACTAATGTAAAAGGGAAAGTTGCTTTATTATCACTCAAATGAAAAGTAGTGCGATGACTTTTCGCCATTGTGCAAGTTTCACAAATAAAATCCTCAGGAGTACTATTACTAAACAAAGATGGAAATAATCTCTTAAGGTAGCTAAACGATGGATGTCCCAATCTCTTATGCCATAACCAGATTTCCTCTTTGCGCTTATTCACCAAATCGGCCTGCACTATGTTGACTTGTCCTTCTCTGTTGGAAGACGGGAACCCTTCCTCCAGATAGTACAATCCGCCAATTTGTTTACCACTGCCAATCTTCTCCTTGGTATGGATGTGCTGAAAAACACAGTGAGTAGGAAAAAATATGGCGACACAATTATGAGCTTTGGTAAATTGATAAATAGAAAGAAGGCTGCAATTCAAGGATGGCACAAATAACACATCTTTGGTGGTTAAGGTAGGAGATAAAGGGACTGTACCAACTCCTAGAACAGGAGATGATACACCATTAGCATTGGTGATGATAGTTTTGGAACACTGTTGAGATAAGTGAGAAAATTTTTTCTGGTCACAAGTCATATGCTCCGTTGCACTGGAGTCAATAATCCAATCACTATTTCTAGTAAAAGACATACCTGACTTAGCAGTGAATCCGACAGCGGCAACTAGGTTCCCTCTGGAATTGGTGTCCTCTTCCTTTGCATGAACGGACGTTTGTGAATTTTTCTTTCCCTTGGGATGCCAATCCGGATAGCCATGGAGACGAAAACATGTCTCAGCAATATGACCAGTACCACTGCAATGAGTACACTTTCTATCCTTCTTTGAGGTAGATGATTTTCGAGAGATTATTGCTGCCCCTTCTCCAATCTTCTCACCCATCATAACATCTTGACGATTTGCCTCTCCACACACCATGGCATAAACTGTTTGTATATTGGGAAGAGGTGTAATTGCAAGTACTCGACCACGAACCCCATCAAGCTGAGAATCAAGACCAGCCAAAAAAGTATACACACGTTAACAGTTGACCTTGGTAGTATATTTGGCAATAACAACAGTACACTCCATAACACAGGGATCAATATCATCAAGTTCTTGCCAAATTTTCTTTAGTTGACCAAAATAAGAAATGAGAGAACCTCCATTTTGACGAACAGAAATTTTCTCACAGTGTAGTTGATAAACTCTTGATGCATCTTGATCAACATAATATGTTTGTTTTGCTGCCTCCCATACCTCTTTTGTTGTAGGCAATCGAAGAAAAAGAGAGCGAATGTCCTTTGTCATCGCATCAAGCAACCAGGATTTGACTAAGCAATTGTCATCCTCCCACGCTTCAAATTCTTCGGAGTTCACATCTTTGGGTGCAGTTTTTGTGCCCGAGATAAAACCCCAACGCTTACGACCCCGTATCTTGTTTTGAGCATTTAGAGACCATTCTATGTAATTGGTCCCATCAAGTCGTTCTGGGGTGATCAAGGAGGATGTTTCCTGCATCTGGAAACCAACCGCAACCATGGGTGTAGGAGAAGAATCAATCTTCTTGGATGAAGTTTCACCTTCTTGATGGACAGACATACTGATACGGATACGAATGAATCGTAGCAGAATAAGATGAACATAAATTTAACAATTGTGAACAAAGGACCTGCTTCAATTCCTAATGTAAAGAATAGGAGATTGAAGGTGACTCTGATACCATGTCAAGAACACAATTGGAGAAATAATTTTTCTGTTATTTCATTCACAGTACGTTGTTACAATATATAAGATACACAAAGAGCTTTACAAGGAAAGTCAATAATATCTCTCCAGATTAATAGGAGACATTATAGGTGATATACTATAATTATGGATATCAATTCCATAATTATAGTAATCATATCAATTATGGATATCTCTCCAGATCTAGGAGATATTATAGGTGATATACTATAATTATGGATATCAATCCCATAATTATAGTAATCATATCAATTACCACTTAATTCTATCACATATTTGATGTGGAAAAATTGATCGTGTGCTTAAAGAATGTAGTTGCATGGATGAGGTTGTTGCTTTTGTCACAGAAGGTCATTACCAAGGGAATGGCTAAGAGCAACACAAGAGATCAGAAATCTAAAGGAAGTGGCGGCTTCTCAAGCCATAACGGAGAAATGAGACCTATTAGTGGCGGAGAAACAAGGTGGTTCCAAGGCTTCAGCGCCGGCGACCAGTGATGGATCTAAAGCCGGCGAGATGCGACAACATATTGGTGGTGATTGCGCAGAGAATCAATCCAATATCGGGTTGGTTAAGGAAAGCGTAAACGATGGCAAATTTCTGGAAATAAAATCTCATGATAATAACAACTTTCCTAAACACCCAACCACTAATTCATCTTATCAGCCACGTGGGGAGGATGTTTCTAAAAATTTAATAGTGGAAAAGGTGCCAAATATGAAATCAACTTCTCCTCAATCAGGCCTCAAAATTTCTTCCACGTATTCTCATGTAAATACGGAGGCATGTGGCAGCGGTGCAAAAGATATCTACTAATGAAAAATGGAAGGTTATAACTGACACGTCCACTTTGTCGAATTTGGATGGAGTGCGTGATTCAGCTATGATAGTGGCTGATCCAGTAATGCGAAAAAAATATGTGCAAAAGGCTTGCTAGAACATCCGGCTCGGACACTGCTACAAGGATGGAAGACGTAAGCCAGGGGAAGACGAAGGAGACTGAAGTTGGACTGACAGTGGCTGATCCAGTGCTTAAAAAAACCAAAAATTCAAAATTTCAAACTGCGGGGACTAGCGATGACTAGCCCTACCGAAATCAATGAATCTACTATCACGGAATGTCTGGGGAACCAGGAGTCAACGGACATTCCGAGTGTTGCATGAATTAGTGCGACATGAAAATCCCGATATTGTCTTTTTCATGGAGACAAAAGCGAGCAGACAATAAGCTGAAAGATTGAGAATAAAATTGCGTTTTGACAGCTGCTTCACAGTGGACGGAGATGGTTTGAGTGGAGGTATAATGTTGGTAAGAAGAGCTCCACACAAATAAATATTCTATCATACTCAAAGTGGCATATTGATGCAATGATCCGCCCAGAAAAGCAATTAGAATGGAGGCTGACTGGTTTTTATGGGGACCCATCCCCATCAAAAAGGCATAATTCCTGGAAATTGTTTGAAAGATTAGGAAACTTATTTGATGTCCCTTGGTATGTGGTGGTGATTTTAATGAAATATTGTTCCTTAATGAAAAAGCAGGTAGTCAGCCAAGGTCCATAAATAGTCTCTCCGGATTTAAGGATGTTATAGAAAAATGTGGGTTACGAGATATGGGCTACAAGGGTCCACGATTTATCTGGTACAACAAATGAGGTAGCACCGAACTCATCTCAGAACGCCTCGACAGATGGCTTTATAACACAAGGTGGTCTTCCACGTTTCCCGAAGCGAAGGTGTAATACCCAGAAAAAAAAAAAGTGTTAGTAGTAAAAAAAAAAAAAAAAGATTTCAAACACGATCCTGAAATCACGTCGGAAATCTCGCCGACATGTCGCCTGGAATCTCGCCGAGATCTCGCCGAAAATCTAACCGACATGTTGGCTAGAATCTCGCTCTCGCTCTCTTTAAACCCAATCGCACAACCTCGGCCTTTCGAAAACAACGCACAAGCCTCTCGAAACCCTCTTCTCTTCTCTCTTCCATTCTTCCAGCGCACACCGCCGCCCTCTCTTCTCTTCTCCGCCACTGATCTCGTCGTCGCACTCTTCTCCGCCACTGATCTCGCTGCCGCACTCTTCTCCTCTACTGATATTGCCGCTCTCTCTCTTCTCTTTGCCAATCTCTCTTCTCCAATCTCTCGCTCCCGATCTCTCGCTCTCACTCCCTCTGCTCTCTGCACCTCGCCCTCACTCTCTTCTTCTTCTCTTCTTCTCCTTTTCCCCATCCTCTTTTCTTTCCCTTTTCTCTTTCTCTCCCCTGTTTTCTTCCTTCCGCCCTGCAACTCACTCAAGTATATTTTATTTTATTTTATTTTCTTTTCTTTTCTTTAAGCAACCAACATATTATATAATATATTTATATATGTATCATACATACAATACCACATATAAACTCCCCTATTTTCTTCCTTCCGCCCTGCAACTCAAAATTTATTTTATTTATTTATTTATTTTTTATTTTCTTTTAAGCAACCAACATGTTATATAATATATTTATATGTATCATATATTTTTTTTAACCAAGTGTTATTTTTTTTTTAAAGCAATCAAGATGTTATATAATATATTTATATGTATCATACATTTTTTTTAACCAAGTGTTATTATTTTTTTAAACATTGCAACTCAAGTGTTATTATTTTTGTTAAGCAATCAAGATGTTATATAATATATTTATATGTATCATACATATTTTTTTTTTACCAAGTATTATTTTTTTTTTAAACATTGCAACTCAAGTGTTATTATTTTTTTTAAGCAACCAAGATGTTATATAATATATATATATCATACATACAATACCACATATAATATATTAGATTATGGTATATCATATTTTACGTTTTTACTATCTAGATCATCATATTATATCAGGTGAAAGTTTATTAGTTAAGTTATATTATATGTATAATGTGACCACCACCATACAACATAGACATGTATGCACATTATATTAATATAATATAATACAAAACAAGTGATTAACGTGTGATTTATGCGTGGATAGGTTGATAACGCCCAACGTCGAGGAATCAATCTCAACACATTTGGAATTTAGCGATTCAGGTGGGGATGATTCTAGGCCTTCATAATATTTTATTTGATATATAGATAGAAATGTTAAATTAATTAGGTCCATAGTATTATTAAATTGCTTATGCATGCCTATTGTACATGATTATATGTATGCAATGTTGTGATTGTTTAATCATGATGATATGTGTGTTAACATGATTTTTATTCTGATCAAATGATAATTGGATGCATGAAATTCATGTAGTAGTTGAATTCATTTATAAATTATAATGCCTGATAATGAAATATATGATTTGAAATATTGGCATAGTGAATGCGTGAACACTATTATAATTGACTTTGTGACGTGATACCATATGTAGTGGAGTTGAATATATTTTATGAATGCACTTAATATCGTTCTTATACCGTACGTATGGCGTGACATCACTAAAGAACACAATTAAGATAAGAATCACACATATGGGGCAGTTATTCTAAGGAATATCGTCAATGTTCTAATTTTTGGGCTGTGCCACCCTGAGTTTGATTTTCCTAAAGGTACGTGATTTAGAACGTGATGAAATTTTCGACTCAAACAATTTAATGTTGCAAGGATTAATGTGTGAAACTTGTTTGTAATGTTCTTGTTTATGTATCACAATAAAATATTGTGAATTGTTTAGATGATCCACTAGGCTTTCAAGCTCACCCCATTTTTTTATATGCAGGTGCTTAGGAGAATAAAATCGCGAGTTCGTGACATAGTTCAGAGTAGTATGGGTGGGTTAATTAATTAGTATTCTGAGACTGAATATTTTTATTTAATTTTTAAAGGTTTATTATTTAACGAATTGTATTGATAATTGAAATTCAATGAATATTATTACGGTCAGTAAAGACCCTGTGATTTATTTCACGTGTGAACGCCTTGGAATAGAATGTATTAATTATATTTGATGATTGTATTTTAATGTGGTGTCCATAATGGATGGACAAGGGCAAGTACCCTCGTATGAAGATAACGATTGTATGAAGAATTAAAGATATTCGTTTATCTTAACCAGTAAGTTGATTGGAAGAATATAAACTCATAGTTTTGCAAATTTTATTATTTATGAAATGGTTATGGGTTAAGATAGACGGATACGAGTAACGTCTCGATTTTCAGTGATATTTTATATAAAAGTAAAATATTCATTATCTTACAAAAAACAAAAAAATAGAAAAAAATAGTTTTGAAAATCGGGGTGTTACAGTTTGGTATCAGAGCTTTAGGCTTCAGATCATGTGAAGTGTTACAACAAATTTTGAGAAGTTTAGTATGAGTGAGTAAGTATCAAATCGTTATGAAATTAGAGTTCAACTTGAGCTAGATAAATATGCCAATTATAAACTTTATAACGTAATATCGAAAATGAATGAAAGTACAGTGGGTCTAACAAACTCAAAACTTTTAGGACATCGGTTAGAGACAAGAACTTGTATGAAAACCGTTTGGTTAGAATCTGAGATCAGGATGAATATTTTATTCTTGGTTCCAAAGCGGTATGGGACGTGGAGGAATTTAAGGGTATTTGAGGAGTCTTGAACTTGGAGACTGACAGGCCATGTTTGGTGAATGACTAACAACTCTGGACGAGCTTATATCGCTACGTTCAACTGGTATGGGACAGCTTGGACGCAGTGGGTACCTGGGATGTGACACCCCGAAAATTATTTCATCTAGCCCATAACCCAATTGCATTTTTGCCCAAACTCTATGTGTTGTTTTGATATGTTTGGTGTTTGTTTGATGATTGTTTAATGTTTGTATAGTTGATGCTTGATAATGTATATAAATATATGTATCATAAATTTATATGAGTCATGTTAAATTAAAGTATAATGCATATGTTATGATTTATGCATGGGCTCATTAAACCATGAATTGATATGGGTTAGGATTGATTGAATAAAAGGATAAATGAAATTGAAAATTTGGTGTATTAAATGGATTAGACATTTAAAATACATGTGGTTAGTATGGGTAGTATGAGACCAACACATGTGAAGGTTGGTGCATGAAAGTGGACAAGTGTCCCATGCCCTCAAGGAAGTGCTAGAATGAGTGGAGGGAATCAAGGAGAGAATCAAGGAGAGAATCAAGGAGGAAAACAAGGAGAGAATCAAGGAGAGAATCAAGGAGGGAATCAAGGAATTGCTAGAAAGAGGTGAGTGGAGAGAAAGGAAAGAAGAAGAGAAAGAAAAGAAGAGAAAGGAAAGAAGAAGAGAAAGGAAAGAAGAAGAGAAGGAAGGAGAGAGTTGCAGGAGGAAGATCCCTGCGACGTTTCCATCAAAGAGGTAGATCTTTGGAATATACGGTCAGATTGAGCTCAAATTGTATCAGCACATTCGTATCTTATGGTTCTTCATTCTGGTCGGTGGAGATCTTGATCAGAGGTTTCGTCTAAGAGATCTAACCTCTCAAACAAAGCTGGTCGGAAATTCTGGATTTCTCGCACCATTTCGCTCAAACTTATAGATCTCCTAAGTCTACCGTTCGATGGCTACCAGATTTGGATATGTAGTTTAGAACTGATATTTCTACATTCTGAACGGTGGAGATCTTAATTAGACGCTTTTTCTGAGAGATATAACCTCTCAAACGAAGCTGGTCGGAATTTCTGGGTTTCTCGTGCCATTTCGGTCAAACTTACAGATATCCTCAATCTACCGTTGGATGGATATCAAATTTGGGTATGTCGTTTTTAACAGATATTTCTGTATTCTGAACGGTGGAGATGTTTATACGTTTAGTATTTTGTGTGATATAGCCATCTGAGTTTGGATATTTGCAGCAGGAAAGGAGAAACTGTCTGATTAGATACTTGTTCATCAAAGATACATATCTTTTCGGTCCACCGTTGGATTGGGCTGATATTTGGACAGAAGGTTTGTTTCTTCACATACTTCAATATGTACGGTGGATTTTGTGATTTCATGTTTCTATTGGTAGATTAATACACCTGAACAGAATATTAAATGAAGAATTGGAAAGGTGCTTGTATTGGACCTAAATTTAGAATATGATCTTAGACATTTCCAAATAGCTTGCATGTCAACTATGTTGACCTAGTTGCCATTGTTGATGAACCCATGATGCAAAATCAGTAATATACATGGATGAACATGATGGCCTAGTGTAAATCGACAATATGGCCTAAGTATGGAAAATTTCATATTTTAGGGCTTTTGATGCTTTTGGCCTAGAATCATTGAATTGATGTAACTTATGTTTAATTAAGAATGATTAGAGTTGATTATGCTACTGATTTGGTGGTTGTGACCATATCATGGGATTAGGCCTACCTGAGATCAAGTGACCCAATTTGGGCATGTTTATGCCTAAAAGAATTGAAAATCAGTATTTTTGATTAATAGAATGGTTTATGTATGAGAACTATGCATTAGAGTCCTAAGTCATGTGATTTGAGTTGAATGATGGGATTAGATGAGATTTAGGCCTATTGTCTATATGTGGGATGATTTAGGGTTGATGTGTAATGTCTATGTGATTGAGCATAGAAATTGACGTATGGTAGGACATTGATGAATGTTTCAGGATCTTGATTGGGTTGATTCGGTTTGGAGGTCGTGTGTGGTTAAATACTCTCGCGAGGCTTGGTTGTGAGTAGGCTTCACTTATGATTATATCATTTATGTCATCATATCACTTATATATATTGTATGTTGAAAGCATGAATGTGTTCTAATGTTTTGAATGATGCATTGATTTGAGAAAACCTTATGACTTTGGTTGGGCCCATCTATCTGGCTAATAGGGGGACTTGACCTTGTCATAGGAGGGTTTTAAGAAGGAAATGATTGGGATCAACGGCACGGTGAAATAGACGTGGACTAGTAACCCAAGTAAACATGATTGGGATCAACGGCACGGCGAAATAGACGTGGACTAGTAACCCAAGGCATGTGGAATGTGGATCTAAATTGATAAACTTTTACTTGCATCGAACTTATTATAAATGCTTGATATCTATATGTTATGAGCTTTTAATCATGCTACACATTGACATGCATACATGGTTTTTATTGATGAGTATTGATAGCATATTTGAATTCTATTCACTGGGCATCGTTGGCTCACCCTCATTTTCCTCTTTCAGGTCCTTCTGTCCCGAATAAGGGCAAGGGAGTAGTCATATCTTGAGGGCCTTGCCTGCGAGAGAATCCAAGTCCTCTATGTGAGTTGAGAGGCATTTTGATTGAATTGTGTTTTATATTATGAAGTATTATATTTTGGATTATGTAATTATAATACTTACCACATTTTAGTATGGGTGAGTTGGGACTTGCTAGATAGACCATGTGGGCACATGACGGTGGTTTTTATTTGTACCCACAATTTTGGACTTTATGTGTATGTCAATTTTTAATGGACTGTAGGAATTATGATTTTATTTATGGTTCATTTTTATGGATTATCTCGTCTTTGATGATTAATACAGTGGGTAGTTTTGTTTAGTACCTTTTGATATTATGTCGTTGTTTGAGATAAGGCTCGTAGGGTCTCAACCACCTCACGGGAGTTGAGGAGTGGTCGGAGATGCCTACGCCGGGCGTCCCGCCCCGGCATTCCGCATGCCATTCCCTGTGTGGTTGGTGGTCCGGGGCGCGGGGTCGCCACATGGGAAGCCTTAGTTGGTATGACATTTGCACATTATTTGGGTGTATTGAAGTTTCTTTATGGAATCTTATATCACCGGGCTAGAGTGGTATGGGACACTTGAATACGGAGGATATAAGTGAAAGTTTGGGAATTTTCTTTATACCATTGTTGTGTGGTATGTTGTTTGTTTGTTTGCTTGTCTTGTTTACATGTATAAAAAAACCAAATCCTGTATCCTGTGACAATCATGGATTGTCAAAATTTTATAAAACCTAGAAACTGAATCAATAAGATCATTTTATTTTCGAGACCTTAGAATTCTGAATCTAGAGTCACCTTAACAAAAAATAATTATCTCATGTAGTACTAAAGATGAGTTGAAATTTTATAGATGGCTGCACCTCGAAGAAGGAACACAAGGTCTGTGAGTGATCTCATAAGGGACATTGAACCTGCTGAGCAAACACAATCGACATCCGAATCTCAGCCGACGGAGCAAGAAAATAAAGATCAAACAGTGAATGTTGACTCTGCTGGAATAGAGAACGTCCAACCTACAACAGTTCCAACACCTGGACTTGTTTTGGGACCAGAGATGATGGCTGAATTTGTGAGGCAAGTCGTGGAACAGATGACCAGACAGATGCCTCAACCTCAACTGAATCCAACAATTGTGGTGCTGAATGAAACAGGAACTCGAAACATCAGGAGACTTGAATAAAAGGAATGGACAGATCGATTGAAAGACTTCCAACGTATGCATCCTTCAAAATTTGAAAGAAAACCAGATCCAAGGGAAGCTGACAAGTGGTTCCAGGAAGTTAAGGAACACTTGGAAGTTTTGGGAGTAACTGGTCCAAGAATGGTGGCAATTGCTGCTCACCAATTCATAGGTGAGGCCAAACATTGGTGGAGAATGGTTAAAGAAAGTCCTACAGTGGATGTGAACACTATGACCTGGGCGACCTTTGAAGAAATATTTTATGATAAATTCTTTCCCAAAGCGAACAGAAAAGAACTACAATCTAAATTTATGAGACTGATACAGAGGAACATGACAGTGGCAGAATATAAGGCGAAGTTTATCGAACTTTCCAGATTTGCTCGTGAACTGGTCGCCAATGAACAGATGAAAGCTAGTAGATTTGCAGAAGGTCTCAAAATGGAGATTAGAAAGGTGGTTGTTCCGATGAATCTGGAGACTTACAAAGAGGTAGTTGAACGAGCCCTGTTAGTAGAAAGAGAACTGAACCTACAAGAAACAATACGGAACAGGAACAAAAGGCCTCAAGGACAGAATTTTGATTACCAGGGTAATCACAACAAGAGGCAGAATCTGAATAACTTCGGTGGCAATAGTAATAATTGGAACAGAAACAAGTTCAACAATGGGAACCAGTGGAACAGGGGGCAGAATCACAACGACGGGTCAGGAGGGTCTAGGCATAATGGTGGACAACAGATGCAACAAAACAATATTCGTCCACCCCAACAAAACACTATTATAATTGACTTTGTGACATGATACCATGTGTAGTGGAGTTGAATATATTTTATGAATGCACTTAATATCGTGCTTATACCGTACGTATGACGTGACATCACTAAAGAACACAATTAAGATAAGAATCACACATATGGGGCAGTTATTCTAAGGAATATCGCCAATGTTCTAATTTTTGGGCTGTGCCACCCTGAGTTTGATTTTCCTAAAGTTACGTGATTTAGAACGTGATGAAATTCTCGACTCAAACAATTTAATGTTGCAAGGATTAATGTGTGAAACTTGTTTGTAATGTTCTTGTTTATGTATCACAATAAAATATTGTGAATTGTTTAGATGATCCACTGGGCTTTCAAGCTCACCCCATTTTTTTATATGCAGGTGCTTAGGAGAATAAAATCGCGAGTTCGTGACATAGTTCAGAGTAGTATGGGTGGGTTAATTAATTAGTATTATGAGACTGAATATTTTTATTTAATTTTTAAAGGTTTATTATTTAACGAATTGTATTGATAATTGAAATTCAATGAATATTATTACGGTCAGTAAAGACCCTGTGATTTATTTCACGTGTGAACGCCTTGGAATAGAATTTATTAATTATATTTGATGATTGTATTTTAATGTGGTGTCCATAATGGATGGACAAGGGCAAGTACCCTCGTATGAAGATAACGATTGTATGAAGAATTAAAGGTATTCGTTTATCTTAACCAGTAAGTTGATTGGAAGAATATAAACTCATAGTTTTGTAAATTTTATTATTTATGAAATGGTTATGGGTTAAGATAGACGGATACGAGTAACGTCTCGATTTTCAGTGATATTTTATATAAAAGTAAAATATTCATTATCTTACAAAAAACAAAAAAAAAAAAAAAATTAGTTTTGAAAATCGGGGTGTTACAGAAGGTTTCTAATCTTGATTTCTGATTTTCAGACCATAGACTGATTAAGTTGGCACTCGACAGACTGTTCCAAATTTACAGTGATAAACCTTTCAGATTTGAAGATGTATGGTTGTAGGAGCCGGACTTTCATCAGATAGTTGAGGAGGCATGGCTAGAGGGCTCAGGTCATGATAATTCTGCATTGCACAAAATTGAAGAATGCTTCCGGAAGCTGAAACATTTTAGACGGTGGTCCATATCAAGAAATAAGGAACAAATAAAGCAAACAAGAGACAAACTATCTTGTCTGCAAAATTCAAGCTCACATGATGAATATTTAATTCCAAAGATCCGTGATCTGGAGATGTCATTGGACAACCTACTAGAACGAGAAGAAACTTATTGGTGCCGGAGGTCGAAAGCTCTATGGCTTCGGGAGGGTGATAGCAATACTGCTTTTTTCCACCATAAAGCATCCATGAGGAGGAAAAGGAATCCCATTAGAGGTATTTTCAGTGAATCCAATGTATAGACAGAAGAAAAAAAACAAATAAGTACTGCTTTTATTAATTATTTTTCAGCTCTTTACTTCAATATATCCCCATAATAATGCTATCTATGATGTACTTTCATGTGTGAAACGGAAAATGACTGATGAGATGAACTAAGTGCTATGCAAAAATTTTGTAGCTGAAGCAATAAAAAGTGCTTTATTTCAAATGAACCCATCCAAGTCTCCAGGCTCTGATGGAATGTCAACAACGTTTTTCCATAGTTTTTGGAATGCAGTTGAAGGAGATGTCACCAGACTATGCCTGGAAGTCCTTAATGAATGTTGTGCAGTATTTGATCTGAATCACACAGTTATAGCCCTTATTCCAAAAGTGTAGCAACCCTCTCAAGTGTCACAATTCAGACCAATTAGTCTATGCAATGTGATATACAAGATCATCACCAAAGCAATGACCAACAGACTGCAAAATCTTATGCAAGTACTAATTTCAGAAAATCACAATGCCTTCATCCCAAACAGACTTATTTCAGATAGCTCACTGTTGGGATTTGAATGCATTCACTCAATGAGAGATAGAAGCCACAGACAAATCCAACATATTATGGCAAAGCTAGACATGAGCAAGGCATATGATCGAATGGAATGGGTTTTTCTAGAAGCCATGATGACAACATTAGGTTCTAACAGGAAGTGGATTGATTTCACACTTAGATGCATCTCATCTGTTACCTACTCAGTCCAGGTTAATGGTGAGTTATTTGGGCACATTTCTCTTAAGAGAGGGCTAAGTCAAGGAGATCCCCTATCACCTTACCTTTTCCTCATTTGTACAGAGGGCTTGTCTGCCATGCTAAACCATGCCGAAAGCCAGAAATTGATTACTAGGTTACAACTTGGAAATGGAAGATCACACATTGCCTACTTATTCTTTGCGGAACGATAGCTTAATTTTTTCTCGTCCCCAAAGTGATGAATGTACCCATCTCAATAGTATATTGTCCAAATATTACATAGCTTCCAGATAAGAAATAAATTTCAGTGAGTCTGCTCTTTCCTTTAGTATTAATGTGCCAATGGATATCCGTGATGAAAATCAGCAAATTCTTCAGATACCAGTTGTTGAATGTCACTCTTAGTATTTGGGGCTTCCCTCTATGATTTCTAGAAGTAAAATGAGAAATTTTGGGTCAATAGCTGAGAAAGTATGGAAAAAACTCAATGGTTGGAAATCTGATGTGTTCTCAACAGATGGCAAAGAAATCCTTCTAAAAGCAGTAATTCAAGCCATGCCCACCTATTTTATGAGTAGTTTTAAACTTCCAAAGTGGGATATGGAAGAATATTGAGCAGTCTATGACAGGGTTTTGGTGGGGAAGTTCAAATTGAAGGCATTGAATTCATTGGAAAAAAATGGGATTTCCTATGTCAGTCTAAACTCCAAGGTGGATTGGGCTTTAGACACATGGAGATATTCAATCAAGCATTAGTGGCAAAGAAGGCTGGAGACTCATCACTACACCAGGTTCTTTAGTTGAAAGGGCACTCAAAGTAAAGTACTATCCAAGAACGTCCTTTTTGGAGGCAAAAGAAAGAGCTCGACCTTTACATATGTGGATGTAACACCCCCATACATTTGAGTCAAACACATACATGGACTTACGCATATATCAAGAGGTATTATACGCGTATTTTATATGTATGAGTCAAATATATGTATGTATGAGAATAAGTGTTAAATACATAAAGTGATGGGTATAAATTAAATATATGAATTGGAGTTTGATATGGAAATGATTAAATTAACTTAAATAAAAATGATAGTATTAAATGATTAAATGAAGTAAAAAGTTAAATGATTTAATGAAGTGGGGGAGTTGCCAAACAAATGATATAAATTATAAGATCAGGAGTTGCTAAAGGAATTAATGAAATTGATGGGGGGAGTTGTTTTGTAACACCCCATTTAAATACATATGTTAACGTACACGTATAACGAGATGTATACTACACGTATTTTGTATGTAAGTGAACTATACGCTTAAGAATATATGTATTTGATACGTATGAGCCAAATATACGTGTGTGTGATTGAGTGTACGAAGAAGAACGAATAAAAAGAGAAAGGATGAATAGTAAATTACTGTTCATCAAATAGTGAATGAATAGTACTAAAAAATACTGTTTACTTAGTGGGTACTGTTCATTGTGAACAGTATTCATATTATAAAAAAAAAAAAAAAAAAACTTATCTCACCGACGTTTCCAGAGAGAGGGAAAGAGAAGACGCAGAGAGGAGAAGAGGAGAAGAGAAGAAGAAAAAGAGGAACGCGTGATTTTGCGTCAAATTCGGCCTCGTGGTAAGTAATTTTCACTCTCTTTCTTCGTGAAATTACTATCTAAGCTAGCGGTAACCGTTCTAGCGGCCTAATTTTGACTGTAGGAGCCGTTTTACGGCATTTTGACAAATTGGGGTTTTAATATCACCTAGATGGGTTGTGTGGTAATACTATCTGATGAAATGAGATGATCATAGATATTATCAGGTGAGACTTCAATTTATGAAATGAATGTAATGAAGATAGAGATCTATATTAAATATGATTTGTGGTATAAAAAAAAAAAATTACTGTAACTTTTGGGTATTATTGTGAGAGTACGAGAAGGCTTACAGTGTATTGTATACTGTATACGGGTATGTACAGTGTATAGTACATTGTGCCGGTCATGACGTCAGCCTACGTCAGGGGCGTCGTGACATGTTTTATTAAGTTGTATGGGGAGCATGGGATCAAAATAGTTATAATTATCTCATTTTTAATCTCTTCTCTCTCTCCAACTTTTTGAGTGAAAGAAAAAAAAAATAGAGAAAAGAAGAAAAACGTACAGAAGGAAGAAAAAGAAAAGGGCGAGTGTTTTGCGACCAAATTTGATGTGCCGGTAAGCCATTTTTCGTTATTTTTCGTCATGAAATTGATCTTTAACTAGCACATGACGATTCTAGCGGATTAATTTTTGCTATAAGAGGTATTTTACTGCGTTTCTAAAAATGGAGTTTGGACCTACTTTGAGTAGAAACACATTAAAATGATATATTATAACTCCTATAGATGTGTAGAGACTAGATATGTGGTTTGTTTGTATTCAAATGTAACATTGGTGCCGGTACAGCTGCCGAAAGCCAAATTTGACATTAGGGACCTTTCGAACCATGTCAAACTCTGATGAAATCCCAATTTGAAACCATAGCAGACATTTCGATGTTAAGATCATGATTTTTGGATATGATTTGATGTTTTTAGTAACTAAATATATGGTTTTTGTGAGTAAAATTTACTTTCGTGACCTCCACGAATGTGTAAAACCTTAGTAAAATACCTGTTGAAGGTAGTAGAATGGCAGTAGGATTGATTTTACACGTGTCGATGTGGACAGAATAATTTTAGGAATGTTCTATATTTTTAATAAAATTGATATATGTTCCAGTAGAAAAATAAAACTGAGAACTAGTGGAAATATGAATTGAAAATCTATTTTCATTGTTCTTTCTTGTGAAAATATCTAGATTGACCACAAAACGAGATAATAACGTCTTCAACTGCTTATGAGTCCTAAGTTGAGCTGGAACCTAAATTCTGAAATGTATATAATATTTTTTAGGTTGCTAAAATAAGAATTAGTAGTGAATGGGCAAGACTTGGATCAAATGAAATGTATTTGAATGAACAATACAAGAAAGTATAGTTAAGTGAAATAGATTCGAATTATACATGAATTGCAAATGTTTATTGGTGTGTTAGTGAGATTGAATGGTGTTTAGTAGTTTATAATGATTAATTGTGTCTTAAATTTCATATTTGCATAGGAATTAAAAATTGAATGTGTTGGTGAATAAGCTTGAGAGAATATTGATGCTGGAAAGGTTGATGGTGCAATGAGTTTGGTTATGGTCATGGTGATCCCTTATGCTGAATATTACTGGGTTCATTGACATAGAAATAACATTTAATCACTATGAGTATATTTCTTGATTTTGGTTCTTGCATGACATTGTATTTATATAAAATGTTTAAATGTAAGCATGCTATGTATGTAAATGCATTATATTTTATTGATAATTCACAAATGATTTTGGCATTGGAGCATGCGAGACGTGCCAAGGCAGATCGCATATAATATCATTTCGTTAGAAATTAGTCCCGGATGAGTATTAACCTCATTGTCAGTAGGACTGTCCTAACAAGGATTTTAGAATCCTTGAAATAATTGTGAATAGGGTAATCGGAGGTCCGAGCGTAGGCTCCTTATAGATGCATAATAAGGAGTTCATACCCGCTCCATTACTAGAAGGAGGGAGATGGTGAATTTCGTTGAAAAAGATTCATTGTTTTATTGAACAAACATAAAATTTATATTGCTGGCATGTATGATATATTTGTTAAATGATGCATGTGTTTCATAAATATTTTGAATGACTTTAAATGTCATGTTTCCCTAAATACATATGATTGTCATATCAAGATATATATTCACTGAGCTTATCGATTGTTCATTTCATTTCCTCTAATATTTTAGGTACAGAATCAAAGGAAAAAAGAAAGACTAGAGAGTAACTAACACATGATCCACATAAGCTTTTGTTTATGTATGTATGCGTGGAGGAAATGGGTTATATTTTTTTTATTTTGATATGTTTAAATATCACATTACTATGTATATAATATCATCTAGGTGGGTTGTGTGGGAATATGGATTATAATGGAACATTTTGGTTATACAAGGCTTGTGATGATGGAATGGGATGATCATATATATTTATCATGTGAGAATTTGATTTGTGGAATAAATGAATGGAATGGATGAGATGATTATCTAATGAATGAGATGATTATCTATATATATATTGGATTTGATTTGTGGAATACCAGGTTGTGAGAGGTCTATTTTATGGGGAGATGTTGTCAATTTTTTTTTTGGAGATTTGTTTAATTCTGTTGAGGCTGACAGCGTATTATATATTGTATACAGGGTATGTACAGTGTATAGTACATTGTGCCGGTCATGACGTCAGCCTACGTTATGGGCGTCATGACAGTGGAGGAGAATATTGTGGGGACGAGAATTGCTTCGCAGCGATTTGAGATGGCATATAGGTACTGGTACGTCGGTTGAAATCTTCAATGATCCATGGATTCCAAGGGAATCCACTTTTAAGCCTTATTCATTCCCTCAACCATTGTTGAATGCGACTATAGCTGAACTAATTTCGGACCATGGGAGCTAGAAGTCCGACTTGATTAGAATGCAATTTTCCCAAAAGGAAGATGAGGCGATCATGTCCATTCCATTGAGTGCACAACGCCCAGATGATGTGCTAGTTTGGCACTATGACAAATTCGACAATTATACAGTTAAAAGTGGATATCATTTAGCCATGACTAAATGAAACATGGGTTCTCCATCTGATGCGGTTACTGCAACCAAATGGTGGCTCAAGATATGGAAGTTGCAGATCCCAAGCAAGACCAAGATATTTTCTGGAAAATGCTACTGAATTGCTTACCGTGCGGAGAAAATCTTGCCAGAAGACATATCTCGAACATTGGCAGATATCTTGTTTGTGGCTCGGGTACTGACACCTTAAACCACATCTTCTTCAAATGGAGATCAACTAAGGTGGCTTGGCAACCAGATTCTTCTGCATCTGCAAACCAGAACTTGTCCGATCATGTAACTTACTTCAAGGTCTAGCCACAGATGTCTCATATAGCTCACTGCAATTGGAAAGACTAGTAATTCTCCTATGGTCCCTATGGAATAACAGGAACTTCAAAATGCAAGGTTCACCAGGATGAAATAGGCAGTAAATTTGTCACGACGCCCCTGACGTAGGCTAATGTCATGACCGGCACAGTGTACTATACACTGTACATACCCATATACAATATATAATACACTGTCAGCCTCAACGGACATTCACAAAAATTCCCAAGATTTTCAAAAAATTTGACAGCAGCTCCCCATAAAATGGACAATTCACATTTTTTTCCTGATATACCACAAATCAAATCAAATCAAATCAAATCAAATCAAATACATATTTAGATAATCATTCCATTCATTCCATTCAACGAATATATCATACATGATAACAACATAAATTTCATGGGTTTTCAAGAAAACAACGTATTCTTTTTTCCACAAAATTCACAATCTCCCTCCTTCAAGGCAAGAGAGCGGGTCTAACCCTTGTATGGCCGTTACAAGGTAGTCACAACCTCTCATTACCCAATTCACAGTCATTTCAAGGATCTCCAATCCTTGTTAGGACACGCTTACTGACAATTAGGTTACGCATAACACTCATCCGGGTCTAATTCCTAACGAAATGGCACCAACTTGCCTTTGCAAGTCTCACATGCTCCAATGCTAAAAAAAAAATCATTTATGAATGCAAATTAAAACACAATGCAACAATATATGCGTAGCATATTTACATTCAAACATTTCATATATATATATATATATATATATATATATATATATATATAATGTCATACAAGAACCAAAATTAAGAAAATATACTCACAGTACGGGAATTTTCAACTTAATTACAATCACCGTCGCTTTCGAGTCCAGCTTCAATTTAAATCCAACTCACTCAACCTGTCACAACCACTCCATAATTCAATTTCATTTATTTATATCTATTTACATATTCAATTCTTAACTCACTTCAAATCACTAATAATAAAGGTCCACCTAAAAAATATTATATCTGTGAATTTAGATTCCAACTCCATTTAGGACTCTTAAGCAGTTGAAGAAACTACTATCTCGTTTCCGTGGTCAATCTAGATATTTTCACAAGAAAGAACAGTGAAAATAGAGTTCCAATTCATATTTTCACTAATTCTCAGTTTATTTTTCTATTGGAACATATATCAATTTTATTAAAAATTTAGAACATTCCTAAAATTATTCTGTTCACATCGAGACGTGTAAAATCAGTCATTCTATCCTTCTACTACCTTCAACAGGTATTTCACTCTAAACTCTAACTTCCAACAAACTTCCAACGGCTATAAAAATTCCAACTGAACACATAAATTCTATCTAACCATATATTTAAGGTTCCTACAGCCTAGGAAATGTTTTCCAACCTTTCTAGCTGATTTTCATTTACGTTGGGTCAAAACCCCAATTTTTGAAAACGCCGTAAAATGGCTCCCACAGCAAAAATTACTCCGAAAGAAAGGTTACATCTAGCTTAGATATCAAGTTCACGAAGAAATAGAGTGAAAATCACTTACCGCGAGTCCCGATTTCGCGCGAATCCCGCGTTCTCCCTCCGTTCTCTCTTTCTTCTCTTTCTCTTCTTTTTTCGTTGGTTCAGCAACTTCTTTTCCTTCTTTTTATTTTTATTTTTTCTCCCTTGTTGTAAAACGTGGAAAGATAGAGCTCTTTCTTTATTTATGTTTTTTTTTTATCTCATGCTCCTCATGCTCAATAGTTAACCAACTCACCCCATAAATTAATCAATTTAATTCAACTCAATTCACATATGTAATTAACCAACTCATTCAACTAATAAAACTTATATTCTTTATTTAATAATTTTATTTATTTGCTCATATTCCTTAAATATACCATGTATTTCATACACGCGTATATCATACACATGTATATTTGACTTCTACGTATAATATATGCGTATCATACATCTCGATATATGTGTAATTTATCGTATATATTTCATTAAAACTACGGGGTGTTACAAAATTGCAGGGCATAACACTTTCTATCCTCTTACCAGGAGGCGATTGCATCCAAAGCTACCCACCTGCACAAAAACCAAGCTGACAATCGGATTTGGAAAGAATGTTGGGCTGCACCTCCCAGAGGTACCTTTAAACTCAATGTTGATGCAGCATTAGACAAGAAGAATCGGAATATAGGAATTGGAATGGTGATCCAAGATGAATGCGGGGATGTATTGGTGGCAGCGGTGAACAAAATTAGCAACTAGACATCTGTAGATGTAGCCGAGGGTATGGCGTTAAGAGAAGGCATACAAATGGCAATAGACACATGGTGTTTTCCCGTGGGTGGAATCAGATTCATTAACAGTGATCAACTTCCTCAATGCTAAATATTCTTCTAAGCTGGAAATTGATTCTATTGTTCAAGATGCCAAGCGATTTGCCACAGATTATTCCATAGAAGGCTTCGGTCATATTCCCAGGACATGTAATGTTGTCGCTCACTCACTTGCCAAGTATGGCTTATCTGTTGATGATCTTCTAATCTGGACAGAAGAGGTCCCCCAGTGGCTATCTTAGTTAGTCCATACGGACTCTGCACCTCCTCAATTTATTAATTAAATCTATCCATCTTTTCCTCAAAAAAAAATAAAAATAAAAAATCAATTGATCTCTTTCCTATTCATGCAAGGTGACAATTAATTATATCTCATTATGTATTTGGTTAAATGGGCTGACATACTTAACAAAGGAGGTAACTTTCTTGTTCAAGGAGGTGTAACTAATCTCACATCATAAAAGAATACGAGCTTAAGCTGAGATCTAACTCTTGTATGTTCAAACTCATGTCAAAGGACCTTATAATTAAGAACTAAATCGTTAGTTTATAAGCCTACAAGTAATAGAGCAAAACAAAACGAAAGAAAATATTTTGAAAATATATTTTGTTGATATTACCCTCGAAAGTTGTTGGATTACTTCGAATCACGCATCAATACGTACTTTGAGGCAATCTAATAACTCTCAGAGGCAATGTCAACAAAGGCCCTATTTGGGAGTGCGGAGAATTTAAAGTCATGTTGCAGCAAAAATTTTGACAAATGCAATTTTGGGTGTCTGACAAGTTTATACATGTTTGTGTTTTAAACGCGGTTTTTGCGTTTAGCGATTGCGTTTGAGAAAAACGCTTTTGGCTAGAAAAGCAAATGCATTTTCAAATATGACCAAAATATGTTAAGGACAATATCAAAAAAATGTGTTTAAAAAGTAAAGTTTACTCATAAAACAATACCTCGGCATTAAGGGGGCAAGATGTTGCATCATGTTTCTATTGTATTTAACTAAATGGATAGGTTTCCTAGCCTTCTCATTTTCAACGAAGACAAAAAATAAAGATGCATGTCTTTGAGGAAATCAAAACTCTTTTCATGCATGCACTTGCATGAGAGCTTTTTATGCATTTCCTTCCTCATGTAATAAATTAAAGCAAATTCTACTTTTTCCACTTTATGATGTCACCCACATTAAACCTTTTTTTCTCCCATTTGCATTAAAGCAAAGAAGGAAAAAAAAAGTGAAAAAGAAAATATATGTAAATATATATATAAAGCATTTGACCAACTAATACAAAAATAAATGGCCCTCTCTTATCACTTCTAGAACTGAAGGAATTATTTACAGAGAAATAGATATAAAATAAAATAAAAAGTAGGTTTTTGCATGTGGTCAGCAGGTCATGTTGAATAAAAACAAATGGTCGGTGACACACATGGATTGATGGTTAGAATAAAAAGTTTATTTAATTTAAGTAATAAGATAGTGGGTGTTGGTAGACATGCATATATATACATACATGCTTTTCCATAAAGCCCCTTTTTTGGCAATCTTGTAGCACTATCTTTTAACTACTTTAAAGGTCTATATATTACATCTGCATGTTTTAATGGCTTTAAGAACCTCTCTAGCCATTGTCCAAATTAGGTTAATTTTACCATTAGACTATAAAAATTCTTGCAAGGTTAGATATATATATATATAGATCTCAAATGAACTTGATTATCAGCATATATAATAAAATAGTACATATATATATATATATTTAAATAGTTATTTTGGTATCATATGTACTAATAGATAAAAGTGAAAATATTGTAATTTTAATTTGAGCTTTTCAAAATGTGCCCGATTTATACATATATAATACAAAAAATAAAGACATTCAATGCATGAGATTTCTATCATTGTAGAGTTCAGATATCCAAAAATGACTTTACATCTATGTTGAAGATTTATTTATTTATTATTATAATTATTATTTTTAAATTTAAACTTATGAACTCCAAATTACAATGTGATATAATCTAAATTGTTTTACTAAAGCAGATGCCACCCTTCCTACAATTACTATAGTGTATCATGATACTACAAAATTTCGAATATATTAACATATAGAATTTTTCACAAGATATCAACTTATTAATCATCATTATGTTCCTGTCTTGAATGGGGACTAGTCTCATCCGATCCTGAAGAGTGTGGGGATACATCGTAGAAAACCAATATATATATATATATATATATATATATATATTAATCATTCAATAATTTAATTAATGAAAACTAACAGAATTTTAAACTAATGAAGCGTAATGAAAATATGACGGGAATTACTAAAACAGTAGATAGTTTAAAAGGAAAGCTCTGGCCTACAAAGGTGTGCATGGCTGCTAAAATGTTGGAAATTCAAATGTTGGGCAAAAGGCAGAAAAACAAAGGCTAAGGTTTGGTGATAAAGATCATGAATCATATACATGGGAATTGCCTTCATCACCACGTATTAATTCCATTTCCTTCTTATCTTTGTCTCCTACCTAATGTTGATCTTGGAACACTACTTTTACATACAAACTTTTCTGTAAAGATTCTCATCAATTTAAGAAACCCTTCTTTCTTAATTAACTTTTTTAAGATATGTGTTTTTTATTGCCATATCTAAAAATGTGAATAAGATGTCATATATATATATATATATCATGAGTAAACTTCTATTTTTTTTTCTTCCCTATTAGGTCTTGTTACTATAGTTAATTAATTGTCAAATTTGAAGAGATACCTATACATCCCACTTAGAATTAGAAAATGGGTCAATTAGCTAGAGCCCTATATATAATTATAATGTGTGTGATAACCTATAGTATTTGAAAAAACAAATTAATCAGTTAATTCATCAAGCTTGATTTTGTGTAGATTGGTTCTTCTAGCTTGAAAAAAATTACTTCTATATAGCTACATTTATGCCACATGTTGTACGTATTTATTATGAAGCTTTTTTTAAAAAATTCTTCTGAGTAGCCAACATGGAGTCAATGTAGTTTATAAAGATGTGACTTTAAAATCCAAAGGTTTCATGTTTAGCTCTTGCTGTTGTCTCACTTTATGGTGAGGGAGATCAAGGGGTCAGGAATGAACCTCATTCCTCCATGAGAGTATGATATAGTAATGAATGGTGATAGAGCTAATTATACAACTAACTATTAACTACCAACATTGTTTCTTCTCAAAGAAAAAGTAAAAAAAAAATATCTTCTAAGGATAATAGAATTTTATGATTATAATGCAATAATAATTAATATATAATATGAATATCTCTATCTGATTTTATGTTTATGTTCAAATAATTTATTTATGATTTCATACGTCCGATCCATTGGTTGAATTAACATTTTACTAGCAATTTAATAGTCCTAAAATGAATGAATGTTGGATATATCTTAATTAGTGATGATATTCGTATACACTTTCTTTTATGCTTTAAACTTTAAAAAAGTTAATATTAGAAGATATGGTAAAGAGCAAGTGATACGAAAGGATGACGTCAAAGGGATAAGACAACCATCTTATCACCACAAAAGGAAAAAAGAGCTTTTTATAGAAATGGAGAAGTATTACAAATTAGTAAATAAATAAAACGTGATTTTCACCATGATATACATAGTACCTTCAATCAATTTTAAAAAAAAATTGACAAACCTATAATATTGTAAATTTTTTATCAAGACATTTTAAATGATGTGATATTAACTAATGTAATAATTAGATTAAGATTTATAAGCTTTTAAAAGTATTTATCATGCATTGTCAGACACTTTTCCAACTTGATTTCTTCTTTTAATCTAAATGATATATCCATAAGGTCATCTGAAATCCACTATATACACGTCATAGAAACTGACTTGTCTAAAATATCTTCAATCAAGCAATATCTAGAAGTTAATTCGTATAAAACCGCCTTTAACTTGAAAAGATTAAAAGAAATAAAATTTTGAAGATATGCTATTAGTAAGTGAGCAAAGTTAACATCAATTTGGTGGTTGGTCTTCTTTCATTACTTCTATTTAGACATTTTAATACTATATATATATATATGTGTGTGTGTGTGCGCGACATATGAAACAGAGATAAATTTATCATATTTCATCATCATTTCCACTAGTTCTTGAGGTTTATGGATATCTTTAAGATAAAATTATAATTGTATATGCATCTAATGCAGCATTATACTTCTATTGGGAAGGTTGTTTTATTTTAATAAGGGGAAGCTTGGTTGATTAAAAATTAAAATTCATTAGTAGAGAAGGTCCAATGGATTATAGGATTTTTTTCCCCATGAATATCAAGCTTGCTTAAACCATGAACGTAACTTTGTTTCTCTTAGGATATAAAAACATGAGGAGTACTAAAATGATCCAAGATATGTACTCAAATTAGTTTATACTAAAGTTGATGTCGCGATACACAATATCACCACATCATCAGAAAAAAAAAAAAAAAAAAAAAACACTCTTCACTCAACATACATCACATCAACATGGTACGATTTTGGGTACATATATATATTTTGGATCGTTAAGAATTTCACTAGAAACATTCAAAATGATAAAAGTTACAAACAAGCTTTTGAAAAATCAATAATCTTAATTATGTCACATGTCATCTGGTCGCGCCTAGATCAGGGAAGCATTCATAGGCGGGGTGCGATGCAGTTACAACAGAAATCAGATGCGCGTGAACATAACATAGGGCCAAAAATTTCGCTTTCATTAATTATAATATTTTGGTACAAAATGTAGTAGTCCAAAGACCGCCAATACAAGGATCGTGGTCCCAACAAAATTTACCGTAGCTACTTGCACAGGGTTGCCAAACGAGGGTCCATGTAGCTTCGTCCAGATCTACCTTAGGTTCCTGAAAAATTGTTAGTAACGGGATGAACCACCGTCTAGTGAGTGAAACAAATATTCCGTAGATTATGACAATTTATAAAGAGAACATCATCATCATAATAATCAGGTAAACACAACATATCATCAATAGCAATACCACAATTCAGTGGACACCCATAACGCATCGTCTCATAAGGGAGATCGTGGCCAGATACCATCTTGGGATCACATTGTACGTCCATCACCAGGAAAATATATAACAATCAGTATGGTACAACCCAATCCACACATCTCCTTTTGGGCTAACACAATAAAGTTTACAACAAAGATGTACTGCCTAGGGTTGACTCGGTCAAGTGGGCAATTATGCGCCAATAATCAATCATTTGGCCACGAGCGACTTACGTCCCTAGATGGTTATGTTGTCTACTAATATTCTATGCATGGATATAATGTATAAATGTGTGTGTAAGTCTAGTCTAAATTTTACACTGGTATGAATGCCTACTGCACATGTACAACAACTCTTGAGTCCATAGGACAGACATCATTAAGATTTTAGTAATACCTCCACAAAATGAACAACTCTTAATAAAATCAATCAGACCAGTTCCCAGACTGAGAGGTAAGTCACAATGGACACTCTTAACTCACCAAGTCTTCTAGAGCAGCAAGTTGTCTCCCTTTCACTATTTAAAGTTATCGGGGCCAAGACTGAGTTTGGCCAATTACATTAAAACTAATCCAGCAGAGTAACGGCATGATACTTTGATTTCACGTATCAAGGTGTAAGAAAAGCAAGTATAGTCTGGACATAATGACATTTGTGTAATAATATAAATATCAGACTTAATGATAATGTATGAAAACTTGTAAAAAGTCATAAGACTTGCAAACCTAAGTTTCACTTCCCACCTTCAAGTTGGATACTCTATGCTCTGCACTCTTCGCTGGGCAGCAGCTCCGTACCGCACAAGTGGAGAGTCTCGCAGAGAAAAAGTCTCGAAAAATAAAGAGAGAGAGAGAGAGAGAGAGAGAGAGAGCATAAGTAGGGGATAGGGAGAGGGAAGAGGAGATGTGCAAATGAGGGGGGGTACAGGACCATTTTTATAGGGTTTCCCATGCCCGAACGTTCGGGCACTGTTCAATTTTTTTTTTATGTAAACCAAGGGCATTACAAATTAAGAGATTAACATCGGGCAGTTATTTGAAAGGTATTATGAATAAAAATAATTAGTATTAACATATTAGATTATGGTTTTCCAACCAACAAAAAAAATAAAAAAAGATCAAAAGCTCTACTTGAGTATTTTATAAGAAATAGGAATAGAAAAATCATTAGCATTATAGTTTATTTTATTTTATGAGAAGAAACAATGTTAGTAGTTAGATGTATAACCAACTCTATCACCATACGATACTCTCGGAGAGATATCAAGCTCGTTCCTAACCCATTAATTCTCCTCACCCCCTAAGGTGAGACAGTGACAAGAGTTGAACCTGAAATCTTTAGGTTCCAAAGCCACCTCTTTATCAGCTGCACCAGCTCCTTTTTTTTGACAAAAAGTAGTGAGCAATAATGTGTCGCCCCGAAAATTATTTCATCTAGCCCATAACCCAATTGCACTTTGCCCAAACTCTATGTGTTGCCTTGATATGGTTGGTGTTTGTTTGATGGTTGTTTAATGTCTGTATAGTTGATGCTTGATAATGTATATAAATATGTGTATTATAAATTGTATATGGGTCATGTTAAATTAAAGTATAATGTAATATGTTATTATTTATGCATGGGTCCATTAAACCATGAATTGATATGGGTTAGGATTGATTGAATAAAAGGATAAATGGGAATGAAAATTTGGTGTATTAAATGGATTGGACATTTAATATACATGGAAGCATGAGATAGGTTAAAGTACATGTGGTTGGTATGGGTAGTATGAGACCAACACAAGTCAAGGTTGGTGCATGAAAGTGGACAAGTGTCCCATGCCCACTTCTCTTCTCCAAAGAAGTGCTAGAAAGTGAGGTGAGTGGAGGGAATCAAGGAAGTGCTAGAAAGTGAGGTGAGTGGAGAGAAAGGAAAAAAATAAAAGAAAAGAAGAGAAAAGAAAGAAGAAGAGAAAGAAAGAAGGAGTTACTTGAGGAAAATCTCTGCAACGTTTTCATCAAAGAGCTGGATCTTCAGGATATATGGTCAGATTGAGCTCAACTTTTGTCAACAAGTTCGTAGCTTATGGTTCTGCATTCTGAACGATGGAGATCTTGATTAGAGGTTTCGTCTAAGAGATCGAACCTCTCAAACAAAGCTGGTTGGAAAGTCTGGATTTCTCACGCCATTTCGCTCAAACTTACAGGTCTCCTCAATCTACCGTTGGATGGATATCAAATTTGGGTATGTAGTTTAAAACTGATATTTCTGCATTCGGGACGATTGAGATCTTGATTAGACGTTTCTTCTAAGAGATCTAACCTCTCAAACAAAGCTGGTCAGAAAGTTTAGATTTCTCGCGCCATTTCACACAAACTTATAGAACTCCTCAATCTACCGTTGGATGGATATCAAATATGGTTATGTAATTTACAACTGATATTTCTGCATTCTGAACGGTAGAGATGTTTATGTTTTAAGTATGTTGTGTGATATAGTCATCTTAGTTCGAGTATTTGCAGCAGGAAATGATAAATTGTCTGATTAGAGACTTGTTCATCAAAGAGCCTTATCTTTTCGGTCCACCGTTGGATTGGGCTAATATTTGGACAGAAGGTTTTCTTCTTCAAATACTTCAATCTGTACAGTTTATTTTGTGATTACATATTTCTGTTGGTAGATTGATACATCTGAACAGAATATTAAATGAAGAATTGGTAGGGTTGCTTGTATTAGACCTAAATTTAGAATATGAACTTAGACATTTCCAAATAGCTTGCATGTCAACTATGTTGACCTAGTTGTCATTGTTGATGAACCCATGATGCAAAATCAGTGATATACATGGTTGAACATGGTGACCTAGTGTAAATCGGCAATATGACCTAAGTATGAAAATTTTCATATTTTAGGGCTTTTGATGCTTTTGGCCTAGAATCATTGAATTGATGCAACTTATGTTTAATTAAGCATGATTAGGGTTGATTATGCTACTGATTTGGTGGTTGTGACCATATCATGGATTAGGCCTACTTGTGATCAAGTGACCCAATTTGGGCATGTTTATGCCTAAGGAATTGAAAATTAGTATTTTTTATTTATAGAATGGTTTATGAATGAGAACTATGCATTAGAGGCCTAAGTCATGTGATTTAAGTTGAATGATAGGATTAGATGAGATTTAGGTCTATTGTCTATATGTGGGCTGATTTAAGGTTGATGTGTAATGTCTATGTGATTGAGCATAGAAATTGATGTATGGTAGGATATTGATGAATGTTTCAGAATCTTGATTGGGTTGATTCGGTTTGGTGGTCGTGTGTGGTTAAATACTCTCGCGAGGCTTGGTTGTGAGTAGAATTCGTTTATGATTATATCTTTTATGTCATCATATCACTTATATATATTGTATGTTGAAAGCATGAATGTGTTCTAATGTTTTGAATGATGCATTGATTTGAGAAAACCTTATGACTTTGGTTGGGCCCATCTATTTGGCTAATAGGGGGACTTAACCTTGTCATATGAGGGTTTTAAAAAGGAAATGATTGGGGTCAACGGTACTGTGAAATAGACGTGCACTAGTAACCCCAAATAAACATGATTGGGGTCAACGGTACGGTGAAATGGACGTGCACTAGTAACCCCAATGCATGTGAAATGTGGATCCAAATTGATAAGCTTTTACTTGCATCGAACTTATTATAAATGCTTGATATCTATATGATTATGAGCTTTTAATCATGCTACACATTGACATGCATACATGATATTTATTGATGAGTATTGATAGCATACTTGAATTCTATTCACTGGGCACCGTTGGCTCACCCTCATTTTCCTCTTTTAGGTCCTTCTGTCCCGAGTAAGGGCAAAGGAGTAGTCACATCTTGAGGGCCTTGCCTGCGAGAGAATCCAAGGCCTCGATGTGAATTGAGAGGCATTTTGATTGAACTGTGTTTTAAATTATGAAGTATTATATTTTGGATTATGTAATTATAACACTTACCACATTGTAGTATGGGTGAGTTGAGACTTGTTAGATAGACCATGTGGGCATATGACGGTTTTTATTTGTACCCACAATTTTGGACTTTATGTGTATGTCAATTTTAATGGACTGTAGGGATTATGATTTTATTTATGGTTTATTTTTATGGAGTATCTATTGTCTTGGATGATTAATATAGTTAGTAGTTTTGTTTAGAACCTTTTTATATTATGTCGTTGTTTGGGATAAGGCTCGTAGGGTCTCAACCACCTGATAGAGGTTGACAAGTGGTTGGAGATGCTTACACCGGGTGTCCCGCCCCAACATTCCGCACACCATTCCTTGCGGGATTGGTGGCCCGGGTGCTGGGTCGCCACAAATAAGATTAACAAAATAATTTGATTGATTGAACTATATTATAATTGCATTCTATACTTCTGGCAAACACGACTTATACTATATTTATATTCAATCAGATTTCATTTCCCAGTACAATTGCATTGAAAGTACTCGTAAAAATGCGCCATATTTTAAGATTTATATTATATTTTATGCATCTATATTCTCGGCAATACAGTATTCTAGTAGGGATGATCGAATTAAAGATGGAAAACCGAACCGGCATTGGTGCTTTCGGCTATAAATGGCTGTTTTTTTTTATATATATATATATATATATTGATGGATTTTTTGTTTGTTTGTCTAGCATGGGCAGAAGTCATATACCACATATACATATGAAAAAGTACAAACATTTAAAGGACAACCCACAAGCATTATTACCTCATATAGTAGAAAGTATTATGCCATTAATTAATAAAGTTCTAAAATATTCTCTTAAACATGCTTACCTTATGAATCTCCACTAGAATTTTTTGAAGCAATCTTCAAAGAGGTTTACCTGACTTAATTATTTTGTCCAAGTCAACACATAATTCATAATGTAATATTTCTTTAGTGTTATTGATATCAATGTTCTAAAATAGTTAATATGGAGTTGACGCAGTTGGTAAAGAGATAATTTTAGAACTTAAAAGTTTCAAGTTCAACTCTTATCACTGATCTCACCCTAAGAAGTGAGAGAGATTAATGAGTCAGGAACGAGCTTGATAACTCCCTGAGAGTACGCCAGTACGGTTTGGTGATTCAAATGAGCTTTAGTTAATGAGTAGCTTTAGTTTATTAAGCCATAATTCTTTCTATTTTTTTTAAACTCTATTTAACCAATTTCGCATGGTATTTATTTTCAATGAACTTAAATCTTCATTGAAAATAGATTAATTGTTTAGGATATTCCCTTAGAACTCCATTAGGTACTTCATACTTCCTTTGTTAAGCTAGATGTGAATTAATGCAACGTCAAATTATGTCTTTAATTTCACCACACTAAATTTAGGACAAATCAAAAGCTCTTATTACACTAAATTATTATAATCAACCAAGTTGTACTTGTACAACAAAAGGAAACAAAAAGGATAATGACTAGAGTACATACAAAAATTATATGGGCAAGTCAATTTGCATTAATATAAAAACGTTGACTAATAGATTTAAGTTAAAACCAATTTAAAAAGGGATTCAAACACAATTTATTTTGGAGACAATATACATTTAGTCTTCAAAACTTTGAACTTTTCTAATATTTTCATCTTAATTTTTAAGTAAAGCTTTCCCTTTCAACTTAGATGTGTTAATATTTGTTTTCAAGTTAACATAAAATATGAACAAAACCCTTCTACAAACAAAAATTTGATATCTAAATAATAAAAATCTTGATATATCTAGATCAGAACCAGATAGTTGCTTCTCATAATAAGATCGCTAAAATATATACTATAAGTTAGATCTCAGAAAGTTGTTTTTTGTCTAGTAGAAGATGAATATAGCTTAAAATGTCACTGAGCCTACGAATTTGAAAATTTATTTCAGGATACAAAATATTTTACACAGACAATACTTCAAATTAATTGGAAAATCAAAGGTAACCATGTTGGGAGGAAAGGTGGAAAAAAGTTGATGAAATGGGTTTTTATTATGATTGAGCAAAAGAGGATAAAGAAGATATGATTTTTTTCCACCTTTGTATTATTAGTCGAATTTTATTGACAATCCTTATAAAACAAGATAGGTTTAACAAAGTTAATTAGCTCAATGATTGTGTTTCTCCAAAGAATTATTGAAAGTTAACAAGGTTCAATAATCAATAAGGGTCCTATTTAATATATATGCTTTTAAACTTTATTTACAACATTAATTATTTTTATCTTGTATTTTTAGTTGATATAATACTTCCTTAGCCATGTAGATGGGAAAAAGCTTATCAAGTGATTAGTTGTAGTTGATCTTGTATAAGATTTCCTAAGAGAACAATTAGTAATAGAATTCTAATTAATTTGATTGGGTTGTTAGTTTAAACTAATTTATTTTTTAAGTTTTTATTATCACTTTTTATATAAATTTAAAGTTCACACATACATAGTGATACAAAAGTTCTTGACAAAAAAATTCAAAACTTTCTAGCTATATTTTGATTTATGTTTTGATTTTCTAGTAGAATTAAACATATATGTTATGTCATATATAGTGATACAATGACAAAAAAGTTCACATATATGGTGATATATGTTTTGATTTTCTAGTATAATTACACAATCATATAAAATTCAAAACTTTCTAGCTACTTTTGTACTTAAGTCCAACTTAAATTGAGATTCTTGGGGGAAAACAAATTTCCTATTCAACATATTCTATTAAATTAAATTCTTAAATAAATATAAATTACTCTTATTCAATTGATCTAAAAATCTATTAAAAAGAGAAATCAAAGATAAAGAAATTGAAGATAAAATATACATCACAACAGTTGATCTTTGCTTACTGTTAGTGCAAGATTTAACCAGTAGACGATGAGGTGGAGAAAAGATGTTGATCTGAAACTCAGCAGGGTACTGAGAAAATCACCGGAGGATGGTGATCTGAGAGAGAGATAATAAGAGAGAATAGGCTATCGTGAGGAACACCGGTGTGATGTCGGCCAAAGACCCTCCGATGCTTAAGTTTGTTCAGAATTGCGTAATACTGAACTTAGTTAAGAATGACTTAGAATTGCTTACCTTCCCCTTAGGGGTT
This sequence comes from Paratinospora sagittata, assembly GCA_035771175.1. Taxonomy (NCBI): domain Eukaryota; kingdom Viridiplantae; phylum Streptophyta; class Magnoliopsida; order Ranunculales; family Menispermaceae; genus Paratinospora; species Paratinospora sagittata. The sequence continues at coordinate 573,826 of CM069612.1, forward strand.
CAAGTCTTTTTATAGATAAGGCTTGAGGTCTTTAGCCTTGTCGTGGTGTTGTTGTAGAATTATGAATCTAACTCGTTCTAGGAAAACATATCTAATTCCTAATAAGATTTAGTCTGATCCTCATGGGATTCGAATGACTTATCAGTCTCCTATTCAAATTGGTAGAGTGTCTGGCTTTATCAGAGTCGGACTAGGAGTGAATCTCGAACTTGTCGCAATGGATCACACCCTATTCCTATCCGACCAGGCATTCCGTCATCACCCGTCCAGAAGTCGGAGATCACTAGTGGTCGGTATGCCGATCTGTGGTCTTTCCTTATGGCTGCCTGATACTGAAGATTCAGTCTATCGTGAGGTCGGTGATCCCTGATAATTAATATTGATCAGACAACTCATATGTTCCTTGGCCGACCTCCCATAGTAGCTATGATATTCAACTGGTCGGTAGGACAAACTTTTTTTGGCTTCTACTGCTTTCCCGGTTAAGCAGATTTGTCACGCTTGTCTGGAACAGGACATGTCGGTATAACTACCTGATATATGTTATGTGTGGCAACCCGCACCCCGGACCGCCAACCCCGCAAGGAATGACGTGCGGAATGCCGGGGCGGGACGCCCGGCGTAGGCATCTCCGACCACTCCTCAACTCCCGTGAGGTGGTTGAGACCCTACAAGCCTTATCCCAAGCAACGATATGATATCAAAAGGTATTAAACAAAACTACCCACCGTATTAATCATCCAAGACAAGAGATAATCCATAAAAAAATGAACCATAAATAATAACCATAAACTACTCACATCGAGGCCTTGGATTCTCTCGCAGGCAAGGCCCTCAAGATATGACTACTCCTTTGCCCTTATTCGGGACAGAGGGACCTGAAAGAGGAAAATGAGGGTGAGCCAACGGTGTCCAGTGAATAGAATTCAAATATGCTATCAATACTCATCAATAAAAAACCATGTATGCATGTCAATGTGTAGCATGATTACAAGCTCATAACATATAGATATCAAGCATTTATAATAAGTTCGATGCAAGTAAAAGTTTATCAATTTGGATTCACATTCCACATGCCTTGGGTTACTAGTACACGTCTATTTCACCGTGCCGTTGATCCCAATCATGTTTATTTGGGTTACTAGTACACGTCTATTTCACCGTGCCGTTGATCCCAATCATTTCCTTCTTAAAACCCTCCTATGACAAGGTCAATCCCCCTATTAGCCAGATAGATGGGCCCAACCAAAGTCATAAGGTTTTCTCAAATCAATGCATCATTCAAAACATTAGAACACATTCATGCTTTCAACATACAATATATATAAGTGATATGATGACATAAATGATATAATCATAAGTGAAGTCTACTCACAACCAAGCCTCGCGAGAGTATTTAACCACACACGACCACCAAACCGAATCAACCCAATCAAGATCCTGAAACATACATCAATATCCTACCATACATCAATTCCTATGCTCAATCACATAGACATTACACATCAACCCTAAATCAACCAACATATAAACAATAGGTCTAAATCCCATCTAATCCCATCATTCAACTCAAATCACATGACTTAGGCCTCTAATGCATAGTTCACATTCATAAACCATTCTATTAATCAAAAATACTGATTTTCAATTCCTTAGGCATAAACATGCCCAAATTGGGTCACTTGATCACAAGTAGGCCTAACTCATGATATGGTCATAACTACCAAATCAGTAGCATAATCAACCCTAATCATGCTTAATTAAACATAAGTTGCATCAATTCAATGATTCTAGGCCAAAAGCATCAAAAGCCCCAAATTGTGAAAATTTTCATACTTAGGCCATATTGCCGATTTACACTAGGTCACCATGTTCAGCCATGTATATCACTGATTTTGCATCATAGGTTCATCAACAATGGCAACTAGGTCAACATAGTTGACATGCAAGCTATTTAGAAATGTCTAAGTTTATATTCTAAATTTAGGTCTAATACAAGCACCCTACCAATTCTTCATTTACTATTCTGTTCAGATGTATCCATATACCAACAGAAATATGTAATCACAAAATCAACCGTACAGATTGAAGTATTTGAATAAACAAACCTTCTATCCAAATATCAGCCCAATCCAACGGTGGACAGAAAAGATATGTATCTTTGATGAACAAGTATCTAATCAGACAGTTTCTCCTTTCCTGCTGCAAATACCCAAACTCAGATGACTATATCACACAAAATACTAAACGAATAAACATCTCCACCTTCCAGAATACAGAAATATCTGTTATAAACTACATACCAAAATTTGATATCCATCCGACGGTAGATTGAGGAGATCTACAAGTTTGACCAAAACAGCACGAGAAACCCAGAAATTCCGGCCATCTTTGTTTGAGAGGTTATATCTCTTAGACAAAGCCTCTAATTAAGATCTTCACCGTTCAGAATGTAGACATATCAGCTTTAAACTACATACCCAAATTTGGTAGCTATCTAACGGTAGATGTAGGAGATCTATAAGTTTGAGCGAAATGGTGCGAGAAATCCAGACTTTCCGACCAGCTTTGTTTGAGAGGTTAGATCTCTTAGACGAAACCTCTGATCAAGATCTCCACCGACCAGAATGAAGAACCATAAGCTACGAACGTGCTGATAAACTTTGAGCTCAATCTGACCGTATATTCCAAAGATCCACCTCTTTGATGAAAATCTCGCAGGGTTCTTTCTCCTGCAACTCTCTCCTTCCTTCTCTTCTTCTTCCCTTTCTCTTCTTTTCTTTCTCTCCACTCACCTCTTTCTAGCACTTCCATGATTCCCTCCTTGATTCTCTCCTTAATTCTCTCCTTAATTCCCTCCACTCATTCTAGCACTTCCTTGAAGAAGAGAAATGGGCATTGGACACTTGTCCACTTCAGGCACCAACCTTCACATGTGTTGGTTTCATACTACCCATACCAACCACATGTATTTTAAATGTCCAATCCATTTAATACACCAAATTTTCAATTTCATTTATCCTTTTATTCAATCAATCCTAACCCATATCAATTCATGGTTTAATGAGCCCATGCATAAATCATAACATATGCATTATACTTTAATTTAACATGACTCATACAATTTATGATACATATATTTATATACATTATCAAGCATCAACTATACAAACATTAAACAATCATCAAACAAACACCAAACATATCAAGACAACACATAGAGTTTGGGCAAAAATGCAATTGGGTTATGGGCTAGATGAAATAATTTTCGGGGCGTCACATTATGTCTCACTGGACCAGACTAATATAGCTAACGTGTCTTATACTCAGTATATGGTCCAACACTTACGATTAATATTATCCTTGTTTGCTTTTCAAACAAGTTTTCAAATAAACATAGGGAGCTGAAAAGAGAAGAAAAGAATTCTCTTCGGTACTAATACAACAAAGGTATATGGTAATAGAAAAAAAAATATTATCTTGAGGGCAAGATGTCTTGGGCAATTAATTATATATGTTGTTCGCAAGACCTACAAGTAATCTTTTTGGATAATACATAGTTGCATCTCTACTACAACTAATCCATTTTTGCTCGGCAATTAAAATCAAATGAACTCTTGATTGCTAATAGTTGCATTTATTCTACTTCTGATAAAAAAAATCAAATCCCAATGAAATATTTAATTTTCCTTCTTGTTCCACATTTACTAGATCAAGCATCTTAATTGAGTCAAAATAATGGAAAATGTCCAATAGCTAACTATTTTCAAGGGTAATTCTCAGGAATGTTCACTTTTCTAGTGTGATATCTATTGCTAAAGATGTGTATGCATACAATCAAACCATGTCAGAATTTTATTTATTACCTTTTGCATAGATTTTACAATAGTAATATCCAAAGTATATTATTTGTCTAAACTTATTTCTCAACGTTAACCTATTATTTTGTGCAATTGAAATCAAGAAAAATGTATCATTATCTTTTTTTTCTTTTTTCTTTTTTCTTTTTTCTTTTTTAATATGAACTAGTTACATATGCAAATAACAAATAAACTAATTAATTGAGAAAAGTTTGCTATAGCCCTATAAGGATTAATAAAAAGAAACCAGTATAAAAAATAAGTTTGTAAATTTAATATAAATCTTTGAATGGAGAGAAGAAATCCAACAAAGATAAAATTTAGTAATTAAATCAGTTTTATTTTAACATATAACTGTAAGATAGCTAGCTATAGACTAGTATGTTTGGTCATTCCAGTTTTAGTAGGACAATATTAATTTGTATTAGTAGTACTATTGTTCACTCTTGTAGAAATAAAATTATAAATACATTTTCTATAAAACCAACATTTGGAAAAACTGAAAAAGAAAAAAAAATAATTTCCAAACATCGGATTAAATGTGCAAGTCCCATCTATATATGATGCTTGTTCTTGCCTTGTTGGATTACAATATATGAATGCTCCTGAATTCCTCTAGCATCACTCTAAAATAAATAATAATAATAAAGAGAAAAATATAATAACTGTCACAACTAGTCTACATATTATAATTACAAAATGGTTGGGGTCATTCACTTGTACACCTTCTAACATTAAATTATATTCAGAAAAAACTAGAAGTGGTCTAGCAACAGTACCATTACATGGGGTTGAATTCATATATATATATATATATATCATTGCTTTGATAAATACTTAAGAGTTCAAACCCTACCATGATGTATAAAAAATAATTAAATAAATAAAACCATCATTTCCATACATGGCATCAAATATAAACAACATGAAATTGTGACTCTCCTTTTCTTTTTCTAGATCTCGGATAGTAATGACTGCCGATCATTTATTATGAAAAACAGATTTGTTTCTGATACAAATGATCATTAGAACTAACAACTAAAAAAAAATGCTCAGGGTGCATGATCATATATACAAGAATGTTCAATTGTTATTTTGTGGAGATGATAATGATTAATTGATGTTTTCAATATTTATGCATTCTATCTTGAATTTCATGGGACGTACAACCAATGTTATTTACTTTAATTGTAGTTATTTTCATTCAATTTCTAGTTCTTTGTAAATTATGAATAAAAAATCATGTTTATTTTATGATTTAAAATCTAGATTTGATGCCAAATAGCTATTTCCGTTTCAATATAATATATACTAAATAGGAAATATACTGGCTAGAAAGTAAGGTTGAGCCAATTTTATATTTGTACTATATACAATTGTTAATATATATCTAGATATCTTCGCTTTCGCTTGATATATATAGTTGGACCCTTACTTGATAGCTATAGTTTTTAGGTCATAGTTTCTAATATAGTACAGTAGCAATAATATTGTTTCTGAAACCTATTTTTCTTTTTTTACTTTGGCATCAAGTTATTCAATACTTGTTTCAATGGTGGATCAAACAAATACGAATACGAAGAATGCCAAAAATATTTATTTTCTTCATCTCTCGGATAATCTAGGGACTCTTTTAGTGTCTTCTTTATTGAATGAAGAGAATTACGCCATGTGGAGTGAGGCTATGCTAAATGCCTTTAGTGCCAAAAACAAATCAGATTTTGTCAATGGAGCGATCTCCAAGTCTTCAAGTTTTGTTAATGACGATATGGTGGTTTCTTGGATTGTGAATGTCATCATTCCAGAACTTGTAGGCGATGCCATATATGCAAAAACTTCTAGAGACCTTTGGATCGATCTTCAAGAAATATTTTCCCAAGTCAATGGACCGCGTATTTTTGAACTTTAACAGAAAATTAGAACCATATTACAAGGTCCCGATTTCATCACAGTTTATTATTCAAAATTGAAGGGATTGTGTGGTAAATTAAACAATCTTAATAAGATCTTGGAAGGATGCAAAGATAGAGACTATACAATGCAATTTTTGATGGGTATGAATGAAAGTTATACAATTGTTCGTGGTCACATACTGTTGATGAATCTCATTCCAGCCGTGAGCAAGGTTTTCTCTTTACTTCTTCAAGAAGAATCACAACATGGTATTGCAAATCCACGACCTATGCATGGTTGAGTCCACGGCCTTAGCCTCCAAATGAGGTAAAAGCCATCATCAAAATTACTCACATGATTCTAGACTCATCAATTGTACTTTATGTGGAGAAAGATGACACATCAAGAAAAAATGTTACTAGCTGCATGGTATCAGAGCAGTTTTATTTTGAAGGTCTCGTGTTCAAACCTCCTCGCGAGCATATTTGCTTGTTTATCTCATTTATTACTTATATTTTCTGTCCCTATTATAAATCAAGTTCACGTGTCATCATGCATGTGAGGAAAAATGTTAATATATATATCTATCTTCGCTTGATATACATAGTTGAACCTTTACCTGATAGTTATAGGTTTTAGGTTAAATGATTTCTAACAACAATTAAGAATAATTGAAAGTTCATGATGAAGATTCGTCGCCAAAGATCTAATAAAGTCTTCATTCAAAATTTACTTTATTTAAAAATAATATTTTATCTTTTTGACAAATCTCTTAAGTTTTTCACATATCTTCTCCTTCTTTTTTTTTTTTGGCTTAACTTGCAATTCTTGGACTTTTCCACTCTTATTTTATCTTTAGTTAAACAGGACAATATCCTTTTACTCTCATAAAAAGATTTTTTATAATCTTTAAAGCGAATATTTCAACTCATGATTATTATAAAATTAATAGTTATTCAGATTTTATTTTATTTGGCACGCATAGTAGTATCAATAAAACAATCCAATTGGACCCATTTTTCCATTTAACACTAACTATCGAAAACTAATAGATTGAAAATATATATATAAAAAAATTAAAACTGAAAAGTACTAGTTCTCTTTTAGTTCAATTATAGGAAAAATTAATATAGTCCCTTATTTTAATTAACCACTTAAAATTTTGCAACACATCTTGTTGATTTCACGTGTTCACCCAAAAAACCTCAAAACCTTTTTATACAAAGAGAGAAAACAAAGTAACAGTATAATTATAAAAGGCATTTACCAAGTTTGGATGATTACCAATTTAGCATCAAATATTTTAAAATATTGGGTGTTCTTTCTTTCTTTCTTTCTTTCTCTCTTTCTGTGTTTCTTTATTACACCGTCTTCTATGACCATAGCATTCAACTTCCTTTCCTTTTTCTTTTTCATGAAGAAAGTGCAAATTAAAGGGTTGCTTTCCTCTGTAAGCCACGTCTGATTGAGAGGGTAGCCTAGTTGTCGTGACAAGGCAATTAATAACAAGAGAATAATAATAATATGAAGTAGCCCTCTAGAGCAAGAAGAACAAGAAGAAGAAGAAAGAAAACAATAACTAGCCATCAATTTTTTAAAACAGCTAGCAAATCTCTTCTTCAAATAACCTAATAGAAAATTTAACAAAAAAAATGCATACAAGAAAAGAAAAGAATTCTAATTGCTTCACCTTTATTATATGCTTCTATGATTTGCTTCCCTATTTAACCCTCCAAATGACCCAATACTCTCTCCCTTTCTCTCTTCTTCTTATTTCTCTCCCTACAATATTATCATGGCTTTCTTCATCTCTAAAACAACTTCTTGTTCCATTACTCACATTTTCCTCATATTCTACCTCTTCTATTCAGGTAATTCTAATCTTTTAGCTCTTGCCCTTTTGTGTATTTTTGAAGTTAGTTTTTCTATCTTTGATCATGAATATTATGTGTATATGTAAAAGTTTTTGAACTTTGATTTTGTGGTGTGTTTGTTTGATTTAATTTGAACAGATTTTGGTCTGCTACAAAGAGTTTCAACACTAGGAATCAACTATGGCCAAGTAGGAAACAATTTGCCACCACCGGAGAAGGCAATTGAGTTGCTATCTTCTCTAAAGATCAACAAAGCGAGGATCTACGACACGAATCCTCAAGTTTTAACAGCATTTGCAAACTCTAGCATTGATCTCGTCGTGACCGTAGAAAATGATATGCTTAGTGTTTTAATTGATCCTCAACAAGCTCTCCAATGGGTGGCAACACATATCAAACCCTACTTCCCGGCAACACGAATCTCGGGGATAGCTGTTGGGAACGAGATTTTTACTAGCGGCGACACGACCCTAATGGCGAATGTGGTTCCGGCAATGGTTAGTATCCATGGTGCCCTGGTTCAACTAGGGTTGGACTCTTATATCAAAGTTTCCACCGCAAATTCTCTAGCAGTACTTGATAATTCTTACCCGCCATCGGCAGGAAGTTTTAAAGAAGATTTAGCTGGAGTAATGAACCAATTGTTACAGTTCTTATACAGTACTAAATCACCATTTTGGATCAATGCTTACCCTTACTTTGCTTACAAAGATGACCCAACTAGGATTTCTTTGAATTATGTTCTTTTTAACCCTAACCCAGGCATGATAGACCCTTCCACAAAGCTACACTATGACAACATGTTATATGCTCAAGTTGATGCAGTTATCTTTGCTATGTCAAGAATGGGTTTTGGAGGGCTTGAAGTTAGGGTTTCTGAAACTGGGTGGCCATCAAAAGGAGATGTTAATGAAGTTGGTGCAAGTATAGAGAATGCAGCAGTTTATAATAGGAACTTGTTGAGGAGGCAGATGGGAAATGAAGGAACACCTTTGAGACCAAACCAGAGACTTGAGGTTTATATTTTTGCTTTGTTCAATGAGGATATGAAGCCCGGTCCTACATCGGAGCGAAACTACGGTCTCTATCAACCAAACCTTAGCATGACATATAACGTCGGGCTTTCAACGTTATCGACTACGTCGGCTTCTGTTACTCTAACTTCTTCTGCATCTCATCAGGTAATTAATTAATTAATTAAACAATAGTAATTAGAGTTATATATTCTTAAGTATATATCTAGTTAATTCTTTCCCTTGATTAATATCTCAAGGTTAAACCAACTTCATGCATGTATATATATTATAAATTTGATAAATAAATGGTATATTCCAATTAATTTAATTTTTTTTTTCTTGAGAGCTTTTTATTAATGATAATTAAAATACTTGTCTATTCTTTTTTTAACCCATTGTTTAATTATTATTTTGTGAAACAGGCAGCAAGAAAAAAATGTCAAAGCTTGGGATATTGGTTTTTTGTATATTTATTGACTTTCCAAGTTTTAATGAGAAGACCAGTTTAAGAGAGTATTAATGGAAACAGGAGTTGGATCTTCTAATATATGGCCTTTTTTTTTTCTCTTTCAAACAAGACAAAAAAAAAAAAAGGCAATATAAAGTTAGAGCAATTCATCAGGTACAGATTCTTCATGTAAAGCAGCCAAAGAAAGCACCCCCAACATGCAAGTTTCTTATTGTATGATATGTCTATCACATTGCAATGGTTCATTCCTGCTGGGATTCATGGATTTAATCATCCTTGATTATATACATATAAATAAATTAGATGAGATTGCAATTAATAATTTTTATTATTTTTTGTTATTCACTTTGTAAATTTTTCAAATTAAAGCTAGCATATTTATATATATAGACGCTTGTTAGCTAGCTGTTCATATTATAAATAGAGGGAATAACAAGTTCATTATCTGTAAGTTAATTTAATCAAAAAATAATTAAAGGGCAACTGTCTTCGTCTATTGGGTTGGAGAAAAAGCAATATCTACTTTGAGACGTGGAAGGCATAACTGCCAAATTATTTTTATGTATAAGTTTTTCTTTTTTCTTGTTTTTGGGCTGTATATTTTAAATAAGAGTAATGACAATGATTGGTTGGGGTCAACTTCACCCCAACGTTATTTTTTTTTGTACGTTACCATTCAGTCAGTTGGATGTTGAGGATACTGTGCAATACACGCACATTTTCAAAATATTTAAAAAAATTAAGTGTTAGCGTTGAAACATAGTATTGATAATTGACACCCAGTCTTTATTAAATGTTGGAGATACTACATAATACGTACATTCTCAAAATATTCGATGGAGTTAAGTATCAGTATAAAAAATGACGTTGACACAAAATGACATAAAACATTTTCTTTTTAAATAAAGATCATGTGATTTGAGCGAAAAAAAAATAATGATAATAATTAAGTCTAAAGGGTGTTTAATTAAAAGGGTCGACTTTGTTAATGATTCTTTATACTTTTATATATTTATCTCTTGGAAGTGGACAATATATATATAGCTTTATTCCCTGACCCAAATTGTCAGCTCTATGAAGGGCTTTTGTATCTTTTTCAAGATGAGGTTTGTGCTTTATGGTAGAGAGTAAATCTAGGGTCCCTCCCCATGAAAGAGACCTCCAAAAAAAAGGGTACCCATTTGAGCAAGACGCACATGAAGCCCGCAACTTGAAGGGTCCCACTTTATAGATAATCTATTTAATTAAATACCCATCTTTAAGACAATTAAAATATGGAAAATTTATTGGTATTAAATTTAAAAATTGTTTTGAGAGTTTATTTTTGAAAAACACTGAAAACAACTTTTTCTCGTATTATTGTTTTCTTCACAAATTTTAAAAATAAGTTTTGAGTTTTTAGGAAATGGGTTTAACCATTCACATTTTCAAGAAATTTTGAATTTAAAAAATAACGAATAATTTTTCATGTGATTAAGGGTGTAAGCCAACCCGACCAATCCAACTAACCCAACTGAACCAAACTCAACCCGATGGATATAATTTTAAGGGACTAATAATATAGAGATTTTATGTATGTAAGTTTCACTCTACAAAAATTAAAAATTAAAAAAATTAAAATAAATGTAATTTTGAGGGTTAATACAATGTTATAATTAAGTGCATGATACTCTAAAGATGCCCTTGGCATGACAAGGAAGAAAAGGAGAAATCACTTAAATAAAATGGTTAGATGTATCTAAAGTAGTTTTTTTTTTTTGGTTAAAATGTACATGAATATGACAAAAAAGAATAATTCTTAAAATAAGTCTTTTATTTACTAATATTATAAAAGAAATCATTTAGCGCAACCTTATTACTAAATTACCTATAAATATATATATATTTTATATAAATTTATTTGATAATTTTATAATTAAAAGTAATAGATAATTTAAAAATTTATAATAAAAGTAGTACATCGCGAGTTAAGAAGTTTTAACTTTATAAATAACATAGATATATATCTCATCAAAAACAAGAAAAAATGATTGCAATATAAATATAAATATATTATTTGTAAATGACTAGATTGTTTAATCCTACGCCAAATTTAAACCTAATAACTTGTATGGACCAATATTAAAGATAGAAAATATGTGACTCAAAGCTTCTTCAGATTGGTTGAAGAATAGAATTTGGAGAATCAAGAGCATGAAAAATCAATAGATCTTAATTTTATACTACATTATTTTTCAAAACATAAAAGTGACGAGACAATACAAAGATTCTGTCTGTTTAAGAAAACTTTTCTAAAGTGCATTTAAAGTAAAAATACTATTAAATTACGGTAAAAAAAATAATTTTTAATTTTTTTAAAAAATTAAAAGGGACCAATTTTTTTCAAAAGTTTAACCAAAAACTCTTTTTAAAAAAAGTATTTTTAGAAAAACTCTCGGGACAGAGAGAGGTGACGGATCAAAGCATGTTGATGATTATTATGGTATTAGAGGGTATTTAATTAAAAAAACCTAGTGGATTACATCATTAAAACATAAATAAATAAACCAAAGGTTGACCTTTTCTTGCCATGTTACTTTGGGTAAGCTCTAAGTATAATTGATGTTTAATTAGGTTAATAATGATAATATGGCCAAACAACTTTTTTAGATGTTTTTTACTAAAAAAAATGATGTCAGTGATGTTTTTCTTATGGGCCCAATATAAGAGAATTTATATTAAAAATGTGCTGCCACTTACGTGGCATTCTCTAATTGGGCCACATGATCCACATACAAGTCACCCACAAGTTAAAATTGGTCTCCCTTTTGAACGGTCATCATATGATAAATGCTAAAAAAATAAAAAAATAAATAACACCTATCATTAAGATTTAAGATAACCTTAATTAATTAGTCTTCCACTCAAGAGCACACAAAAGGAAAAGTGATGCAGACTCACTTAATATGACCGTGTTTAGTTTATGATTCGAATATAAATTTTTTTATTTAAAATTTTAGAACTACGAAAAAACGTATTTGGTTCCATGAAACCTGAAAACAATTTTTTTAAATTTATAAAGAAAATAAAGTGTTTCCAAAAAATAACAAATTATTATTTTCTGAATTTTTACTTTTTAAATTATATTCTATTTTTTATATTACGAGCCTAAGATTTTTAATTTTATTTGATAAAATTGGTTAATCTACAATATTATTCAATTAAAATATTTTAACTTTTATTCACCCTATGACCCTGAATTATATTTTAGCTATGATTGCATCATAGATTTCTGATATATTCTTGTTTTTTTTTTCTTTCTTAAAGATGGGAATTAAACAATAATTTTTTATTAAGAAAAAAAAACTTTAGGTTCTCCCCCCAAAAAAGTATTGATTAAAATTAATAAAGGAAAAGAAAAGAAAATATATGTTAATAACTATGAATCAACAAATGTCAGTGACTATGAATAAAGGGATCCTAAGTTGTCCTTGGAACAAGATCAAGATGTGACAAAATTAGGACATCAAACATAATTAAATTAATCATAATTTTTGTTCAAAAACTCAAAAGACAAGAAACCATTATTGCAGTATGAAAATATGGGTAAATTCTTCCTAATTTTTTTTTTCTTTCAAAAAGGTTAAAAAAGTTTTACGTAGTCAATTAGCTGGTGTCAAACTTTGTCAGATCAATTATGACATTAATCTTAATCAAATTATATGGAGTCGAAATCTATTTTGAATGTCCAACTTTACCTTGATAAAGTACAATGAAAGAAGCAAATTCATTCACCCCACCAGTTAGCTAGTGTTAAACTTTATGAAATCAACTATGACATAAATCTTAATCAAATTATACAAACGCCTAAACTATTTTGGATGTTGAACTTTGCCCTCGATAACACCCGACACATATAAAAAGCTTTGTTGAGTTAATTAGAGTTTAAAATGTAGAAAGCACTACTTTCATGATGGTCCTACCATTTTTCCTTACAAGTTGGGGGACTTTAACCTCTGTTTGGGACGGTTCCCTTATTGTGGCAAGGCAGGTGCCTTTTGAACTAAGAATGCAACTCCAATAACCATCAAGGGTGGTCAGGTAAAGGGTATATAAGAAGAAGGAAGAAGGTGGGCAGAACACACAAAAGACCTAGTGGGCAAGGGTTTGGTTTGCAATAGTAAAGTCAAAAAAAGTAATAGTACTAAAGGTTGGGGAGGTAAAGTAGAATCAAGATGAATCTGCAGTACAAGTTGTGTGAAGTGATGGATCAAGGACTTTTGGGGGAAAAAAGTCTCCAAATTTGCTTCTTGAAAGATCTCATTTTTCACTTATATTAATGTACCATATTTTAAATCCTTCTACTTCAGTCTCTTGCTTTAACACCTATACCTTGTGTGGATTATCTAAGATCTCTCCATCATTCAGTCACCTTCCTCATTCTTGTGGAAGTTGAAGATTCCATCAAAGGTTAAGATTTTACAGTATACTTCCCTCCCTCCGAATATGATTCTTATTGGGAAGTTGTAACCAAAAGGCACGCACCCGGTCCTATCGGGTTTAAAGTTTAAGGTTTAGAAAAAGAATTTTTGGGGCCACTGTAGTAATGCGTTGATTCGAATTGATACACCATAAGATTCATAGTGTCTTTTTGTTGGTGATTGTTGGATAGAATGTGCTAAAGTTGATATCCTACAAAACAAGTAGGGGCTGGGACCATTCTATTCTAAAATTTGTTTCCTTTTACTTACTTCCCAAGAAACTGCTAGTAGACCTTTTCGTACTACCTTAAAGAGAGAGAGAGAGAAGAAAAATTGTAAACTCAAAATGGTTCACAGTAGCTTCTATCTATATATCTCCTCCCATGCACTGAAGGTAGTTTACAGAATCAAGTATACAATTGTACATTAGTAACAAATACAAATAAATGAAAAATAATAATAAAATGTTTGTTTATTTTTATTTTATTTTATTTTATTTTATTATCAAAAAAGTTTTATAAGATCATTATTATATCAACATAGGACTAAAGAAGCAATATAAAAATTAAATATGAATGGTAAGACTTAAGACTGGTGAATATAGTCAGAAGACAGTTTAAATAGCCCCATTTTTATATATATAAAAAGGAGACAACAGATTAAGGCAGTTAGTTTAGACACATGAAGTAGAAATCATGGGTAAAAAATAATTTAATAGACATAACTACTTATGATATATCAAAACAATTGACTCTTTGAGGGAAGCAATAGATTAGCAAAACTAACACCACATAGTTCAGAAACTGCTTAGTTGAGTAATTTTGTTCTAATTTATCATTGATTATTCTACTTGCTAGTGCTAAAGATGCAAGATTCTGCTCCTAAGTTCTTACCTCTCATTGTTTTCTACTTCTAATTCAATCATTTGGATCATCTATGTCAAAGTAGATAACATAAAATAGATGCAATATCAATAGCAAAAAAAAGAGCTCAAATGATTGAATTTTAATGATACTTAAAAAAAAAAAAAAGAGCTTCCTTGACTCTCATTGTTTTCTACTTCTAATTCAATCATTTGGAACATGCAATATCTCTAATCAAAATGATAGACCTCAACTCAAAGAAATGGCATGAAGAAGTTGGAGAAAACACAGAAGTAACCAAGAAAGGAAAAAAAACTTATAGCTCGAAATCTAAATTCCGGTGCCCTTGTCACCACCACCGCTGCTCTTGTCACACCCTGGGTTGCACAGCGTGCCCCCTACTCAGGTGTGGGCACGCTGTGCAACCCAGAGTATGACAAAAAGGCCTTATGTGGCGACCCCGCGCCCCGGACTACCAACCCTGCAGGGAATGACATGCGGAATGTCGGGGCAGGACGCCCGGCGTAGGCATCTCCGACCACTCCTCAACTCCCGTGAGGTAGTTGAGACCCTACGAGCTTTATCTCAAACAACGACATAATATCAAAAGGTACTAAAGAAAACTACCCACCGTATTAATCATCCAAGACAAGAGATAATCCATAAAAATGAACCATAAATAAAATCATAATCCCTACAGTCTATTAAAATTGACATACACATAAAGTCCAAAATTGTGGGTACAAATAAAAACCGTCATATGCCCACATGGTCTATCTAACAAGTCCCAACTCACCGATTCTACAATGTGGTAAGTATTATAATTACATAATCCAAAATATAATATTTCATAATTTAAAACACAGTTCAATCAAAATGTCTCTCAACTCACATCGAGGTTTTAGATTCTCTCGCAGGCAAGGCCCTCAGGATATGACTACTCCTTTGCCCTTATTCGGGACAGAAGGACCTGAAAGAGGAAAATGAGGGTGAGCCAACGGTGCCCAGTGAATAAAATTCAAATATGCTATCAATACTCATCAATAAATATCATGTATGCATGTCAATGTGTAGCATGATTAAAAGCTCATAATCATATAGATATCAAACATTTATAATAAGTTCGATGCAAGTAAAAGCTTATCAATTTGGATCCACATTCCACATGCATTGGGGTTACTAGTACACGTCTATTTCACCGTACCGTTGACCCCAATCATGTTTATTTGGGGTTACTAGTGCACGTCTATTTCACCGTACCGTTGACCCCAATCATTTTCTTTTTAAAATCCTCCTATGACAAGGTTAAGCCCCCCTATTTGCCAGATAGATGGGCCCAACCAAAGTCATAAGGTTTTCTCAAATCAATGCATCATTCAAAACATTAGAACACATTCATACTTTCAACATACAATATATATAAAAGATATAATCATAAATAAAGTCTACTCACAACCAAGCCTCGCGAGAGTATTTAACCACACACGACCACCAAACCGAATCAACCCAATCAAGATCCTGAAACATTCACCAATATCATACCATACATCAATTTCTATGCTTAATCACATAGACATTACACATCAACCCTAAATCAGCCCACATATAGACAATAGGCCTAAATCTCATCTAATCCCATCATTCAACTCAAATCACATGACTTAGGCCTCTAATGCATAGTTCTCATTCATAAACCATTCTATTAATAAAAAATACTGATTTTCAATTCCTTAGGCATAAACATGCCCAAATTGGGTCACTTGATCACAAGTAGGCCTAACCCATGATATGGTCACAACGACTAAATCAGTAGCATAATCAAACCTAATCATGCTTAATTAAACATAAGTTGCATCATTTCAATGATTCTAGGCCAAAAGCATCAAAAGCCCTAAAATATAAAATTTTCCATACTTAGGCCATATTGCCGATTTACACTAGGCCACCATGTTCAGCCATGTATATCACTGATTTTGCATCATAGGTTCATCAACAATGGCAACTAGGTCAACATAGTTGACATGCAAGCTATTTGGAAAGGTCTAAGTTCATATTCTAAATTTAGGTCTAATACAAGCAACCCTACCAATTCTTCATTTAATATTCTGTTCAGATGTATCAATTTACCAACAGCAATATGTAATCACAAAATCAACCGTACAGATTGAAGCGTGAGAGGGGTGCGCCCGCACCTGGGTAGGGGGAACGCTGTGTAACCCAGGGTGTGACAATAAGCTACGAACTTGCTGACAAAATTTGAGCTCAATCTGACCATATATCCCGAAGATCCATCTCTTTGATGAAAATGTTGCAGAGATTTTCCTCAAGCAACTTCTTCTTTCTTTCTCTTCTTATTTCCTTTCTCTTCTTTTCTTTTATTTTTTTCCTTTCTCTCCACTCACCTCACTTTCTAGCACTTCCTTGATTCCCTCCACTCACCTCACTTTCTAGCACATTCTTATAACACATTCTTGGATTCCCTCCACTCACCTTATTTTCTAGCACTTCCTTGGAGAAGAGAAGTCGGCATGGGACACTTGTCCACTTTCATGCATCAACATTCACATGTGTTGGTCTCATACTACCCATATCAACCACATGTACTTTAACCAATCTCATGCTTCCATGTATTTTAAATGTCCAATCCATTTAATACACCAAATTTTCATTCTCATTTATCCTTTTATTCAATCAATCCTAACCTATATCAATTCATGGTTTAATGGGCCCATGCATAAATAATAATATATGCATTATACTTTAATTTAACATGACTCATATACAATTTATGATACACATATTTATATACATTATCAAGCATCAACTATACAAGCATTAAACAACCATCAAACAAACACCAAACATATCAAGACAACGCATAAAGTTTGGGCAAAGTGCAATTGGGTTATGGGCTAGATAAAATAATTTTCGGGGCGTCACATCTCTACTGGCAGAGTTTCTCAATAGGATCTGGAGCGGCTGGACCACAGTCCACTCTTCTAACGTACCAGCGTACGGGGTAGGCACATCCTGCGATGACAAACACATGACTAGAGAGTCCAAGTAATCATGGAAATTCTCATTAATTGCAGCCTTCAAACTCGCACCAATCCCACCAGTTCGCATTCATTCCTCGACGATTAGCACACAACGCATCTTCTTCACGGAGTTCCCAATGGTGTAGAGATCGAACGGTTTCAATGACCTCTGTATCATATCCCTTGTTGACAAGTGTCTTTGCGGCTTGCATCACATCGTACCTCATCCGCGAGTATGTAAGAATTGTTATGTGCTCACCAGGCCTCACCATTTCTGCATCTTCAAGTGAAAGCACATACTCTTCATCGGGAATCCTCTCCTTGAGGTTATAAAGAAGCACATGCTTGTACAATATCACTGGATTCTCGCTTCAAATCGCTGCCTTCATTAGACCCTTGGCGTTATAAGGGGTCGAGCATGCGACCATTTGGATTCTCGGGATCGATTGGAAGTAAGATTCAAGGCGTTGTGAGTGCTCGGTCCCAAGCTGACGCCCGACTCCTCCAAGCAAACGAATAACAGTCGGGATAGTGAATTGCCCGCCAGAGGTGTAATGGAGCATTCCACAGTTGTTGGATATTTGGCTGAAAGCAAGAAGAAGAAAACCCGTGTTCATGCCCTCCACGATTGGTCTTAGGCTAGTCATGGCAGCGCCAATGGCCATGCCTGTGAAGGAGTTTTCGACAATTGGAGTGTCTAGAACCCTAAGACCACCAAATTTTGCAGCCAGGCCTTTGGTCACCTTGTATGAGCTGTCGTAGTAGCCTACGTCTTCACCCATGGCACATACACACTCTCCATCTCCTATTCCAGTCCTTCTCTAAGGGCTTAAAATAGCAAGAGCTCATGCCTGAAATATAGAAGACGAGTACATGTAGTTAGATGCACAAATCATAATAATGAAGCTTCAGAAAGGATCATAAATGCAGATAATTTAGGAATATATTTGCCTATGAGAAAAATCATGTTATAGTGCCCCTACCAAAACTATCAGAAGACAACAAATAGTAAAGCTTGTGCTCATTAAAACCCAGCAATATATTTTTCTATTACATCAAAATAAGGTAAAAGAAATGGCAGAAAAAATTCTTGGCAATTTTCTTAAAGACATCTAAACCAAAATCATCTAATTGGACCAGGACCCTAGTCAAAACATTAGTTAGACAGTCTTTAAAAAGAGGTTAAGTGGCAATTCACAAACTTTTTATTTTTAATGGGGAACCTTAGGATCAAATGCATGGCATCTTAATGTGCAGTTCAAAATTGTCAGTCGCATGACCTTGAAGGATGTCAGTCTAAAGGCCCCAAATATGCAATATTTGCATTACCATCAAAACAAATGGCTGGGGGTAAAAGTGACACGCATTCCAGCAGAAAACAAGAGAATTAGAGTTCCTAGCATTGTCATATAATGACTGAGTGGTTTGCAGGTATATGTAGATAGAGTGATCTGTAGAAGCTTTCAAAGATCACATTTAAAATTGACAAAAAAGAACCCACAAGAAGGAGATTTTTTCCTTTGTCGATTACAACCACCTTTAATCACTCATACACGCTCCCTTATAGATACAACAAAACACCTTGGAGTTGCAGTTGCCGTAGCGGCGGAGGTTTTGGAGTTGCAGTTGCAGTGAGGAGAAGTAGTTGCAGTAGCGGCGGAGGAGAAGAACATTTTTAGGTTTGTTTATTTTAGGGTTTGGGTTGAGTTTAAGTTTTAAACTTGTGATAGTATGCACCCATCTCCTTTTAGATAGATAGCTTTTATTATTTTTCAAATGGTAAATACATTTTATAATTTTTGTTGTAATAATAAGAACTAGTTAAAGTAGTGGTAAATATATTTTATAATTTTTAAATTATTTTATATAATACTAAGAATAACAACCTCATATTAAAGGTCTATTACAATAATTTAAATAAATATATTACGATTTAAAAAACCTCCGTATCCTCCGCCAGACCCTACTTTGGTGCAGTGGCTGTTACACCTCCTGTTGAGGCGATAGTGCAGACTCCTGAGTCCCGAGAGGACATTGAGGAGAAGAAACGGTATGAGAAGGTAATGATTAATAGAATTTTAAATCATAATATATTTATTTAAATTATTGTAATAGAACTTTAATATGAGGTTGTTATTCTTATTATTATATAAAATAATTTAAAAATTATAAAATATATTTACCACTACTTTAACTAGCTCTTATTATTACAACAAAAATTATAAATTGTAATAAAAACTTCTCTTAAAAGAAAAAAAAACCATTTAAAAAATAATAAAAGCTATCTATCTAAAAGGAGATGGGTGCATACTATCACAAGTTTAAAACTTAAACTCAACCCAAACCCTAAAATAAACAAACCTAAAAATGCTCTTCTCCTCCGCCAAACCTCCACCGCTACTGCAACTGCTTCTCCTCACTGCAACTGCAACTCCAAAACCTCCGCCGCTACTGCAACTGCAACTCCAAACCTCCGCCGCTTCTGCAATCCGCCTTTGCAACTCCAAGATCTCGTTTTGGTGAGAGATAAGAAAGAAAGAATGGCACCTCCGCCGCTACTACAATCCGCCTCCTGCAACTGCAACTCCAAGATCTCGTTTTGGTGAGAGCTAAGCAAGAAAAAACGACATCGGCGTCGGCATTCGATCCACTCGCTATTCGCCACCAACGCTCGAAACGTCAACGAAAGATCGAAGATTGAAGGTTGAAGTTCGTCGGAAGGTCACAGTTGTCATTCACGGCGTAAAATGGAGGTATTCTTTCCACTCCACTCCTTCCAAAATCTCTTCTTCTTCTTTTATAATGGATGGATTGATGGATATTTTTAGAGTTGATGTGTGATTTTTTTCTGTCGTTTTTGTTAAAGAATCTCTGTCACGCAAAGAATCTCTGTGCATCTCGTGAACATTTTCGACAACTTTTTGACCTAAAAAGCACGCTTTCCTTGAGTTTCGCCGAAGTTTTCGTCTTTCCACGAATTTTGCCGATTTTGGCAATTTCTTCGGCGGTTTTTCGTAGTTTTCTTTCTACCTGTGACACCAGAGTTCGCTCGTTCAAATTTTGAATTTTTTCGGTGAATTTCACCAAAATTTACCAAATTTTCATACCTTGTTTGAGACTGCTGAGGCTGAAGTGAGATTTGAGACAGTTGTCATTCCGCCAGTACCTGTATTTCCGTCTGATTCATCTTTTCCATCTGAAGGGAAGAAAAAGAAGAAATGGAACAAGAAGTTTTGGAATGATAGCAAGAAGCCCAAGACTAGTGGTGGATTTTTTGGGGCTAATTCTTTTGTTGCTCCTGTTCCTGTGGCATCTGCTCCAACAGTGTACAATAAGAGAGATCAGGCTCCAGTTAGATCACAGAGTCAGTCGCAGACTGCATCTTCAGGCTTGAGACCCATTATTACTTGCTTCAGGTGTGGTGTGAAGGGCTACAAGGCTAATCAGTGTTTTATGCCGAGGCAATCTTCTGCTCCAGCTATTTTTGCAGCACCTGGTACAAGGGAGCAAGCGAAGGCAGTGATAGAATCGAATCCTGATGCTAGCAAGAATTTGATAGAGGATATGATTTCAATCTGTGATATGATGATGCATATATTGATTGATTTTGGTTCCACTTTATCATTCATATCTGGTCATGTGGTAGATAGATTTAAATTGCCTGTTGTTAGAGCTAGTACGCCTTTGATATTTAGTACGACTACGGGTGAGAGAATCTACCCAGATATGATCTGTATGAATTGTGTTGTCAAACACGAGGGACTTGAGATGATTGTAAACCTTAGGGTGTTAGGGTTCCTCGATTTTGATGCTATTTTGGGTATGGACTGGTTAGCGACGTATCGCGCCCAAGTGGATTGCTTTCTTAAGTAGATAGTATTTCAGATCCCTGGGCAGCTATCTCTTGTCTACTGAGGTATGACTACTACCAGACTACCTACGCGAGGCAGGCCGGCTACTGATGTAGAAGCCACACTCATGGCTAGTATGAGACCATTGGAGGAGAAGGGTCATGGTATTCAAACTTCTAATATTCCAGTAGTGAGTGAGTTTCCTGATGTATTTTCAGATGATTTACCTGGGTTACCACCCAAGAAAGAAATTGACTTCATCATTGAGTTGATGCCTGGTACGAAACCCATCTCCATTCCGCCTTATCGAATGGCACCGAAGGAGTTGCAAGAACTCAAGTTGCAAGTTGAAGAGCCTTTGAGCAAAGGATTTATTACCCCTAGTATGTCACCTTGGGGTGCACCAGTTCGTTCTGTGAAAAAGAAAGACGAGAGTCCTACACCGTGTATAGATTACCGTCAGTTGAACAAGGTGACAGTGAAGAACAAATATCCTCTACCTTACATTGATGATTTGTTTGATCAGTTAAATGGTGCAAAGTTTTTCTCCAAGATTGATTTGAGATCGGACTACCATCAGTTGAGGATTAGAGAAGAGGATGTTCCAAAGACTGCCTTCCGGACGAGATATGGTCACTATGAGTTTCTGATCATTGCATTTCGGCTGACAAACGCACCTGCGATGTTCATGGATTTGATGCAGAGGGTGTTTAGACCATATCTAGATCATTTCATCATCGTCTTTATTGATGATATTTTGATGTATTCCAAAACACGTGAGGAGCACGAGCAACCCCTCAGGATCACATTGCAGATATTAAGGGAGCATAGGCTGTATGTTAAGCTCAACAAGTGTGACTTTTGGATTTCTGAAGTAAAATTTATAGGTCATGTGGTTAGTGCAGATGGTATCTTTGTTGATTCTGCTAAGGTTGAGGCGATCATTAATTGGCGAAGACTGACCACAGTGACTTGAGATTAGGAATTTTCTGGGTTTGGCAGGGTACTACAGAAAGTTTGTACAAGGCTTTTCAAAGCTAACTGCCCCACTTACTAGATTAACCCAGAAGAATGTTCCTTTTGTGTGGATTGATGTCTGTGAAGAAGCTTCTACTGAGTGCATTGATGTCAGGGTAGATGTGACGTCATTTGGGTAATTGTTGATAGGCTTACGAAATTTGCGCATTACCTTCCGATGAACGCCAAAGATTTTGTGGACCGATTAAGCAGATTATGTCTTCGAGAGATAGTGAGACTTCATGGGGCTCATGTTTCAATTGTGTCAGATAGAGATTCGTGTTTTACTTCGAGTTTCTGGCATGTGATGCAGAATCAAATGGGAACTTAGCTCCATCTCAGTACGACATTTCACCCTCAGTCAGACGGACAGTCTGAGAGGGGTTATTCAGATGCTAAAGGTTATGCTTAGGTCGTGTATTTTGAAGTTTAGTGGGAGTTTGATTGAATGTCTTCATCTGTGTGAGTTTGTTTATAATAATAGCTTTCAGGCTAGCATTGGCATGACACCTTTTGAGGCTCTTTATGGGCGACCGTGTAAATATCCTACTTGTTGGTTCGAAGTGGGAGAAACACAAATTTTGGGGCCAGAAGCAGTGGTAACACAGATTGAGAAGATTAAGCAGATTAGAGCAAGGTTGAAGGCAACTTAGGATCGGCAAAAAAACTACTTCGACAAGCGTCACAGGCCATTAGAGTTTGTTATGGGAGATCGGGTTTTATTGAAGGTCTCTCCACAGAAAGGGGCAGATGAGATTTGGCGTGAAAAGAAAGTTATTTCCTCGTTTTATTGGGCCATTTAAGATCCTTGAGAGCTGTAACACCCCGATTTTCAAAACTAAATTTTTTTTTTTGTAAGATAATAAATATTTTACTTTTATATAAAATATCACTGAAAATCGAGACGTTACTCGTATCCGTCTATCTTAACCCATAACCATTATGTAAATAATAAAATTTGCAAAACTATGAGTTTATATTCTTCCAACCAACTTACTGGTTAAGATAAACGAATACCTTTAATTCTTCATACAATCTTTATCTTCATGAGGGTACTTGCCCTTGTCCATCCATTATGGATACAACATTAAAATACAATCATCAAATAGAATTAATGAATTCTATTCCAAGGCATTCACACGTGAAATAAATCACAGGGTTTTTACTGACCGTAATAATATTCATTGAATTCCAATTATCAATACAATTCGTTTGAATAATAAACCTTTAAAAATTAAATGAAAATATTCAATCTCATAATACTAATTAATTAATTCATCCCTACTACTCTGCACTATGTCACGAACTCGCAATTTTATTCTCCTAAGCACCTGCATATAAAATAATAGGGGTGAGCTTGAAAGCCCAGTGGGTCATCTAAACAATTCACAATATTTTATTGTGATACATACACAAGAACATCACAAACAAGTTTTACACATTAATCGTTGCAACATTAGATTGTTTGAGTCGATAATTTCATCACGTTCCAAATCACGTACCGTTAGAAAATCAAACTCAGGGTGGCACAGCCCAAAAAAAAATTGGAACATTGGCGATATTCCTTGGAATAACTGCCCCATATGTGTGATTCTTATCTTAATCGTATTCTTTAGTAATGTCACGCCATACGTACGGTATAAGCACGATATTAAGTGCATTCATAAAACATATTCAACTCCACTACACATGGTATCATGTCACAAAATCAATTATAATAGTGTTCACGCATTCACTATGCCAATATTCCAAATCATACATTTCATTATCAGGCATTATAATTTATAATTGAATTCAACTACCACATGAATTTTATGCATCCAATTATCATTTGATCAGAATAAAAATCATGTTAACACACGTATTATCATGGTTAAACAATCACAACATTGCATACATATAATCATGTACAATAGGCATACATAAGCAATCTAATAATACTATGGACCTAATTAATTTAACATTCTTATCTATATATCAAATAAAATATTATGAAGGTCTACAATCATCCCCACCTGAATCGCTAAATTTCAAATCACTTAGATTCACCGTCACACGTAGTACTCAACCTGTACACGTATATTAGGTTTGTTAATATGATTACTCGATTATGAGTGTAGAGATATATACGTATATATATATATATAGTGGTTGGATGTTTAAACTAAGTATATATATAATAACATATTATAGTGCCTTGTGATATGATATAATGATGTGTATGGTATAACATGATATAATACAATATGTGATATATATATATAAATATATTATATAACATTTTGGTTGCTAAAAAAAATAATAACATTTGAGTTGCAATGTTTAAAAATAATAATAACACTTGGTTAAAAAAAATATATGTATGATGCATATAAATATATTATATAATATCTTGATTGCTAAAAAATTAAATAATTGAGTTGCAATGGTAAAAAAAATAATAATAATAACGTATTGTATGTATGATATATATATAAATATATTATATGACATTTTGGTTGCTAAAAAAATTAATAATACTTGAATTGCAATGTTTTTTTTTAAATAATAATGTATTGTATGTATGATATAAATATATTATACAACATTTTGGTTGCTCAAAAATAATAAAAATAATAAAATACACTTGTATGTGTGATATTGTATGTATAATATATATTATATAACATTGTGAGTTGTTTAAAAGAGAAGAAAAGAAAAAGAAAAAGAAAAGAAAAAAAAAATCAAATGAGTTGCAAGGAAAGAAGAGAAAAGAAAAAGAAAAAGAAAATAAAAAAATAAAAATCAAATGGTTTGCAGGGCAGAAGGAAGAAAAATAAGGAAGTATGTGTGTGGTATTGTGTATGATATATATATATATAGAAATGTATTATATAACATATCATAAGGTTGCTTAAAAGAAAAATAAAATGAAATAAAATAAAGTAAACTAAATTTCTTGAGTTGCTGGGATATATATATATATATATATATATATATATATATATATATATATATATATATATAGAAATGTATTATATAACATATCATAAGGTTGCTTAAAAGAAAAGAGAAAGCAAAAAGATAAAATAAAGTAAAAAAAGTTTTTTTTTGAGTTGCTGGGCGGACAGGGGAGAAAACAGGGGAAAGAGAGAAAAAGGAAAGAAAAGAGAATGGGGAAAAGGAGAAGAAGAAGAAGAAGAAAGTGAGGGTGAGATGCAGAGGGCAGAGACCGAGAGATCAGAGGCGAGGCGAGATCTGTGGCGGAGAAGGGAGAGAGAGGCGAGATCTGTGGCGGAGAAGAGAAGAGGAAGGGCGGCGACGGCGAGATCCGCGGCGGAGGAGAGAAGAGAGGCGAGATCTGTGGCGGTGTGTGCTGGAAGAAAGGAAGAGATAAGAGAAGAGGATTTCGAGAGGCTCGTTGTTTTCGGCGATTTGGATTTAAGGAGCGAGAATGAAAGATTTTCGGCGAGATCTCGGTGAGGTTCCAGGCGACATGTCGGCGAGATCTCGGCGAGATTTCCGGCGACATGTCGGCGAGATCTCAGCGAGATTTCCGGCGACATGTCGGCGAGATCTCAGCGAGATTTCCGGATCTGGTTTGAAACACACACACTGTTCATCATCTCCTTATGATAATGATACATTTTTATTTATTTATTTATTTTTGTTTTAATCGAATTAATCTTTCTTGTGCAACATTTTTATTATTATTATTTATATATGGTTTTTGGAATTCTTCAGAAATTTCTGGGTATTACAAGAGGATAGGTCCCTTGGCATACAAGCTTGCTCTACTACCTCAGCTTACTGAAGTTCATGATGTATTCCGCGTGTCTATGTTAAGAATGTATAAAGCAGGCGCCACGCATGTACCTATGCTTGATGCATCACAATTACAAGTTGGGAAGGATGCTACTTATGTGGAACAACCAATTCAGATTGTGGTTCGCAGAATTCAAAAGCTCAGGATATAAAGAAATTCCTCTAGTTCGAGTCAAGTGGCAATTCCATGATAACGAAGAGCAAACCTAGGAGCGGGAAGACCAAATGCGGGAGAAGTTTCCGAATTTGTTCACCGCTTGACGTAAAATTTAACTTTATCATAAATTACGAGGACCAAATTTCCTAAGTTGGGAAGGTTGTAACGACTCATTCTCTCACCTGACATCATAATGACGTGTAGGCCCAACTCTGCGTGCCCATAATAGATTACCAATGCTCACTATTTTAATTATCATTATTAACATTTTTATTTTTGGTGTCAATGATATTAATAGTGATAATAATGCATATTATTAAAAATAAGACATTAATAGTGACATACTATTACATTAGTAATAATGTGTGTACTATTCATTTCATATGGATCATAGCAATATAAATGTGTATATTGTAAATTATGTATGGGCCATCTTACTATATACATGTGTATTAGGAATTTCATGTGGGCAACATATTAGAATAATGAATGTCATGTTACACATTTAAGCACATTAATATGAATATCATATTACTTAAGCATGGGCTATTGGGCAATGAGATGACTTGATAAATAAATAAATAAGAAATGGGCCGTTGCTTGATGATTGAGGGTTAGATTACATGTAAGGTTGTGATTGGGTAGAGGCCATGTAGCTAATAAATGAGCCGTTGAGCATACACTTGGTATGAAGAGTGCATGTAAGCTCGTTTCTTTCTTGCTGAACATTTGAGAGTTTGTGAATTGAAAAAGAAAAAAAAAAGGAAAAGGAAGGAAAGAAAGATGGGAGCCTAGGGCTTACTTGCATCAAAACTCCATCAATTAAGGTATAAAACCTTGATTTTTTTTTTCTATAATTCCTCTTATTCTTACATTTCTAAGCTATTGGTTGCATCAATTTGAGAAATTGATGGAGTAGTGGAGGAATAAATGTTTGAATTGAAGCTTGCATGTTTTATATGTGAATCTAGATGTGATTTGGAGTATATTGATGGTAAAATTTCTCATCTCTTGTAAGGACTTGGGTGAATTCTTTGTAAATAACTTAAGTTTAGAAACTTGGTCTAGAATTTTCAGGTTTATATGCGTGTCATATATGTTAAATAAGTGGGTAATTAGAAGCAAATTATGAAGTTAATTAGTAAATGTACATGTTGGAAACCCATGTGTAGTATAATATGGGTTATGCATACATTTGAGGCTTTGCTCCAGTTAAAGTCAATTGATGTAATTGACTTAAGAATTGATAAATTGAACCCAAATTGAGATGAATTGTACCCAATTAGGCATAAAATTGTCATGAATTATAGTTGTATTGGATTATGTTGAGTTAGACCTAATTGATGTAATTAACTATGAATTGGGCTAATTAATGTTTTCATACGTGCTAAATTATGATACTTCTACTATGATTATGATGATCCTAATATGATGGAGACGATAAGCATGTGCTTAAATTAATGGAATACACATAGTATGAGTACATTGGAAAGAGAATGGATTATGAAATTGGAAATTATGGAGTGTACAACATTTCCATGTGAATTGTATTGAAATTAATGTAATAGCTTAACATTAAGTGTAAGACTTAAGCTAGAAATTAATGTTGGATATTGGATACTTATATCTTCTTATATATGTGAGTATATATATATTGATGAAGTGAGAATGATTCTGACATTACAGGATCTTAATAGATAGTGATCTTGGTTGGTTTTGTGTGTGATTGGCAAAGACTTGCGTGGTATCTGTCGTGAGTATTTCTCACTTTTACTTTCCATTTATGGCATTATATATATAATTGACTTGTTTAAATGTATGTATCTATGATATATGTATATCGTGTTTATGATTATGAAATGGTTTTATGCATTGGATTGTTTTGGTATTTTGGATTAAATACCTTGGTGGAAATTATCTTTCTACTTACCTGTTCTTCGGGGAGATGTTCCGCCAGTGTTACTTAAATTAGTACACTGTGGGTATGATCTTTTCGTTACTGAAGAATGGAAAGATAAGAGGATTAGGAGGACTAGTGTTGGGTATGTGCCGGTCTGAACCTATTGCCAATGGGGGAAGTAAAGGCACGTGTTATTTTGACATGTCTTCTTGATAAAGTGCTTGCATAATTTTTTAAAACTGGTGCATGGTTTATGTGTATTAGTTTGAATTATGTATATATGCTATCTTTATACTAATGCATTTGAATTTGAGAATTGTTATTCAATGGCATTCACGCTTTATGAGTGCATTTATGAAAATTATTTGTGAGAATTATTCACTGAGCTAGTTGTTTGCTCACCTCCCTTTTCCCTATTTTCTCAGGTTCAGATCCAAAAGGGAAGGGCAAAGCTTAGATCGCATATTTGCAGCCTTCCATCTTGTGGATTTATATGTGAGCAGGGATTTTGGGACATCTTGTTTCTTTTGTTATTTTGGGTTATGTATATAACTATCACATTATATATATATATATTATCATATAGACGAATTGTGGATATGAGGTATGTATATGACATGTTTTGAGGTTGTAGATATTTGTGTTGTACAGGTGATCTTATATATGTTGAACCATATGAATGTACGAGTTAATATACTTTGTTTGTGGATGAAATGTGAAAAAATATTATGGTTCAATTATGATGTCATATACAAGTTGTAATTATTGTATAAGTGTTTTGACAGCGCATATAGTAGAGGCTTAGTAAGGCCTCGTGTTTTGTCCTGGAGTGACATTACTTGAGATTCTGTGTCGGTCGTGACGTCACCCGATTAGAAGAATAAGACCTTTTATAGTCAACTCTATTGTCTCAACATGATGGAACTTAAGCCTCATCATCATAGCTAACATAATTTTATTAAAGCCTCAGGGCTTCGCAAAGGAATAAGGCAGAAGCCTTGGCAACCATGAGACTAGCTTTTTTAAAAAACTTCATCAAGTGACACTTCAACACGAAATGTACGTTCTCAAAATGATATTTACAACAAATACTTCTAGGTTATATTGATTTCAACATGGAGACAACAATTGAAATTGCATCCATCAATAGGATTTAAGAAGAACAAGGTCCCGTTCTACCATAGAAAGGATTAGTGTCAACATGGGGGTAAACTATGTATTAAGAATATAAAATCTTCCATCATATCACCAAAGAGAGGGATAGAAAATAATATTACTAGGTGTCTTGTGGAAGAATTGAAGAGACGGATGACATAGGGAATGGGTAAAATTCTAGAAATAGATTTGTAGCATGTGTCATAGGCTCATAGCTTTAAACTAACTACCTCAATGTATATATCTTTTTACGTGAGGTAATTTTTGGATAAGCCTTCACACAGGGAAGCATAGTAGTCAAAATCACTATTCAAATTGCTGAATCGTACGATTCACCCCAAAACGATTCGAATCGGATTCATGAATCGCTATACCTGTGAATCGTAAGTGAATCGATCTGAATTATAAGTAAATCGGTCCGAATCAGAAGTGAATTGCTAATTGAATCGTGGTGAATTGATCTAAATCGTGAATTTGCTAAAAAAGCATTAATGTTTTTATAACCCTAATACGATTCACATATGTGTTGTGAATCTTACGATTCATCAAATCTAAATCTCGATTCGATTCATCAAGCTTTGAAACGATTCACTTCTAATTCATGATTTTGACTACCATGCATGGAAGAATGTTGTAATATAACCCTGTCATATTTCAAAAGAGATGTCGAGCTATCACATGATCTAATATATGAAACATTAGTTTTATCATCAAGCATGACAGCTTTTGTCACCTTCATCCTAAAAACAGAAAGTGATTAGCTTGCTACAGAGCTGATTTTTTTTGGTGTGCTAGTGCGGGAAGGTGGGGTATAATTCCAGGCAGCATGTTGCATAGCTACTGAATATATCAATTCAAGAAATTGGAGTTGCATTCTTGTCATTTGCAAAAGATGAACATGGAAAATGTCCTCAATCACAGTTCATGGTGACCTGTTTGACATAGTTGAGAATTATGGGTCTGATCAATGATAAAGAAATGTATTCCAATTTTATACAACTATTATCACATTGCTTGAGTTGGCTAATAGATATGAACAGGAGTCCTTGAAATTGAAAGGATAATCAAACACTGTGACAACAACTCTTCATTCCTCTAACTTGTATTATTAGCTAATTTAGCTTCTCTGTGTTGATCAGCAAAACAAATAATGGAAAGACAAATCACTTGGGTAAAAACTTTGCCAATATGCAATTGCTATTTCACAACTTGTATTTGAATGATAAAATTACCCTAATAGAACTTCGTAAACACCAATTCTTACATTTTAAAACATATGTTTAGATGCTCTGATTGAAGCTTGCATCGTATAACAAAATTGGCATTTCCTATGCCAAATGTTTGAAATTTAGGTAAACATATCTTGTTAGCAAGCAACTGAAACGCAATTCAATAGAACCTATCAGACTCATTAGAAAAAGTAAATGTCTGCAACACTAGCAGCCTTGCACTTAAATTTAGGTATAACATGAGTTATGATTATCTTTCAAAATTTTGCATCAAATTATCAGTGTACCATTAATATAATAATAGAGAACACTATTTCCTCCAAAAAAATCATAATATATATATTTACTGACAAATCAATACTCTCAGGGAGCTTTCTTTTGGAATTAAGTTATTTTCAAAGAATTAGACAAATAATTTAAAAAAAAAAGGCTATAAAATTAAGTTCGGTTACATCCTATATTACCCGAACTCTTTACTTTAGCCCAACGTACTAGTGTCCGACATTTCATAATACGACATGGATATGGGATATGCGTCCGAAAGTTTAGATTTTAGAATATTACTATATAAATTCTTCAATGGAAAAAAGAAAAAGTATGAAAGAAAATAATAACTAATATATGAAATTCAATTAACTGGGAGAACAAAACGAAAAATAAATAAGTATAAAAAAAGATAAAAGAAAAAGAAAAAGAAAAGAACAACATAAAATATAGCAGAGTTCCCATATCCTAGAATTTGAAAATGAACAAGTCGGACCTCTAGACATGTGGACACCCATACCCGAGTCCAGGTAACATAGGTTACATCTCATCATTTCAAGAAAGCCATTTTAAAATAGAGCAGATTTATATGACAAAAAACCTCAAAAAAATAAAAATAATAAAAATAAATTAATGATTCATTAAAAGGGTTATCAAATTAGTGGATGGAATGACGAACAATAAGCGTACCCCAGATTTAGTAGCAGTGACAGAACCCTCAACCATAGCCTGAAATTCACAAAGAAACATAAAAAACCAAACAACATCAACATTTCAAATTCCCAAACAGCAAAGCTAAAAAAACAGAAGAAGAGGCTGAAATAATTAACTGCTTTAGCAACAAAACCAGGCCTCGACATAGACCCGGTAACAACAGAAGAAACCAATCCACCAGATCTGAAAAACCCATCTCCACATTTCCTACCTGAAACTAAACACCACAAAAACTGAAACAAACATAGATACCCAGATTCAGATCCGAAGCAAAGAAGCAAAAAAAACAAAACACGAAAAGGGTAGAGAAGATTAGTAACCTGGAAGTGATACAAGAGATGGGAAAGCACAGAAATTCTTCGAATAAAAACCCGCATTCATTCCCAATACTTTCAAAGAAAAAGAAGAAGCTGTTGTAGCCATTTTAGCACCAAAATGGACTAAAAAAAGCTCAGTAGAATCGAGAAAGATAGGGCGAATTGAGGAAAGGTTTGAATTTGGGGGTTTTCTATTATTAAGGGAATTCGAAATGGCGGAGAGATTGAGGCGCTCGAGTGTGTGGCGTGTCGCTGTATATAGCTAATTGAGAAAATGGTAGCTCGTGAAAGAGCTTTGGAGCACCCAATTGCTGGCTCTCCAGCTCACTTTCGTTCTCTCATTTTCGTTTGGGTGCCAATCGCTTACCTTTGAGGTTGGACCAAGCTATTCGTACCAAAAAAAAACACTGGGATGGATTTTAACACAACCCAATTAAGTTCATCATAAGAGCGTTCATCAACGACTAACTCAATTGAATTGAACCTTTTGGCTTCGACCGAGTTAGGTTTGGATAGATTATTTCCATTGGGTTATAAAATATTCACTAGGAACCCAAATATTCGGTCAAAACTCTAATATTAGTTTTAAATTCATAAATTTTACGGTAATATTTTTATAATTTAGAATTTTAGCCCTTTAAAAAAAAAACGTCAGCTTATTTTATAATCATCAATTTAAGTCACAGTAATAACGTACTGTAAATATTGAGTAAATTATTTAATTAATTATTGTTTAAAGTTAATAAAATTAGGTTCTAGTCTAACCTAATCTACCGACCAAATACAAATCGAACTCGAATTGTTTAAATTGAGTTAGAAGATAATTTGAGTTAGATTATATTTTAAATTTACTAACTTGACCTGTTTGAGTTGAATTAAGTTTTGGCTTTAAACTTACTCAATCCAACCTACGTACAGCCCAAAGTTCACGCTAAAAATATTTAACTCAATTAGACCTAAAAAAACTCCTCTATCTACCTAATATATATACGAATCTTAAATAATATTTTATAAAATATTTTTTTAAGTTAAATGCGAATATTATAATAGTTATTAAAGTAATCAACTAGCTAAATGAACAGTTGTAAAGTAATATACACAATCAAAACTAATAGTATTATTGGGAATAACTGCAAAATATCAATTATGTAATAACTCTTATGGAATAACTGCAAAATATCAATTATGTAATAACTCTTATTTTTTATTAGTTTATGTTGGTTCAGATTAATTGTTAAATCTTGACTAAACTCAAATAAGATCGAATTATAAACTTTTAGACCTAATCTAACCTAATCAATCTAAATCAAAATAAAATTATTGGGTTGGATTGAGGTTTAATAAGTTGTTTTGGTTGATTTGGTCCTAAAATACGAACCGAATGAGTACGGGTTGGGTCACAGGTAACCCAACCCCCCTGCCCCATCGCAGGTCAAATCTTGATCTATCTCGACTCTCGAGTTCTCGACGGAAGAAGGATTTCAAGCAATCAAGAGCTGCTCTTCTCCATTCGTCAACTCGTAATCGCCAAGTACTCTCTCTCTCTCGTTTTATTTATTTATTTATTTTTTCTTTCAATCTGAGTTCAAATCGGGATCTCGATCTCGATCTTTCTTCTTCCCTTGTTTTATTAAAATTTAACGCTCTCTGTTCTGTAATCATTTGATGATGCTGTAATGGTTCCAAAATATCTAGGGCATTTTTTTTTAAAGTTTTTGCTCCACCTTCTTTCTTTTGATTGAGATGGGTCTTTGTGCAAAATTATTGTTGTCTTTGTTGTGGATTTTTCTTCTTCTTTTTTTTGTGTTTCTGTATTTGATTTTTTATTTTTTTTGGTTGATTTCTTTTATTAGAATTGGTAGTTTATGTTGTTGTGTATCTTGAATTATTTTAAACGGGGTTTTGAGCATATTTCTGTTTTTGATCTACTGATCTTTCTTCTTCATCTCTGTTTTTTTTTTTTCTTATCCAACAAATTTGTTCTCTATTTTTTGTTCTAATTATTCTTCTTCTAATTTCTTTTTTCATTTTTTTAGATTATTGTTGGAGACTTATTGTAGGAGTTGGAATTTACAATTAATTTCAGCAGCTTTTTGGAAAGGTATAATGGTTTATATTGCTCAACTTTTATGCATTGATCATTTATTATTTGCATGCTTCCCAGTTCCTAAACTGGTAGATTGTGTGTTAAAATTCTTGAAGAATTGTTAAATTATTAGGATTGGCCTTTGCTTTTGTGTTTTAAAATTCTCAAAGAATTTTTGTTTTCTAATTGATTTTCTTAATGATTAATATTCTGTAAATTTGTTTTTGTTGTAGGATTTGCATAAATTGTTTCTTTTTTTGTGTGGATGAAGTGTTTCAAAAACTTTTGGATTTTTTTTGCTAAACCAGATTTAAATTATTATTTTTTTGTTGCAAATAACAATTTTGGTTAGTTCATGGTTGGTTGTGTTCAAAATTAATGGGGATTTTTTTGTTAATGTCTAGAAATTGGGAATGTTGTTTGTTTCCCGTCAAAAAAAATTATATATACTATAAATGTTGTTTTTCTTTTTTATGTTTATTGCATTGGTCAGTGGGTGCGTATTTTTTAATTATGAACAATTGGTTTGTTTAAAGCTTATCTATTTCTTTTATTTATCTATATTGAATTATTCATGAACAAGGAATGACTTGCAATTATCAATCGTATATTTTTATTATTTTAGGATACCATGAATTCCCCGAATGAAACCCCAATTCAAACACATGAGACAATCAATGCATTTGATGCTAGTTATGCTCTAGGAACTCAGGGTGTCGTTGAAACCATTACGTTGAGTAAAAAAAGACCTTGTAGGCCACCTTCCACTGTTTGGAGTCATTTCACTAGAATTGAAGATTCTAATCCAAGAATCCTAGGTGTAGGTGTAACTACTGTAGCTGGAATTATGCTTGTGATACGAAAAAATGTGGCACTAGTACCCTGTTGAATCATGTAAAAAAAAAGTGTCCAAAATCCCCATTCAGGGAAGAAGATAAGAAACAAAGGTTTTAAGTTTTCAAAAATCTGATGATAGTGGAACTGGAAGTAATTTGTTTGTTGTGGGGTTCAGTAAAGAGGCATGTAGAAACGCTTGTGCTAGGATGATTGTGATTGATGAGCTACCATTTAGAATTGTTGAGGGAGAAGGGTTTAGACATTTTGTTAGTGTTGCACAACCAAAATTTGATCCCCCTTCTAGAGTGACAGTGGCTAGGGACATTTTTCATTTGTTCTTAGAAGAGAAAAGGACTTTGAAGAGTTTCCTAAAGAAAAATGCCCAGAGACTAATTGTTGGACATCGTTTCAAAACATGAATTACATGTGCTTGACTTGTCATTATGTTGATTGTGATTGGAAATTGCAAAAGGGAATTTTGAATTTTTGTCAAGTTCCAAATCATAAGGGGGGAATAATTGGTAAGGTAATAGAAAGTTGCCTAATTGATTGGAGAGTTGATAAAGTTTTGACCATAACTGTTGAGAATGCTAGTTTAAATGATACAACTATTGGTTACCTTAGAAGAAAGGTTAATGGATGAAAAGGCTTTATTTTAAATGGTGAGTTGTTGCATTTGAGGTGTTGTGTCATATTATAAATCTTATTGTAAAAGAAGATTTGAAGGACGTGCATGACTCAATAGCTAGTATTCGTAATGTTGTAAGGTTCGTGAGATCATCACCATCAAGATTGCTCAAATTTAAAGCATGTGTGGAACATGAAAAAATTGAGTACAAAGGCCTCTTAATCTTAGATGTTTCTACTCGGTGGAATTCCACCTATTTGATAGAGGAATCTGCTTTGCAATTTCAAAAAGAATTTGAAAGATTGGATGAAGAGCATGAACGTAGTAAAATGTAACTTACAAGATCAAGATCTCGAACAAAGATAGGAGACTGATGGTAAAATCCAATTTTTTTTTTTTTTGAGAAATAAGTTTTGTAGTTAGTTGTATAACCAACTCCATCACTAGACTGCACCCTCGGGGAGGTATCAAACCCATTTCTGACCCATAAATCCCCCTCACTCCCTTGGATGAGACAATGACAAGAGTTGAACTTGAAACCTTTAGGTTCCAAAGCCACCTTTTTACCGATTGCACCAACTCCATGTTGGTAGGAAATCCAAAAATCAATACAAGTGAGGAGATGAATCAAGTAATAGATTGAGTGCGACTTAGCAATGGATAAGCTTGATTGTTCTTGAAGATAATAGTATATGATCTCTTAAAAATCCTTTGGTTTCATCATTAAGAGAGGCTACTCTTCAAAAGATGCAAAAAGTAAAGAGTGTTATGGCATTAGGATCTCTAATTCACTAGTCAAGACGAGTATTTTATGCACGTTTTGTGGCACAAAGCTCTATGTCTTATACTCCAAGATATCCTATCAACACCATTGTTCATGTTTTGGCTAGCCCAACTTGTAATCATTTTTTTCAAGTCCTAGTTTCGTACAATTCAGTACGTTGGGGTCAAGATGGTCAAAAGTAGAACCATGTCGTTGAAACAACACTCTAGACTTCTAACCAAGATTTTTTCCCGAAGTACAAAAATTTTAAAAATGATTGAGACGTTTAGGGAAAAATGTGAAAGAAACCTAAATGTACAACAAAATTTGGGAAAAGTACAAAAATGTCCAATTTTTAGGGTTTATGCGTTGAAAAAATGTAAAAAAAACCATTCATGATGTGTTTTTTTTTGTTTGTTTGTTTTTTTAGAAGTAGGGCATTCTCTTGTTTCTCAAAGAAAATGCAAGAGAACATCCACCAACTGAGCCTTCTATTCTTTTATTTTTTTATTTTTATTTTTTAAAACTATGAAAAGGCTCAGCACTTGGCATTATCTTTTTTATTCTTTATTTTTTTCACTTTTCCCTATTTTCATCCATTACTCTCTGTCAAGGCCTAACTCTTCAAATATATACCGGTAGTTAAGGGTGCGCTTGGTTTAGTATTTGGATACAGTTTTCTGTATCCAAAAATTTGAAAACACATAAAATTTGTTTGGTTTGAATGAATTGGGAAAGAGTTTTCCACTTTTTGTAAAGAAAAGTGGTTTTTAGAAAATGATGAAACATCATTTTTTGAGTTTTTTGTTTTTTAATTGGATTCCAATTTCTGAATCATCAACCAAACACAACCTAAATATTTCTTAATTATTATTTTTTTTTTGAGGCCGTGGTATCCTTCCTTATCGTTTGAGTAATCCACTGGGGCCCGCCACCCACCCACTAGGCCGCAGACCCGGGAGACTCACGGCTAGAGGACCCACCATGTCACCTGGGAATAAATCTCAGAATGAAGGTTGCTAGAGGGATTTGAAGTCATGACCTGATGGTGCAACCCTGCCTCCCCCGACCACCGAGCCATACCCGTGATGGGTATATTTCTTAATTTTTTCCAAAAAGACAAGTATTAAGGAACACATTCAAAGACAAGTATGTGTGTGTGTGTGTGTGTGTGTGTGTGGAGGGGCACAATAATTAAAAAAATATACAATACCAAAACTTAACACATAAAGTACCATGAATTTAGTCAAAAGCATGATGAGGAAAATCCTAGTTGATAAGGATGCTTTAGGTAAGGCTGGCTCCAAGCTTCCAATTTGTTTATCAAATTATATAGTCCACATACTAAATCCCCCAACCAAAACCAATTGTCAAGTCACCAACATTCTTACATGGTCCACATACCAATCCCTCACGGAATCACGCATTGAAGCCTCAACCAGAAAATTTCAGACAAATACACAAGAAAACAGAGCAAAAGCGCTTTCAAACTATCATTTACGGAAACACAATAATCAAATCTCAACATGAAAATTGAACATGAGCAAGCACGACTATCTCTGAAGCCCAACTAATCGGTGGATCCAAATACGAAAACAAGAAAATTGGATCTTATTTTCGATCGATGAACCCCCTAATTCAACACACGAACTGATTGATCTAACAAAGTACGCATCAAATCAAGAGACACAACATCAGAAACCTCACCATTCGTAGAGAATCCAACAAATCCAAGTACCGAAAAAACAAGCTGTTACATTCAGACGAAAGATGAAAAACCTAGACTAAAGTAACCTTTTCGGAAGACGATCACAAACGATTATTATTCAAGCTTTTAGCTGCGATCAAAATTTTGAGAATGGCGATCGAATTGCTACGAACAATCAAATCGATGAATCGGACGACTTAGGGTTTTGGTTCCGTCCACTGCGATCTTGTTTTCTCTCTCTTCGCTATTCTCTCTCTTTCTCTGTCTTAAGAGTCAAATGCTACGCTTACTCTCAATTCATGCTCAAATCTTACTTTGTTAACGTGGCAAGGTAGCCACCCCAGCAGAGTTTCCACGTCGTCTAACAAGTAGGGGGAAGATGGAGAGGTGGGGCATACAAACAAGAGATTTGATGTGTACTTTGTTAGATCGATTAGTTCGTGTGTTGAATTAGGGGATTCATCGATCGAAAATAAGATCCAATTTTCTTGTTTTCGTATTTGGACCCACCGATTAGTTTGGCTTCGGGGATAGTCATGCTTGTTCATGTTCAATTTTCATGTTCAAATTTGATTATTGTGTTTCCGTAAGTGATAGTTTGAACGTGCTTTTGCTCTATTTTCTCGTGTATTTGACTAAAATTTTCTGGTTGTGGACCATGTAAGAATGTCAGTGACTGGGCAATTGGTTTTGGTTAGGGTTTGTGTTTTCATTTATGTTGAATTTGCAAATGACTATTATTGTCACATTATGGTGTAGATTTTTTTTCATGGTGGGTTTTTCTGGTTTTGATCTAATTAAATTAGTTTTTGCTACTTTTCATTTGGGTCTCTTTTTTGATGAATGAGATTGTCTAAAATTGGTATGAAATCACAAAAGGATTTATATTTTGCAATGCTCAAATTTGAGCTTGTTTGGCATAATGATTGTGATAACTTTTTGACAGTTACTACTGCAGAAGATGTTTTTTAGCGTGTTTGTTACTTCTAGCTTATCTTGAAAAAATCAGTACGTCGTGATTTGGAGAAGTTGGCCCCTACCAACTTTTAAAAAGAGCTTTTATGATAGAAATTTTTCTACCAAAAAAACCCTTGCCTTCTCCTATTTTTTTCACACACTTCTTTACATTTTCTAAAACTAAAGGGTAATATAGTTTGCTTTCATTGAATTTTTTTTTTTTTAATCTGTTAAACACTATTTGACACTAAAAGCTCTTTCAAAACATAATTGCCAAACAAGTTGTCAACTGCTTTCCATAAGCATTCCACAAAAATTAAGTCCTAAGCAGATTTTGTCCCAATCAAGCACTTTCTTGTCTTATTTGAACTTTGAAGTTCAAGCTGTGAATTTTTTTTTTTAAAAGCAACTAAAAGTGTATTATATTATATATATGTGTAACGAATATAATCAATCTGTACAAAACCTCATAGAGACACCCCTCTGACTAATTACAAAAAGTCAGCCCAACCTTTGAGCCATGCTCCCAACCCAAACCCTTTAGACAGGCAACTATTTGCCGCCCAAAAAGACGCTAGAAAATGTGATTTCTCCCACACAGTAGCCGCTAAGGAGAATTCATCATGAAACACCTTGTTGTTCCGCTCCTTCCATACAAACCATAAAACAACCAAACAAACAACCTTCCAGTGTTCACGCCACTTAGTACGAATATTCTGAATGAAGGGAAAAAGAGTAATGCTATCCATAGCAACCCCATCATCTCCCATGACAGGGAAATGAGAACGCCATCTGTTCCATACCTCATTGGTAAAAGGGCACTGCGACTACAAAGAAAGCACCAGTATGGAGACAAGCACATATATGGGAACCTCTTCTACATCATATCCCCAGTGTTCATCTTTCCATGAGACGCCACCCAACCCAGGAACCTAACCATCGAAGGCACGTGGGTCTTCCAAATAAAACTATGGTTAGGAAAAGAAAGACCACCTGGCACAGAGAGAATAGAGCAGTGGAAGGATTTAGTGGTAAACAATCCAGAGGAATCCCATGGCCATACTATTCTATCATTGTCCCTCGAAAGATAACACCCCTTAAGCACCCCAAGTAAAGACTCCAACTCCGCCTCCTCCCTAGATGAAAGAGCACCCCCAACCTGAATATCCCAAGATAAAATAGAATTCTCAGGATTACGGACGAAGTCAACTATCGGCCTATTGTGGAGAGAAGAACGGCGAAACAAGTTTGGAAATAGAGATTGGAATGAATCCGCCCCCCACCATACATCCTCCCAAAAACGAATGGAATCCCCTTTACCAATCTTAAACCGCACCATAGGGGCAAACGATGGGTATACAGACGATATAAATTTTCAAGGGCTTCTAATAGTAGCTCTTGGGGCTAACCCCGCAGCCCTTTGGTTATCCCTAATACCGTGCCTGCAGCTTCTAAAAATTCAAGCTGTGAATTTTTAGATTCACCATAATTGTTTAAGTCTGAGTTATGGAGACAATTGGAAATCATTGCTACACTTGAAAGTCTTGAAAAGAAAGAATTGTTTTCATAATTTGATAATATGTTGCAGTATGTATGAATCCTCCTTGTGTGTTGTACTTGTTATTGGATGGATGACCTTCATTATAGTCATGCTTGAAGCTAATTAGGAATTTGCCCCAAATTTGATTGTTTGAATAGTTTTAGTTTTGTTTTAAATTGCACAAGCTGCGCATCATATGTCTTTCTGAGAACTCTTTATTGACATCACTTTTCTTTTCTTCTCTCTGGAAATTTGCAGAGGTTGCGAAAGTTTGCGTTGGAAGCTAAACAAATCTAGGATATATTTGGTTCTCTATGGCATCTCCTGTACCCCCAGGTGTACCAAGACCAGGCTACTACCCCCCTAATTACAATCTGAATATGCAAAAAGCTCCTGATGCTCTAGCTGATGGTTTGCAAAACTTACAAATAAATCATCCTCCAGGTCCACCACCTGGAGTACCTGGTTCATCTATTACCCGACCTCCGCCATTTGGCCCCCCAACAAACATGTATTCTCCTGCATCAGTCCCTCTTTCCGGTCCCTCTCCAGCTCCCCCCTCAGTTCCCCCTTCAACTTTCCCCTCATCCTCATTTCCTGGTGCTTCACCAATCTCTCGCCCTGGTCCACCACCCTCTGCCTTTCCAAGAGTGACTCCTCCAGCATCTGGCCCACCACAGGCTACACTGTCACAAAATTTGCCATCTGGAAGGCCATCGGGCCCACCATTCTCTCAACCTCCACTTTTTGGTACTAGAGCACCTCCGCCTGCATTTGCTTCTGCACCTATGGCATCAAGTACAATGCCCCCATCAAGTGCACAAGGTCCATCAACTAATGGGCCGCCGATGATTACTCGTGAGACTTTGCCTGGTACTGCTTTTTTATCTACTACCAATGCACAGTATTCAATGCCTGGACCTCCTCAGCCAGCTGTGGCGCCCAATGCACTCTACCCGCCATTTGGACCTTCTACCGCAGCAACACCAAGGGGTCCTTTGGGTCAAATTGTTCGCCCTTTTCCTGGAAGCCCACCTTTTGGTGCACCAACAAGTCAGACCTCACAGCCTCCACCACCATTTTTGGCTGCAAATCAAGTATTGCCAGCAACATCAGTTTCTCCATTTGGTCCTCAGGTGGGGCAGATGCCACCAATGCAGGTGAGTTTTTATTTGCCACTATTAAATGATTTATTTATTTACTTATTTTTCTATTTGTTAAGTTGCTTTGCAAGTATAAGTGCTCCAATTACTATCTTGGAAAGACCAAACTACTTCGAATTTTGTTTCTGCTATTCAAGCATTTATGACAAGGAAACAATTATCTTGTGGTGTTTTCTATTGTAGTTTATTTATGTTTTTCTGTTTCTTCACCTTTATTTGAATATTGTCTAGTTTTCATGGTTTTCAGATATATATTACTCTTTAGATGCTTATTTCCTTTTGAAATTGTTTTTAGGGACCTCTACCAGTTTCAGGTACTGTGCCACCACCAAGGATGTATGGGATGCCACCGCCGCCGCCTACTCAGTCTATGCCCGGAGTGCCTCCTGGAATGGGTCCTCTGCCTATATCTGGAGCCCCAACCACTGGACCATCTAAAATTGATCCCAATCAAATACCTCGACCAATGCCTGGTTCTTCTATTATCATCTATGAAACTCGACAGGGTGGTCAAGCCAATTTGCCTCCAGTACGCTATTGTTGCATTTGAATGGAATAAGCTCAAAATAGTTTAGTTTAACATCAAATTTAGAATGGGGCCTCTTCTAATACTTATTTTTTCATTTTGATATTTGTTTCTTCATTGCTTGTGTATTTGCCATATGGAATTGAACACTTTTATCATGCTATTTAGCAAGATGTAAAGGTTTGTTTTCCTTTTGCATTTTAGTGCCA
The DNA here is from genome assembly GCA_035771175.1 of Paratinospora sagittata. NCBI lineage: Eukaryota > Viridiplantae > Streptophyta > Magnoliopsida > Ranunculales > Menispermaceae > Paratinospora > Paratinospora sagittata. The sequence goes on from CM069612.1 coordinate 616,124, forward strand.
TAATTGAATGGATGCTCAGCTTCTTTTTGCTGTTTTGAAGCCTGCCACAAGTGATTACATTGTGAAGGACGTTGGGAACTGTAGTCCGCGTTACATGAGGTGCACGATCAATCAGGTTATGTCATCTAATTCTTATGTAAAAACTCATTACACATCTTGATTAATTGACACGTGGTGTCCCATTCTCAACTCCTGGCGTCCTCTCCTTCACGTTTCTTCTCTTATCTTGTCTAAACACTTGACCATTTTGAGTTCCTCTTTTATTATTTTTTTATCGAATCATTGAATAGTGTTAAGTAAATTCTATTAATAAAATAAAATTTATCAAGGCATTTTTATTATTATATATGTTTATATTATTATATTTTTAATTTTTAATTTTATTTTTTATATTATATTAAATTAAACATAAAAATTTATCAAAATTTCTATACATAGCGCGGGTTTGTGGGTTGGTATATATATATATAAAACTCACTACATCACCTTATTAGTTGACACGTGTCACTCCATGTTGATTTGGGTATCATATACTTCTTTTCTTTTCACTTTTTCTTCTTTCTTTTTTTGTTTTGGACGAATAGCCTCTTTTCTTTTCTCTCTTTTTTTTTTTTTTTGTTCCCGCTTCCAACTTATCCAAGTTCCTAATCTATATTTATAGAAAACAATAACAACATTTTTCAGAATTTATATTTTTCAAAAGCAAATATTTTTCAGAATTTATACTTCTAATTAAAAAATTATATTTTTTATTTTTATTACAATAATTAAATTCAATTAAACTTATCATAATCAAAAAGTTAAAAAAATATTTTTTTATTTAAATTTTCTTAATTTTTTTTTAAACTTATATTTATGTAACATATCCATGCATCATGCATCATGCATCATGCATGTTACAAACTTGTAAAGTTAATACTGCACTAGATTTTTTTTTTTTTTTGTAAATTATTATTTAAATGCTCACATTCCATCCCTGGGCTGTTGGTTTAGTATTGGAAATCCGCTCGATAATTTCTTTTTGTTTATCTTTCAGATTCCATGCACTGGTGACCTTTTGTCAACATCTAGCATGCAACTGGCTTTGATGGTCCAACCATTGGCCCTTCCTCATCCATCTGAGGAGCCTATTCAAGTAATAAATGTGTTTGCTTTGTAAGATTTTCATTTATTAGTTTTTGTTTGTCCCGTCTTCTAGAAGGTTCTTTGGTGTAGTCATTTTTCATACATGAATAAATTCAGTTTAAGATGCAACTAACAAATAATAACACCCAATAACACAAAGGGAAAATCATATTAAACGTATGTCAACCTTAATATCATTATCTTCTTTTTTTCTTCTGTGTGAGAAAGAAATTTATATTGCATAAAAGATGATTATGAAAAGGAGAACAAGATATCCTCCAAGACAAAAACATAAAATCTCTAAAACAAAAAAGTTCCTATCTTTAATCAGGTCGGACAAGGGGACACTACGAAAATGTTTATTCAGCTTCATTCACAGGACTCCTTGAACTTAAGGCTTTTATTTATGAAGTCCTCTTTTTAATTTGTGGAGGTTGATTTGCAATCAATTCTGCTTCTACTGTTTCCATGCCTAGCATTAGCTACTGACAATGTTGTTTAAATAATTGCTTTTAGGGAAATGTTAATCTAACTACAATAAAATGCAACTTCAAGTGCAACTACACATGCATATCCATTGGATCATTTATTATATACTTTGAGATGTGTAACACATACACATCCAATGGACATGCATATGCAGTTGCAATTGAAGTTGTATTTCTTGAAGTTAGATTAGCATTTTCCTTGCTTTTATAGGTTGTTGATTTTGGAGAAAGTGGACCTGTTCGGTGCTCTCGTTGTAAAGGGTACATAAATCCTTTCATGAAGTTCATTGACCAAGGAAGGCGTTTCATTTGTAATTTGTGCGGTAAGCTTTTATCATATTTGACTTTGAATTTCAAGTCTTTCAATACCTCATCTTTCCTGTAAACCTGCAATATGAGTCATGAGAATGTCAAATCACTCATTCTAGAGAACATATTTTTGTCAAAAAAGGTAGGGGGTGAACACATTGTGTACATTAGTTATTGACTTAATACTTATTGTTAGAAACCACTCAACTTAAAAGCTATGGTTGTTAGATAAGGGCCCAACAATGCATATCAAGCTATCATCAACAATTATTAGTATTCTCTATTCCCCGCCCCCTTCCTCCTAACTTTAAAATGCAATTGCAAGATTCGTACACCTCTGTTGGGATCTGGGGTTTGATATTCTCTAGTTTTATTCTGCCTTAGGAGGAGAGTATGTCTAAGGTTAGAAAATATCTAAATTGTCTTTTTTGCTCGTGTAAGTCTTTCATAACTTGCAGCAGTTATCTTTGACTAACGAGCATCAAAGTGTAATGACTATTCTTCTTCTTTTTTTTTTTTTTTTTGGGTTTCCCATGTGGTGTCCCCGCCCTTCAGGCGAGACTAATTCACGTTCGAGCACTGCAGGGGTATTGGGCGGCTCTTCCCAAGTGGGCATGAGTTTCGATCTTGAGACCTCCACCCCTCAACCACCTTTAGCACAGACCCCTGATCATCTATACTGCACCACATTGGGGGCTCGTTTGGTGCGCGGGATAGGATAGAATTATTTTTATGGGATGGGATTGGATAGGATAGGATTAAACAATTAAAAAAAAAAAAGGCAAAACCCATTACAATGAGATAAAAATAATTTCCCCCTTTTGGTCATCACTATTTTATCCCATTACAATGGGATAAAAATGAGGATGAGATTATTTTTTATCCCATCCTGATCGGCAGCCAAACATGGGCTTGGGACTAAAAAATGTCCTATCTCATCCAATCCCGTGCACCAAACGAGCCCTGGGTGTACTGACTACTCTTCTGTTATCAATGCAATGTCCCTGTTTCCTCGCTGTTTTAGTGTTTGATTGAATTAAAGACGAAAGCTCCTATTAAGAACCCTTTAAAAATGAAGAGAAAAAACAAACAAAAGAAAGGCTCTCTTTAGCTAAATAGGACGCTTCCTTGCACCAGTGAATTGTTAAATCAATTCTAAAGACATTATGAGGTAGCTCTTGCTAGTCTCATTCGAGGACTGAAAGTATCATAACGAGGATTGCATAGTGAAAAATTAGCTTATCACTGGCTTTGATTTATCACAGCCAGGCATTCGTTCTGGTATTGCTTATTAGTCTTCTTTGTCAGTTTTGTTTTAATGCTTATTACAATCCTTCAGTAAATCTTGTTGACATGGACCACAGTTGCTACTCTGTATATAAACTTTCTGTCTTTTATTGTTCTTTCACAATTTTTTTTCTGTTTTCTCCATTTCTTTGTTTATTTTTGCATTTTCAGTTGTTGATTTTACTGCATTTCTTTTGCAGGATTCACTGATGAGACTCCTCGAGACTATCACTGCAATTTAGGACCAGATGGTAGGCGAAGAGATGCTGATGAAAGGCCTGAATTATGTAGAGGAACGGTTGAATTTGTTGCTACAAAGGAATACATGGTGAGATTTTATTGAATTTTTCTTATCAATTATAGGATTATTGCTATCTCTTCTTGATTGGTAGTTAAAACATATTTCATATGATTGGGGTCTTGTCTCTTAGCTCATCAGCTTGTGTGTTATAGCTGTTTGCCTAGTGATGATGACTTGTTCTTCCTCTTCCTTACCAACTTGGGTTAGTAAAAAAAAAAGTTTGTCAAAGTTTATGTTGACTGCAAAAGATAATTAATCTCTTTTTTAGAGAAAAACTCAAATTCACATGATTTATTTAGTTGCCTTTGCCATTGTACTCCAACTTCTATTTCGAGAACTGTTAACTGTATAAATAATCAAGGAGAGATCATAAACACGTTATGTGCCTCGAGTAAATTTGACAGCAATTTCAGCTCCTAATCCTTTGTGAATCTATTGGATGTGTTTGGAACACCATTTATTGTTCTTTAATGATTTTGTGGATTCTTCCTAGAGATCTTTTAGATAGCTTCTGTGATTGTCTTTGTCAGAGAGTTTGTTGAGGGCTACTCCCCTTTGATGTGTTCCTGAGACTGACTAGAGACAAATGGAAGGCTTGTTAAAGGAATAGGTGATATCTGATGCAATCAGAATGATGCTAATCTTGGTAAATAGATTCATTTAATGGAACAACTGGTTTTTGCAGTGGTTTGTTTTTCTAATGGGATACCATTACACATTTATTCTTTTCAATAGACATAACTTCCAGTTTGGCCTACTTAGCTTTGTACTTCTGTTCTGGCGTCCTTTGTTTAATTAAACTTTATGCTTATCAACATGTTGCATGTTGGTGGAGTCTAATAGACCAGTACTGCTTTTTATGGGTCTACTGGTACAATTTGCTTCTTCATTATTTTTTGCCAAAAGTGGATAGCTTACAATCACTCTATTAGAAGATGTGGATGAATTGAACTGATAACTTTATGCATCGTTTTCCTGTCATATATATTATCTCGCTAGTAATCACGCACAATATTAGGGGTTGGGAGCAACTTCAATCTCTAGTCCCATGGTGGGTTTGATGTAGCACAGGTCACACTATAAGTGCTCTATACTGGAAGAATATTATTTACTTGCTTATATAAAAGTTGACTCGTTGAAAAATGTTGTCTATCTGTATTTATCATATTCATTTCTTGGTTATTTAGTTCTATATTCCCTTTGTTATGAGAAATTGGATTTACGACATTCTCGAACTATTTTCAGGTCCGTGATCCAATGCCTGTTGTGTTCTTCTTCCTTATTGATGTTTCAATAAATGCAATACAAACTGGTGCAACTGCTGCAGCATGCAGTGCTATTAGCCAAGCCATTGCTGATCTTCCTGTAAGTTTTTCTTTGGAGAATCTCATCCTTGGTTGTATATGTTCTTCTTTTTTTATTTATTTATTTTTTTTAATTCTTTTTGGTAATTGCTTTAGCCCAAATGCCCAATAGTGTAAGATTTTGGGGTAGCGCAAATCTGAAAACATGGATTTTTGGGGCAGTGGCCAATCTGTACATAAATGACAAAAGTCAGGACTATATTCAATAGAGCTCCTAAATTCTTGCACTAATGGGACGAAGAACCTGTTATTAAATATCCCTCCTTATTTTATGGTAAAATAGGTGCTTGTTAACCATAAAAGTTGGATTATCACGAACCAAGAACATCTCTATAATTCATGTTCAGTGGTCAGCATTTTAGGTAAAACAACCTTGTCACATTGCACTATGTGCAGGTTTTTATTTAATAATTATTTAAGAAATAATATGAATTACAAAAAAAAAAAAAACATGTTACAAAGTTTATAATGTTAAGTTATTGCTAAAATATGTTTGGATATATAGAATAGCAAATCAAGTCAATAGTTTATCCAAGTTTTATTCTTTTTTGGCTTTAATCAAAGTTTATAACTTTATATTAATAGTTTTTTGATAGATAATTATAATTTTTACATTTAGGTGTTAACATTAACTTAGCAAATGTTCAGTTGATTGATGGACATTACTAATTGATATAATTGCAATTAATTCATCATCTCAAAGAACATACTGAACATTGCCGTACTTAAATACTTTATTCAAAAGAAATGAAAAAATAAACTACTTGTATCAAAACTATTTGTCATAATTGGCAAGTTTAACAATATTTTATCAAATTTATTTAATTTTATCTTAATTAATGATGAAACTTACAGGTTAACATTATGTGTTGGGCTTGTCAACACAACTCAAGATTCAATTCTTTTGTTAAAAGCTATATGGTTAAATAAAAAAAGTTGCCTTACATGTAGAAAAATGCTTTATAACGCTGGGTGCCAAAGCCATTTTCCGACGCCGGCACCTAGCTCCTTTGGATGTTTTGAGGATGCGCTTGTATTGCACAACATCCCCAAATACATACGCATCCCCAAAACATCCAAGGGAGGCTGGGTGCCAGCGTCGGGAAATGGCGTTAGCACCCAACGTACATATAACATTACTCTTACATGTAATGGCAACTCATGATTTTATTATTTTTCCTAAAAAAGTTGTATTAGTAAATAAAAAAAGCTGCTCTACATTTAATGTTGGAAAGTTGACTTCTATATGCATTTAATGTTGGTAACTTTGTAAAGAGACAAAGTATGAGACGTGTAACGGAGTAAAGACATGTGGCGTGACTGCGGAATGGAGAGGGTGGAAGAGAAGCAACCAATTACTGAGCTATCCACGTGGTTTATATTGAAAAAAAAAAAAAACTTAGAGCCCAACTAAAGAAGGGTTCCCCCATTTTTGTAAACTCGGATAAATGGGATATGTATGATAGAGTGATAACAATAGTAAAAACAACAATGAGAGAAACTAGTAAATTCTCAGTTGTCATATATTTACATTAGAGATCAATGCTAAGATCTTATTTTTTGATATGCTTATGGATGAGCCAACTAAACATATTTCAGATGATATTTTAATTAATATTTATATTTTTTTCGGCTGATAATATTGTGTGAATTGATGAAATTTAATCAAAACTTTGTTAAACTAATATATTAGAGATCAATGTTTAGATTTTATCTTTTTATAATACTATAGATGAACCAACTAAACATATTTAGGATGATATTTTAATTAATACTTATATTTTTTTGGCTAATGATATTCTGTGAATTGATTAAATTTAATCAAAAGTTAATGTAAATTTAAAAGCTCAAAGATAAGCTTTAGAATCTAGAGGGTTTGAGATCAGTAGATATAAGCTTAAATATTGAATATAATTTTAATAGACTTAAAAATATAAGTCAAGAGGTAGTGAAAATTGAAGTCAAGAGATATCAAATAGTAAGAAAACTAGGAATTTGACTTGACCATACACTGGAAATAGGTGGGGATTTCAATCATGCAATTAAAATAGGTTGTATTAAGTGGAGGAATGCCTTCATAATACTATATTATCTGTGTATCCAATTGAAGCCAGATGATAAGATATTCTTGTCAAGTATATAGGAAAACAGGAGGAAATCTTGTTCTCACGGCATATTAGGTTGTAATATTTTAACATTAACATACGCAGCTATGCACTATTGGTTTCTTGTCAATAAAAGATAAGATATTTTTGTCAATCCTTGCTTTGTCGAACAAAATGTTGGGTAAAGAAATGTTGATAAGCTAAGTGTAGTGGAAACATAAATGTTTAGATGAATTTGTATTAAAACACTAAAGGATGGAATTGGAAATGAACACATTTACTAAATGGTAGTTATCCTAATTGGAGATAAACAAATAATAGAACTAATTAAGTTGGTTTGGACATGTGCATGAAATACTATTAGATGCATTAGTTTGAAGAATGATTTTTAACTAATAATGTTAAAGAAAGGGAAAGAATACCTAAATTAACATGTGATGAAACAAATAAGAAAAAGATATCGCTTGTGATATAACAGAATATTAAATCCATGTATTTTTTAATTCTGCATTTGACATCATTGTTGTTGCTGTTCTTTGTTCTTTGTAATTTTTTGTGCTTTTTTTTTTCTGTCTTCTTCTCGAAGATCTTACATTTATTCAAGCCATATTGGTGAAACATTTGAATGCATCTATGCAATATTTGTTTTTGTGTATGTCACATGTCTTAAACTTGTATAGTTGTGCACATGGTTATATATACACATAGGTGTGGGTTAGGTACACAATGTATGAGTGTAAAGGGGCAAATTACTATTACTTTTGTATATAGATATGCGTATGTACGTATTGTACATGCATACATGTGTGATGTGTATACTGTGTACAGATGTGCAACTGAGTCATTGTTGATTTATTATGTCAGCATCATACACATAAATTACAATATGCAATGTGTATAAGTTTGTGCAGTATTTCATGCAATTAAGAGCAACACTACAATTAGAAAGCTTTTGATGAACTAAATGATTTGTCATTGCAGGAGGGTCCACGGACAATGGTTGGCATTGCAACATTTGACTCAACTATTCATTTTTACAATCTTAAAAGAGCTTTACAACAGGTAAAACTGTATCTTCTTCTTCTTCTTCTTTTTTTTTTTTTTTTTTTTTTTTTTTTTTTTTTGTGAGGAGAAGCAAAAACTGTTTTGTATTGACTATAATAAAACATATTACAAATACCATGCAAAAAAAAAAAAAAAACAGATTACAACTAAGTGTTTGTATCATAATGCACTGCCAATGACAAAGACATCCATGAACATACTTATTAAGTACGACATTTCCAATTTCTATACCAATTGGAAATCGAAAAGCCCCTCGAATGCTTCGAAGAAGCAGCCCAAAAAGCTGCGAGCAACAAAAGCTCCTCCCAAACCTCATTGAAGTCCTTTCTTTGATTTTGAAAGACTCTTTTATTCCTTTCAAGCCAAACTTTCCACAAAGTGGCCAAAGTAATAATTTGGCCAAGCTCGCTTTCCTTATTAGCGTGAGCAGAAAATGTAACAAAGAGAAACATTTCTCAATTGAAGCAGTGTTTTCAAGGCGTCACCTAGGCGCAGTGCTAGGCAAGCGGTGGGGGTTTGTGCAAATATTTAAAAAGTTTAGGAAAGTCTCTAATTTAAAAAAAAAAAATCTTTAAAAATAGAAACCTTCCTTTTCAACTATAAACCCTCGAACCTTTCTCTCCCTAAGCCCATCCTTTCCATTTGCTCCGATGAAGAAACGTTGTTGAAATCTCTAGTGACCCTCCAACGATAAATATTTGCTGCCCAACAATTTCTTTTTGTTTGACACACAGGAAAGCTTCTAATTTTGTCAAATCTCTTCGATAATGTGTATTGTGGCATGAATTAATGTTTTATGGACATGATTTTAATTAATATAAAATGTTTTTGGTCATTTTATGAAAATTTAACATTTATTATAGAATATAGTTAGATACATATAATTTTGTATATGAACTGTTCAGGGACTTGTAAACAATTAATTAATTATCAAGGGACCTATAAATTAATATTTTTATCTCTGAGGCCACACCTAGGCTTTGCCAAGGCTACGTCTCTCCTAGACAGGGCAAATCGCCTAGACATCGCCTTGGCACCTTGAAAACACTAATTTGAAGTAGGATTGACGAAGAAACCGGCACATCATCCAACCTACCTTTGCAAAAAAATCCTCGTCCGAGCATAATGCATAAATAGATGCTCAACATATTCACCATCTGATTGGCAATGAGGGGATATCCATGCATATGGGAATTTCCTTTGTAACATATCAACGGTGTTAACCTTCCTACGCAACAAGGACCACCCAAAAACTTTTACTTTGGAAGGCATGTGATGTTCCACACAGTGTTGTCAAGGCGTCGCCTAGGCCAAGCCTAGGCCATTTTAGGGGAGAACACCATCTGATTGGCAACGAGGGCAGCAATGAGGGGATATCCATGTATATGGAAATCGCCTTTGTAACATATCAGCAGTGTTAACCTTCCTATCTGACAAGGACCACCCAAAAAGCTTTACTTTGGAAGGCACGTGAGGTTCCACACAGTGTTTTCAAGGCGTCGCTTAGGCGGTTTGCTAGGCAATCAGAGGAGGGTCTAAGAAATTTTCAAAGAGTTGAAGGTATCCATGAATGAAGATAGAAAACTATGGGCTTATTTGTAAATATGTTTTTTATGGAGAGCCCCATAGAAAACTATGGTATTTTCCCCTTTATGGAAAATATTCCTTTCTTGTGGAGAGACCATTGGAAGGTTGTGTGCTTAGCGGTGTTATGGTCCTTATGAAAAGAAAGGAATAGGAGGGTGTCCGATGGTGTGTTGTTTCCGTCGGATAAGGTCTGGGAGCAGTCTCATCTCCTTGCTTCCTTTTGGGTAGCAAATAGTAAGCTGTGTAATGGGTTTGCTCTAAGTGAATGGCTTAAAGGCTTGGGCAATTTTGTGTAGATTGATTTATGTTGTGGTTCAAATTAGGAACCACTTTTTGTATAGCTTATTTACATACAGATATATACATATATAACACCTTATAGTTTCTTTAAAAAAAAAAAAAAGGATTTGAATGGGAAACCCTCAAGCCCTAACCCATCGCTATGTTGTCGGACAGTTCTCCGGCAATTCTTCGGCGACTTTGTCTACTCCGACCATCTCCGGAGACATCAGTGACGACGTCTCCAGCTTCCAGTGATCTCTCTAACACTAGAAAATCTTCTTTTTCTTTTATTTTTTTTCTTTATCGTTCTTCCAATCACATTCGAAGTTCTAATAGAGCTTCGAATACTTGTTGTTTAAAGACTTTGACAAAGTTGAAGAACTTTTTTAAAGCTAAGGACAACTCTAGTGAAGCTTCCATTGCCCCCGGTGATTTGGATTTTCACCGATAAGGTTTTTTTTTCTGTTTTTTCTTCACTATAGCTTTAAATTTTTGGTTTTTTACCTTCCAATTTTGATTTCTCTTCATTTCCAATACCGATTACTTGATTCCTTCTCTTTTTTGGTCCATTAAATAATCAAACTAAAAATTTGAGTTTTGAACACTCTACCATACCACTATTGTGTGGTAGTGGCAGAGTGTTCTTTTTTTAATCTTCTTTTTGTATTTTTATTTGCATTGCTTGTCTTTACTTTTCATTGAGTTAAATAACTTCTTGTATATCAATTCTTGAGCATTTGAATTGGAGCCTTTCTGTTAATTTAGTGTTGGTTGAGGGGTTGTGTGCAATTAAGGTATATTTTATTTTTTTCCTCTTTGTAAGTAATTTCAATTACTTAATTTTCATTGGCTAGGTTAGAAAAAAGGTTTTTTTGTCATGCAATTTTAAATAAAATGTCAAATGTAAATATATAAATAAATGTATATAAATATATTTATTTATATAAATAAAGAAATATATACAATTATATATAGAAAGAGAGAGAGGGGCCTATAAATAAATAAATAACTTTTCTAGGGACTTCTAAATAAATATTTTATATGTGGCCCGGGCGCTGCATAGGTCTTGCCTAGGCCACGCCTAGCCTAAATAGGGTATATCACGTACCATCACCTTGGTCGCCTTGACAACACTTCCACAAAGAAGATACACAGGAAGAATCTACCATGGACGGATAATCTATATAAGGAATTCAAACAAGGATTTGGAAGTAAATTTGCTTGAGGGAAGGAGAGACCACCTATAGCTATCAATATCTTGTGTGAGTCTTAAGGAGGAAATCAATGATTGAAGTTCTTCCAATTGACCTAAGGCTCTAGAGGGGGGGAGGGCGAATGACGTGAAAGTTCCAATAGCTATTGTTAGGCCCGTTTCCTAAATCAATAGAAACAAAGTGTGCGATTGGATGTTGATGAAGAGAAGATAGTTGATATAAGTGAGGGAACCGGCTAGCCAATGTGTCATTTCTGCACCATCTATCTTCCCAAAATTGAAATAAAAGGCCATTGGCTAATGAGGGTGAAATGTGAGGGTGAAGGATTGGGATATTGGAAGAGATAAATTTTCAGTGACTTTTAGAAGAGGAACGATAGGATAATCCAATGTCCCAACTGGTACGGGATGCCCCATGAATACTGATAATTTCTCTGGCCCATAATGAATTCCTTTCCTGAGATAACCTCCACAACCACTTTGAAGATAAGGCCGCGTTCCTTTTGACTAAGTTCCTGTTCCCCAAACCCCCTTTGTTAACCGGCTTTTGCACCACCTTCCAATTCACTAGATAGCAGTTGCTTTCCTTATCCAAACCTTTCCATAGAAAAGATCGGAATCATTTTTCAATGTTGTTTGCGGAGATTTTAAATAAGGAAAGAAAAAAGGTTGGGATAGCTGATAACACCGATCTAATTAGTGTCAATCTTCCTCCCTTAGTCCCTTAGATAAAAAGCTCTTTGTTCACCCATCTAATCTCTTCGTAATCTTTACAAGTATTGGATTCCAAAAACCTTGTGATACGAGATTGCCTCCTAAACTGTACCTGAATTATGACTCTGAAATTACCAATCTTGTTTATTGATGAAATATGAGCTTGATTATAAGTTGTGGAGTTATTTGTACTATGGATTCTTGATAAGGTAGTTCAGCATTTGAAGTGAAGGATATATTATATTAATTTTTTTTTTTTTTTTTAAAACTTATATATATATAGAGAGAGAGAGCAATCTTCTTACCAAATGGAAAGTTTATGAAATCTTCTTACCAAAAGTCTGCCTACAAGAGGTGGAAATGATTTTAGGAAAGAGGATATGGATCATACATAGTTTATAGTTTCTCTTTATTTGTTGTGTAAAGCTCCAGTTTTTTGCTGATGCAATGGATAGTCAGGTAGTAAACTACATGTTACAAAGAGCCAACGGAACATGAGAATTTTATTGAAAATAGCTCAAAGTCAAGGTCAACGGAATGAGATTCTTTCAAACCATTGCCCTTGTTGTCTTGTAGAAAAGCCTGTTGGCCTTGGGCTACGCTGAGGTAGGTAACTTTGAAGGACCTGCTACAAGGTTTCTTCATAGAATATGTATCAACATATTGTCGAGATACTGTTCAACTATATGCGTTAATGTCTAGTTCTTCCTTGTTAATGCCCAAACTTCTTTGTTCTTGGGACTTGGTTGCAATTTGCAAGCATTTCCATGCTTCATGAGGACATTTTCTGTCTTTTGTGGTTTTGCAGTGGTGAGTGAGTTGCACGTGTTAGCGTGCACTCATTTTCTTGTTTTATGATGTCATTTTGTATATTTGTGAGAAACAGCCGAATGACATAGACGAAGATGAATTTAATATTAACTTTTGACAGTTTCCATAATTGTTGTATTTTTTTGTTAAATGCTATTGATTCTTTTATAAGATAAATAAAGGCTAGTCAACCGATTGAGAATGGAAGTTAAATTGTAATAAAAGACCAAGGGAACAACGATGAAACCAAATATCATGTAAATCAATTGACATAAAAACAATGGAACAGACTTTATAATCAAGTTCTTCCTTGATCATGTTGTCTACTTATTATGGTCCAACTACAAAAGAGTTGGTGCAAATTATATGGAGTCAAATTAGCAGAATTTTGGACTCTTCCCTTCAATTTTTTCAAGGTTACGCCTAGGCCACAACTAGTCCATCGCCTAAGCCATTTGGAACCAAATCGCCTAGGCCATACTTAAGGCAAACCATAGGGCTCTTTGAAATTTTTAAAAGTATAAGAGGGCTGGTGTAAATATATAAGGTGTGTCTTTATATTGTTACAATATGATTGTATATCTAAAATATTAGCATAACTTTGAACTCAAGTGGTATACTTGTATTTCTATTATGAAAGTTATCTTTTTTCTTATTTTCTAATTCTGATTTTTTATTTTATTTTTATTGTATCGCTGCAAATATTTTCCATTTTGTTATACTTATAAGTAAATATTCCATCAAACATGGTTCTTTAAATCATTGACATGAATTTATGATTTTTGGACAATTTGACATTCATTATACAACACAGTTAGATGCATATAATTTTATATATGAACTATCCAAGGACCTATAAATAAATAATTAATTATTTAGGGACCTATAAATAAATATTTTTAATGGCCTAGGCACCTTCTAGGCCTCGCCTAGGCCACATCTCGGCTAGATAGGGAAAATCGTCTAGACATCGTCTTGGCGCCCTGAAACCATTGCTTCCCTTCAGTATAGAGATCTCTGCATTAATATAGGACTTACTTTAAAAGTTCAATTTCCTTTTCTTCTTTTCAAATTTCATGGTCAATAACATATTGTTAATAAGAAGAATGCCAATAACATGATAAACAGTGTCTATACTGTCTACTGAACACAAGAATTTTTCAGGTTAATTTGTCGGATCATTGGATTGAACTTTGATCCTTCAGTCATTTATTTTATTAAATATTTTCTGGAATAATGGCATTCTACTATATCAAAACTTAGCTTGGTCAGTTTTTAAAGTGTTTGGGGAGGAGTTAATTGCAAAAGAAAAGTTCAACAAAATTTCCAGGAGTATGTGGCTTCATATTTCTCTGGTCCTTTGAATTTTCAAGCATTGGATGTGAAATGATTATGTACACAAATGTATGCTGGGATTTCCAGCATTTCTGCCTTCTCAAGTATCAAGATGTTCCATTCATCGTTTTGGTTCACATACTTAAAACACTGTGAACTGATTTGAGCCTTACGGGATATATAAATTTTGCACCATTTCAGCCTTTGATGCTCATTGTTCCTGATGTGCAAGATGTTTACACTCCTCTACAAACTGATGTTATCGTTCAACTTTCAGAGGTTTGAAACTTGGCATTGCAGCTTTACCTTCCTTATGCTCTTAAAGAGTTTGTTTGTGGTAGCACTCAATTCATGCAAGTAAGATTTGTTTTCTTTTCTGAGAATTTAGTGCCGGCAACATTTGGAGCAATTGCTGGAGAATATTCCAACCATGTTTCAAAGTAATAGAGTGGCTGAATCTGCATTTGGAGCGGCAAGCAAGGTATGCCTCTTGTTCAAAGTGGATAGTTAATGAATTTGGGATTTTACGTATGAGGCATTTATAAGTAGTGGACGCATGTGGCCAGCATGAATTTTTGGCATGATGAACTTTTTTGTTAAAAAATAAAAAAATAAATAAAAATGGTAACATATATTTGATAGATCTTTTTCACCTTTTATTCAGGCAGCATTTTTGGCGATGAAGAGCATAGGGGGAAAGCTTCTTGTGTTTCAGTCAGGTGAGTCATATAACCTATGTTACCTGGACTCGGGTATGGGTGTCGGATACGGGTACATATTTAGAGGTCCAACTCGTCCATTTTCAAATTCTTGGATACGGGACGCTGCTATATTATATGATGTTTTTTTTTTTTTTTTTCTTTTTTTCACTCATTTATTGTCCTTTTTGTTCTTCCACTTAAGTGCCTATTAGTCATTATTTTTGTTCATGCTTTCTTTTCTTTCTATTGAAGAATCTACACAATAATATTCTAAAATCTAAAGTGTCGGACACATATCCCATATCCATGTCGTATCATGAAGTGTCGGACACGGGTACGTCGGGCTAAAGTAAAGGGTTCGCGTAAATAGCATATAACTGCTCACAGAAAAACCCGACTAACCCAATACCACGTGCTTGCTTTCAGTTGGGTCCAATGATACTATTCAGGTCAATTGGTTACAATTGATAGAACCTGAGGGTTGGGGCATTATGTTGAGTTTTGATTTATGAATCGATATTATCAACTCGACACTCCAACAATAGCCAATACTTCCCTATGCACACAAATACTTGAGAGGAGGGCACCTCCACTACTTGGAGAAAGAGTGGGAGGTGAGGCAAACAAGAATGAGGAAGGGCGAAGGGGGCTTACTTCTTCATAAGAGGGAATGGCCCCTCACCCTCAGTCCCAATGTGGGACTAAAGATAAAGAGGAGAAGCCCCCCGTCAGTCCCAACCCCTTCCCCTTTGTCACTTCTCAAGTCTTTCAGCTCATAAATTGGGCATTTGAGACTCTAATGGAGGCATTATATGGTGAGATTTGTGAAGGAATTTAAAAAATACAACTTTGTTTAATCTCTTGAAAATGGGTTAAAAGTAAACCTGACACACCCGAGCAACCTGATCAGATAAATGGGTCGGTTGGGTGATTATTTTCATCAAACTTTTGGGTTGGTTTCAACTTTCAAGTGGTGAAAAATACCACCTGACGAGGTTGGGGCAGCCAAAATTTGGTCTAAACTCGATGCAGCTCGATTGATGTACACCCCTACTTCCTAGTTTCATGGCTAGACTTGTGAATGATTATCCTTCTGTTATTGCTAGACAGGCATTTGTACCTAGAGTGAATAAACTGTTGTTGAACTGATAACCATAAAGCTGTAAAATATTACGTGAAGTTTCAATTTAGGCTTCCGACAAGGTGTAAATTTGAGGCATAATTGATGTTGTTTATAAGTTACAAAAAAATTGCAATTTATAAAGTTTTGTGGTCAATCCAAAAATTCCCTATATATGCAAATAATAGTTGTGGAATAGTTTGTTGCTTTCACAATATTCATTAAACATTATTGTGATTATAAATCTTACTTGAAACATTGTATTATAATATTTTAATTTGAATATTTAAGTATCTATCGTGCTTATTTCAGTGTATCTTGAAAGAAACATGGATCTTCAAACTTTTTAAATGAAAAGTTCTATGTACTTATTTTGAGTTTTTATATAAATTTTCTATGCTAAATTAGATATCTCTCAATTAATTCTGAATTTTAGGTAACTGAAGTGTAGGACATAGTTAAATTTTCATACATGATTATGGCAATGGGCAATGGGCAATGGGCAATGGGCAATGGGCAATGGCAACGAAGGGCTGTGTACAACAGAGTTAGAAGGGGGAGAATATCTAACTATGCTTCTTGCCTCTTTTTTTTTTTTTTTTTCTTTGTTCAGTCTTGCCTTCAGTTGGAGTTGGAGCACTTTCTGCCAGAGAAGCTGAAGGAAAAGTTAATGCATCTGCTGGAGAGAAGGTGTGGAACTTACTTTTGTTATTTATGTTTTTTGTTATATTCCCAGGACATGATTAACTATGTTTAAATATAAGATTATGATCCCACACCATTCACATAATTGAAGCTTTGTGATTTATTAAATCAGTAACCCCATTTCTGCTGTTTATTTTTGAATGTTAGTTTCTTTTTAGGGTGTTTCATCATGGTTTAATCTTCTTTGAGTGCATTGTCCTTGTAATATTGTGTCATATATGTGAACTCTTTGTGGTGACCAATGCAATCCTGCTCTATCATTCAATCTATATGTTGTAGAAATGGGGGTTTTAAGGTGGATGAGGGGTAAATTTAGGGAGGAAATAATTAGCAAAGAGGTCTGACGCAAGGACCTAAGGAATGGTGCCAGTTGGGTTATGAACTTGGGAATTTAGAAGAGTTGGTTTTCCATGTGAGATGAAAACCAAGGACAGTGCCTATGTGAAGGGTGGCATAGTGCAAGTTGAAGGCACAAAAAATTGAAGGGTTCCAAAATTTCCTGTTTAATGTAGTGGCAAAATATATCAGTGCCCTCCATGTAATAGTAAATATAACCCTAGATAGAGTCGTATACTATGTAAGATAAACTTTGTTGAATCTAAATAATGGGATAAAGTGTGTTGTTTTACTGTTGTTGCATGGAAAGTCCAATTATTTGTAATTCCACTAAATTGTGGAATTTACTGCCAAACTTTTTGATTTCTGAGTAGATATGTACTGCATTTGGATTTCAGGAAGTCCAAAAGTTGCTTCAACCAGCAGATAAGACACTCAAAACTATGGCAATGGAATTTGCTGAGTATCAGGTTAGGCATCTTTCATTTTACGTATTTAGTTCATTTTAAAAACAATAGATGGTAAATTATTTTTCTCAGGCCCTTCTTCTTAATCAATTTTCTTGAATATCGATCTCTAGGAGTTGTTCTAGCTATGAAGAATATGCATTATGTTTATACATTGTTAAGCTGGTTTCATAACCAAACAAAGTTCTACAGGTGTGTGTGGACATCTTCATCACTTGCCAGACGTACGTAGATATTGCTTCCATTTCTGTTGTCTCGAGAACTACTGGTGGTCAGGTATTCATCTTGCTACCCTGCCTAGCTTTCTAGCTATATTTTGATTTTGGTATTTCCTTAAACTAGGCTTCAAGAATGATTGTACAAATGTTGAAATCTAGCAATACCTTGATCAATTTAATGATATAGAATGCTTGAGCCAAGTGCTATCATCTACCTATTTAAGACTTAAGAGCCCAGGTATTTCATGTTCTTGGAATTTGAGTGGAAATTTTTTATGATGTGGTCCTTCCCAGAGATGAACTAGTGACTCTGTACACTATGTTTGCAAGATTAATTGGATTTAGCCCATTTTTTTACTGTTTATTTATTCACTTTTGCAGCTTTTGTGATTGCCATATTTCATTTAATGCATGTATGCTTCTCTGTGGTTCTTCAATAGAACATTATTTTTATGTTGATCTATATTTCTGCTGCTTTATTCGGCAGTGCTTCTTTAGCAGCAATCTCTGGATACTTTTTTTTTGTGTGTGTGTGTGGATACTTTTTTTTTTTTTTTGTGTGTGTGTGTGTAACAACTAACAAGCATTTCATTTCTGACCAAGATTTTGGTTACAGTATATGCAATTTACTTGTTTGTTTTTCTTGTTGAAGGTATATTACTACTACCCTTTTTCAGCTGTTTCTGATTCAGCCAAGCTGTACAATGATCTTAGATGGAATATTACACGACCTCAAGGTTTTGAGGCAGTAATGCGTGTCAGATGCAGCCAGGTTAGTTCATTATTATGTGAAAATCAGATCCTACTTATGTTTTCCATTCATAAATATTATACTTTAGAGTTATTTCATGCAGATTGTTCTAATTTTTTAGTTTGATTTGATTATTTGATTCTTCTAGGGTCTCCAAGTTCAAGACTACTTCGGGAGTTTCTGCAAGCGGATTCCCACTGATGTTGATCTTCCAGCGGTCTGTATTTCACTTATAGTAGTAGTCTTGGTGTGGAACTGGAATTTTTTTGGAGCTAATTAACTTGAGTGGATAAACTATCAAAACAATGGTCATACTTTGGGAATTTCTGCAAGCGGATTCCCACTGATGTTGATCTACCAGTCCAGCAGTCTCTGTTTCACTTGTAGTAATAGTCTTAGTGTGTAACTGGAATTCTTTTGAAGCTAATTGACCTGAGTGCATGAACTACGAAAAAGATAAAAAAGGTTTACCCAGTGCATGAGGTTCCCAACAGTGACGATTTGGGGAAGGAAATGATGTATGCAGCCTTACCTTAATTGTTTCAAGATTCGAGTCCATGATCTCTAGGTCAAAATAGAGCAACCTCAACTGTTGCACCGAAGCTTCTCCTTCATTTGAAGGCTTGGGGACAAACACTTCAAACCTATTGAAAGGCATAGTTTACAGGAAAATAAGCACCCTTTAATTGATTTAGGTTCTTCTGAATTTTGTTGAACTATTTTTATATGAAAAACTGTTATATTAACATATGCTATACTCCAAAAACATGGGGAATTTGATTACAAGAAAAGGTAAAGGACAAGTGTAAGACTCTTGCTGCTTGTTTGGTTTTTGTGATGATGTTATCTTGTCCTTTCAGTTATCTGATGGTCTTAATTTATAAATATTATTTCAGAATTCCTCCATGGTTTCTACATATTTTCACTCGTGGTTTTTCTTTTTTTTTTTTTTTAATATCCTGTTGCAGTGCTTTGTGACTCTGTAACCATCCAGGAAAAAAATCACTCATCCTTATTGCTACTAAATCGGTAAAAGAATGTTTCCCCAACAAAATGGTTCCTAGCAATTGGAAGTATGGGACTGTGTATCGGCATTTTTCATACCCGTCCCAGTTATTGAAAGTTTTGATACAATGCTTCTTTTTCTCAGCTATACCAGTGCTAGATATAGTACCTTATTGTTGAGGTTGTTTATGATTTTGGCATTCAGTTGACATATGTGATCATACCATACCTATTACTAATAATTTTCATATATATATATATATTATATTTTATCAACGGGTGATGAAGACTTGTATGTTATCTGTAAGAAAACTTGTGTTTTTGCTGCAGATTGACTGTGACAAAACTATAATGGTCACCTTCAAGCATGATGAGAAATTTTTAGAGGGTTCTGAATGTGCATTTCAGGTAATGTGGGAACATTTGTAATTATTAGCCATCTTCTTTATGCTTCTTTATGATATTGCAATTGCTTAATGTCCTCTATTTGCCTATTGTGATAATTTGTGGATTACTGTTCAAGCACCTATGTTATGGAATTATTGATAAAGAATTCTCTTCAAATTTTAATTTGTTTCATTGTTCAGTGTGCACTTCTTTACACAACGGTGTATGGTCAACGAAGAATCCGTGTTACCACATTATCACTTACTTGCACATCCATTCTCAGCAATCTCTTCCGTGCAGCTGATTTGGATACTCAGTTTGCTTGTGTGTTGAAGCAAGGTGATTGATTCTGTACTCCATGTACTGTTTGTCATTTGTGAAATATTCCCTTATATCAATTATTTAGCTAGATGTATCCCACAAATTGAAGGATTGAACGCATATGTGACATATATTTACTGCTAGTTGATATATAAACTATCATAGCAGGTAAGTGGGATTTCTTTGGGGACACTGGTTGGTTACAATGCAGCGAAAGGTTTTTTCAATAGAGTTATCTATATAAAGAGCTCCAATTATGAGATTCAAGCATCAATTATCTTCTTTGAACTAAAAAATCAACTGCTTAGTTCTTTATTTTAATTTATTTATTTTTTTGATCTATTGATTCATTTATGCTGCTGCTGCATATCATCTTCTTTGAACTAAAAAAATCAGCTTCTTAGTTCTATATTTTTATTTTTATTTTTTGATCTATTGATTCATTTATGCTTCCGCTGCAAGAATTTGTCATCCGAATCTTTAAGATCCTTGTGTCATGATTATTGAGTCTTTTGGTCTTCTTCCTTATCCTATGTCAGTAGGTGGATCATCAATCAAGTTGTTTGACTGGGAAGATTGAATTTGAGTGTATTCAGGTTTTCACATTGGCCATGTCTTCCAACCTTTTCATAGTTGGAGTTCACAGTGCAATTAGGCTTTGAATCATCAGATAGACAGTTAATTTTGCAGTATCCAAATGATGTTTTCTTTTTTATGGGCATGCCTATTAGGAGGAAATTGCATGACAATTATTAAACTCGAGCCAGGGACTTCAACTGGATTTATTCAATAAAAGTATGACTGATCCTTTTCACACGTATAGAAAGCAAAGGCAGGCCTAAGAGTTCTAGCTTCTACTTAGTTACAAGGCTGGCATTTCATCTAAGAACTGGGACGCCATTTAACACTTGAAAAATTACTTGCATCAACTGTTGATGCACAACAGAAGTAGCTAAATATAGAATATGTGAAGTGAATAATTCTATGATAAATTCATAATCCGTATGATTGCAACATCCTTGTGATTGGTTCTTGGAGGCCAAAGAATCTCTTCACATCTTGAAAATAATTAATTTTCAAATTTAGCTTGCTTCTGTATTTTTGTTTATGATCAATTGATCTATCTAAGTGTGTAAACCTGACCTGAATTCAGGACAATCAGCAAATTATGCTAATACTTGAACTGAGATTGTGACTCTTCCCTAGTATCAACTATATATCAAGATGGTAAAGCATCTAAAAATCATATTATTCACCAATGATCAGCCTCATCCCCTTCCTTTTTCATTCATAAATCCCTAGACTTTTGGCGCTTTTGTCTTTGATAATGTACACGCTACAGAGCTGGCCCTTTTTCTGAATCAATTATGTTTGAGATAACTAATCGATGGCTCATAAATTGGTGCATAAGCCTCTTTGGGGAGAAACAATTTAACCATCAACATGATGTGCTTGGTGGTCTTCCTTTTGCCTTAGTACTGGGCACCTTTAGCCCATTCTTCAGATGGACCTAAGCATGTGCCATACTTGATTCACCCCCCATCCCTGGTTAAATGCTTCTCTCTTGACCCTTAACTGTCAATGTTTGTTTCATAGTTTGTTTATCTTTAGTTTATGGCTCGGTGCATGCATTCTTTATCCTGTATGTATGTATGCAGTTTCTTGAGTTCACCAGTTGATGCAATTAATTAAGTTTTTCCTGCACCGAACTCTTTTTTCAGCTGCGAACGACATTCCTACCTCCCCTCTGATTCAAGTCCAGGAGAAGACAACTGAACACTGCATCAACATTTTGCATGCCTATCGTAAATTTTGTGCAACAGTATCATCATCTGGACAGCTGATTCTTCCTGAGGCACTCAAGCTTTTGCCTTTGTATACATTAGGTATTTTATTCATATTAATCATTATTCTAACATTCCTTGAACTCAACTAGGTTGTAACAAGGAAACTTCTCTGGCATAGGAGAGAATTTTTGCTGTTCACTCTTTTAATTTCTGTATGATATTTTGTGTAGCCTATCAAAAAAGAAACATGTCAGGTTGATTGTTTATTGATTATTGCACCATTTCTTATCCTGGCATTCTGGTTTTTCAACATCTCAAAAGCCATTGATATGCTGATATGTGGTTGCCTAGAACGAATCTTCAACCAATATGTTTAAGTAAAGGGAAAAAAAAGAATAGGAAAAACATGGAAAAAAGAACAAAAAACCTTCATCTTGTTTAAGAATTAACCCATAATTTTCCAAATGTGATAGATATTAGGCTTAGAGCTCACTTCACTGGATCAGAAATATTGCACATCCTATTATTTTATTTATTTATTTATTTTTACTTAAAATCATTATAAGTACGCGCTCCTGTAATCTGGGTCACACTCTGTTTGTTGCATGAGCTGGAAGTTTGCTTTCATTGTCACTGCTTAATCATTTTTGTTTCTCATGTTTCAGCATTGACTAGGAGCATAGGGTTTCGGACCGATGGACGACTAGATGATCGGTCCTATTGGATTAGTCGTGTGGCCTCCCTTCCTATTCCTTTGACAGTGTCTTTCATCTATCCGAGGATGATGGCAATCCATAATCTTCTGTCAAAAGTATAAAATACTTGCTTGGGTTTGATTTTTTCTTTTTTGTTTCCTGTTAAGATCAAAGAAATTAGGCTTTGGTAATGAATGGATACAGATTTTCTGATATCTTTTATGGACAGGAGGGTGATGAATCTGTTATTCCACCTACTGTTCCACTTTCCAGTGAGCATGTGACAGATGATGGAATCTTTTTCCTAGAAAATGGTGAAGATGGTTTGTTCTATGTTGGCAAGGACGTGAACCCTGATATAATTCGGCAGTTATTTGGTGTTAAGTCCATCGATGAAATTCCTACACAGGTACTGCACAATCATTCATTGATTCTGTCTTTTGAAAATTGTAGTTATCTTTTTTTTTTTGTACTTTATTAGTAACGAAATAAAGATTATGATGTATGACCTGCCAATGCCAATTTTAGAGTGGCATGGCATGGTGTTTCGTATCCCACATCTATTTTGGTGTTTTTTTGGTTTTTACCCTGGCATGATTGTGCTTTCTTCTTTTACTCTTTATATATATAATTTTATTATCGTTTCCTTTTGGTAAATTGTGTACCTTTGTTTGGCTTGCACTTTTCATGAGTATGGCAATACAAGCTGAGCTTATTAGCTTAAAAATCCTAGATTTGTTAGAATAGGCAACAACAATTTAAAGCCAAAATAAGTAATTTTAGTCCTTGTAAAAAGAAAACCGAGTATTTCAGAAATGAAAACTTTAAATTCCCGTCAGATATATCATAATTGATTAGTTAACATCAGTCTCAAGGCGTCAAGGCGATTGACCCCATCTAGGTTTATAGGTGGCGAGGCGGTGCCTAGGCATGGCAAATCATATTTATTTATAGCTCTCTAGGTAAAAATTAATTAATTTTCACATACAAACCTATATATATATATATATATATATATATATATTATGCCACTCCATGCTAATAGAAAATTAGAAGAAAAGAATAAAGATATAATTTGCATATTGAAAATGTAAGTATAACAAGAATTGAAAGTTATGCTGATTCTAAGGCTACATAATCACATACGTAACAATATGAAGAAAAAAAAAAAGTTATGCTTTATTTATTTATGTTGACCTTCTTAAACTTTTAAAAGACTCAGCTTAGAATTATTGGCTTAAATGTCCCTAGATGGCTACAATGAGAAATAAGGGTCCTGTTAAGGTTGGAGCTACAAGTTCTGGTCTGAACATAAGATTAAGATTAGTGTGTAATGATAAAGATTTTGTGGTAAGAAAACGAAGGTATTGTATAAAAACTGGATTAGTTCTTAATCTGACTGTGTTGGATGTCATGCAAAACTGAGTAATACAACTAGCTTTCTGTTATTAATTTCTTTCATCTTCTACAAAACACAAACTGCATTGGATTGTAAGTCTAACCCTTAGATAGCAGCCGATACCAGCCAGGTCTCCTCAACCCAGATGTATGCCAGTTCTAGCAGCATCTGTATATACTAATTATCAAGACATTTTTTTTTTTTTTGAGCAGTGGTATCTAATCCTAGGAACGAACTAATCCACTGGGACCTACACGCACCCACCACACATCAGTCCGAATAGCTAGGGCGGAAAACTCGCCAAGCCAAGATTCGAACTTGAGACCTCCCTGACCTCGCCCTCGCCTCCCGACCATCGAGCCAATACCCTAAACCCTAATTATCAAGACATTTATTCTTCATTAATGTATAACATGTCTATATACCCTACTAGTTTGTTGTTTCTAAGTAGTTCAAGAATGCTTTGTTCTATCAAGGATGAGAGCAACTTTCTCAACACCAAAAATTGTTTGTCTTCAGTTTGTTTTGCAGCAACATGACAATGATTTCTCAAAGAAGCTCAATAATTTGATCAATGAGATTAGGCAGCAGAGATGTTCATACCTTCGGTAAGCATATTAATACAAATGAAATTAAGTTAAGCAATGTGTTTGATATGATCAATGCATTTTCTGTACCTAATATACTAGTTCAATTCCTCCTTAACTCAGGTTGCGGTTTTGCAAGAGAGGAGATCCATCAGGTCTGTCAGAAAATTCAAAATGACATTTATTTTTCTTATTTTTTTGTGTTTTATTATAACGCTCCACACCTGCTGCATGTTATTTTTATTTTAAAAATTTCGAACGAGGGACCTGCTTCAACCTATTGACATAGAGGACACGATAGAATGGATAATCAGGTCAACTTGTTCAATTCATATTCGACCAATATCTCAAGAATGGGTTTAGGGTTTGATCTTTCCAGTTTTGGGGTTCCATATAAAGACCTCATTGTGTCTAACATTTCATTTGCCCCCCATGATCTAATCTAGCTAATTATGCGCTCTTATGTTTTGTTCATCCAGGAACGCTTTTCTTCTCTCACTTGGTCGAAGACAAGACACCCGGGAGCCTCTCCTACGTTGAGTTCCTTGTACATATACACCGGCAGATCCAAACCAAAATGGCATGAGCCTCTACCCCCCATCAGTGAAGTTTTGTTCTTTATCATATATCCATCAATCACACCCATATTGCATTGAAATACAAGAATGTGATAGAGGTTAAAGGAGGCAAGAAATTAAGCGGAGAGAATTTGAAAGAATTTTCTATGAATCATATATTTTTTTTGTTTTATAGGGTTAGCCGAGAATTCTACTGTGAAATGTAAGAATAAATAATGATTGTGTGGCTTTTGCTCGGGTAGTTGCCCTTTACTTCCTTTGAGATCTGTCTGTTTATCTTCATTTAATTTGTGTAAATGAACCATGGTGTTACCCAACGTGGTACAACACAGATGGTTGGGGGGTCTGTGTTAAAAGTGGTTAAGGGGTAGAGATTTTGGGATCGACATTCGTGCACACTTTAGTCGTGTTCACTTGGGGAGAGCCGCCCAATATCTCCTGCAGTGCTCGAACGTAGATTAGTCTCGTCTGAATGGCGGGGATATTGCATGGAAACCCAAAAAAAATAAAAAATGAACCATGGTATTAGTTAATGCACAGAAATGTCGGAATTTTCCCTTTTGAGTTGATAAGCATAACTCTTGTTATGACTGCCATATATCGTTGGACGATCACTATCAAATCATCATTGGTGTATTTAGGGTTTTTATAAAATGTTTAGTTGAAACTCATATAGCTTCTTAATATGAGTTGCTATCATTACTATACCTAAATTCTCAAATTTCAATGCTCCTTAAACACTTGTATTTAAGGCCATAAGCTTTTAGATTAAAAAAATAAAATAAAATTTGTAGTTACATCAAATCTTGATGTTAAACTTTATTAATCTAATGATCTTTCAGCTTAAAAAAAAAAAAGATACTAATCTATTCATAATGTTTTTTTTAAAAAAAAATCATATATGGCAGTAAAAGGGTATTTTAAAAACACTTTTTTTTAATGGCAAAGAGGTGGATGATGAATGGTTGTTTATGATATATGTTGCATTTGAATGTAACCATTGACAAAGAAGTGCTTATGTATGAAAACATATATTTAAACAAATATACACGTCTGTTTACATGAATAAGTGTCTATTAATAAAAAAAGCATTTATTCACGTGAATAGGCGTCTCTTGGTTAAAAGGTGCAGATCAATCATTTCCAATCATCCCATTTACAACTAAGCGATTTATTCCTCTTGTTTTATTTTTCTTCTTAACATCATTCTATTTTAATTTTAGAGTGTTCTTGGTTGAGTTGGAGTGAGCAAAATCCATACCCAACACCGTTGAATGGTGCTTCATTGAATCCTAAAGATGATTTTTTACATACCCCATTGTATTCCTTTGGTTCTATCAAAAGGGAACGTGTCTTTTAGGGGTGTTTATTTAACCCCACCAACTTGATTAACCCGACCGAACCGAACTATTTGGGTTGGGCTTATTCATCTAATTAGTTTGAGTTAGGTTTAGATATTTGTAACTAATTGATTTGGGTTAGGTCAAGGTTTTATAAAAAAAATAACCGAACCACCTGAATAGTTATTGTTTTATATTTATCAATTTTACTATAATCAGTTATTATAATAAAAATATTTAAAATATTATAATGAAAGTAACATGAAAGAAGTCACCTTAATAAGTATTATAATAGTCGTATTTTGACTTAAAAATAGCTTTTTTATGAATGAAATTTATGATTCAAAAATTGAGTAGATCTTGCAATTCTATAATTTATATATTGAGTAGGCTAAAGTGTTTGCGTGGATTATGACTCATAAGAAAGCTTAACACGGTGATATTTTCCAAAAAAGAATGCCTCATGTTTCTCTACTTCTTCATTGTTGTCCATTGTGTTTATAGGATAAAGAAACTGCTGAGCATCTTTTTATCCGATGCCCATTCTCTGCTAGTTTGTGGGGTGATTGGCACGAGCGGCTCGGAGGAAAGTTTGCTATTTCATTGTCATGCGATAAATGTTTGTCTTTGGGTAATTCCCAAGGCCTTTCTAGGGATGGGTTAAAGGTTATGAGAGCGGCCTCTTTGGCAACCCTTTGGATGATATGGGGTGAGCGTAATCAGCATGTCTTTGAGGATCGGGCCAAATCAGTTAATACCATATGGGAAAAATCGCACTCTGGTTCGCCCTTGTGTGGTCCAACCTTACTTCAAAAGGTTCGTAACACATGGCCGAATCTCTTATTTTTTTCATTTTTTTTGGGGGTTTTGACTTTCCAACATGTATTCTTATGCATTTTTAGACATTCTTGACTTGTCTAGTCACATTTGGATGTAAATTAGGTGGTGGGAATCATTCCCAGCCAATATCCCACGTGATGGAAACGAATGGGGAACGGTACCCCACTACCCAATTTATGTCAAAATGTGATTAAACAAGTCGAGAATGTCTGGAAATGCATAAAAATACATATTGGAGGATCAAACCCCCCAAAAAAAGAAAAAAATAGGAGGTTCGACTAAACCTTATGAAGTAGGGTTTGGCCACGAAGGGCCAAACTAGAGTGCGATTTTTTTCGAAAAAAAACATCAATGTAGCATTTGAATGACCCAAAAATTCTCTCTCTTGATGTGCTTCGACACTCGCACTTGATTCTAGAATCATAATGCTTTCAAAATGTATTGAAGTTCTTTGGTTTTTTAATACCTTAACCTTCCAAAACAAACCAAAAACACTTTTAGATTTGTCACAAAATAATCTAAACATTTGAAATATTAATCTTGAAGCTTTAAAATATTATTTATAAGCAAGAAAATGAGTGAGAGATCAAAGAAGAAGATGAATAAGGTTCTGTCGAAGAAGATGAAGAAAACGGTGGGGTATGTTTAGAGTGAAATGGTAAAAGGCTTTCAAGTTGGGTAATTTTGGTCATTTGGCATCAGGGTAATTTAAGAAATAAATCTTTTTGGTTAAGTGGGGTGGTGAAAGCCTTATTAGTGAGGTTCATTTAGTCACTCCCTATTTTTTTATCCTATTCTCCCCTCATGCCCATATATTTCATAATTTCTTTTCTTTTATTTTTTTCTTCTATTTTCCATTATCCCACTTGCTATAATTAAACAAGTTTTTTATATTAATTGTTTTCTGTATTTCATATATTAATTTACAATATTGCCCCTTTAATTTAAACTTGTTCCATTTAAAAAATATCAAAAACAAAAACAGAAAAATAATTCAGATGACCCTTCCTATTATATTAGCATATAATATATTGAACAATTTCTTAAAAATTAAAGAACAAAAGATAGAGAGATATAGAAGGAAAAAAAAAATGTAACAATTTTGCAAGGATTGCATCTTTCCCATATGATTAGGAGCCTTGTTGATGATGTTATATACCATATGATATATTAATTAACATTAATATCATATGTCTCTTCTAATAATATATATAAAATTCACATTATTCCTTAACTAACAACTTCTACATTTTCATGTTTTTTTGTAAGGGGAAGATGCTTGGTGGATCCTTCTGTTTCTTCTATGAAGAAAATGTTGCAGAGATTTCTTCCATGAAACACCTGGAGGGCAGTGGAACCGAGCGTGCAGCGTCGTCGTTGCAGCTTCGGACCACTGGATCTTGTCCTTCTTCATCCTCTCCTCCATGTCTCTCCTTGCAACCCATATTATAGCTCTAGCCTGCATATTTTCCCATCACAGAGCTCTGTTTGGTTTCCCAAAAAAAGAAGAAAAAAAAAGTGTTTTTTCTTCTCTTTCTTTTATTTTCTTTTTACCTCCAAAATTAGGCAACTCATGATAATGAGAATGAGAACTGAGCCAAGCTATGTGAAATGGAACATCTTACTAACAGACCCTTGTGGCCTAAACCAAATGACTTGGTTCGATGTAGTTCGGTTCGGTTTTAAAACTCGATCAAGACATATTGATGTTTTTTTAAAAAAATAAAAAATGAAACACTAGAATTTCATGAAGATTTACTTCAGGTTGATTTTGCAAAGACAAATTGATTATAAAAAAAAAAAAAAAAGAGAAAACACGAACTCGATGAAGATTTAGTTCGGTTCTATTTTACCAACTCGATCTAGTTAAAAAAAAAATTCTGTTTTATTTATTAAAAAAATTAAAAACTATTTTCAAATTTACTCTAGCTATATTTTTTATTTTTCGGGTATAGAAGAAAATTATATCTGAATTACAAACCAAATAACCTTAAAAGAAACTAAAAACTCGGTTGAAGATTTAGTTTTTTATGAACTGGATCAAGACAAATTCATTTAACAAAGAAGAAAATCTAGAAACTCATTCGATGAAGATTTAGTTTGGTTTCATTTTTATCAACTTGATCATCAAGACAAATTGGTTAACAAAGGAAAAAAAATATAAAATAAAAATAATAATAAAATAAGAAGAATGAACAAGAAGAAGATAAATAAACACTAGAAACTCGATATACAATGAGGGTTTTGAGGTGAGATTTGAACTCAAGAACTATTAGATTCGAGAAAAAACCTGAAAGTCAATCAGATCGCAGACCCAAATCTGTCCACAGTACAAGATGGCAAGTTGTTTCTTCGGATTAATCCCATAGCTCAATAATCTTTGCGTCCTTCAAAAACAAAATAAAAACTAAAAACCCTCATATAACTAAACAAAAATAAATAAATAAAATCATTGAAATGACAAACTAATTAATAAAAAAAAAAATCAAAATATTAATCCTACATGGGAAATTGATGAACAAGTGAAGAAGAAGGAGTTGTGCTCTTATGAAACAGTGGAGGTTTTGTTTTTTTTTTTTTGAAGATGAATTGGAAGTGAAGTTTGGTTTAAGTAGTGACAAAATTTCAGGCAAAAGTTTTGAAATTGGAAAGTGAAATGAGCCCTCCAAGCCATTTGGAATTTACCCACGTGATATACATGAATTCCCACGTGCTCAATTTCCACCGCATTTTTTTTCCTTATTTTCTTTTCTCTAACATGACAACATCATCACCCTTTTCATAAAAATAGAAAAAAAAAATAGTTTTTATTTTTTATTTTTTTTTTATTTTTATAAAAACATTACTTTTGATACAAATTAAAAGTCAGGGGCCTCAATTATGATACCCTTTACAATAAAAAGTACTTGCTATATTTTTAAGAAAAAAAAATTAATAAAAAAAACAGTATTAATGATATAAGAGGAAATTTAATATGGTAATTTATTTATTTTTTAAGTTTTCAATTTCCTTTTTCCTTTTCATTAAAAATTCATTGTATATATTTTTGTCAATAAATAAAATAACAATTTAGTTGGAAAATTCACTAAAACAATTATTTTTATATTTCTTCTAAACTCTGTCAGTAATTTAACATTTTAATTACTCTAATTAATGGTTTAAGAACGAATCTGATACTTTTTAAAAAATTTCGTCTGTTGATTAAGTCGGTTATACAACTAACAACTAATAATTTATCTTTTCAAAAAAAAATAATAACATTTAATTTTTTTTTTCCATCACTCTTATAATCTCCCCCATTTTTTAATAGTCAAATTGGAATTAATCAAAAAATGTTTTTACAAAAATAAATACTACCCCCAAAAAAAAAAAAAAGTGAGTCGTATATTATCAAGCACTGGGGATCACTGGATCAAATATGAAAGGGGGGTTGATGCCAGCCACATGTTGAGAGAACCACAAAAGCAACGTTTACCACGTGGCTGAGAAAATTACGGAAGCGTATAGCGATGGCAAAAAAATATTGTGAATCAATTTTACGGTTGAGATTGATTCAATCTCTCAGACTTTTCACATATCTAAAGGTCGAGATTTCATGGCTTTTTTAAGCCAAGCAGCTTTTTAATGGTACACGTGACGGATAGCGAAAAAGCTGTATTTTAATTTAAACACGTGTTTTAAAAAAAACAATTCTTATTGACGAAAACGTGGTGGTTTTTTCTGGTGACGCCACGTAGACAATGGTATTTCAGGCGCGGTTTCTATGCTGTACTAAGTATTGTGGTAGTATTGCGGTAGAACACGTGGCGGCCACTCTTGGGTTGCCACTTGTCTACCGTTTTTAATTTCTTGTAAAGAAATTAAATACTCTTTCTTACGCATTTAATGCCTTGTTATGTATTCCAAATTTATCCTTCCATCTTTAAATTATTTCTTTTTGAGTCTTATATCATTTTTACTCTATCTATCAATAACTATTTATCTTCCTATTTTTATTTTATTTTATAATATGATAAAAGTAATACTTTTATTCAACATTTCAATTTATTTATCAATAACTATTCAATTTCTCAATGTAAAACATCTTACTAAACCTTGTCTTAAAATTTAATTAAATTTTGTAATGATCATTTTTTAATATTAACCATGCTTATCAAACCTTGGAAAAAAAAAAAAACTTGTATATCAAACAAAATTACAACTGCACCATGTGCCAATTCACCAAGTGAAGCCCACCACCAACATCCACACCTTTCCACATGAACAATCTGATCTTCTTTCCAATCTAAAGAGCAACTCTAGAAGGAATCTTAAACATTGAAAGGAAATAGGTTGAAAGGGTATGAAGCAATGATCTTATAAGGACAAGTCTTCCTCCTCTTGAGAGAAAACTACACTTCCACCACCCTTCCAATCTTCTCCTCACCTTCTACAAGACTAGATCCCAAAAGCTTTCTTTCTTGGGATTATCACCTAATGGTAATCCATGGTACTGAATAGGCCACTCACCAATGGCACACCCCTACCAGTAACATTTTGCAAGGTTCAACTTAAGACAGGAAATCTGACCTAAACAATCAAGAAGATTAATAACATTTAGGACACACTCCTTCTTCCCTTGAAGTAAAAAAAGGGTATTATCCGCGTACTAAAGGTGGGAAACCTCCACCATATCTTTCGCAATAGCAAAACCTTGAATCCGAGAACATTGGGAGGCCTTATAAACCATCCTGCCTAGAACATCCCCAACCAAAGTAAACGAAAAAAGAGACAAAGGATCTCTTTGTCAAAGGTCTCTCTGAGCAGCAAACGTACCTCTAGGTTTACCATTAATCATCACCGAGTAAGTAAGCGACTAAATGCATTCAAATATCCACTTCCTCCAGCGCTGCCCAAACTGTTTTTTCACCAAAACGAGATCAAGAAAGTCTTAATCCACTGTGTCATAAGCTTACCTAAATATTATTAATTGTGCAATTTCATTGTGGAATCATTTTTTTAGTATACCGTCATGAGTTTTTCATAAATTTGAATCTTTAATAATCATGGAATCTCATGCATTATTCGCTATACTTTATATTGCAGATATTACATATAGCAATTATTATAATAAAAGTTTTTAGAATTCAAACAAATTAGGCAATCTAGTTTTGAATGTGACAAATTTGAAAAAGAAATATAATGCTCAAATTTAAAATTATATAACCCATAAAAATATTTAAAATTTATATAAACTGAGAAGAATTTTCCCTTAATTTCATTCCATTAAAAGATATTTACTTTTGGTTTAAAAAAATCTATCCTTATCATTTCAGTCCACTAAGTATTAATATTAAATTTGATCTTATCTGGTTACTATGTTTAATAATCAAAACCAAAAAATAAAAAATTGTATCACAACTTCAAATTAACAAATACACAATATATCCTTGAAATAAACGCATAAAATTGTTCAATCATGTTTGTCAAATAGCTTCAATATATAGTTTCAATTATATAAAACATAGACATATAAGCTAGTAAACATGCTTATTGATTTATTAATAACAATAAAGTCTAGGCTACAATTGAACTGCATGTTGATTCTAGTCCATGCCAATGACATTTTATAACCTCGATACTGAACTCGGTTTGTCCCACTCGGTAACGATGTGTTCACGAGTAATTTCCTTGAGCGACCGGCATCCACTCAATGCCATCGTTAACTCACATTCATCGTGAAGCATTTGAAGTACTTTTCTCACACCAGCCTCACCTTCCGCAGCTAACGAGAACAAGACAGGCCTTCCAATCTACGATTTTGATCGAAAGATCATATGGGTCATGAAGATTTAATACATATTGATAGAAAAGTAAGTTTAGTTTAGCATATTTGTTTTGATATGTAGCATATAATTGCCTACTTACAAATACACCAGAGGCTCCTAAAGCCAATGCTTTGAAGACATCAGTACCGCGTCGTACACCACCATCTAGGAAGACGGGAACTCGGCCTTGTGCTGCTTTGACAACCTAAAATTATCTCATAAGATAAATATAGTTAACATCATGGTACACATAGTTGAGCCTCCTGACTATCAACTATAACTTTTGTAGGACCAGTGCTCATTGCGTTGGCATTTCGATATTTTAATGATTACAAATTACATGATATCACCTGCATTATTTCTCTAAGTGTTACAGCTAATTCGTCAGGAACACATCAAATAGTAACAGTCGAAGAGACTACCAAGATCAAGCTCAAAGAACGATGACAAATTTCATATGTAATGTATTAATTTGATCTTAGGTGCGTAGAGTAACATCTCAATCAATCTCAACACTAAAACTCTCTAAATTACAAAGTTTTCAAAATCACTTCGATTTCGTATTTAATTTTAACAAAATATTTTTCAAAAATTCGATCAATCGCGCTATCATTGATGATAACTCGCTATCAAGTTATTGCCAAAATTCTATTTTTTGCATAAAAGGCAATATGATAGCGCTATCAATGAGTCCTGAAAATCAAGAACTATCAGTTTTCAGCATATCGAGCATCAATAGATGGCTATAGGCCAATATCGGGCATTATGAACAGGCCGATAGCACGCTATCATTGCCTGAGACAGAAATTTGACATTTATGACAAGAAAAAAATGGGCACTTCCACTTGCTCGATTTTTATATTCCTTGCATAGTTTTGCCAAATTATCTTAACTGAAATATTCTCCACTAATACCTCGATGATTTCCATTGTCTCGCACACCCATAACTACTTTAGATAAAATAATGTTTTGAATTCAAATCAACCCACGCTCTCTTGTTCTTTAACCTACAATTGCTCATTTTATAAAACACTTACTTTCTGATTTTCAAATGGACAACACACGATTTTTGCGAGTTAGATTGAGCTTTCCAAAGAGTGTTTCAAGAGAAGAAAGTCGTGATTCTTGCATTGAACAAACAAGTTTCGAATTGAATCAAAAGTGCAAATTGTTTTGAAGATAACCTCATTGTTCAGCAAGTTCTTCATTTTTATCCTTTTTGTGCTGAGATTTCCAGAGGCTATCCATTGCTTTAAATTGTACGTATATGAAGCGTTCTTGGTAAGAGAACATTTTCAAAAGCTATATTTGTATTCCAACAAATATTGTAAGTGACTGAGGTCACAAGTGAGAAAGAGCTGAGTGATTAGGCTCTTGTAAAGGTTGACTTACTCTTGTAAAGTAAGTGTTGTAACCGATTTGATCCTCACCCTCAAAGTAGGATCAATTAGTGGGAGGTTTGGGAAAATCTTGATCAGGGAGATCAAGTTGTGGACGTAGGTCTTTAACACCGAACCACGTTAAATCCTGTGTGCTTCAATTTCTACCATTGCACTTTACTTGCTTTCTTTTCGATTTATTTTTGAAAGGTTAAAAATTTGCAACCCGTCCAATTCACCTCCCTCTTGAACGTTTAATCTGGGCCAACAACTTTTACGTCAATTGATTTCTATCATGGTATCAAAGTTATGAGTACACTTTGTGAACTCCTAGAGTCACCGAACAAGAATTCATTGTTTTTGATGTATACTTTTTATTACAAAACATGTTTTCATAGCCCTCAATCAAAATAACTATGAGAAATCATGCACAAGAGTAATGTGAAGTACCTCTTCGAGACAACTTATAGTAGCGGGGACGTAATCAAGTTGGCGAGCTCCGTGGTTGGACACAATAATCCCAGCGGCTCCAACTTGTAATGCAATCTTTGCTGTGTGTCAACAACATGAAGGTTATAAAGAACAAATTGATTCCATAAATATGATCATCAAGGCGATTATTACATAGAAGAACACTTTTACATTTCAGTTTCATTAATATGATACTAAAACTTCTCAAAATTAGTAAGAATTCTAAAGGGATGTCTTGTGGATCATAAACAAGAATATTTAAGGTCATAATCATTAAAATTTGTAATTTTTCCTTTTGGGAATTTAAAATTTTGTTAGAAATCTAACCAAGTTTTTTCACAAAATAAAATAAAAGTGGACTGCTTACTGTCTTCTGCTGTCACCACACCCTTTAGAAGAATTGGCAGCTTTGTTATTGTCTGAAGCCACTTTACATCCTGAGGAAACCCAAGGAAGAAACTATAAGCACAAGCAGTTTTAACTCTTTAACATGCTGATGCACATATAAATGTCTCTCATCAAAATAAAATGAAGAATAAGAATTAAAAAATAATAATAATAATAAAAACCTTCCAGCTTAGAGATTGATCAACTTGGCTGGCAGCATATGAGGCAAGGCTAGAGTCATTTGTCTGCAAAGACCCAAAAACAACTATGATTAACAGTTTCATGAAAATGACTGAGAAATTTAAAGAAAAAAAAAGAAAAAGAATTCATCAATATTTGGTGAATAAATATTTTGGGTAATTTCTATGTTGCCCATGAATGCCAAAGAATTTTACTTAAATATT
Source organism: Paratinospora sagittata (assembly GCA_035771175.1). Lineage (NCBI taxonomy): Eukaryota > Viridiplantae > Streptophyta > Magnoliopsida > Ranunculales > Menispermaceae > Paratinospora > Paratinospora sagittata. Next base: position 651,794 of record CM069612.1, read on the forward strand.
TTCAGGGAATAAGCATAGAGAACAAGTAAATATACCAAAAAAAAAAAAAAAAAAAGATAGAAAATTGTAGACCTTGTCCATCTTCCCAATGTCCAATCCTTCAAAGTTCTTCAATGTCAAATATTTCGGCAAAGCAAATCTGCGGTAGAACAGAATAAATTAACAAAGTTTAAATTCTTATGAAACTAATGGCTGTAAAACCTCAAGGTTCAAATATTCTTTGAAGTATCGGTCCGCCCCAGTAATATATAATGCAGACCTGTTCTTGATATCAGCTTCCCTTCGACCAAGCCTTGGAGTATCGACAGTGAGGACAATTGCTTTGAATCCTGCCCTTTCAGCTCTTCTAACCAGCTGTGTAACTACGTTTCTGTCCTTCAATACCTGAAAAATACCAAAGTATATTATATCTATAGTGATGGTAAATCACTGATTGGTCTGTAAGTAAGAAAATAATACATGCCATTTCAAGAGCAAATCGTCAAAATTAACCGACAAAATAATGGAAAAAAAAAAGGAGCTTTTGAACCTACATAGAGCTGGAAAAACCGAATGCCGGCTCCTGTTGAAGCAACCTCTTCAACACTCGACGTAGCCGATGATGATAATGTCTGCAATGGATGCAAAAGTATGTTAAAAACTAACAAAAAATTATAATCACCAAAACGAATTTCAAATAAATAAGAACCTGAAGGTAAACCAGCAATTTCAAATAAATGATAATAGTTTTCATGGATAATTTTTGGTGAGTTGCTTTAAGCAGCTTGAGCTATTGGTGACTGCATCTAGATTTAAATGACTACTATACTGAGAGTTCAAGAAATCTTCACTTGATCCTAAGAACACAGTGGCAAGAATGTTCATATGGATTTCACACTTTTCTTGACCTGGGATCTAGCTTAAACTTGAAGAATATATACAACATAAATGGAACATAAAACATGAGAAGTTAAACCATAATAGTTCCTGCTGCCGATGCTGCCCGTGCTGTTGCATACTCTCCTACATGAGAACAAAAATCAGAGTTCAGAAAAAGTAGTTTTATCTTGCTTCCAAAACCAAAACTATAATAATTCAGAGTTTTTATTGATTGAATAGAATTATAAATCTAATCAAGTTTTAATAAACAAAATTATTATTACTATTATTAACATATTAACTGAAATTTCATCAAGCATTTGAAAGGCTCAAAACACCAACCAGACCATTCAAAAGATCAGATTAACAGAGGCATATATCATACCTTCTGGGTGAGCCATTTTCTGCATGGAAGTTGGAGCGATCATGATCGGCATTGATATCTTGTAGCCCAATATAGTAGTCGTCAAGTCAATGTTGGTTACATCGATGAGAATGCGAGGTCGGAACCTATATTTCAGTTCAATTGGGACATGCTAAGAACATCAGCATGAAGTCTTCTTGGAACATGGTTATTAGAAAGAAAAATAATGAAAATAATAATAGTAATAAAAATAAAAATAAACCATTTTGAAAAGATGAAGTGAGCTTCAACAAATAAAATCTCTCCAGTTAAAGATCATATTCACAGAAAAATAAAAATTATCTAAAAAACTTTTATCGTGAACAAATGAAAGGAAAAGAATGAATACACCATGAAATAAGTTTTCAAGCATTTTGAACACCATAAGAAATCCTTTTCCCTTATTATAATCAAGCACAGAGAACTGAAAGAACTTCATTAGATTGATGGCATGGTGATGAAAACAGACAACCCAAAATTAAATAAATAAACCGAATAATCAAAAATTTTATTAGAATTCTCATCAATGTATTATTTGAGCAGAAAAAGGAATTCTATAAGGTTTATTACATCAAAAGATACTTTTGGGGGTGCCCATGAAAATCAAAACATGCCCTTTAAAGTAATAAGAAATAGATAGTTTAGTATTAAATTAAAAAAAAAAAAAAAGCTCACAAAATCCTTGAGAAGGCAGCTCTATTCTCCTTGAGGGTCCACTGATCCTCTGCACCTGATGCATAGAAATCATACACCATTTTTGGGAGCTTCTCCTTTGCAATTTTCTCATACTCTGATACATTTGTTATATCCATCTTGACAATCTACTTTTTACCTTGCTCTAAAACAATCAATAAAAAGAAATCAAAAAATAATATATGTAAAGAAGCCCATCAATCACAACAACTAAAAATAATAAACAGACCCAATAATCCAGGATTGATTAAATTCTGCCAAAATCACTAGAAAAAGTAAACAAAAATTAAATACCCATTAAAAAGGTACTTTATAATAACTAAAAAGTAAATGCATAGATTGAACAAAAAGAAAGAACAACACAATCCAGTGAAGTTCTAATAGTAAACAAACATATAGCATGGATTATGGGAGATACTTTTTCTTAATCCCTTTTTAGAATCAATAAACAGAAGCAATGATAAATACCCAAATCTCCCAATAAATAAAAAAAATAAAAAACCCATAACAAAGAAAAAAGGATTACAAAAAGAAAACACCCAATCAAAAACCAATATATTTGATGCTTAGTGAATAACTTCAAGGAAAACAAACACACAATCTTACAGTGAAAACTAAAAAACAAACCCACCATGAAATAGAATCAAAAAACGATTCCAAAAATCAAATACCCATAAACCCAATTCAAAGAGAATCAAAAGGAAAAGTAGAAAATAAGTCGACCACTTTACCTCACAATAGTTCTGTAACTGCAATACCCAGAAGCAATCTGTGAAGTTCAAATCAAAGCTTGATCAAAACCCACTCGATTATTATAATATTTTAACAAGTAGGCAATCTGGAATCGGAATTTAGAAAACACCCCGGGAATTATAAAATATTATATGAATAAGAAAAGTATTATTAATATTAAATTTAATTTTATTAAGAAGCCGCCAAAAGAGACATATACACTTGAAGAAAAAGACGAAAAGAAAATGTTGATTTGCAGAGCTGGATTTCTGTTGAACTTAAGTGAGGAATGGAAATGTGCATGAATGTCGAGTGAAAACAACAAATGAATTAATGTTGGAATATATTAATTACTTGTTAAATTGTAATTAATTTGTTGAGTCGACTCGGAAGATTTCGACCAGGTTTTTTCTTTTTACCTCCAAAATTAGGCAACTCATGAGAATGAGAACTGAGCCTAGCTATGTGAAATGGAACATCTTCCTAATAGACCCTTTTGGCCTAAATCAAATGACTTGGTTTGATTTAGTTTGGTTGGGTTTTAAAACTCGATCAAGACATATTGATGTTTTTTAAAAAATAAAAAAAATAAAAAAAAATAAAAAATGAAAGACTAGAATTTCATGAAGATTTACTTCGGGTTGATTTAAAAAAAATAAATTGATTACAAAAAATAAAAATAAAAATACAAAGTCCATGAAGATTTAGTTCGGTTCCATTTTACCAACTCGATCAAGTTAAAAAAAATAATAATAAATTATGTTTTATTAAAAATTATTTTCGAGTATAAAAAAAAATTATATCTGAATCGCAAAGCAAACAACTTTAAAAGAAACTAAAAGACAAATTCATTTAACAAAGAAGAAAATTTAGAAATTGGTTGGATGAAGATTTAGTTTGGTTTCATTTTTACCAACTTGATCATCACGACAAATTGGTTAAGAAAGGACAAAATAATAATAATAACAATAATAAAAATAGAAAAGAAAATTAGGTTTTTTTTTTTTTTTTTTTTTTGTAAAAACATTACTTTTGATGCAAATTAAAGGACAGGGGCCTCAATTATGATACTCTTTACAATAAAAAGTACTTGCCATATTTTTAAGAAATTTTTTTTTAAAAAAAAGAGTATTAATAATAGAAGAGGGAATTTAATATGGTTATTTATTTATTTTTTAAGTTTTCAGTTTCCTTTTTCCTTTTCATTAAAAATTCATTGTATATATTTTTGTAAATAAATAAAATAACAATTTAGTTGGAAAATTCACTAAACAATCATTTTTACATTTCTTCTAAAATCTGTCACCAATTTAACATTTTAATTTCTCTAATTAATGGTTCAAGAACGGGCTTGATACCTTTTAAAAAATTTCGTCGGTTGATTGAGTCGGTTATACAACTAACTAGGACTGAGCAAAATACCCGACTACTCGCTGAATGCAATCCGACCCAAGCAGGTTCGGACGGGTTTTTTAATCCCAATCGAGCGGGTCGGGTGATACAAACCACCAACCCGAAATGTTGGGTCAATTTTTTGGGTTTAATCTATCAAACCCGACCCGCCCGACTACCACTTATAAAACTAAAAATTTATAACTTGTTGTATACATGTATGTATACCATACTAATAGATATACAAAAAATTTAATTTTTGGGAGCCACCACTTCAAGGACTTTTCTAAGAGAAAAATTCCATGGCATACCCAAGTTTGAACTTTGGGAGCCACCACTTCAAATGTTGTCGTGAAGAATGAAAAGAAAGGAGTTGGGGTGGGGGGAGGGACGGACTTTTGACATGATTACCCTTAAAAAAAAAATTTACAAATGTCATCCATACAAAAATATTGTCAGGATTGCCCTACTATACTGTTTATAGCACAGTCATCGCACAGTCAGCGCGCCAAACAAGTGCCACGTCGGCACGGATGTGACATTTTTTTTTTGAGTGAAGGGTGGCTTTTGTTTAAGGTAAAGGGAATGCAAAAGACGCATTCCCTTCATAATTTTTTTTTTCAATTTTTTTTTGTACTTGTGTCACTCAAGTACCACTTTCAGCACGTCCCACTATCCTCCCCCGATCCCCCAGAGTCGACGTAGTCTCATTCCCATGCCCGGTTGAATTTTTGGACCCCCATCCCAAATTCAAGTTTAAATGAAAAATCAAAGCTATTATTAAACTGTTCGGCCTCACCGAATCCAAACCACGTGGTTTTTTTTAACTCGACCACTTTCAGCACGTCCCACTATCCTCCAACGATCCCCCGGACTCGACGGAATCTCATTCCCATGCCCGGTTGAATTTTTGGACCCCCATCCCGAATTCAAGTTTAAATGAAAAATTAAAGCTATTACTAAACTGTTCGGCCTCACTGAATCCAAACCACATGGTTTTTTTAAACCCGACCACTCTCAGCACATCCCACTATCCTCCCGCGATCCCCCGGAGTCGACGGAATCCCATTCCCATGCCCGGTTGAATTTTTGGACCCCCATCCCGAATTCAAGTTTAAATGAAAAATCAAAGCTATTACTAAACTGTTCGGCCTCATCGAATCCAAACCACATGGTTTTTTAAACCCGACCACTTTCAGCACGTCCCACTATCCTCCCTCGATCCCCCGGAGTCGACGGAATCCCATTCCCATGCCCGGTTGAATTTTTGGACCCCCATCCCGAATTCAAGTTTAAATGAACTATTACTAAACTGTTCGGCCTCATCGAATCCAAACCACGAGGTTTTTTTCAACCCGACCACTTTCAGCACGTCCCACTATCCTCCCCCGATCCCCCGGACTCGACGGAATCCCATTCCCATGCCCAGTTGAATTTTTGGACCCCCATCCCGAATTCAAGTTTAAATGAAAAATCAAAGCTATTACTAAATTGTTCAGCCTCACCGAATCCAAACCACGTAGTTTTTTTCAACCCAACCACTTTCAGCACGTCCCACTATCCACCCCCGATCCCCCGGAGTCGACGGAATCTCATTCCCATGCCCGGTTGAATTTTTGGACCCCCATCCCGAATTCAAGTTTAAATGAACTATTACTAAACTGTTCGGCCTCACCGAATCCAAACCAAGTGATTTTTTTCAACCCGACCACTTTCAGCAAGTCCCACTATCCTCCCCCGGACTCGACGGAATCCCATTCCCATGCCCGGTTGAATTTTTTGGACCCCCATCCCGAATTCAAGTTTAAATGAAAAATCAAAGCTATTACTAAACTGTTCGGCCTCACCGAATCCAAACCACGTGGTTTTTTTTCAACCCAACCACTGTCAGCACGTCCCACTATCCTCCCCCGATCCCTCGGACTTGACGGAATCCCATTCCCATGCCCGATTGAATTTTTGGACCCCCATCCCGAATTCAAGTTTAAATGAAAAATCAAAGCTATTACTAAACATATAGAAGGTAATTTTGTTTAAAAAAAATTATTGAATTGAAGTAGCAAGTATACATACATGTTGAGTACAACATTATCAAAACATATACAAGTTTAAATGAGAAACAAGTTGTCAATATGTGCCACATATTAGCCATTTACGTCGTTTATTGCGCCGTAAGTGATCTATTGTATACTGCTGCAAAGGCACCTGAAAAGAATTGGTGAAATGACAATTACCCTCGATGATGTCATGATACTTCTCAACATTTCTTTCACAGGCAGATCCGTATCAGCCATACCAATAGACAACAAAGATGCAACCGAATTAATGGTGCAAGGGCAGAAAGTTTCATTCGGTGATGCAAATGAGGAGGTGCCGCATGCCTTGCGTATCTGTATCATCAGCTTGGATGTGCGACGAGGGCCTCAGTTTGTCAGATTGCAAGGTATCTCACGTTGCTTGAGGTATATATGCATCATTTCACACTTAACGTCTGTTCTATATAAAAAATGTTTCAATAATGATTTTAATACAAAATATGTATGATAGGGTTGGTTGTATGACAATTTTCCTTTAATTTGTCCTCGTGTCAACCCTTCATATCAATATAAGTTGCCACAGACGCAAATGTGGGCCCAAAAAAAAAAGATGGGATTAGCTAAAGATCACGTGGTCACACTGCGTAAGGCACTCGATATGCTACGCTCTCACGAGGTCAATGACAAAGTTTAAAAATTTAATACAGTTTTATTTATAACTATGACCTTGAGTAACATTGTATTGTTGGTTTAATTATTTATATTGAATTTGTTTAGGTTTATTGGGACTCATACTTTGATTTGAAAGAGGCTCGGCCAATCTCGAAATTATTTTTTAATCTTTTGTATAACCACACGAAAGTCTTGTTTGGGTTGAAAAATTACGAATTTGCGTATGTAAACACACGGAAGTCTCATTTGAGGTTAAGATCATGAATTCGTATATATAAGCGCAAAAAATTGACATTTTAGGTGAAGATTCATAATTTATTAATATAAGCACACGAAAGCCCTATTTGGGGTGGAGAATTTGAATTTGCTTATATACGCACCCAAATCTCCCATTTGGGAGGAAATTAGGAATTTGTTTATATAAGCACTCGTAAATCTCATTTAGGTTGAACAAATGAGGTTGCTTATGTAAACACACGAAAATCCCATTTCTGTTTGAAATTAGAATTTCCTCATATACATACATGAAAGTCTAATTTGGCTTAAAAGTTTGAATTTCTTTATATAAGCACACGAAAGTCATATTCTAGGTGAAATTTTTTACTTTGTTAGCATAAGCACACGAAAGGCCCGTTTGGGGTGCAGATTTTTAATTTGTTTATATGAGCACAAGAAAATCTTATTTTGGTGGTAATTAGGAATTTGCTTATATACGCACACAAAAACGCCTATTCGGATGGAAATTAGGAATTCCTTTGTGTAAGTACATGAAAGTGCAATTTAGGTAGATAAAAACTCATTTGAAAGCTTGCGCCTTCCCCCAGACAGAACCGCGTTGCACCGCACAGATAGTCTCAAAAGAGAAGACAAAAGCTCAAAATGAAGGAAAAGGAGAAGGAAAATCAATGGGAGATGTGATTTGGTGTGAGAAATGAGGAGAGGGAGGTTTCTTTATATAGGAAATTTTGCTCCTGAACTTTCGAGCGAGCGCCCGAACAAAATTTTTTTTTCGGCATCCCTCTACATATCAACATTTTCAAAAATAAAAGTTTAAACATGTCAACATTTCTAAAAAAACATGTTGACATCCCCCTCCATATTAACATTTTCAAAATAACTAGTCATCGTCTAAGTCAACTATTATATCTTGTCTATCACCCGCGTTGTTTGTCACTTTGCTGCCATCAACATTAAAAACAAAATAAGGGGTTTCCCATCCACATGCTTGTCATAGTCGAAACTTATGCCAATTTGACGATATGAGAGGTATCGGTGATGCAGAGGTAAATGTAACCTATGAAAAGTACAACATTACAATCATTATTTCTATTATACTATAATTTACATTGAAACAAAATACAAAAAGAAAACAATGACTGTAATATACTATTTAGAGGTTCACTTAATTGCTATAAAATAATTAATTTAGAGGGAATAATTATAAAAGTAGAAGATAATCTAACTACAAAATAATACAACTACAATATGCAACTACATGTTCATGTCCATGTTTGTTGGATCATTTATTACACGCCTCAAAATGTATATATCACACATATTTAATGGACATGAACATGCAGTTGTAATGTAGTTGTATTATTTTACAGTTAGATTAATATTTTTTTGTAATACCTTGTAATATATCTAGCGTTAATTTGTTTTAGGAGATCCCATTATTGTGAATGCAATCTAATAAAGGGTCTTGGGTTTCTAAATAATTATCTCAATTAGGTATGCACATTACGTCAAAGTGGTTCTCATGCATGTAACCAATGTCAATCACTCGCTTAGTAGAGGTTCGATTCTAAGGGACAAAAATATAAGACATTGCTGCATAGATAAAAATACCAACACGACATTGTATGCTGATTCTATCAACAACCTCATATCTGAGAAAGTCATCCACTTCTCTTAGGATGCCACAAGGTCACTACACTGTAGAGAACTCATAATCTCTTGAACCCTCTCAACACTACCGAATAGCTTTATGTAGTGTGCCACAAACCTTTGTACCTCTCTAAGTAAGTCACCTTTGACTTCGCTCCAACCATTTGTTCCCACACCCATTGACTCGGCGATGACTCAGTACCCGCAATGTCCATCGGCCATAACATCTTTGACATGGGCTATGTACTGATGCCAGCCAGGAGGAAGTTGATCTAAATATCCATAAGATCCATGAGACATTTGCAAGCGTGTCTTGTGGACCGTGGACCTTCTTTGGTTCATCATTCTTCGGTCTGGTCTTTTACAATGATGAGATTGATGAACGAGTGAAGTACGCAGACACACATGCTCAAAAAATGAACGCTTTTGGAAAAACTCATGGATACAAGCGCTTTTGATAAACGAGGGACTAGTTTTTCCCAAAAACGCTTTTTGTATAAGCGCTTTTGGAAAAACTCTCCCATTGAGATCCCAAATATAATTTCATTATAAATTTCATAAAATCATGAAAATGTCCTTTCCGACTATAATTAATGAACACAAAAATTGCCGAATACAAGGCAAGAGTAATTAATTTACCTGGTTTCCTATCAAGATGAACATTATCAAAGAAATATAAAACTTAAGCTAATACTAAATTTTTTAATATCAATATGATTTATGAAATAATGTACAATGAAGGGCATATATCTATTTATGAAAATATACACAATATATCCTTCAAATAAACGCATAAATTGTTCAATCATGTTTGACAAATAGCTTCAATATATAGTTTCAATTATATAAAACATAGACATATAAGCTAGTAAACATGCTTATTGATTTATTAATAACAATAAAGTCTAGGCTACAATTGAATTACCTGTTGATTCTAGTCCATGCCAATGACATTTTACAACCTCGATACTGAACGCGGTTTGTCCCACTCGGTAACGACGTGTTCACGAGTAATTTCCTTGAGCGACCGGCATCCACTCAACGTCATCGTTAACTCAAATTCATCGCGAAGCATTTGAAGTACTTTTCTCACACCAGCCTCGGCTTCGGCAGCTAACGAGAACACGACAGGCCTTCCAATCTACGAGTTTGATCGAACGATCATATGGGTCATGAAGATTTAATACATATTGATAGCAAAGTAAGTTTAGTTTAGCATATTTGTTTTGGTTTGTAGCATATAATTGTCTACTTACAAATACACCAGAGGCTCCCAAAGCCAATGCTTTGAAGACATCAGTACCACGTCGTACACCACCATCTAGGAAGACGGGAACTTGGCCTTGTGCTGCTTTGACAACCTAAAATTATCTCATAAAATAAATATAGTTAACATCATGGTACACATAGTTGAGCCTTTAACTATCAACTATAACTTTTGTAGGACCAATGCCCATCGCGTCGGTATTTCGATATTTGGATGATTACAAATTACATGATATCACTTGCATTATTTCTCTAAGTGTTACAGTTAATTCGTCATGAACTCATCAAATAGTAACTGTCGAAGAGACTACTAAGATCAAGCTCAAAGAACGACGACAAATTTCATATGTAATGTATTAGTTTGATTTTAGGTGTGTAGGGTAACCTCTCGATCCATATCAATACTAAAACTCTCTAAATTGCAAAGTTTTCAAAATCACTTCGATTTTGTATTTGATTTTAACAAAATATTTTTTAATATCATATTGCCTTTTATGCAAAAAATAGAATTTTGTGAACAGGAACTCTCAGTTTTCAGCATATCAAGCATTAATAGCCCGCTATAGGCTAATATCGGGCATTATGAACAGGCCGATAGAGCGCTATCATTACCTAAGACAAAAATTTGACATTTATGACAAGAAAAAAGTGGGCACTTCCACTTGCTCGATTTTTATATTCCTTGCATAGTTTTGCCAAATTATCTTAACTGAAATATTTTCCACTAATACCTGGATGATTTCCATTGTCTCGCACACCCATAACTACTTTAGATAAAACAATGTTTTGAATTCAAATCAACCCACACTCTCTTGTTCTTTAACTTGCAATTGCTCATTTTATAAAACACTTACTTTCTGATTTTCAAATGGATAACACACACGACTTTTGTAAGTTAGACTGAGCTTTCAAAAGAGTGTTTCAAGAGAAGAAAGTCGTGATTCTTGCATTGAACAAACAAGTTTCGAATTGAATCAAAAGTGCAAATGGTTTTGAAGATAACCTCATTGTCCAACAAGTTCTTTATTTTTATCCTTTTTGTGCTGAGATTTTCAGAGGCTATCCATTGCTTTAAACTGTAAGTATATGAAGTGTTCTTGGTAAGAGAACATTTTCAAAAGTTGTATTTGTATTCCAACAAGTATTGTACGTGAATAAGGTCACAAGTGAGAAAAAACTGAGTGATTAGGCTCTTGTAAAGGTTGACTTACTCCTGTAGAGTAAGTATTGTAACCGATTTGATCCTCACCTTCGAAGTAGGATCAATTGGTGGGAGGTTTGGGAAAATCTTGATCGGGGAGATCAAGTCGTGGACGTAGATCTTTAGCACCGAACCACGTTAAATCCTGTGAGCTTCAATTTCTACCATTGCACTTTACTTGCTTTCTTTTCGATTTATTTTTGAAAGGTTAAAAATTTGCAACTCGTCCAATTCACCTCCCTCTTAGATGTTTAATCTGGGCCAACTTTTACGTCAATTGATTTTTATCATGGTATCAAAGCTATGGGTACACTTTGTGAACTCCTAGAGTCACCGAACAAGAATTCATTGTTTTTGATGTATACTTTTTATTACAAAACATGTTTTCATGGCGCTCAATCAAAATAACTATGAGAAATCATGCACAAGAGTTATGTGAAGTACCTCTTCGAGACAACTTATAGTAGCGGGGACGTAATCAAGTTGGCGAGCTCGTGGTTGGACACAACAATGTGGGGTGCACCTGGGTTTGTTTTGTCAAAAGAGGAAGGTTGGTGGCCGCCCACGAGGGCGGCCACCAACCTTCCTTCCAATTTCTTCAAATTCGGCTGCGTGTAGATTAAATATATTATATATTTAATTACACACATACCCCTATATACTCCTATATATAGGGCCTTACTTCATTCACAAATTGGTATCAGAGATTAGGTGAAGCTTTGGAAGAAAAAAACAAGACAACAAATTTAATGTGGTTCGGCAAATTGCCTACGTCCACGGGAGGCATCACTCTTTTATTAGATCACCCTTAGGTGGATCTTACAGAATAGATCTCTTGAATAGATCTTACAGAACTCAGGAATCTAGCTCACTGAACATTAATTTATGAATGAAGTAAGGCCCTATATATAGGAGTATATAGGGGTATTTGTGTAATTAAATATATAATATATTTAATCTACACGCAGCCGAATTTGAAGAAATCGGAAGGAAGGTTGGTGGGTTGGTGGCCGCCCTCGTGGGCGGCCACCAACCTTCCTCTTTTGACAAAACAAACCCAAGTGGACCCCACAAATCTCCACCTCCACCTGATGTGAAACAAGGATCTTCCACACCTGCAATCTCTCTACAGACAGCAAGCTTCCTTCAAAAAAATGTTGTTGCCTCCATTAGTGCCCTTAGGCACTCCAAGCTCGTGAGATGTTGATAAAGTCCAAACAATGTTGGAACTTGATCCCTGTAACTGCCTTTGTAAGCATATCTGCAGGGTTATCTGCAGTCTTGATCTTTTGCAGAAGAATACTCCCTTCTTCTACTATTTTTCGAACAAAATGAAAACAAACATCAATATGCTTCGTTCGACTGTGATGAACTTGGTTCTTTGCCAAACAAATGGCACTCTGGCTGTCGCAGAAAACTTCAACATTCTTCTGCACAATTCCCAAGTCTTTAGTCAATCCATAAAGCCAGATTGCTTCCTTGAAAGCTTCCGTTACTGCCATGTACTCTGCCTCTGTAGTATACAAAGCAACTGTTGACTGTAGTGTTGATCTCCAACTCACTGGTCCTCCTGCCATAGTGAAAACATAACCAGTAGTAGATATGCGCTTGTCAAGATCTCCAGCATAGTCCGAATCCACATATCCGACTGGATGCTTACAACTTTTCGTATCTCTCTCGAACTTTAAACCAATATCCACAGTACCATGAATATACCGTAGAATCCACTTCACTGCTTGTCAGTGGCCTTTACCGGGGTTGTGCATGTAATGACTTACCATACTTACAGCATGTGAAATGTCAGGTCTGGTACACACCATAACATACATCAAGGCACCAACTGTATTTGCATATGGAATGTTCTCCATTTGCTTCTTCTGATCTTCAGAATTTGGTGACATTGATGAACTTAGCTTGAAATGTGGTGCCAATGGTGTGCTCACAGTTTTTGTGTCATTGCCAATGCCAAAAGTTTGAAGAACTTTCTTCAAATACTGAGTCTGAGTCAAACAGATTTTGCCTTTGGCCTTGTCTCGAGTTATCTCCATCCCGAGAATTTTTCTGGCTTCTCCAAGATCCTTCATTTCAAACTCTGAGCTCAATTGAGCCTTTAGTTTGTTGATCTCCACATTGCTTTTAGAGGCAATTAACATATCATCTACATATAAAAGCAAGTAGATAAATGTACCATCTTGAAGTTTGCAATAGTAGACACAATGATCAAATTGACTCAGGGTATATTTCTGCCCTTGGATGAAGCTGTCAAATCGCTTGTACCACTGTCTCGGTGACTGCTTCAGGCCATACAATGACTTGCTCAACTTGCAAACCCAATGCTATTTTCCTGGTACTTTGAATCCTTCTGGCTGAGACATATATATCTTTTCTTCTAAATTACCATGCAGAAAAGCAGTTTTGACATCGAGTTGGGCTAACTCGAGATTAAACTGTGCAACCAAAGCCAATAATATTCGAATTGAGGAATGCTTAACAATAGGTGAGAATACCTCATTGTAGTCAATTCCTTCCCTCTGAGCGTAGCCTTTTGCTACCAGTCTGGCTTTGTACCGGATATCGTCTGTGCTGGGAGAGCCTTCCTTCTTAGCGAAAATCCATTTGCAACCAATTGGTTTCTTTCATTTCGGAAGTGGAACCAACTTCCACGTCTGATTCTGATGGAGCGATTTCATCTCCTCATGCATTGCCATTTTCCACTGATCACTTTCCATACCCTGAATAGCATCTTTGTAATTGTACGGAATATCATCTCCGGTGACTGGTAATGCATATGCAACCATGTCAGTGTACCGAGCAGGTTTGCGGATTTCTCTTCTTGGTCTGCTGGTGGCAATTGATTCTGGTTGTTGACTGATGTCTGGTCCTGGAGCCTCCACCTCAACTGAGATTTCCTCATCGTCTTCTTTAGGATGGTTGGATATCTCTGCTGACTTGCCAAGAGTTACTGGTATATCTAACTCCACCTGCTGAGACAAATCTGGATCTCGATTTTCTTTATCAGAAACTGTATGCTTTAACATCACAGATTCATCAAAAGTTACATCTTGACTTTTTACAATCGTCTTTGTCTCAGGGTTCCATAATCGGAAAGCCTTAACTCCTTCACTAAAGCCCATGAAAATCGCTTTCTTGGACCTAGGATCCAGTTTGGATTCCTTCACATGGAAATATGCAGTGCATCCAAAAATGCGCAGAGAATCATAATCTGAAACGGGGTGTCCAGACCAAACCTCATTGGGAGTTTTGCTATCTAGTGCTGTTGCAGGAAGTCTATTGATGATATGAGAAGCATATGACAAAGCTTCAGCCAAAAATGCCTTGCTCAGTCCAGAATGAGATAACATGCAACGAACTTTATCTACCAAAGTACGAATCATGCGTTCAGCAACACCGTTTTGTTGTGGCGTGCCTGGGACTGTGAAATGTCTGACAATCCCTTCATTTTCACAAAATTTCTGAAATGGGTCTGACTTGTATTCTCCTCCATTATCAGATCTAAGCCTCTTAATTTTCCTTCCCGTTTGGGTTTCTACCATTTTCTTCCACATAAGAAAGATATCTAGCACTTCATCTTTATGCTTCATGGTATAAACCCAAACATAGCGTGAAAAATCATCAATGAAAGTAACAAACCAACGTTTACCGCCCAATGAAGCATTTTGAGAGGATTCCCAAACGTCGGTATGAACATAATCCAATGTTCCTTTTGTGCAGTGGATGGCAGTTCCAAACTTGACTCTCGTCTGCTTGCCTAAGATACAATACTCACAGAAGTCAAGTTTCCCAGTCTTTGCACCTTTCAGAGAACCTTGCTTTATCAAGGTTTGAAGAGCTTTCTCTCCAACATGTCCGAGCCACATGTGCCAAAGTCGGGAAGTGTCCGATGAAACATCATTAGAATTGGTGCAAGCTGAGACACTTCCGATTACTGTGTGTCCGTCAAGGAAATAGAGATTTCCTTTCTGAGTACCCTTCATGGCCAAGAGTGCTCCACGTACAACCTTCAGGACTCCACCTTCAATGGTTACCTTGTAACCGCTGAAATCAAGGACTCCTACTGAGATCAGATTTTTCTTCAGATCTGGGACATATCTGACTTCCGTGAGTCGTCTTGTTGTACCGTCATGCATCTTAACTCGGATTGTTCCAATACCCTTTGTTTGGCAGGTATTGTTGTTGCCCATGAGGACGACTCCTCCATTGAACTCATCCAGTTTTGAGAACCAACTTCGATTCGGACACATATGATAGGAACATCCATAATCTAATATCCATCTATCAGACTGATTTGTCTATAGATGAAACTGAGAATGTAGAAGCTTCTTCAGCCTCCTTCTTCAGGGAGAGTCGGTTCTCTACATGTTTCGTCATGTACTTGTCCTCCAGGTTCTTCCAGAGACTTGTTGCCATAGTCCTTTTCATAACAAAGTACTTATGATATCTTGCCAAACAGAGTCTGATTGTTCCACAAGCTTGACGATTGACGAAATTCCAATCATCATCGAACATATCCTTGGGCTTGGTTTCCAAGGCAATATGTAAGCCTTCCAGGAATAATAGATCTTGAATTTCACATTGCCACCTGCCAAAGTTGTTGGTGCCGTTGAATTTCTCCACCGCGAACTTTGTGTTGGACATCAAACTTCTTTGCCAAGGCTTGCTTGTGCTTGGGATTTCCTCTTTCATGCTTTACCACGATTCCGCACAACAAATAATCCCAGCAGCTCCAACTTGTAATGCAATCTTTGCTGTGTGTCAACAACATGAAGATTATAAAGAACAAATTGATTCCATAAATATGATCATCAAGGCGATTATTACATAGAAGAACACTTTTACATTTCAGTTTCATTAATATGATACTAAAACTTCTCAAAATTAGTAAGAATTCAAAAGGGATGTCTTGTGGATCATAAACAAGAATATTTAAGGTCATAATCATTAAAATTTGTAATTTTTCTTTTTGGGAATATAAAATTTTGTTAGAAATCTAACCGAGTTTTTTCACAAAATAAAATAAAAGTGGACTGCTTACTGTCTTCTGCTGTCACCACACCCTTTAGAAGAATTGGCAGCTTTGTTATTGTCTGAAACCACTTTACATCCTGAGGTAACCCAAGGAAGAAACTATAAGCACAAGCAGCTTTAACTCTTTAACATGCTGATGCACATATAAATGTCTCTCATCAAAATAAAATGAAGAATAAGAATTAAAAATAATAATAATAATAAAAACCTTCCAGCTTAGAGATCGATCAACTTAGCTGGCAGCATATGAGGCAAGGCTAGAGTCATTTGTCTGCAAAGACCCAAAAACAACTACGATTAACAGTTTCATGAAAATGACCGAGAAAATTAAAGAAAAAAAAAGAAAAAGAATTCATCAATATTTGGTGAATAAATATTTTGGGTAATTTCTATTTTGCCCATGAATGCCAAAGAATTTTACTTAAATATTTTCAGGGAATAAGCATAAAGAACAAGTAAACATACCAAAAAAAAAAAAAAGATAGGAAATTGTAGACCTTCTCCATCTTCCCAATGTCCAATCCTTCAAAGTTCTTCAATGTCAAATATTTCGGCAAAGCAAATCTGCGGTAGAACAAATTAAATTAACAAAGTTTAAATTCTTATGAAACTAATGGCTGTAAAACCTCAAGGTTCAAATATTCTTTGAAGTATCGGTCCGTCCCAGCAATATATAATGCAGACCTGTTCTTGATATCAGCTTCCCTTCGACCAAGCCTTGGAGTATCGACAGTGAGGACAATTGCTTTGAATCCTACCCTTTCAGCTCTTCTAACCAACTGTGTAACTACGTTTCTGTCCTTCAATACCTGAAAAATACCAAAGTATATTATATCTATAGTGATGGTAAATCACTGATTGGTCTGTAAGTAAGAAAATAATACATGCCATTTCAAGAGCAAATCGTCAAAATTAACCGACAAAATAATGGAAAAAAAAGGAGCTTTTGAACCTACATAGAGCTGGAAAAATCGAATGCCGGCTCCTGTTGAAGCAACCTCTTCAACACTCGACGTAGCCCATGATGATAATGTCTGCAATGGATGCAAAAGTATGTTAAAAACTAACAAAAATTTATAATCACGAAAAGGAATTTCAAATAAATAAGAACCTGAAGGTAAACCAACAATTTCAAATAAATGATAATAGTTTTCATGGATAATTTTTGGTGAGTTGTTTTAAGTAGCTTGAGCTATTGGTGACTGCATCTAGATTTCAATGACTACTATACTGAGAGTTCAAGAAATCTTCACTTGATCGTAAGAACACAGTGGCAAGAATGTTCATATGGATTTCACACTTTTCTTGACCTGGGATCTAGCTTAAACTTGAAGAGTATAGACAACATAAATGGAACATAAAAAATGAGAAGTTAAACCATAATAGTTCCTGCCGTCGATGCTGCCTGTGCTGTTGCATACTCTCCTACATGAGAACAAAAATCAGAGTCCAGAAAAAGAAGTAGTTTTATCTTGTTTCTAAAACCAAAACTATAAGAATTCAGAGTTTTTATTGATTGAATAGAATTATAAATCTAATCAAGTTTTAATAAACAAAATTATTATTACTATTTTTAACATATTAACTGAAATTTCATCAAGCATTTGAATGGCTCAAAACATCAACCAGACCATTCAAAAGATAAGATTAACAGAGGCATATATTATACCTTCTGGGTGAGCCATTTTCTTATTGTGCGGAATCGTGGTAAAGTATGAAAGAAAAATTAGACAACAAATTTAACGTGGTTCGGGAAATTGCCTACTTCCACGGGAGACAGCAAACTTGTATTATCAGAGAATACAAACTACACCCTTAGGTGAATCTTACAGATTAGATCTCTTAAATAGATCTCTCAGAATAGAACTCTCTAACTCTTAGGAATGAATTTGAAGAATGAAGTTAGGCTCTATTTATAGGAGTATTCAGGGGCATTCCAGTAATTATAAATATATAATATAATATATATTTATAAATAAAAAACATAAAAAAATGTTTTCGGCGTCTCCTTCGGCGCGTTCGGCGCCGCCAACTTTCGGCGCCGAATGCGCCACCCACTTGTCTCACCCCACGCTCCTTTTTTAATTGCCAACCATGCCTCCCATGTTTTCAGCCGACCAAAGAAAAGGTGGCCACATGGGGGGACCACAATAAATCTCCACCTACACCTCATGTGGAACAGGGTTTCGCCATGCTTGCATCAATTTGTCAATTAAAACTACCGAGCAACAATCTTCACTGTGGCGAGCTTCCTTCAGAAAACTGTTGCTGTCTCCATTAGTGCCCTTAGGCACTCCGAGCTTGTGAGATGTTGATCAAGTCCAAACAATGTTGAAACTTGATCCCAGTAACCACCTTTGTAAGCATATCTGCAGGGTTATCTGCAGTCTTGATCTTTTGCAGAAGAATACTCCCTTCTTCTACGATTTCTCGAACAAAATGAAAACGAACATCAATATGCTTCGTTCGACTGTGATGAACTTGGTTCTTTGCCAAACAAATGGCACTCTGGCTGTCGCAGAAAACTTCAACATTCTTCTGCCCAATTCCCAAGTCTTTAGTCAATCCATGAAGCCAGATTGCTTCCTTGAAAGCTTCCGTTACTGCCATGTACTCTGCCTCTGTAGTAGACAAAGCAACTGTTGACTGTAGTGTCGATCTCCAACTCACTGGTCCTCCTGCCATAGTGAAAACATAACCAGTAGTAGATCTGCGCTTGTCAAGATCTCCAGCATAGTCCAAATCCACATATCCGACTAGATGCTTACAACTTTTCATATTTCTCTCGAACTTTAAACCAATATCCACAGTACCATGAATATACCGTAGAATCCACTTCACTGCTTGTCAGTGGCCTTTACCGGGGTTGTGCATGTAACGACTTACCATACTTACAGCATGTGAAATGTCAGGTCTGGTACACACCATAGCATACATCAAGGCACCAACTGTATTTGCATATGGAATGTTCTCCATTTGCTTCTTCTGATCTTCAGAATTTGGTGACATTGATGAACTTAGCTTGAAATGTGGTGCCAATGGTGTGCTCACAGTTTTTGTGTCATTGCCAATGCCAAAAGTTTGAAGAACTTTCTTCAAGTACTGAGTCTGAGTCAAACAGATTGTGCCTTTGGCTCTGGCTCGAGTTATCTCCATCCTGAGAATTTTTCTAGCTTCTCCAAGATCCTTCATTACAAACTCTGAGCTCAATTGAGCCTTCAGCTTGTTAATCTCCACCTTGCTTTTAGATGCGATTAACATATCATCTACATATAAAAGTAAGTAGATAAATGTACCATCTTGAAGTTTGCGATAGTAGACACAATGATCAAACTGACTTCGAGTATATTTTTGCCCTTGGATGAAGCTGTCAAATCGCTTGTACCACTGTCTCGGTGACTGCTTCAGGCCATACAATGACTTGCTCAACTTGCAAGCCCAATTCTCTCTTCCTGGTACTTTGAATCCATCTGGTTGAGACATATATATCTCCTCGTCCAAATTACCATGCAAAAAAGCAGTTTTGACATCGAGTTGGGCTAACTCGAGATCAAACTGTGCAACCAAAGCCAATAATATTCGAATTGACGAATGCTTAATAACAGGTGAGAATACCTCATTATAATCAATTCCTTCCCTCTGAGCGTAGCCTTTTGCTACCAGTCTGGCTTTGTATCGGATACCATTTGTGTTGGGAGAGCCTTCCTTCTTAGCGAAAATCCATTTGCAGCCAATTGGTTTCTTTCCTTTTGGAAGTGGAACTAACTTCCAAGTCTGATTCTGATAGAGTGATGTCATCTCCTCATTCATTGCCATTTTTCACTTATCACTTTCCATACTCTGAATAGCATCTTTGTAATTGTATGGAATATCATCTCCGGTGACTGGAAATGCATATGCAACCATGTCAGTGTACCGAGCAGGTTTGCGAATTTTTCTTCGTGGTCGACTGGTGGCAATTGATTCTAGTTCTTGACTGATGTCTGGTCCTGGAGCCTCCACCTCAACTGAGATTTCCTCCTCGTCTTCTTCAAGATGGTTGGATATCTCTGCTGACTTTCCAAGAGTTACTGGAATATCTAACTCCACCTGCTGAGGCAAATCTGAATCTCGATTTTCTTTATCAGAAACTGTATGCTTTAACATCACAGATTCATCAAAAGTTACATCTCGACTTTTTACAATCGTCTTTGTCTCAGGGTTCCATAATCGGAAAGCCTTAACTCCTTTACTAAAGCCCATGAAAATCGCTTTCTTGGACCTAGGATCCAGTTTGGATTCCTTCACATGGAAATATGCAGTGCATCAAAAAATGCGCAGAGAATCATAATTTGAAACGGGGTGTCCAGACCATACCTCATTGGGAGTTTTGCCATCTAGTGTTGTTGCAGGAAGTCTATTGATGATATGAGAGGCATATGACAAAGCTTCAGCCCAAAATGCCTTACTCAGTCCAGAATGAGATAACATGCAGCGAACTTTATCTACCAAAGTACGATTCATGCGTTCAGCAACACCGTTTTGTTGTGGCGTGCCTGGGACTGTGAAATGTCTGACAATCCCTTCATTTTAACAAAATTTCTGAAATGGGTCTGACTTGTATTCTCCTCCATTATCAGATCTAAGCCTCTTAATTTTCCTTCCCGTTTGGGTTTCTACCATTTTCTTCCACATAAGAAAGATATCTAGCACTTCATCTTTATGCTTCATGGTATAAACCCAAACATAGCGTGAAAAATCATCAATGAAAGTAACAAACCAACGTTTACCGCCCAATGAAGCATTTTGAGAGGGTCCCCAAACGTCGGTATGAACATAATCCAATGTTCATTTTGTGCAGTGGATGGCAGTTTCAAACTTGACTCTCGTCTGCTTGCCTAAGATACAATGCTCGCAGAAGTCAAGTTTCCCAGTCTTTGCACCTTTCAGAGAACCTTACTTTATCAAGGTTTGAAGAGCTTTCTCTCCAACATGTCTGAGCCGCATGTGCCAAAGTCGGGAAGTGTCCGATGAAACACCATTAGAACTGGTGCAAGCTGAGACACTTCCGATTACTGTGTGTCCGTCAAGGAAATAAAGATTTCCTTTCTGAGTACCCTTCATGGCCAAGAGTGCTCCACGTACAACCTTTAGGACTCCACCTTCAATGGTTACCTTGTAACGACTGGAATCAAGGACTCCTAAGGATATCAGATTTTTCTTCAGATCTGGAACATATCTGACGTCCGTGAGTCGTCTTGTTGTACCGTCATGCATCTTAAGGCGTATAGTTCCAATACCTTTTGTGTGGCAGGTATTGTTGTTGCCCATGACCACGACTCCTCCATCGAACTCATCCAATTTTGAGAACCAATGGCGATTCAGACACATATGATAGGAACATCCGGAATCTAAAATCCATCTATCAGACTGAATGTCTATAGATGAAACTGAGAATGCAGAATCTTCTTCAGCCTTCTGTGCCACATTTGCATCTGTCTTACCCTTATTTGGACAATCTTTCTTCCAGTGCCCCTTTTGGTGACATTAGGCACATTCATCCTTTGCCAGACGTTGACGTGATGAAGGTCCTTTTGACTTTGAGCGAGATCGGCCTCGCCCACTGGATCTATCAGATCTGTTGTTAGCCCTGCCTCTGAACACCGTCAAGGCTGCTGGTGATGCTTCCTTGTGATCGCGTTGGTCCTTCATTCGATACTCGTTGTTCACCAAAGCATTTGAAACATCACTGAATTTAACCTCATCTTTACCATATAGCAAAGTTGTTAAATTTTCATAACTTTCAGGCAAAGAGTTTAACAACAATAGTGCCTTATCCTCATCAAGAGGGTCGACATCAAGATTTAGTAGATAAGCAAGAATCTTGTTGAATTTATCAAGATGCTCACTCATGGGAGTACCTCCCTTGTACTGAAAACGATAGAGCTTCTTCTTCAGGCAGAGGCGGTTCTCTACGCTTTTGGTCATGTATTTGTCCTCCAGTTTCTTCCAGAGACATATTGCCATAGTCTTTTTTATGACAAAGTACTTCTGATCTTTGGCCAAGCAGAGTCTGATTGTTCCACAAGCTTGACGATTGACGAAATACCAGTGTCGGACCGGGTCAGAACAGTGTCGGACCGGGTCAGAACAGTGTCGGACCGGATTCAGAACAGTGTCGGACCGGGTCGGAAAAGTGTCTGACCGGATGAACAGTCCGGTAATGAACAGCGCCGGGAAACGCTGTACAGGGATCAAACTTTAATCGGCTCCTGTGAACTCGTTTCTTGTCCGTTTTTCTCGCCGTTTGTTGCGCTGGACTCCTGGAAACAAGAGCTACCTCAACGGGTGATCAGAAAACAGTTCCGATCACTTTTACAGAAACTCGAAATTTCGACGCAGTCTCAAAAAAATTCGACAGTGCCCGTTTTTCTTCCAAAGCCTCACCTTGGCTCTGATACCAATTTGTTGTGCGGAATCGTGGTAAAGTATGAAAGAAAAACAAGACAACAAATTTAACGTGGTTCGGCAAATTGCCTACGTCCACGGGAGACAGCAAACTTGTATTATCAGAGAATACAAACTACACCCTTAGGTGAATCTTACAGATTAGATCTTTTAAATAGATCTCTCAGAATAGAACTCTCTGACTCTCAGGAATGAATTTGAAAAATGAAGTTAGGCTCTATTTATAGGAGTATTCAGGGGCATTCCAGTAATTATAAATATATAATATAATATATATTTATAAATAAAAAACATAAAAAAATGTTTTCGGCGTCTCCTTCGGCGCATTCGGCGCCGTCAACTTTCAGCGCCGAATGCGCCACCCACTTGTCTAACCCCACGCTCCTTTTTTAATTGCCAACCATGCCTCCCATGTTTTCAGCCGACCAAAGAAAAGGTGGCCACATGGGGGGACCACAATATTTCTGCATGGCAGTTGGAGCGATCATGATCGGCATTGATATCTTGTAGCCCAATACAGTAGTCGTCAAGTCAATGTTGGTTACATCGATGAGAATGCGAGGTCGGAACCTATATTTCAGTTCAATTGGGACATGCTAAGAACATCAGCATGAAGTCTTCTCGGAACATATTTACTAGAAAGAAAAAGAATGAAAATAAAAATAATAAAAAATAAAAATAAAAACCAATTTGAAAAGATGAAGTGAGCTTCAACAAATAAAATTTCTCCAGTTAAAGATCATATTCACAGAAAAATAAAAATTATCTAAAAAACCTTAGTCCAAAAAACTTTTATCATGAACAAATGAAAGGAAAAGAATGAATATACCATGAAATAAGTTTTCAAGCATTTTGAACACCATAAGAAATCCTTTTCCCTTATTATAATCAAGCACAGAGAACTGAAAGAACTTCATTAGATTGATGGCATGGTGATGAAAACAGACAACCCAAAATTAAATAAATAAACCGAATAATCAAAAATTTTATTAGAATTCTCATCAATGTATTATTTGAGCAGAAAAAGGAATTCTATAAGGTTTATCACATCAAAAGATACTTTTGGGGGTGCCCATGAAAATCAAAACATGCCCTTTAAAGTAATAAGAAATAGATAGTTTAGTATTAAATTAAAAAAAAAAAAAAAAAAGCTCACAAAATCCTTGAGAAGGCAGCTCTATTCTCCTTGAGGGTCCACTGATCCTCTGCACCTGATGCATAGAAATGATACACCATTTTTGGGAGCTTCTCCTTTGCAATTTTCTCATACTCTGATACATTTGTTATCCCCATCTTGACAATCTACTTTTTACCTTGCTCTAAAACAATCAATAAAAAGAAATCAAAAAATAATATATGTAAAGAAGCCCATCAATCACAACTAAAAATAATGAACAGACCCAATAATCCAGGATTGATTAAATTCTGCCAAAATCACTAGAAAAAGTAAACAGAAATTAAATACCCATTAAAAAGGTACTTTATAATAACTAAAAAGTAAATGCATAGATTGAAAAAAAAGAAAGAACAACACAATCCAGTGAAGTTCTACTAGTAAACAAACATATAGCATGGATTATGGGAGATACTTTTTCTTAATCCCTTTTTAGAATCAATAAACAGAAGCAATGATAAATACCCAAATCTCCCAATAAATAAAAAAAATAAAAAACCCATAACAAAGAAAAAAGGATTACAAAAAGAAAACACCCAATCAAAAACCAATATATTTGATGCTTAGTGAATAACTTCAAGGAAAACAAACACACAATCTTACAGTGAAAACTAAAAACAAACCCACCATGAAATAGAATCAAAAAACGATTCCAAAAATCAAATACCCATAAACCCAATTCAAAGAGAATCAAAAGGAAAAGTAGAAAATAAGTTGACCACTTTACCTCACAATAGTACTGTAACCGCAATACCCAGAAGCGATCTTGTGAAGTTCAAATCAAAGCTTGATCAAAACCCAATCGATTATTATAAAATTTTAACAAGTACCTCAATGTGAGGAGGAGGGAAACGAACTTGATAACAAGACAGAGGCAGGTGAGAGAGAAGAAGCACACATAAATGTGAGAAGGAGAGAATTTAATATTGTTATTTATTTATTTTTTAAGTTTTCAGTATCCTTTTTCCTTTTCATTAAAAATTCATTGTATATATTTTTGTAAATAAATAAAATAACAATTTAGTTGGAAAATTCACTAAACAATCATTTTTACATTTCTTCTAAAATCTGTCACTAATTTAACATTTTAATTTCTCTAATTAAAGGTTCAAGAACGGACTTGATACCTTCTAATTTAACATTTTAATTTCTCTAATTAAAGGTTCAAGAACAGACTTGATACCTTCTGAAAAATTTCGTTAGCTGATTGAGTCGGTTATATAACTAACTAGGGCTGAGCAAAAGACCCGACTACTCGCTGAACCCGATCCGACCTAGGCAGGTTCGAACGGGTTTTTTAATCCCAATCGGGCGGGTCGGGTGATACAAACCCCCAACCCGAAATGTTGGGTCAACTTTTTGGTTTTAATCTATCAAACCCGACCCGCCCGACTACCACTTATAAAACTAAAAATTTAAAACTTGTTGTGTACATGTATGTATACCATACTAATAGATATACAAAAAATTTAATTTTTGGGAGCCATCACTTCAAGGACTTTTCTAAGAGAAAAATTCCATGGCATACCCAAGTTTGAACTTGGGAGCCACCACTTCAAATGTTGTCGAGAAGAATGAAAAGAAAGGAGTTGGGGTGGGGGGAGGGGCAGGCTTTTGACATAATTACCCTTAAATTTTTTTTTTACAAATGTCATCCATACAAAAATATTGTCATGATTGCCCTACTTTACTGTTCATAGCACAGTCATCGTATAGTCAACGCGCCAAACAAGCACCATGTCGGCGCGAAGGTGACATTTTTTTGAATGAAGGGAATGCGTCTTTTCAAAAGACGCCTTTCCTTCATAATTTTTTTTTTAATTTTTTTTTGTACTTGTGTCACTCAAGTACCACTTTTAGCACGTCCCACTATCCTCCCCCAAACCCCCAGAGTCGACGTAGTCCCATTCCCATGTCCGGTTGAATATTTAGACCCCCATCCCGAATTCAAATTTAAATGAAAAATCAAAGCTATTACTAAACTGTTCGTGTCACACCCTGGGTTGCACAGCGTGCCCCCTACCCAGGTGCAGGCGCACCCCTTCGGGGCGAACGCCTAGCCATTATGGATCCATAATATTGTCCTATCGCCATGTAGCAACCCAACCCAGCTGGTCTACATCGAAACGATTATTTGTTTGCCACTATTCATGAATAGTGCAGGGCCTCCCCCAGAATCGAACTCGAAACCTCCCTTAAGGAGTCTAATTTCGCATTTTGAGTATCCATTGAGCCATTGGCTCAGTGGTTACTCAGAATGCGAAATTAGACTCCTTAAGGGAGGTCTCGAGTTCGATTCTGGGGGAGGCCCTTTACTATTCATTCATGAATAGTAGGGACAAAGGGTGGTTGCGATCCGTGCGCCGGGTGGCCAGAAGACAATATTATGTGGTACTATGGCTAGGCGTTCGCTCCCGCTGCGGTGGGAGTGCGCCCGCACCTGGGTAGGGGGCACGCTGTGCAACCCAGGGCGTGACAGTTCGGCCTCACTGAATCCAAACCACATGGTTTTTTTAAAACCCGACCACTTTCAGCATGTCCCACTATCCTCCCCCGATCCCCCGAAGTCGACGAAATCTCATTCCCGTGCTCGGTTGAATTTTTGGAACCCCATCCCGAATTCAAGTTTAAATGAAATATCAAAGCTATTACTAAACTGTTAGGCCTCACCGAATCCAAACCACGTGGTCTTTTTCAACCCAACCACTTTCAGCACGTCCCACTATCCTCCCTCGATCCCCCGGAGTCGACGGAATCCCATTCCCATGCCCGGTTCAATTTTTGGACCCCCATCCCGAATTCAAGTATAAATGAAAAATCAAAGCTATTACTAAACTGTTCGGCCTCACCGAATCCAAATCATGTGGTTTTTCTCAACCCGACCACTTTCAACACGTCCCACTATCCTCCCCCGATCCCCCGGACTCGACGGAATCCCATTCCCATGCCCGGTTGAATTTTTGGACCCCAATCCCGAATTCAAGTTTAAATGAAAAATCAAAGCTACTACTAAACTGTTCGGCCTCACCGAATCCAAACCACGTGGTTTTTTTCAACCCGACCACTTTCAGCACATCCCACTATCCTCCCCCGATCCCCCCGGACTCGACGGAATCTCATTCCCATGCCCGGTTGAATTTTTGGACTCTCATCCCGAATTCAAGTTTAAATGAAAAATCAAAGCTATTACTAAACTGTTCGGGCTCACCGAATCCAAACCACGTGGTTTTTTTCAACCCGACCACTTTCAGCACGTACCACTATCCTCCCCCGATCCCCCGGAGTCGACGGAATCTCATTCCCATGCCCGGTTGAATTTTTGGACTCCCATCCCGAATTCAAGTTTAAATGAAAAATCAAAGCTATTACTAAACTGTTCGGGCTCACCGAATCCAAACCACGTGGTTTTTTTCAACCCGACCACTTTCAGCACGTCCCACTATCCTCCCCCGATCCCCCGGAGTCGACGGAATCTCATTCCCATGCCCGGTTGAATTTTTGGACCCCCATCCCGAATTCAAGTATAAATAAGAAATCAAAGCTATTACTAAACTGTTCGGCCTCACCGAATCCTAGCCACGTGGTTTTTTTCAACCCAACCTCTTTCAGCACGTCCCACTATCCTCCCCCGATCCCCCGGACTCGACGGAATCCCATTCCCATGCCCGGTTGAATTTTTGGACCCCTATTCCGAATTCAAGTTTAAATGAAAAATCAAAGCTATTACTAAACTGTTCGGCCTCACCAAATCCAAACCACGTGGTTTTTTTCAACCCGACCACTTTCAGCACGTCCCACTATCCTCCCCCGATCCCCCGGACTCGACGGAATCTCATTCCCATGCCCGGTTTAATTTTTGGACCCCCATCCCGAATTCAAGTATAAATAAAAAATCAAAGATATTACTAAACTGTTTGGCCTCACCGAATCCTAATCACGTGGTTTTTTTCAACCCGACCTCTTTCAGCACGTCCCACTATCCTCCCCCGATCTCCCAGACTCGATGGAATCCCATTTCCATGCTAGCACTGCACTGCCCCACGCGTATGTACCGACAACATCGAAGTCTGCAAGAAGAAGCAGAACACATAGGTGTACAAGGTTGTTTGACTGGTCTGACAACAACCCACCTCCAATCAGCTGCAAAATATATGCTCGTGCATATTGTTTTATTTCAGTTTCTGTTGCTTCTTCGGGTAAGTTTGGAACTCTTTCTCCAAGGGTAACTAAACTCAATCGTCCCCCTCGTCTTTCTTTCCCAACTGGAATGAACCCGAGCAACTCAGCACATAAATCTTCGTAAAAAAGGTTGGTCGATCCCGTCACTTGTAGACCATCGACACGCAAGCCCAATTGCACCTCCACATCTTGGAGTGTAATAGTCGCCTCTCCGCATGTAAGGTGGAAGGTATGGGTCTCTTGACACCAACGCTCAATGAAGGTCGTAATTAAGTGTCAGTCCAACTGAATGTATCCAACACGTGCTACCCCATAAAAACCAGCTATTTGCAAGTATGGAATAATACGTGGGTCAAGCGGAAGTGTGCGATGGACCACGGCTTCCCTGCGTCGGCAATGCAACTCTGACACTGGCTGCAAAAATAAATTATTATATTGTCAGTCAAAGATTTAATTCAAAAGGGATTAAATATCAAAATAATACGTAAGTACCTTTCCATCCCATATGGGACCAAATCGATGATGGGCCTGCAACGATAGTAGTGATGGATCTAAAGGTCCTGGATCCATCTAACGTAAATGAACTAACATTACATTTAATTAGCACATATTAGGATCAAACGTAGATAAAGAAATATTAGAAAAAGATAAAAATGAGAGAATAATTATCAGACAATAGCTCGTAAATGACAAAGTCTATCCCAAAGTGTCATATTACATTGCAAAAGATACAGGAGACTTCAAAAGTAGAAAATATGAAATATATGTGGGCCAACAATAGCTTATGCAGCCCCATCACGGAGAGTTGGACACTTCCGCCTGTTGTGGCCTTCTTGTCCACATTGTCCACATCTAATCTTAGACGAGGGTTCCCTTATATCCATCTCATTTCTTAAGCGCGACGACCTCGGTCGACCAGATTTGCGAACATGACCAGAATCAGGTATCACCGTATACGAAATAGTACATTGTGACCAATAAGATTCGTGCGGAATGGGATGGAACTGAGCTTCGTAACACTTAGAGTAATGCTGGATGAGGTACCAATGATCAATGTATTGGTCACAATTGATCGAAGCATAACGACACGCTGCTTGGACGTGTGAACAAGGAATCCCATAACATTGCCATTTGTCGCAGCTGCAGAAACGATCTTTTAGTAGAACGACCTGCTTGTTTCCCCCTTTGTTCATGCGGACATCTTGTATACCGGTAACAACCTCAAATGTCTCAAGCTGTCGATTGATCATTGTAATAGTGTGGTTCCCTGCTTTAAGGCCCCAATTTTTCATTTTCTTAACCGCATACTTTATGAAAACTTCTCCATTACTAATTGCTTCATCTATTTCTTGTCGTCTAACGATAAACCACATACACATCTATAAAACGTCAACTGAACCAATGTTGTGACCGGATAAAATTGAGCCCCCTTCAATACTCCATTGAAACACTCTAAAGAAACAAATCAGACGGTAATTGACAATAAAAAAAATAGCTCAGAGAATTCAAATAAGTAAATGCATAGACTAACCAGCGACATTCGTAGTCATCCAACCATACTGCACCCCACCATCGTAAGCCATTGTCCACCTCTCTCTAGGAAGGGTAATGAGATTAAACCATCTTGTGCAACCCTCTTTCTGGTGCTCTAGTTCTTTCATTAGTGCCTCAAACTTACGTGGTTGGTGTTGTGACCCTGCTGCCTTTGCCAAATCTCTCAACTTCTCGTTACGGTACTTATAATTGAAATTACTACCCACATGCCTCAAACAGAACCTATGATATGCCTTCGGCTCGGTCCAACCATTCTCTACTCTTTTAACTGCATTCAATATGCCAGGGTAACGATCACTGACAAGGCAAATGTCTTCTCTATTAGTCACGCTATAACGAAGCTTCCCTAGAAACCATGCCCAGTTGTCAGTATTTTCTTGATGAACAATAGCAAATGCGAGAGGGAATATATAACTGGCTGCATCGATTGTCGTGGCGTTGAGCAACTTACCGCGGTATTTTCCATATAAGTGTGTACCATCTATTTGTGTGATAGGCCTACAATGCTTAAAACCCTCAATTGAGGGACCAAAAGCCCAAAAAGAACGATGAAATGTGGCTATCCCATTGTTGTCAGGTTCGTAGTGATTTACAAATGCGTTCGAACCTGGATTACTAGCATTCAATGCATCCATCCAATTTGGGAGTAGGTTATAAGATCCCTCCCAATCACCAAATATCTTTTCCATCACCTTTTTTTTTTGCACGCCACACTTTTCTGTAATGCAAATCGTATTTGTAATTATTTTTAATTACTTGATGTAGCGCCGACACAGAAGTTGAAGGATCTCGCTTTCAATATCAAAAATTTCGCGATATATTAGCTTTAAATCCAATTGTCTATGATCTTGCGACATTTGGGCATAAATACATGTGTGTGGGAATGGGCATTTTGTGATCTCAAACAACCCTGATTTCTTGCGTTTCGAAGCCCGTAGCCTCCACTAACAACCATCTTTCCATTTCTTACACCTAATTGACTAAAATTTGGGTTCTGAATAGACCACAACATATTCTTGTTGCTTGGCTATACAACATCGTTTTACTCTATGTTGCAAGTCTTCCTTTGAGGGAAATATGAGTCATTCGCAAAGATCTTGTGACTCGTTCCACCCCATCGATATGTTATCATGATTGTCTGATAATGGGGTCATAGCTTCATGATTAAGTTCCATGAAATTCGGTGACGAAGCCTCAAAACTTGCTATGGTAGGTTGTGGTGTATCACCCATACTATGGAACTGAATGTCTTGTAACTCTATTTCATCAATGCTTACGTCATTGCCATCTTCTTGTAGTGGCGATGCATACATAGACCCATCATTTTTAATTACTATCAACAAAGTACCACGCATATCAACAAAATTATCCATCTCATGGCCATCATCCTCATCACTGTCGTCGTCTTCAAAATTGAATTCATCATCAGACAAATGTACATTTGAAGGGCTGACATCTTCAGAATCATTGGTCATGTGATCGATTGTAGCATCAATAGGTGAAGTTGTACTCGGACCAATGTGCTCCATTGATCTTTGTGCACTATGACCGCCAAAATTCATGTGGCTTCGCCGTTGACCCGTTTGATGACCTTGGGTTGGATTTCCACCAACAACTTCTACATACACCTCCATATTAGTAGGAGGTGGGACCTCTTGCAACATGGAAAAATATCCCTTAGCTCTTCCTCATTACTAATCGGAAGAACCGTATAATTGAAATCCTTTTCGCCAAAAAGCAAAGAATATCTATAGGTGATATTGATCGTTGCACACATTGAAATCCGTAGTTTACCTCGAATAACCCCTTCAAATTCTTCAAAACCAATGCCTGATCAGACTCTTACAAGCCCTACTGGCGGTCTATCGTATGATGCACCTCGCGAACCATGTACTACAGAACCACCACTGTAACATATTATAGAAACAAGTTTATTTGTCATCTGTGTGGGAAAAAGCAAAATACAATCATCATTCTTTCAAACAAAATATGAAATTAAAGCCTATGACTTCAACAAAGTAACAATTAAAAAGAAATGTAATAAGGTTAATTTGTTGATTATGATGCACATTTGTTTTAATTGAACTCATCAACTTTTGGAGTCATCTAACTACTAAAATTCATATAGATAATCAGTAGAATTTTCATCCAAATTGACCAATCAATTATACCTCCCTGCACCTTAGTAAGGCTCCATTCATTTCATACCACAAGCTAAAACAATGTAGCCAAAGAACCAAAATCACTCGCAAAATCACACTTGTTAACGTAGTTTTACATAAAAATGTTATTGCAGTAAAGAACTCAAAAACCATAACCATCCCTAATTAATCGATCAGCAGCCTAAATCGTTCCCAATTTCCCTTCTCTGAATAAACAAAAAATAAGTAAAAAAAATTGAAATTCCATCCCTAAAACCCTAAAAGATCAATTCGAAACAGCAAAAATTATCATAGAATGGTAATTTTTAACCGATTAAAATGTCACATTATACGTAAAAATGATTTCATATTTGCAGCTCATTAGTTCATGCTCTTTTGGAATGATTTTGCTTCGACTATTTTTTGATTAGACAGAATATTTTAAAACACATTCCTAGACAGTTCTTTGATGCCCCTGTGAAGATAAGATTTGAATGGCCTTGCTTGATGCCATTTACTTCTGTGAAATAATTTTTCTGGAATTTAGCAGAATGTGGTCGCGATGCCAAAGGGGCACAAGAGTTTTGTAAAAGCTCAATCATTGGCTGCACCAAAAAAAAAAAACCGAGATCGAGAATGGCAACATGCACGACGGAGTTATGAACACTATAATAAGAAGAAGAAGAAAATGAAAAAAAAAAATGGAACCTTTGTTTAGTGATCGAGAATGGCAACAACCACGATCAGATCTTGCACGGAATGGCTCTCGGCTGCCAACGACGGCAACGGCACAGCTACAGAGCGAGATGACGGCGACGGAGCGAGACGACGGCGACGGTCCGAAGAGTTTCAGAGAGAGGAGTGGGGCGACGAGTGTGGGAGTGTGTGTGCTCGCGGGTGGGGTATATGTAGGATTTAAGGGAAAAGACGCATTCCCTTAAAATAAAATAAAAAAACTTTCAAGGGAAGGTGTCTTTTCAAAAGACGCCTTCCCTTGCCTTCAAAAAAACGGCACAAAAATTTCTTTAAAGGGAAGGCGTCTTTTGACTCAAAAAAAATGTCACCTCCGCCATGATGTGGAGCTTGTTTGGAGCACTGACTGTGCGATGACTGTGCTATGAACAGTAAAGTAGGGCAATCCTGACAATATTTTTGTATGGATGGCATTTGTGAAATTTTTATTTTTTTGAAGGGTAATCATGTCAAAAGCCCGGGGAGGGGCCTTGGGCAAAAGAGAATGAAATTATAAGTTGGGGCTATAATTAGAGGCCCCAACAAAACATATATATATATATATATATATATATATATATATATATATATATATATATATATTTATTTATTTATTTATTTAAGTTTGAGCTTTCGTGTATGGATTAGTTTCTTCTTTTTATGAGTTTAATGTGTGTAATTTCTTCATTGCATTTCTAGCTTTCATTTGAATTTTTTTTTAATTTATTTTTATGTTCGGGTTGTCACACCCCGCTCGGAGGCGCCTAGACCGACGAAACACTCACAGACGATGTGCGAATGCATTATAACAATAACCAAATGCGCAGGTACATAATTGAACATAAATCTTATCTCATTAATTTTAGAATGTATTTTTGTCCAAAATATGATTGAGGGAACATCCTCCCAAAATCTCTTTATAAATAACAAGGATTACAAAATATGGGCCCAAAAACCTTCACCCAGTCTACGCTAAACTCCTGTGAAAAATTGGATAACAACGGGGTGAACTATTGCCCAGTGGGTAAAATAGTTCGTGAATATGACAATTAATAAAAAAAACTTTATAATCAAATATCACATATACACAACATAGCATCATAATCAGTACAACATGTATGTATGCATGACACCGTTTCGTAATGGTTCCATGATTGTAGGTCGCCATTAGTTCATGTACAGATGTTCATCTTCAGATAAACCCAGTTTCTCATTGTACGTCCCTCTCCAGGGAAATATCGATAATAGTGAGCATTGCTTCTAACTATTTTGTGGATTATGAACCACTTACGTCCTTAGGTGGTGCTTATGTATGATGCCAATGCGTGAGCAGATTCGGTCTTTATTAACATTAGACAGGATTTTGCAGCGTCTGGTGATTCTTATCAGGTCAGTATCACCACATATAAAGTTAGGATGTTCAGTATCACTTATGCAAGCTGATAGCTTTCAAATAAAACTAACCAGATCAGTCTTCAGTTGAGAGGTGGGACACGAGGTCCACTTAAATACCAATCGTCTAGAGCAGCACGCTGCCTCCCGTTCACTATTTAAAGTTACCGAGGACAAGACTAAGTCTGGTTGATTCAGATTGACCACTAATCCAGCATAGTAACAATGTAATACATGAACTTCAAATATACAGGCATAAGTATGACAGGTATGAACATTATACGCAATAATGCAGTGTAAATGAATAATAAACATAATGATAAATGAATGTAAACTTTAATAAAAGTCATAAGACACACAAACCTATGTTTCGTTCCCCACCTTCAGATATACTCTCCTTCTGGAACTGGCACTTTCTCCCTAGCAGAACCGCGTTGCGCCACGAAAAAAGTCTCAAAAAGAGAAGAGAGAAATCACAAAGAAAGAAAGAAAGAAAAAGAGAGAAAAAAGGATTGGTGTGAAAATAACAAAGGGGTGGGAGAGGGGGTTTTTTATAGCCAAAAAGGTGCCCGACAGTCCAGGTAGGTGCTCGAAGTTCAATATATATATATATATATAGTTTTTTTTTGTCTAAACCGGGGGTATCACACGGGTAATCAAACCCAACATACCCAACTGACCCAATGATGTTACGGGTCGGTTGGGTTATATTTAAAAAATATATTTTTGGGTCAGGCTCGGGTGAGAAATTTTATCACCTGATA
Source organism: Paratinospora sagittata (assembly GCA_035771175.1). Classification (NCBI taxonomy): domain Eukaryota; kingdom Viridiplantae; phylum Streptophyta; class Magnoliopsida; order Ranunculales; family Menispermaceae; genus Paratinospora; species Paratinospora sagittata. Next base: position 686,363 of record CM069612.1, read on the forward strand.
AGATCGGGTCGGGTGAGTTTTTGGGCCAAACCCGACCCAACTCGACCCGCGCTCAGCCCTACAACTAAGTACTAACAATTTATCTTCTCAAAAAAAAAAACATTTAATTTTTTTTTCCATCACTTTTATAATCTTCCCAATTTTTTAAGAGAGCAGCTAAATGAACCCTACTTATGGACTATCTACACCCGAGTCAATAACACAACCCCACCCTAAAACATATATACTCTACCTACACTAGTCAAAAAAACAAAAAATCCTAAACTACCCTTCACCCTAACATACCCCACCCCAAACCCCTCTCGGTTTCTTCTTCTTCTATTCCAAAACTCATCCAAAACCCTAACTCTTAACTTCAAAGCCCACTATTTTTATTTTAGTTTGAAGAATATTAGTTGTAAGGAAGCATCATTTTGACCCCATTTGGAACAAATCATCACTCTTTATTTTCATGCGTTTTTCGACGATTGATCCTTTGAATTGATAAGAAATGCATGGTTTAATAGTTATTTTTGTTTCTATTCACTTTTATTCATGAAATGCAATATGTATTGGTGTTTTTTGATGTATTTTGGGCAAAAAATAAGCAAGAACGAAGGTCGTCACCATGGACGACCTTCTTTTTAGGGTTAGCCAGAATGGCCAACCCTACTTTGTACAAGTCGGTCTATTAAGGCCGACCCTGCTTGAATTTTTTTTAAAAAATAAATAGTGATTAACCATTTTATTGTGTACAGATATGTCGAGGACACGCAACACTACTTCTAGTGAGCAAAGTGGGTTACACACTCAACCTACAACATCAGAAAGAAGACTTAGGTGCACTGAAACCAATTTACCAACCATTGTAAATGTTGCACAACAAGAAGAACAAGAAGAAGAGCACATAGACGAGACAAGCCCAAGAGATCCAATACACTAAAGAAGATGATAGTGCCCCTGTCTCATTTTCGGGAGGCCCTACCGATCCCTCTATTCTTACTAGTTTCAAGAATCATATTGCTGCAGGTATATGGGTTCGCGAAGTAAGTTTTCATCCCTAGTGTATAGTAAATCTTTTGTTGACAGTTATATCTTGTTAATATTGACCATTCATATTTGTTTTGGTTGGTTTTCTTTTTTGTTTACAGCATCGACCCCTACTTAGGTGCATAAATCATGGAGCACAGGTGGTTGAGTAGGATCTAGAATGCCACCCCAAGCAAGAAAGACTTAAAGAGATCACAGATGGATTTGAGTTGAGTCCCCTGATCGGTTGCTCGTACATGCACGCCAACAAGACACTGATTGTTGCGTTTGTGGAGAGATGACAACCAGAAAAGAATTGGTGAAATGACAATTACCATCGATGATGTCATGATACTTCTCAACATTTCTTTCACAGGCAGATCCGTCTCAGCCATACCAATAGACAATAAAGATGCAACCGAATTAATGGTGCAAGGGCAGAGAGTTTCATTCGGTGATGCAAATGAGGAGGTGTCGCATGCCTTTCGTATCTTTATCATCAGCTTGGATGTGCGACGAGGGCCTCAGTTTGTCAGATTGCAAGGTATCTCACGTTGCTTGAGGTATATATGCATCATTTCACACTTAACGTCTGTTCTATATAAAAAATGTTTCAATAATGATTTTAATACAAAATATGTATGATAGGGTTGGTTGTATGACAATTTTCCTTTAATTTGTCCTCTTGTCAACCCTTCATATCAATAGAACTTGCCACGGATGCAAATGTGGGCTCAAAAAAAAAGATGGGATTAGCTAAAGATCACGTGGTCACACTGCGTAAGGCACTCGATATGCTATGCTCTCACGAGGTCAATGACAAAGTTTAGAAATTTAATATAGTTTTATTTATAACTATGACCTTTAGTAACATTGTATTGTTGGTTTAATTATTTATATTGAATTTGTTTAGGTTTATTGGGACTCATATCTTGATTTGAAAGAGGCTCGGCCAATCTCGAAGTTATTTTTTAATCTTTTGTATAACCACACGAAAGTCTTGTTTGGGTTGAAAAATTAGGAATTTGCGTATGTAAACACACGGAAGTCTCATTTGAGGTTAAGATCATGAATTCGTATATATAAGCGCAAAAAATTGACATTTTAGGTGAAGATTCATAATTTGTTAATATAAGCACACGAAAGCCCTATTTGGGGTGGAGAATTTGAATTTGCTTATATACGCACCCAAATCTCCCATTTGGGAGGAAATTAGGAATTTGCTTATATAAGCACTCGTAAATCTCATTTAGGTTGAATAAAGGAGGTTGCTTATGTAAGCACACGAAAATCTCATTTCTATTTGAAATTAGAATTTTCTCATATACATACATGAAAGTCCAATTTGGGCTTAAAAGTTTGAATTTCTTTATATAAGCACACGAAAGTCATATTCTAGGTGAAATTTTTTACTTTGTTAGCATAAGCACACGAAAGGCCCGTTTGGGGTGCAGATTTTTAATTTGTTTATATGAGCACAAGAAAATCTTATTTTTGTGGTAATTATGAATTTGCTTATATACGCACACAAAAATGCCTATTCGAATGGAAATTAGGAATTCTTTTATGTAAGTACATGAAAGTGCAATTTAGGCAGATAAAAACTCATTTGAAAGCTGGCGCCTTCCCCCAGACAGAACCGCGTTGCACCGCATAGAGAGTCTGAAAAGAGAAGACAAAAACACAAATTAATGAAAAGGAGAAGGAAAATCACAAGGAGATGTGATTTGGTGTGAGAAATGAGGAGGGGGAGGTTTCTTTATATAGAAAATTTGGCGCCTGAACTTTTGAGCGAGCGCCTGAACAAAATTTTTTTTTCGGCATCCCTCTACATATCAACATTTTCAAAAATAAAAGTCTAAACATGTCAACATTTCTAAAAAAACATGTTGACATCCCCCTCCATATTAACATTTTCAAAATAACTAGTCATCGTCTAAGTCAACTACTATATCTTGTCCATATTAACATTTTCAAAATAACTAGTCGTCGTCTAAGTCAATAACATTTTCAAAATAACTAGTCATCGTCTAAGTCAACTACTATATCTTGTCTATCACCCGCATTGTTTGTCACTTTGCTGCCATCAACATTAAAAACAAAATAAGGGGTTTCTCATCCACGTGCTTGTCATAGTCGAAATTTATGCCAATTTGACGATATGAGAGGTATCGGTGATGCAGAGGCAAACGTAACCTATGAAAAGTACAACATTACAATCATTATTTCTATTATTCTATAATTTACATTGAAAAAAATACAAAAAGAAAACAATGACTGTAATATACTATTTAGAGGTTCACTTAATTGCTATAAAATAATTAATTTAGAGGGAATAATTATAAAAGTAGAAGATAATCTAACTACAAAATAATACAACTACAATATGCAACTACATGTTCATGTCCATGTTTGTTGGATCATTTATTACACGCCTCAAAATGTATATATCACACATATTTAATGGACATGAACATGTAGTTGTAATGTAGTTGTATTATTTTACAGTTAGATTAATATTTTCTTGTAATACCTTTTAATATATCCAGCGTTAATTTGTTTTAGGAGAACCCATTATTGTGAATGCAATCTAATAAAGAGTCTTGGGTTTCTAAATAATTATCTCAATTAGGTATGCACCACTTCGTCAAAGTGGTTATCATGCACGTAACCAATGTCAATCACTCGCCTCAATGAAATTAGTAGAGGTTCGATTCTAAGGGACAAAAATGTAAGACATTGCTGCATAGATAAAAATACCATCACGACATTGTATGTTGATGCTATCAACAACCCCATATCTGAGAAAGTCATCCACTTCTCTTAGGATGCCACAAGGTCACTACACTGTAGAGAACTCATAATCTCTTGAACCCTCTCAACACTACCGAATAGCTTTATGTAGTGTGCCTCAAACCTTTGTACCTCTCTCAGTAAGTCACCATTGACTTCGCTCCAACCATTTGTTCTCACACCCATTGACTCGACGATGACTCAGTACCCGCAATGTCCATCGGCCATAACATCTCTGACATGGGCTATGTACTGATGCCAGCCAGGAGGAAGTTGATCTAAATATCCATAAGATCCATGAGACATTTGCAAGCGTGTCTTGTGGACCTTCTTTGGTTCATCATTCTTCGGGTCTGGTCTTTTACAATGATGAGATTGATGAACGAGTGAAGTACGCAGACACACATGCTCAAAAAATGAACGCTTTTGGAAAAACTCATGGATACAAGCGCTTTTGATAAACGAGGGACTAGTTTTTCCCAAAAACGCTTTTTGTATAAGCGCTTTTGGAAAAACTCTCCCATTGAGATCCCAAATATAATTTCATTATAAATTTCATAAAATCATGAAAATGTCCTTTCCAACTATAATTAATGAACACAAAAATTGTCGAATACAAGGCAAGAGTAATTAATTTACCCGGTTTCCTATCAAGATGAACATTATCAAAGATATATAAAACTTAAGCTAATACTAAATTTTTTAATATCAATATGATTCATGAAATAATGTACAATGAAGGGCATATATCTATTTATGAAAATATACACAATATATCCTTGAAATAAACGCATAAATTGTTCAATCATGTTTGTCAAATAGCTTCAATTATATAAAACATAGACATATAAGCTAGTAAACATGCTTATTGATTTATTAATAACAATAAAGTCTAGGCTACAATTGAACTACATGTTGATTCTAGTCCATGCCAATGACATTTTATAACCTCGATACTGAACACGGTTTGTCCCACTCGGTAACGATGTGTTCACGAGTAATTTCCTTGAGTGACCGACATCCACTCAACGTCATCGTTAAATCAAATTCATCGCGAAGCATTTGAAGTACTTTTCTCACACCGGCCTCACCTTCGGCAGCTAACGAGAACACGACAGGCCTTCCAATCTACGATTTTGATTGAACAATCAGATGGGTCATGAAGATTTAATACATATTGATAGCAAAGTAAGTTTAGTTTAGCATATTTGTTTTGGTATGTAGCCTATAATTGTCTACTTACAAATACACCAAAGGCTCCCAAAGCCAATGCTTTGAAGACATCAGTACCACGTCGTACACCACCATCTAGGAAGACGGGAACTCGGCCTTGTGATGCTTTGACAACCTAAAATTATCTCATAAGACAAATATAGTTAACATTATGTTACACATAGTTGAGCCTTTAACTATCAACTATAACTTTTGTAGGACAAATGATCCTCGTGTCGGTATCTCAATATTTTGATGATTACAAGCCACATGATATCACTTGCATTAATTTTTTAAGTATTACAACTAATTCGTCAAGAACACATCAAATAGTAGTTGTCGAAGAGACTACTAAGATCAAGCTCGAAGAACGACGACAAATTTCATATGTAATGCATTAGTTTTCAAAATCACTTCGATTTCGTATTTAATTTTAACAAAATATTTTTCGAAAAATTTTAATCATAATTTCAATGAATTTTGAATGATTTAAAAGTGTTTAATCTTATATCAAAAAGTTTTGATACAATAGAATGGTTCTTGAATGTTAAAAAATTAATTTTTCCAAAACCAAGAACCAATAGCGCGCTATAGGACCCTATAGCCCGCTATCCAGCCAATTGCCAAATTTTCCATAAGGCAATAACGCGCTATCATGTTGATTGCCAAAATTTTGATTTTCTGAAAAATAAGTAATAGCACGCTATCATTGATGACAACTCGCTATTAAGTTATTGCCAAAATTCTATTTTTGGCATAAAAGCCAATATGATAGCGCTATCAATGAATTCTGAAAATCAGGAACTCTCAGTTTTAAGCATATCGAGCATCAATAGCCCGCTATAGGCCAATATTGGGCCTTATGAACAGGCCGATAGCGCGCTATCATTGCCTGAGGCAAAAATTTGACATTTATGACAAGAAAAACATGGGCACTTCCACTTGCTCGATTTTTATATTCCTTGCATAGTTTTGTCAGGTTATCTTAACTGAAATATTCTCCACTAATACCTAGATGATTTCCATTGTCTCGCACGCCCATAACTACTTTAGATAAAACAATGTTTTGAATTCAAATCAACCCACACCCTTTTGTTCTTTAACCTGCAATTGCTCATTTTATAAAACACTTACTTTCTGATTTTCAAATGGACAACACACACGATTTTTGCAAATTATACTGAGCTTTCCAAAGAGTGTTTCAAGAGAAGAAAGTCGTGATTCTTGCATTGAACAAACAAGTTTCGAATTGAATCAAAATTGCAAATTGTTTTGAAGATAACCTCATTGTTCAGCAAGTTCTTCATTTTTATCCTTTTTGTGCTGAGATTTCCAGAGGCTATCCATTGCTTTAAACTGTAAGTATATGAAGTGTTCTTGGTAAGAGAACATTTTCAAAAGCTGTATTTGTATTCCAACTAGTATTGTAAGTGAATGAGGTCACAAGTGAGAAAAAGCTGAGTGATTAGACTCTCGTAAAGGTTGACTTACTCCTGTAAAATAAGTGTTGTAACCGATTTGATCCTCACCCTCGAAGTAGGATCAATTAGTGGGAGGTTTGGGAAAATCTTGATCGGGGAGATCAAGTCTTGGACGTAGGTCCTTAGCACCGAATCACGTTAAATCCTGTGTGCTTCAATTTCTACCATTGCACTTTACTTGATTTCTTTTCGATTTATTTTTGAAAGGTTTAAAATTTTCAACTCGTCCAATTCACCTCCCACTTGGACGTTTAATCTGGGCCAACAACTTTTATGTCAATTGATTTTTATCATGGTATCAGAGCTACGAGTACACTTTGTGAACTCCTAGAGTCACCGAACAAGAATTCATTGTTTTTGATGTATACTTTTTATTACAAAACATGTTTTCATGGCCCCCAATCAAAATAACTATGAGAAATCATGCACAAGAGTAATGTGAAGTACCTCTTCGAGACAACTTATAGTAGCGGGGACGTAATCAAGTTGGCGAGCTCCGTGGTTGGACACAATAATCCCAGCGGCTCCAACTTGTAATGCAATCTTTGCTGTGTGTCAACAACATGAAGGTTATAAAGAACAAATTGATTCCATAAATATGATCATCAAGGCGATTATTACATAGAAGAACACTTTTACATTTCAGTTTCATTAATATGATACTAAAACTTCTCAAAATTAGTAAGAATTCTAAAGGGATGTCTTGTGGATCATAAACAAGAATATTTAAGGTCATAATCATTAAAATTTGTAATTTTTCCTTTGGGGAATTTAAAATTTTGTTAGAAATCTAACCAAGTTTTTTCACAAAATAAAATAAAAGTGGACTGCTTACTGTCTTCTGCTGTCACCACACCCTTTAGAAGAATTGGCAGCTTTGTTATTGTCTGAAGCCACTTTACATCCTGAGGAAACCCAAGGAAGAAACTATAAGCACAAGCAGTTTTAACTCTTTAACATGCTGATGCACATATAAATGTCTCTCATCAAAATAAAATGAAGAATTAAAATAAAAAATAAAAAATATAATAAAAACCTTCCAGCTTAGAGATCGATCAATTGGGCTGGCAATATATGAGGCAAGGCCAGAGTCATTTGTCTGCAAAAACCCAAAAACAACTACGATTAACAGTTTCATGAAAATGACCGAGAAAATTATAGAAAAAAAATTAAATTCATCAATATTTGGTGAATAAATATTTTGGGTAATTTCTATGTTGCCCATGAATGCCAAAGAATTTTACTTAAATATTTTCAGGGAATAAGCATAGAGAACAAGTAAATATACCAAAAAAAAAAAAAGATAGAAAATTGTAGACCTTGTCCATCTTCCCAATGTCCAATCCTTCAAAGTTCTTCAATGTCAAATATTTCGGCAAAGCAAATCTGCGGAAGAACAGATTAAATTAACAAAGTTTAAATTCTTATGAAACTAATGGCTGTAAAACCTCAAGGTTCAAATATTCTTTGAAGTATCGGTCCGTCCCAGCAATATATAATGCAGACCTGTTCTTGATATCAGCTTCCCTTCGACCAAGCCTTGGAGTATCGACAGTGAGGACAATTGCTTTGAATCCTGCCCTTTCAGCTCTTCTAACCAGCTGTGTAACTACGTTTCTGTCCTTCAATACCTGAAAAATACCAAAGTATATTATATCTATAGTGATGGTAAATCACTGATTGGTCTGTAAGTAAGAAAATAATACATGCCATTTCAAGAGCAAATCGTCAAAATTAACCGACAAAATAATGGAAAAAAAAGGAGCTTTTGAACCTACATAGAGCTGGAAAAACCGAATGCCGGCTCCTGTTGAAGCAACCTCTTCAACACTCGACGTAGCCCATGATGACAATGTCTGCAATGGATGCAAAAGTATGTTAAAAACTAACAAAAATTTATAATCACGAAAAGGAATTTCAAATAAATAATAACCTGAAGGTAAACCAGTAATTTCAAATAAATGATAATAGTTTTCATGGATAATTTTTGGTGAGTTGTTTTAAGTAGTTTGAGCTACTGGTGACTGCATCTAGATTTAAATGACTACTATACTGAGAGTTCAAGAAATCTTCACTTGATCGTAAGAACACAGTGGCAAGAATGTTCATATGGATTTCACACTTTTCTTGACCTGGGATCTAGCTTAAACTTGAAGAATATAGACAACATAAATGGAACATAAAAAATGAGAAGTTAAACCATAATAGTTCCTGCCGCCGATGCTGCCCGTGCTGTTGCATACTCTCCTACATGAGAACAAGAATCAGAGTTCAGAAAAAGAAGTAGTTTTATCTTGTTTCTAAAACCAAAACTATAAGAATTCAGAGTTTTTATTGATTGAATAGAATTATAAATCTAATCAAGTTTTAATAAACAAAATTATTATTACTATTTTTAACATATTAACTGAAATTTCATCAAGCATTTGAAAGGCTGAAAACATCAACCAGACCATTCAAAAGATAAGATTAACAGAGGCATATATTATACCTTCTGGGTGAGCCATTTTCTGCATGGCAGTTGGAGCGATCATGATCGGCATTGATATCTTGTAGCCCAATACAGTAGTCGTCAAGTCAATGTTGGTTACATCGATGAGAACGCGAGGTCGGAACCTATATTTCAGTTCAATTGGGACATGCTAAGAACATCAGCATGAAGTGAGCTTCAACAAATAAAACTTCTCCAGTTAAAGATCATATTCACAGAAAAATAAAAATTATCTAAAAAACTTTAGTCCAAAAAAACTTTTATCATGAACAAATGAAAGGAAAAGAATGAATACACCATGAAATAAGTTTTCAAGCATTTTGAACACCATAAGAAATCCTTTTCCCTTATAATCAAGCACAGAGACCTGAAAGAACTTCACTAGTTTGATGGCATGGTGATGAAATAAATAAATAAATAAACCCAATAATCAAAAATTTTATTCGAGTTCTCATCAACGTATTATTTGAGCAGAAAAGGGAATTCTATAAGGTTTATCACATCAAAAGATACTTTTGGGGGTGCCCATGAAAATCAAAACATGCCCTTTAAAGTAATAAGAAAGAGATAGTTTAGTATTAAATAAATAAAAAAAGCTCACAAAATCCTTGAGAAGGCAGATCTATTCTCCTTGAGGGTCCACTGATCCTCTGCACCTGATGCATAGTAATCATACACCATTTTTGGGAGCTTCTCCTTTGCAATTTTCTCATACTCTGATACATTTGTTATCTCCATCTTGACAATCTACTTTTTACCTTGCTCTAAAACAATCAATAAAAAGAAATCAAAAAATAATATATGTAAAGAAGCCCATCAATCACAACAACTAAAAATAATAAACAGACCCAATAATCCAGGATTGATTAAAGAGAATCAAAAGGAAAAGTAGAAAATAAGTTGACCACTTTACCTCACAATAGTACTGTAACTGCAATACCCAGAAGCGATCTTGTGAAGTTCAAATCAAAGCTTGATCAAAACCCAATCGATTATTATAAAATTTTAACAAGTACCTCCTCCTCAACGAACTTGATAACAAGACAGACGCAGGTGAGAGAGAAGAAGCACACATAAATGTGAGGAGGAGGGAATTTAATATGGTTATTTATTTATTTTTTAAGTTTTCAGTTTCCTTTTTCCTTTTCATTAAAAATTCATTGTATATATTTTTGTAAATAAATAAAATAACAATTTAGTTGGAAAATTCACTAAACAATCATTTTTACATTTCTTCTAAAATCTGTCACTAATTTAACATTTTAATTTCTCTAATTAATGGTTCAAGAACGGGCTTGATACCTTCTGAAAAATTTCGTCGGCTGATTGAGTCGATTATACAACTAACTAGGACTGAGCAAAAATCCCGACTACTCGCTGAACTCAATCCGACCCAGGCAGGTTCGGACGGGTTTTTTTAATCCCAATCGGGTTGGTCGGGTGATGCAAACCACCAACCCGAAAATGTTGGGTCAATTTTTTGGGTTTAATCTATCAAACCCGACCCGCCCGACTACCACTTATAAAACTAAAAATTTAAAACTTGTTGTATACATGTATGTATACCATACTAATAGATATACAAAAAATTTAATTTTTGGGAGCCACCACTTCAAGGACTTTTCTAAGAGAAAAATTCCATGGCATACCCAAGTTTGAACTTTGGGAGCCACCACTTCAAATGTTGTCGTGAAGAATGAAAAGAAAGGAGTTGGGGTGGGGGGAGGGGCGGGCCTTTGACATAATTACCCTTAAAAAAAATTTTACAAATGTTATCCATACAAAAATATTGTCAGGATTGCCTTACTATACTGTTCATAGCACAGTCATTGCACAGTCAGCGCGCCAAACAAGTGTCACGTCGGCACGGAGGTGACTTCCCTTGCATAAGAAGGGTGGCTTTTGTTTAAGGTGAAGGGAATGCGTCTTTTCAAAAGACGCATTCCCTTCATAATTTTTTTTTTCAATTTTTTTTGTACTTGTGTCACTCAAGTACTACTTTCAGCACGTCCCACTACCTCCCCCGATCCCCCAGAGTCGACGTAGTCTCATTCCCATGCTCGGTTGAATTTTTAGACCCCCATCCCGAATTCAAGTTCAAATGAAAAATCAAAGCTATTACTAAATTGTTCGGCCTCACCGAATCCAAACCACATGGTTTTTTTCAACTCGACCACTTTCAGCACGTCCCACTATCCTCCCCCGATCCCCCAGAGTCGACGTAGTCTCATTCCCATGTCCGGTTGAATTTTTAGACCCCCATCCCGAATTCAAGTTTAAATGAAAAATCAAAGCTATTACTAAATTGTTCGGCCTCACCGAATCCAAACCACATGATTTTTTTCAACTCGACCACTTTCAGCACGTCTCACTATCCTCCCACGATCCCCCGGACTCGACGGAATCTCATTCCCATGCCGATTGAATTTTTAGACCCCCATCCCGAATTCAAGTTTAAATGAAAAATCAAAGCTATTACTAAACTGTTCGGCCTCACTGAATCCAAACCACATGGTTTTTTTAAACTCGACCACTTTCAGCACGTCCCACTATCCTCCCGCGATCCCCCGGAGTTGACGGAATCCCATTCCCATGCCCGGTTAAATTTTTGGACCCTCATCCCGAATTCAAGTTTAAATGAAAAATCAAAGCTATTACTAAACTGTTCGGCCTCACTGAATCCAAACCACATGGTTTTTTAAACCCAACCACTTTCAGCATGTCCCACTATCCTCCCCCGATCCCCCGGAGTCGACGGAATCCCATTCCCTTGCCCGGTTGAATTTTTGGACCCCCATCTCGAATTCAAGTTTAAATGAAAAATTAAAGATATTTCTAAACTGCTCGGCCTCACCGAATCCAAACCACGTGGTTTTTTTCAACCCGACCACTTTCAGCAAGTCCCACTATCCTCCCCCGATCCCCCGGACTCGACGGAATCCCATTCCCATGCCCGGTTGAATTTTTGGACCCCATCCCGAATTCAAGTTTAAATGAAAAATCAAAGCTATTACTAAACTGTTCGGCCTCACCGAATCCAAACCACGTGGTTTTTTTCAACCCGACCACTTTCAGCGCGTCCCACTATCCTCCCCTGATCCCCCGGAGTCGACGGAATCTCATTCCCATGCTCGGTTGAATTTTTGGACCTCCATCCCGAATTCAAGTATAAATGAAAAATCAAAGCTATTACTAAACTATTCGATCTCACCGAATCCAAACCACGTGATTTTTTTCAACCCGACCACTTTCAGCACGTCCCATTATCCTCCCCCGATCCCCCGTACTCGACGGAATCTCATTCCCATGCCCGATTGAATTTTTGGACCCCCCATCCCGAATTCAAGTTTAAATGAAAAATCAAAGCTATTACTAAACTGTTCGGCCTCACTGAATCCAAACCACGTGGTTTTTTTCAACCCGACCACTTTCAGCACGTCCCACTATCCTCCCCCGATCCCCCGGACTCGACGGAATTCCATTCCCATGCCCGGTTGAATTTTTGGAACCCCATCCCGAATTCAAGTTTAAATGAAAAATCAAAGCTATTACTAAACATATACAAGGTAATTTTGTTTAAAAAAATTTATTGAATTGAAGTAGCAAGTATACATACATGTTGAGTACAACATTATCAAAACATATACAAGTTTAAATGAGAAACAAGTTGTCAATATGTGCCACATATTGGCCATTTATGTCGTTTATTGCGCCGTAAGTGATCTCTTGTATATTGCTGCAAAGGCACCTGAACAACTTGCTCGACAGATGCTGCTGGATCATCGTTAACGGGCATAGCTGATATGTGTTCATCCTCACGATCATCATGCGCCTCAATAGCCGTATCTGCTATAAATGCATGTCCTCGCCTTGGCATTCTTTGTTGTCTACCTATCCAATGTCCTTCTTCACCCAAGGTTGGATTGTCCTCGAATGAAGTAGCTGTCGGGTCCATATGAACATCTGGTAATGCATCGCCAAAGGGGGAAGGATCGTGATGCAATGGTGACGTGTGGACATTTGTGAATGAATCAGCACGATCGGAAGGAGTGATGGGACTCTGGTGATATGCTGACGATTGTCCCTCTGTTGTGTCCCTCCTGATCATGTAATCAGCATGCACTGTTTGTAGCGTAGTCATTGATATCCTCTTAATGTCCGTAGCTACAGTCATATCATTAACCTCACTGCGCAAATGCATTTGAGCCATGTTGCAAACCTAAATAAATTAAAAGTGTCATACGTTAGCAAAAATAACTACAACTTAGCTTAGTAATAAGTGAAAACGTGAATTGCATAATGTACTTTCTTACCAAGAAATCGATTGTTGCACCGCTTTCAGTCATATACCTCCGAGTTATTGATCGAAACCAAACCATAAATGGGTCATTGTACTCCATATGCACCGAATCATTATTTTCACCAACTGCCAAGTTATCGACACGACGCTGCCATTCATCAACATAATATCTGTGCTTTTCAATCCAATTACTGTCACATTGGCTTCTCCTATCACACTTGTGAAGCTCAATACTTGTGTCGCATGGCTCCGGAATCGTTTGTCTCATGCCAAATTGACGTAACACTCGATCTGGCCGATGTAATTCAACTATGGCGAAACAAATTAGTGGAGAAACAGTGTGCCATATGTGTCGCCCATGCTTGCAATACTCTGGCAAGGCATCAATCAAATTATCGGCGTATGGAGTCCAACAGACCTGTACATGGACCCCTAACGTCTTAATTGAAAAACATTGCAAAAAATTAAGGAATACATTTATGTAAATTGTTTGGAATATTGTACCTCTTCAAAACCTTTAGTGTCCAACGTCTCTCTATATTTATTCAATACATGCGTTGAAACTTCTTTCTTTATTAAGGCGTGTCTCCACCTGCAAATAGTAAGGACAAATTAATAAATGTTAACAGTAAATGTTGAAAAGGAAGATCGGTGTGGACTTAAGTAAAAAATTACTCATTTACCTATATGCCAATGGTGGTGGTGGCAACAGATGTGCATTTGGACCAGCACGATCCTCACGTTGAATGTTGCATCTTCGTGGAGCCAAAAAAGGAAATCTATTCCATGCCCATAGTTGTATTAGTACCAGTGCTCTTGAAACACATCGTTTGTCATAATCAACCGCACGACACATTTGACGATATAACCATGCTAGCACTGCACTGCCCCACGCGTATGTACCGACAACATCGAAGTCCGCAAGAAGAGGCAGAACACATAGGTGTACAAGGTTGTTTGACTGGTCTGACAACAACCCACCTCCAATCAACTGCAAAATATATGCTCGTGCATACTGTTGTATTTCAATTTCTGTTGCTTCTTCAGGTAAGTTTGGAACTCTTTCTCCAAGGGTAACTAAACTCAATCGTCCCCCGCGTTTTTCTATCCCAACTGGAATGAACCCGAGCAACTCAGCACATAAATCTTCGTAAAGAAGGTTGGTCGATCCCGTCACTGATAGACCATCGACACGCAAGCCCAATTGCACCTCCACATCTTGGAGTGTAATAGTCGCCTCTCCGCATGTAAGGTGGAAGGTATGGGTCTCTTGACGCCAACGCTCAGTGAAGGCCGTAATTAAGTGCCAGTCTAACTGAATGTATCCAACACGTGCTACCCCATAAAAACCAGCTCGCTGCAAGTATGGAATAATACGTGGGTCAAGCTGAAGTGTGCGATGGACCACGACTTCCCTGCGTCGACAATGCAACTCTGACACTGACTGCAAAAATAAATTATTATATTGTCAGTCAAAGATTTAATTTAAAAGGGATTAAATATCAAAATAATACGTAAGTACCTCTCCATCCCATATGGGACCAGATCGATGACGGGCCTGCAACGATAGTACTGATGGATCTAAAGGTCCTGGATCCATCTAACGAAGATGAACTAACATTACATTTAATTAGCACATATTAGGATCAAATGTAGATAAAGAAATATTAGAAAAAGATAAAAATGAGAGAATAATTATCAGACAATAGCTCGTACATGACAAAGTCTATCCCAAAGTGTCATATTACATTGCAAAAGATACATAAGACTTCAAAAGTAGAAAACATGAAATATATGTGGGCAAACAATAGCTTATGCAGCCCCATCATGGAGGGTTGGACACTTCCGCCGGTTGTGGCCTTCTTGTCCACATTGTCCACATCTAATCTTAGACGAGGCTTCCCTTATATCCATCTCATTTCTTAAGTGCGACGACCTCGGTCAACCAGATTTGCGAACATGACCAGAATCAGGTATCACCGTATATGGAATAGTACATTGTGGCCAATAAGATTCGTGCGGAATGGGATGGAACTAAGCTTCGTAACACTTAGAGTAATACTGGAGGAGTTACCAATGATCAATGTATTGGTCATAATTGATCGAAGCATAACGACACGCTACTTGGACGTGTGAACAAGGAATCCCATAACATTGCCATTTGTCGCAGCTGCAGAAACGATCTTTTAGTCGAACGACCTGCTTGTTTCCCCCTTTGTTCATGCAGACATCTTGTATACCGGTAACAACCTCAAATGTCTCAAGCTGTCGATTGATCATTGTAACAGTGTGGTTCCTTGCCTTAAGCCCCCAATTTTTCATTTTCTTATCCGCATACTTTGTGAAAACTTCTCCATTACTAATTGCTTCATCTATTTCTTGTCGTCTAACGATAAACCACCAACACATCTATAAAACGTCAACTGAACCAATGCTGTGACCGGATAAAATCGAGCCCCTTTCAATACTCCATTGAAACACTCTAAAGAAAAAAAAATAGGAAACAAATCAGACGGTAATTGACAATAAAAAAATAGCTCAGAGAATTTAAATAAGCAAATGCATAGACTAACCAGCGACATTCGTAGTCATCCAACCATACCGCACCCCACCATCGTAAGCCATTGTCCACCTCTCTCTAGGAAGGGTAATGAGATTAAACCATCTTGTGCAACCCTCTTTCTGGTGCTCTAGTTATTTCATTAGTGCCTCAAACTTACGTGGTTGGTGTTGTGACCCTGCTGCCTTGGCCAAATCTCTCAACTTCTCGTTACGGTACTTATTATTGAAATTACTACCCACATGCCTCAAACATAACCTATGATATGCCTCCGGCTCGGTCCAACCATTATCTACTATTTTAACTGCATTCAATATGCCAGGGTGACGATCACTGACAAGGCAAATGCCTTATCTGTTAGTCACGCTATAACGAAGCTTCCTCAGAAACCATGCCCAGTTGTCAGTATTTTCTTGATGAACAATAGCAAATGCGAGAGGGAACATATGACTGGCTGCATCGATTGCCGTGGCGATGAGCAACTTACCGCGGTATTTTCCATATAAGTGTGTACCATCTATTTGTATAATAGGCCTACAATGCTTAAAACCCTCAATTGAGGGACCAAAAGCCTTAAAAGAACGATGAAATGTGGCTATCCCATTGTTGTCAGGTTCGTAGTGATTTATAAATGCGTGCGAACCTGGATTACTAGCATTCAATGCATCCATCCATTTTGGGAGTAGGTTATACAATCCCTCCCAATCACCAAATATCTTTTCCATCACCTTTTTTTTGCACGCCACACTTTTCTGTAATGCACATCGTATTTGTAATTATTTTTAATTACTTGATGTAGGGCCGACACAAAAGTTGAAGGATCTCGCTTTACAATATCAAAAATTTCGCAATATATTAGCTTTAAATTCAATTGTCGATGATCTTGCGACATTTGGGCATAAATACATGTGTGTGGGAATGGGCATTTTGTGATCTCAAACAACCCCGATTTCTTGCGTTTCGAAGCCCGTAGCCTCCACTGACAACCATCTTTCCATTTCTTATAGTGGCGATGCATACATATACCCATCATTTTCAATTACTATCAACAAAGTACCACGCATATCAACAAAATTATCCATCTCATGGCCATCATCCTCATCACTGTCGTCGTCTTCAAAATTGAATTCATCATCAGACAAATGTACATTTGAAGGGCTGACATCTTCAGAATCATTGGTCATGTGATCGATTGTAGCATCAATAGGTGAAGTTGTACTCGGACCAATGTG
The DNA here is from genome assembly GCA_035771175.1 of Paratinospora sagittata. NCBI lineage: Eukaryota > Viridiplantae > Streptophyta > Magnoliopsida > Ranunculales > Menispermaceae > Paratinospora > Paratinospora sagittata. Next base: position 703,440 of record CM069612.1, read on the forward strand.
CTCCATTGATATTTGTGCACTATGACCGCCAAAATTCATGTGGCTTCGCCGATGACCCGTTTGACGACCTTGGGTTGGATTTCCACCAACAACTTCTACATACACCTCCATATTAGTAGGAGGTGGGACCTCTTGCAACATGGAAAAATATCCCTTAGCTCTTCCTCATTGCTAATCGGAAGAACCGTATAATTGAAATCCTTTTCGCCAAAAAGCAAAGAATATCTATAGGTGATATTGATCGTTGCACACATTAAAATCCGTAGTTTACCTCGAATAACCCCTTCAAATTCTTCAAAACCAATGCCTGATCGGACTCTTACAAGCCCTACTGGCGGTCTATCGTATGATGCACCTCGCGAACCATGTACTACAGAACCACCACTGTAGCATATTATAGAAACAAGTTTATTTGTCATCTGTGTGGGAATAAGCAAAATACAATGGTCATTCTTTCAAACAAAATATGAAATTAAAGCCTATGACTTCAACAAAGTAACAATTAAAAGGAAATGTAATAAGGCTAATTTGTTGATTATGATGCACATTTGTTTTAATTGAACTCATCAACTTTTGGAGTCATCTAGCTACTAAAATTCATTTAGATAATCAATAGAATTTTCATCCAAATTGACCAATCAATTATACCTCCCTGCACCTTAGTTAGGCTCCATTCATTTCATACCACAAGCTAAAACAATGTAGCCAAAGAACCAAAATCACTCGCAAAATCACACTTGTTAACGTAGTTTTACATAAAAATGCTATTGCAGTAAAGAACTCAAAAACCATAACCATCCCTAATTAATCGATCAACAGCCTAAATCGTTCCCAATTTCCCTTCTCCGAATAAACAAAAAATAAGTAAAAAAACTAAAATTCCATCCCTAAAACCCTAAAAGATCAATTCGAAACAGCAAAAATTATCGTAGAATGGTAATTTTTAACCTATTAAAATGTCACATTATATGTGAAAATGATTACTTATTTGCAGCTCATTAGTTCATGCTCTTTTGGAATGATTTTGCTTCGGCTGTTTTTTGTTTAGATAGAATATTTTAAAACACATTCCTAGACAGTTCTTTGATGCCCCTGTGAAGATAAGATTTGAATGGCCTTGCTTGATGCCATTTACTTCTGTGAAATAATTTTTCTGGAATTTAGCATAATGTGGTCGCGATGCCAAAGGGGCACAAGAGTTTTGTAAAAGCTCAATCATTGGCTGCACCAAAAAAAAAATTCGAGATCGAGAATGACAACAAGCACGACGGAGTTATGAACCCTATAATAAGAAGAAGAAAATGAAAAAATAAAAATAAAAAATGGCACCTTTGTTTAGTGATCGAGAATGGCAACAACCACGATCAGATCTTGCACGGAATGGCTCTCGGCTGCCAACGACGGCGACTGCACAGCTACGGAGCGAGATGACGGCGACGGAGCGAGACGACGGCGACGGTCTGAAGAGTTTCAGAGAGAGGAGTGGGGTGACGAGTGTGGGTGTGTGTGTGCTCGCGGGTGGGGTATATGTAGGGTTTAAGGGAAGACGTCTTTAGAAAAGTTGTCTTCCCTTAAAATAAAAAAATAAAAAAACTTTCAAGGGAAGGCGTCTTTTCAAAAGAAGCCTTCCCTTGCCTTCAAAAAAACGGCACAAAATTTTCTTTGAAGGGAAGGCGTCTTTTGAAAAGACGCCTTCCCTTCACCTTAAACAAAAGCCGCCCTTCTTGTGCAAGGGAAGACGTCTTCTCTTCTAAAAAGACGCATTCCCTTCACAAATTTTTTTTTTAAGTGAAGGGAAGGCGTCTTCCCTTCACTCAAAAAAAAATGTCACCTCCGCGCCGACGTGGCGCTTGTTTGGCGCACTGACTGTGCTATAAACAGTAAAGTAGGGTAATCCTGACAATAATTTTGTATGGATGGCATTTGTGAAATTTTTATTTTTTTGAAAGGTAATCATGTCAAAAGCCCGGGGAGGGGCCTTGGGCAAAAGAGAATGAAATTATAAGTTGGGGCTATAATTAGACGCCCCAACAAAATATATATATATATATATTTATTTATTTATTTAAGTTTGTGCTTTTGTGCATGGATTAGTTTCTTCTTTTTATAAGTTTAATGTGTGTAATTTCTTCATTGCATTTCTAGCTTTCATTTGAATTTTTTTTTAATTTATTTTTATGTTCGGGTTGTCACACCCCGCTCAGAGGCGCCTAAACCGACGAAACACTCACAGACGAGGTGCGAATGCATTATAACAATAACCAAATGCGCAGGTACATAATTGAACATAAATCTTATCTCATTAATTTTAGAATGTATTTTTGTCCAAAATATGATTGAGGGAACATCCTCCCAAAATCTCCCTATAAATAACAAGGAATACAAAATATGAGCCCAAAAACCTTCACCCAGTCTACGCTAAACTCCTGTGAAAAATTGGATAACAACGGGGTAAACTATTGCCCAGTGGGTAAAATAGTTCGTGAATATGACAATTAATAAAAAAAGCTTTATGATCAAATATCACATATACACAATATAGCAGCATAATCAGTACAACATGTATGTATGCATGACACCGTCTCGTAACGTTCCATGATTGTAGGTCGCCATTAGTTCATGTACAGATGTTCATCCTCAGATAAAACCCAGTTTCTCATTGTACGTCCCTCTCCAGGGAAATATCAAGAATAGTGAGCATTGCTTCTAACTATTTTGTGGATTATGAACCACTTACGTCCTTGGGTGGTGCTTATGTATGATGACAATGCATGAGCAGATTCGGTCTTTATTAACATTAGACAGGATTTAGCAGCGTCTGGTGATTCTTATCAGGTCAGTATCACCACCTATAAAGTTAGGATGTTCAGTATCACTTATGCAAGCTGATAGCTTTCAAATATGACTAGCTAGATCAGTCTCCAGTTGAGAGGTGGAACACGAGGTCCACTTAAATACCAATCGTCTAGAGCAGCACGCTGCCTCCCGTTCACTATTTAAAGTTACCAAGGACAAGACTAAGTCTGGTTGATTCAGAATGACCACTAATCCAGCATAGTAACAATGTAATACATGAACTTCAAATATACAGGCATAAGTATGACAGGTATGAAGATTATACGGAATAATGCAGTGTAAATGAATAATAAACATAATGATAAATGAATGTAAACTTTAATAAAAGTCATAAGACACACAAACCTATATTTCGTTCCCCACCTTCAGATATAATCTCCTTCTGGAACTGGCGCTTTCTCTCGAGCAGAACTGCGTTGCGCCACGAAGAGAGTCTCAAAAAGAGAAGAGAGAAATCACAAAGAGAGAAAGAAAGAAAAAGAGAGAAAAAAGGATTGGTGTGAAAATAACAAAGGGGTGGGAGGGGGGCTTTCTATAGCCAAAAGGGTGCCCGACAGTCTAGGTAGGTGCTCGAAGTTCAATATATATATATAGTTTTTTTTTTGTCTAAACCGGGGGTATCACACGGGTAATCAAACCCAACATACCCAACTGACCCAATGATGTTATGGGTCGGTTGGGTTATATTTAAAAAATATATTTTCGGGTCAGGCTCGGGTGAGAAATTTTATCACCTGATAAGATCGGGTCGGGTGAGTTTTTGGGCCAAACCCGACCCAACTCGACCCGCGCTCAGCCCTACAACTAACTACTAACAATTTATCTTCTCAAAAAAATAACATTTAATTTTTTTTTCCATCACTTTTATAATCTTCCCAATTTTTTAAGAGAGCAGCTAAATGAACCCTACTTATGGACTATCTACACCCGAGTCAATAACACAACCCCACCCTAAAACATATATATTCTACCTACCCTAGTCAAAAATACAAAAAATCCTAAACTACCCTTCACCCTAACATACCCCACCCCAAACCCCCTCTCGGTTTCTTCTTATTCTATTCCAAAACTCATCCAAAACCCTAACTCTTAACTTCAAAGCCCACTATTTTTATTTTAGTTTGAAGAATATTAGTTGTAAGGAAGCATCATTTTGACCCCATTTGGAACAAATCACCACTCTTTATTTTCGTGCGTTTTTCGACGATTGATCCTTTGAATTGATAAGAAATGCATGGTTTAATAGTTATTTTTGTTTCTATTCACTTTTATTCATGAAATGCAATATGTATGGGTGTTTTTCGATGTATTTTGGGCAAAAAATAAGTAAGATTGAAGGTCGTCACCATGGACGACCTTCTTTTTAGGGTTGGCCAGAATGGCCAACCCTACTTTGTACAAGTCGGTCTATTAAGGCCGACCTTGCCTGAATTTTTTTAAAAAAATAAATAGTGATTAACCATTTTATTGTGTACAGATATGTCGAGGACACGCAACACTACTTCTAGTGAGCAAAGTGGGTTACACACTCAACCTACAACATCAGAAAGAAGACTTAGGTGCACTGAAACCAATTTACCAACCATTGTAAATGTTGCACAACAAGAAGAACAAGAAGAAGAGCACATAGACGAGACAAGCCCAAGAGATCCAATACACTAAAGAAGATGATAGTGCCCCTGTCTCATTTTCGGGAGGCCCTACCGATCCCTCTATTCTTACTAGTTTCAAGAATCATATTGCTGCAGGTATATGGGTTCGCGAAGTAAGTTTTCATCCCTAGTGTATAGTAAATCTTTTGTTGACGGTTATATCTTGTTAATATTGACCATTCATATTTGTTTTGGTTGGTTTTCTTTTTTGTTTACAGCATCGACCCCTACTTAGGTGCATAAATCATGGAGCACAGTTGGTTGAGTAGGATCTAGAATGCCACCCCAAGCAAGAAAGACTTAAAGAAATCATAGATGGATCTGAGTTGAGTCCCCTGATTGGTTGCTCGTACATGCACGCCAACAAGACACTGATTGTTGCGTTTGTGGAGAGATGACTACCAGAAAAGAATTGGTGAAATGACAATTACCCTCGATGATGTCGTGATACTTCTCAACATTTCTTTCACAGGCAGATCCGTCTCAGCCATACCAATAGACAACAAAGATGCAACCGAATTAATGGTGCAAGGGCAGAGAGTTTCATTCGGTGATGCAAATGAGGAGATGCCGCATGCCTTGCGTATCTGTGTCATCAGCTTGGATGTGCGACGAGGGCCTCAGTTTGTCAGATTGCAAGGTATCTCACGTTGCTTGAGGTATATATGCATCATTTCACACTTAACGTCTGTTCTATATAAAAAATGTTTCAATAATGATTTTAATACAAAATATGTATGATAGGGTTGGTTGTATGACAATTTTCCTTTAATTTGTCCTCGTGTCAACCCTTCATATCAATATAACTTGCCACGGACGCAAATGTGGGCCCATAAAAAAAAGATGGGATTAGCTAAAGATCACGTGGTCACACTGCGTAAGGCACTCGATATGCTACGCTCTCACGAGGTCAATGACAAAGTTTAAAAATTTAATACAGTTTTATTTATAACTATGACCTTGAGTAACATTGTATTGTTGGTTTAATTATTTATATTGAATTTGTTTAGGTTTATTGGGACTCATACTTTGATTTGAAAGAGGCTCGGCCAATCTCGAAATTATTTTTTAATCTTTTGTATAACCACACGAAAGTCTTGTTTGGGTTGAAAAATTACGAATTTGCGTATGTAAACACACGGAAGTCTCATTTGAGGTTAAGATCATGAATTCGTATATATAAGCGCAAAAAATTGACATTTTAGGTGAAGATTCATAATTTGTTAATATAAGCACACGAAAGCCCTATTTGGGGTGGAGAATTTGAATTTGCTTATATACGCACCCAAATCTCCCATTTGGGAGGAAATTAGGAATTTGTTTATATAAGCACTCGTAAATCTCATTTAGGTTGAACAAATGAGGTTGCTTACGTAAGCACACGAAAATCCCATTTCTGTTTGAAATTAGAATTTCCTCATATACATACATGAAAGTCTAATTTGGCTTAAAAGTTTGAATTTCTTTATATAAGCACACGAAAGTCATATTGTAGGTGAAATTTTTTACTTTGTTAGCATAAGCACACGAAAGGCCCGTTTGGGGTGCAGATTTTTAATTTGTTTATATGAGCACAAGAAAATCTTATGTTGGTGGTGATTAGGAATTTGCTTATATACGCACACAAAAACGCCTATTCGGATGGAAATTAGGAATTCCTTTAGGTAAGTACATGAAAGTGTAATTTAGGCAGATAAAAACTCATTTGAAAGCTTGCGCCTTCCCCCAGACAGAACCGCGTTGCACCACATAGAGAGTCTCAAAAGAGAAGACAAAAGCTCAAAATGAAGGAAAAGGAGAAGGAAAATCACAAGGAGATGTGATTTGGTGTGAGAAATGAGGAGAGGGAGGTTTCTTTATATAGAAAATTTTGCTCCTGAACTTTCGAGCGAGCGCCCGAACAAATTTTTTTTTTCGGCATCCCTCTACATATCAACATTTTCAAAAATAAAAGTTTAAACATGTCAACATTTCTAAAAAAAACATGTTGACATCCCCCTCCATATTAACATTTTCAAAATAACTAGTCATCGTCTAAGTCAACTATTATATCTTGTCTATCACCCCCGTTGTTTGTCACTTTCCTGCCATCAACATTAAAAACAAAATAAGGGGTTTCCCATCCACATGCTTGTCATAGTCGAAACTTATGCCAATTTGACGATATGAGAGGTATCGGTGATGCAGAGGGAAACGTAACCTATGAAAAGTACAACATTACAATCATTATTTCTATTATACTATAATTTACATTGAAACAAAATACAAAAAGAAAACAATGACAGTAATATACTATTTAGAGGTTCACTTAATTGCTATAAAATAATTAATTTAGAGGGAATAATTATAAAAGTAGAAGATAATCTAACTACAAAATAATACAACTACAATATGCAACTACATGTTCATGCCCATGTTTGTTGGATCATTTATTACACGCCTCAAAATGTATATATCACACATATTTAATGGACATGAACATGCAGTTGTAATGTAGTTGTATTATTTTACAGTTAGATTAATATTTTTTTGTAATACCTTGTAATATACCTAGCGTTAATTTGTTTTAGGAGAACCCATTATTGTGAATGCAATCTAATAAAGGGTCTTGGGTTTCTAAATAATTATCTCAATTAGGTATGCACCACTACGTCAAAGTGGTTATCATGCATGTAACCAATGTCAATCACTCGCTTAGTAGAGGTTCGATTCTAAGGGACAAAAATGTAAGACATTGCTGCATAGATAAAAATACCAACACGACATTGTATGTTGATGCTATCAACAACCTCATATCTGAGAAAGTCATCCACTTCTCTTAGGATGCCACAAGGTCACTACACTGTAGAGAACTCATAATCTCTTGAACCCTCTCAACACTACCGAATAGCATTATGTAGTGTGCCACAAACCTTTGTACCTCTCTAAGTATGTCACCTTTGACTTCGCTCCAACCCTTTGTTCCCACACCCATTGACTCGACGATGACTCAGTACCCGCAATGTCCATCGGCCCTAACATCTTTGACATGGGCTATGTACTGATGCCAGCCAGGAGGAAGTTGATCTAAATATCCATAAGATCCATGAGACATTTGCAAGCGTGTCTTGTGGACCGTGGACCTTCTTTGGTTCATCATTCTTCGGTCTGGTCTTTTACAATGATGAGATTGATGAACGAGTGAAGTACGCAGACACACATGCTCAAAAAATGAACGCTTTTGGAAAAACTCATGGATACAAGCGCTTTTGATAAACGAGGGACTAGTTTTTCCCAAAAACGCTTTTTGTATAAGCGCTTTTGGAAAAACTCTCCCATTGAGATCCCAAATATAATTTCATTATAAATTTCATAAAATCATGAAAATGTCCTTTCCGACTATAATTAATGAACACAAAAATTGCCGAATACAAGGCAAGAGTAATTAATTTACCCAGTTTCCTATCAAGATGAACATTATCAAAGATATATAAAACTTAAGCTAATACTAAATTTTTTAATATCAATATGATTCATGAAATAATGTACAATGAAGGGCATATATCTATTTATGAAAATATACACAATATATCCTTGAAATAAACGCATAAATTGTTCAATCATGTTTGTCAAATAGCTTCAATTATATAAAACATAGACATATAAGCTAGTAAACATGCTTATTGATTTATTAATAACAATAAAGTCTAGGCTACAATTGAATTACCTGTTGATTCTAGTCCATGCCAATGACATTTTATAACCTCGATACTGAACGCGGTTTGTCCTACTCGGTAACGACGTGTTCACGAGTAATTTCCTTGAGCGACCGGCATCCACTCAACGTCATCGTTAACTCAAATTCATCGCGAAGAATTTGAAGTACTTTTCTCACACCAGCCTCGTCTTCGGCAGTTAACGAGAACACGACAGGCCTTCCAATCTACGAGTTTGATCGAACGATCATATGGGTCATGAAGATTTAATACATATTGATAGCAAAGTAAGTTTAGTTTAGCATATTTGTTTTGGTTTGTAGCATATAATTGTCTACTTACAAATACACCAGAGGCTCCAAAAGCCAATGATTTGAAGACATCAGTACCACGTCGTACACCACCATCTAGGAAGACAGGAACTCGGCCTTGTGCTGCTTTGACAACCTAAAATTATCTCATAAAATAAATATAGTTAACATCATGGTACACATAGTTGAGCCTTTAACTATCAACTATAACTTTTGTAGGACCAATGCCCATCGCGTCGGTATTTCGATATTTTGATGATTACAAATTACATGATATCACTTGCATTATTTCTCTAAGTGTTACAGTTAATTCTTCATGAACTCATCAAATAGTAACTGTCGAAGAGACTACTAAGATCAAGCTCAAAGAACGACGACAAATTTCATATGTAATGTATTAGTTTGATCTTAGGTGTGTAGGGTAACCTCTCGATCAATATCAATATTAAAACTCTCTAAATTGCAAAGTTTTCAAAATCACTTCGATTTTGTATTTGATTTTAACAAAATATTTTTTAATATCATATTGCCTTTTATGCAAAAAATAGAATTTTGTGAACAGGAACTCTCAGTTTTCAGCATATCAAGCATTAATAGCCCGCTATAGGCTAATATCGGGCATTATGAACAGGCCGATAGAGCGCTATCATTGCCTAAGACAAAAATTTGACATTTATGACAAGAAAAAAGTGGGCACTTCCACTTGCTCGATTTTTATATTCTTTGCATAGTTTTGCCAAATTATCTTAACTGAAATATTTTCTACTAATACCTGGATGATTTCCATTGTCTCGCACACCCATAACTACTTTAGATAAAACAATGTTTTGAATTCAAATCAACCCACACTCTCTTGTTCTTTAACCTGCAATTGCTCATTTTATAAAACACTTACTTTCTGATTTTCAAATGGACAACACACACGATTTTTGTAAGTTAGACTGAGCTTTCAAAAGAGTGTTTCAAGAGAAGAAAGTCGTGATTCTTGCATTGAACAAACAAGTTTCGAATTGAATCAAAAGTGCAATTGGTTTTGAAGATAACCTCATTGTCCAACAAGTTCTTTATTTTTATCCTTTTTGTGCTGAGATTTTCAGAGGCTATCCATTGCTTTAAACTGTAAGTATATGAAGTGTTTTTGGTAAAAGAACATTTTCAAAAGTTGTATTTGTATTCCAACAAGTATTGTACGTGAATAAGGTCACAAGTGAGAAAAAACTGAGTGATTAGGCTCTTGTAAAGGTTGACTTACTCCTGTAGAGTAAGTATTGTAACCGATTTGATCCTCACCTTCGAAGTAGGATCAATTAGTGGGAGGTTTGGGAAAATCTTGATCGGGGAGATCAAGTCGTGGACGTAGGTCTTTAGCACCGAACCACGTTAAATCCTGTGAGCTTCAATTTCTACCATTGCACTTTACTTGCTTTCTTTTCGATTTATTTTTGAAAGGTTAAAAATTTGCAACTCGTCCAATTCACCTCCCTCTTAGATGTTTAATCTGGGCCAACAACTTTTACGTCAATTGATTTTTATCACGGTATCAAAGCTATGAGTACACTTTGTGAACTCCTAGAGTCACCGAACAAGAATTCATTGTTTTTGATGTATACTTTTTATTACAAAACATGTTTTCATGGCGCTCAATCAAAATAACTATGAGAAATCATGCACAAGAGTTATGTGAAGTACCTCTTCGAGACAACTTAGAGTAGCGGGGACGTAATCAAGTTGGCGAGCTCGTGGTTGGACACAATAATGTGGGGTCCACCTGGGTTTGTTTTGTCAAAAGAGGAAGGTTGGTGGCCGCCCACGAGGGCGGCCACCAACCCACCAACCTTCCTTCCAATTTCTTCAAATTCGGCTGCGTGTAGATTAAATATATTATATATTTAATTACACAAATACCCCTATATACTCCTATATATAGGGCCTTACTTCATTCACAAATTGGTATCAGAGATTAGGTGAAGCTTTGGAAGAAAAAAACAAGACAACAAATTTAACGTGGTTCGGCAAATTGCCTACGTCCACGGGAGGCATCACTCTTTTATTAGATCACCCTTAGGTGGATCTTACAGAATAGATCTTACAGAACTCAGGAATCTAACTCACTGAACATTAATTTATGAATGAAGTAAGGCCCTATATATAGGAGTATATAGGGGTATTTGTGTAATTAAATATATAATATATTTAATCTACACGCAGCCGAATTTGAAGAAATTGGAAGGAAGGTTGGTGGGTTGGTGGCCGCCCTCGTGGGCGGCCACCAACCTTCCTCTTTTGACAAAACAAACCCAAGTGGACCCCACAAATCTCCACCTCCACCTGATGTGAAACAAGGATCTTCCACACCTGCAATCTCTCTACAGACAGCAAGCTTCCTTCAAAAAAATGTTGTTGCCTCCATTAGTGCCCTTAGGCACTCCAAGCTCGTGAGATGTTGATCAAGTCCAAACAATGTTGGAACTTGATCCCTGTAACTACCTTTGTAAGCATATCTGCAGGGTTATCTGCAGTCTTGATCTTTTGCAGAAGAATACTCCCTTCTTTTACTATTTCTCGAACAAAATGAAAACGAACATCAATATGCTTCGTTCGACTGTGATGAACTTGGTTCTTTGCCAAACAAATGGCACTCTGGCTGTCGCAGAAAACTTCAACATTCTTCTGCACAATTCCCAAGTTTTTAGTCAATCCATAAAGCCAGATTGCTTCCTTGAAAGCTTCCGTTACTGCCATGTACTCTACCTCTGTAGTAGACAAAGCAACTGTTGACTGTAGTGTTGATCTCCAACTCACTGGTCCTCCTGCCATAGTGAAAACATAACCAGTAGTAGATATGCGCTTGTCAAGATCTCCAGCATAGTCCGAATCCACATATCCGACTGGATGCTTACAACTTTTCGTATCTCTCTCGAACTTTAAACCAATATCCACAGTACCATGAATATACCGTAGAATCCACTTCACTACTTGTCAGTGGCCTTTACCGGGGTTGTGCATGTAACGACTTACCATACTTACAGCATGTGAAATGTCAGGTCTGGTACACACCATAGCATACATCAAGGCAGCAACTGCATTTGCATATGGAATGTTCTCCATTTGCTTCTTCTGATCTTCAGAATTTGGTGACATTGATGAACTTAGCTTGAAATGTGGTGTCAATGGTGTGCTCACAGTTTTTGTGTCATTGCCAATGCCAAAAGTTTGAAGAACTTTCTTCAAATACTGAGTCTTAGTCAAACAGATTTTGCCTTTGGCCTTGTCTCGAGTTATCTCCATCCCGAGAATTTTTCTGGCTTCTCCAAGATCCTTCATTTCAAACTCTGAGCTCAATTGAGCCTTTAGTTTGTTGATCTCCACATTGCTTTTAGAGGCAATTAACATATCATCTACATATAAAAGCAAGTAGATAAATGTACCATCTTGAAGTTTGCGATAGTAGACACAATGATCAAACTGACTCTGGGTATATTTCTGCCCTTGGATGAAGCTGTCAAATCGTTTGTACCACTGTCTCGGTGACTGCTTCAGGCCATACAATGACTTGCTCAACTTGCAAGCCCAATGCTCTTTTCTTGGTACTTTGAATCCTTCTGGCTGAGACATATATATCTCTTCTTCTAAATTACCATGCAGAAAAGCAGTTTTGACATCGAGTTGGGCTAACTCGAGATTAAACTGTGCAACCAAAGCCAATAATATTCGAATTGACGAATGCTTAACAATAGGTGAGAATACCTCATTGTAGTTAATTCCTTCCCTCTGAGCGTAGCCTTTTGCTACCAGTCTGGCTTTGTACCGGATATCGTCTGTGCAGGGAGAGCCTTCCTTCTTAGCGAAAATCCATTTGCAGCCAATTGGTTTCTTTCCTTTCGGAAGTGGAACCAACTTCCACGTCTTATTCTGATGGAGCGATTTCATCTCCTCATGCATTGCCATTTTCCACTTATCACTTTCCATACCCTGAATAGCATCTTTGTAATTGTATGGAATATCATCTCCAGTGACTGGTAATGCATATGCAACCATGTCAGTGTACCGAGCAGGTTTGCGGATTTCTCTTCTTGGTCTGCTGGTGGCAATTGATTCTGGTTGTTGACTGATGTCTGGTCCTGGAGCCTCCACCTCAACTGAGATTTCCTCCTCGTCTTCTTCAGGATGGTTGGATATCTCTGCTAACTTGCCAAGAGTTACTGGTATATCTAACTCCACCTGCTGAGGCAAATCTAGATCTCGATTTTCTTTATCAGAAACTGTATGCTTTAACATCACAGATTCATCAAAAGTTACATCTCGACTTTTTACAATCGTCTTTGTCTCAGGGTTCCATAATCGGAAAGCCTTAACTCCTTCACTAAAGCCCATGAAAATCGCTTTCTTGGACCTAGGATCCAGTTTGGATTCCTTCACATGGAAATATGCAGTGCATCAAAAAATGCGCAGAGAATCATAATCTAAAACGGGGTGTCCAGACCATACCTCATTGGGAGTTTTGCCATCTAGTGCTGTTGCAGGAAGTCTATTTATGATATGAGAGGCATATGACAAAGCTTCAGCCCAAAATGCCTTGCTCAGTCCAGAATGAGATAACATGCAGCGAACTTTATCTACCAAAGTACGATTCATGCGTTCAGCAACACCGTTTTGTTGTGGCGTGCCTGGGACTGTGAAATGTCTGACAATCCCTTCATTTTCACAAAATTTCTGAAATGGGTCTGACTTGTATTCTCCTCCATTATCAGATCTGAGCCTCTTAATTTTCCTTCCCGTTTGGGTTTCTACCATTTTCTTCCACATAAGAAAGATATCTAGCACTTCATCTTTATGCTTCATGGTATAAACCCAAACATAGCGTGAAAAATCATCAATGAAAGTAACAAACCAACGTTTACCGCCCAATGAAGCATTTTGAGAGGGTCCCCAAACGTCGGTATGAACATAATCCAATGTTCCTTTTGTGCCGTGGATGGCAGTTCCAAACTTGACTCTCATCTGCTTGCCTAAGATACAATGCTCGCAGAAGTCAAGTTTCCCAGTCTTTGCACCTTTCAGAGAACCTTGCTTTATCAAGGTTTGAAGAGCTTTCTCTCCAACATGTCCGAGCCGCATGTGCCAAAGTCAGAAAGTGTCTGATGAAACATCATTAGAACTGGTGCAAGCTGAGACACTTCCGATTACTGTGTGTCCGTCAAGGAAATAGAGATTTCCTTTCTGAGTACCCTTCATGGCCAAGAGTGCTCCACGTACAACCTTCAGGACTCCACCTTCAATGGTTACCTTGTAACCGCTGGAATCAAGGACTCCTAGGGAGATCAGATTTTTCTTCAGATTTGGGACATATCTGACTTCCGTGAGTCATCTTGTTGTACCGTCATGCATCTTAAGTCGGATTGTTCAAATACCCTTTGTTTGGCAGGTATTGTTGTTGCCCATGAGCACGACTCCTCCATTGAACTCATCCAGTTTTGAGAACCAACTTCGATTCAGACACATATGATAGGAACATCCAGAATCTAATATCCATCTATCAGACTGATTGTCTATAGATGAAACTGAGAATGTAGAAGCTTCTTCAGCCTCCTTCTTCAGGTAGAGTCGGTTCTCTACACGTTTCGTCATGTACTTGTCCTCCAGGTTCTTCCAGAGACTTGTTGCCATAGTCCTTTTCATAACAAAGTACTTATGATCCCTTGCCAAATAGAGTCTGATTGTTCCACAAGCTTGACGATTGACGAAATTCCAATCATCATCGGACATATCCTTGGGCTTGGTTTCCAAGGCAATATGTAAGCCTTCCTGGAATAATAGATCTTGAATTTCACATTGCCACCTGCCAAAGTTGTTGGTGCCGTTGAATTTCTCCACCGCGAACTTTGTGTTGGACATCGAACTTCTTTGCCAAGGCTTGCTTGTGCTTGGGATTTCCTCTTTCATGCTTTACCACGATTCCGCACAACAAATAATCCCAGCGGCTCCAACTTGTAATGCAATCTTTGCTGTGTGTCAACAACATGAAGATTATAAAGAACAAATTGATTCCATAAATATGATCATCAAGGCGATTATTACATAGAAGAACACTTTTACATTTCAGTTTCATTAATATGATACTAAAACTTCTCAAAATTAGTAAGAATTCTAAAGGGATGTCTTGTGGATCATAAACAAGAATATTTAAGGTCATAATCATTAAAATTTGTAATTTTTCCATTGGGGAATTTAAAATTTTGTTAGAAATCTAACCGAGTTTTTTCACAAAATAAAATAAAAGTGGACTGCTTACTGTCTTCTGCTGTCACCACACCCTTTAAAAGAATTGGCAGCTTTGTTATTGTCTGAAGCCACTTTACATCCTGAGGAAACCCAAGGAAGAAACTATAAGCACAAGCAGTTTTAACTCTTTAACATGTTGATGCACATATAAATGTCTCTCATCAAAATAAAATGAAGAATTAAAATAAAAAATAAAAATTATAATAAAAACCTTCCAGCTTAGAGATCGATCAATTGGGCTGGCAATATATGAGGCAAGGCCAGAGTCATTTGTCTGCAAAGACCCAAAAACAACTACGATTAACAATTTCATGAAAATGACTGAGAAAATTATAGAAAAAAAATTAAATTCATCAATATTTGGCGAATAAATATTTTGGGTAATTTCTATGTTGCCCATGAATGCCAAAGAATTTTACTTAAATATTTTCAGGGAATAAGCATAGAGAACAAGTAAATATACCAAAAAAAAAAAAGATAGGAAATTGTAGACCTTGTCCATCTTCCCAATGTCCAATCCTTCAAAGTTCTTCAATGTCAAATATTTCGGCAAAGCAAATCTGCGGTAGAACAAATTAAATTAACAAAGTTTAAATTCTTATGAAACTAATGGCTGTAAAACCTCAAGGTTCAAATATTCTTTGAAGTATCGGTCCGTCCCAGCAATATATAATGCAGACCTGTTCTTGATATCAGCTTCCCTTCGACCAAGCCTTGGAGTATCGACAGTGAGGACAATTGCTTTGAATCCTGCTCTTTCAGCTCTTTTAACCAGCTGTGTAACTACGTTTCTGTCCTTCAATACCTGAAAAATACCAAAGTATATTATATCTATAGTGATGGTAAATCACTGATTGGTCTGTAAGTAAGAAAATAATACATGCCATTTCAAGAGCAAATCGTCAAAATTAACCGACAAAATAATGGAAAAAAAGGAGCTTTTGAACCTACATAGAGCTGGAAAAATCGAATGTCGGCTCCTGTTGAAGCAACCTCTTCAACACTCGACGTAGCCCCTGATGATAATGTCTGCAATGGATGCAAAAGTATGTTAAAAACTAACAAAAATTTATAATCACGAAAAGGAATTTCAAATAAATAAGAACCTGAAGGTAAACCAGCAATTTCAAATAAATGATAATAGTTTTCATGGATAATTTTTGGTGAGTTGTTTTAAGTAGCTTGAGCTATTGGTGACTGCATCTAGATTTCAATGACTACTATACTGAGAGTTCAAGAAATCTTCACTTGATCGTAAGAACACAGTGGCAAGAATGTTCATATGGATTTCACACTTTTCTTGACCTGGGATCTAGCTTAAACTTGAAGAGTATCGACAACATAAATGGAACATAAAAAATGAGAAGTTAAACCATAATAGTTCCTGCCGTCGATGCTGCCTGTGCTGTTGCATACTCTCCTACATGAGAACAAAAATCAGAGTCCAGAAAAAGAAGTAGTTTTATCTTGTTTCTTAACCCAAAACTATAAGAATTCAGAGTTTTTATTGATTGAATAGAATTATAAATCTAATCAAGTTTTAATAAACAAAATTATTATTACTATTTTTAACATATTAACTGAAATTTCATCAAGCATTTGAATGGCTCAAAACATCAACCAGACCATTCAAAAGATAAGATTAACAGAGGCATATATTATACCTTCTGGGTGAGCCATTTTCTTGTTGTGCGGAATCGTGGTAAAGTATGAAAGAAAAACAAGACAACAAATTTAACATGGTTCGGCAAATTGCCTACTTCCACGGGAGACAGCAAACTTGTATTATCAGAGAATACAAACTACACCCTTAGGTGAATCTTACAGATTAGATCTCTTAAATAGATCTCTCAGAATAGAACTCTCTGACTCTCATGAATGAATTTGAAGAATGAAGTTAGGCTCTATTTATAGGAGTATTCAGGGGCATTCCAGTAATTATAAATATATAATATAATATATATTTATAAATAAAAAACATAAAAAAATGTTTTCGGCGTCTCCTTCGGCGCATTCGGCGCAGCCAACTTTCGGCGCCGAATGCGCCACCCACTTGTCTCACCCCACGCTCCTTTTTTAATTGCCAACCATGCCTCCCATGTTTTCAGCAGACAAAGAAAAGGTGGCCACATGGGGGACCACAATAAATCTCCACCTCCACCTCATGTGGAACAGGGTTTCGCCATACTTGCATCAATTTGTCAATTAAAACTGCCGAGCAACAATCTTCACTGTGGCGAGCTTCCTTCAGAAAACTGTTGCTGTCTCCATTAGTGCCCTTAGGCACTCCTAGCTTGTGAGATGTTGATCAAGTCCAAACAATGTTGAAACTTGATCCTAGTAACCACCTTTGTAAGCATATCTGCAGGGTTATCTGCAGTTTTGATCTTTTGCAGAAGAATACTCCCTTCTTCTACGATTTCTCGAACAAAATGAAAACGAACATCAATATGCTTCGTTCGACTGTGATGAACTTGGTTCTTTGCCAAACAAATGGCACTCTGGCTGTCGCAGAAAACTTCAACATTCTTCTGCCCAATTCCCAAGTCTTTAGTCAATCCATGAAGCCAGATTGCTTCCTTGAAAGCTTCCGTTACTGCCATGTACTCTGCCTCTGTAGTAGACAAAGCAACTGTTGACTGTAGTGTCGATCTCCAACTCACTGGTCCTCCTGCGATAGTGAAAACATAACCAGTAGTAGATCTGCGCCTGTCAAGATCTCCAGCATAGTCCAAATCCACATATCCGACTGGATGCTTACAACTTTTCATATCTCTCTCGAACTTTAAACCAATATCCACAGTACCATGAATATACCGTAGAATCCACTTCACTGCTTGCCAGTGGCCTTTACCGGGGTTGTGCATGTAACGACTTACCATACTTACAGCATGTAAAATGTCAGGTCCGGTACACACCATAGCATACATCAAGGCACCAACTGCATTTGCATATGGAATATTCTCCATTTGCTTCTTCTGATCCTCGGAATTTGGTGACATTGATGAACTTAGCTTGAAATGTGGTGCCAATGGTGTGCTCACAGGTTTTGTGTCATTGCCTATGCCAAAAGTTTGAAGAACTTTCTTCAAGTACTGAGTCTGAGTCAAACAGATTGTGCCTTTGGCTCTGGCTCGAGTTATCTCCATCCCGAGAATTTTTCTGGCTTCTCCAAGATCCTTCATTTCAAACTCTGAGCTCAATTGAGCCTTCAGCTTGTTAATCTCCACCTTGCTTTTAGATGCGATTAACATATCATCTACATATAAAAGTAAGTAGATAAATGTACCATCTTGAAGTTTGCGATAGTAGACACAATGATCAAACTGACTTCGAGTATATTTTTGCAATTGGATGAAGCTGTCAAATCGCTTGTACCACTGCCTCGGTGACTGCTTCAGGCCATATAGTGACTTGCTCAACTTGCAAGCCCAATTCTCTCTTCCTGGTACTTTAAATCCATCTGGTTGAGACATATATATCTCATCGTCCAAATTACCATGCAAAAAAGCAGTTTTGACATCGAGTAGGGCTAACTCGAGATCAAACTGTGCAACCAAAGCCAACAATATTCGAATTGACGAATGCTTAACAACAGGTGAGAATACCTCATTATAATCAATTCCTTCCCTCTGAGCGTAGCCTTTTGCTACCAGTCTGGCATTGTATCGGATACCATTTGTGCTGGGAAAGCCTTCCTTCTTAGCGAAAATCGATTTGCAGCCAATTGGTTTCTTTCCTTTTGGAAGTGGAACTAACTTCCAAGTCTGATTCTGATGGAGTGATGTCATCTCCTCATTCATTGCCATTTTCCACTTATCACTTTCCATACTCTGAATAGCACCTTTGTAATTGTATGGAATATCATCTCTGGTGACTGGAAATGCATATGCAACCATGTCAGTGTACCGAGCAGGTTTGCGAATTTCTCTTCGTGGTCGACTGGTGGCAATTGATAATGGTTCTTGACTGATGTCTGGTCCTGGAGCCTCCACCTCAACTGAGATTTCCTCCTCGTCTTCTTCAAGATGGTTGGATATCTCTGCTGACTTTCCAAGAGTTACTGGTATATCTAACTCCACCTGCTGAGGCAAATCTGGATCTCGATTTTCTTTATCAGAAACTGTATGCTTTAACATCACAGATTCATCAAAAGTTACATCTCGACTTTTTACAATCGTCTTTGTCTCAGGGTTCCATAATCGGAAAGCCTTAACTCCTTCACTAAAGCCCATGAAAATCGCTTTCTTGGACTTAGGATCCAGTTTGGATTCCTTCACATGGAAATATGCAGTGCATCAAAAAATGCGCAAAGAATCATAATCTGAAACGGGGTGTCCAGACCATACCTCATTGGGAGTTTTGCCATCTAGTATTGTTGCAGGACGTCTATTGATGATATGAGAGGCATATGACAAAGCTTCAGCCCAAAATGCCTTGCTCAGTCCAGAATGAGATAACATGCAGCGAACTTTATCTACCAAAGTACGATTCATGCGTTCAACAACACCGTTTTGTTGTGGCGTGCCTGGGACTGTGAAATGTCTGACAATCCCTTCATTTTCACAAAATTTCTGAAATGGGTCTGACTTGTATTCTCCTCCATTATCAGATCTGAGCCTCTTAATCTTCCTTCCCGTTTGGGTTTCTACCATTTTCTTCCATATAAGAAAGATATCTAGCACTTCATCTTTATGCTTCATGGTATAAACCCAAACATAGCGTGAAAAATCATCAATGAAAGTAACAAACCAACGTTTACCGCCCAATGAAGCATTTTGAGAGGGTCCCCAAACGTCGGTATGAACATAATCTAATGTTCCTTTTGTGCAGTGGATGGCAGTTCCAAAATTGACTCTCGTCTGCTTGCCTAAGATACAATGCTCGCAGAAGTCAAGTTTCCCAGTCTTTGCACCTTTCAGAGAACCTTGCTTTATCAAGGTTTGAAGAGCTTTCTCTCCAACATGTCCGAGCCGCATGTGCCATAGTCGGGAAGTGTCCGATGAAACATCATTAGAACTGGTGCAAGCTGAGACACTTCCGATTACTGTGTGTCTGTCAAGGAAATAAAGATTTCCTTTCTGAGTACCCTTCATGGCCAAGAGTGTTCCACGTACAAGCTTTAGGACTCCACCTTCAATGGTTACCTTGTAACGGCTGGAATCAAGGACTCCTAAGGATATCAGATTTTTCTTCAGATCTGGAACATATCTGACGTCTGTGAGCCGTCTTGTTGTACCGTCATGCATTTTAAGGCGTATAGTTCCAATACCTTTTGTGTGGCAGGCATTGTTGTTGCCCATGACCACGACTCCTCCATCGAACTCATCCAATTTTGAGAACCAATGGCGATTCGGACACATATGATAGGAACATCCGGAATCTAAAATCCATCTATCAGACTGAATGTCTATAGATGAAACTGAGAATGCAGAATCTTCTTCAGCCTTCTGTGCCACATTTGCATCTGTCTTGCCCTTATTTGGACAATCTTTCTTCCAGTGCCCCTTTTGGTGACATTAGGCACATTCATCCTTTGCAAGACGTTGACGTGATGAAGGTCCATTTGACTTTGAGCGAGATCGGCCTCGCCCACTAGATCTATCAGATCTGTTGTTAGCCCTGCCTCTGGACACCATCAAGGCTGCTAGTGATGCTTCCTTGTGATCGCGTTGGTCCTTCCTTCGATACTCGTTGTTCACCAAAGCATTTGAAACATCACTGAATTTAACCTCATCTTTATCATATAGCAAAGTTGTTGTTAAATGTTCATAACTTTCAGGCAAAGAGTTTAACAACAATAGTGCCTTATCCTCATCAAGAGGGTCGACATCAAGATTTAGTAGATCAGCAAGAATCTTGTTGAATTTATCAAGATGCTCACTCATGGGAGTACCTTCCTTGTACTGAAAACGATAGAGCTTCTTCTTCAGGTAGAGGCGGTTCTCTACGCTTTTGGTCATGTATTTGTCCTCCAGTTTCTTCCAGAAACATATTGCCATAGTCTCTTTCATGACAAAGTACTTCTGATCTTTGGCCAAGAAGAGTCTGATTGTTCCACAAGCTTGACGATTGACGAAATACCAGTGTCGGACCGGGTCAGAACAGTGTCGGACCGGGTCAGAACAGTGTCGAACCGGGTTCAGAACAGTGTCGGACCGGGTCAGAAAAGTGTCTGACCAGATGAATAGTCCAGTAATGAACAGCGCCGGGAAACGCTGTACAGGGATCAAACTTTGATCGGCTCCTGTGAACTCGTTTCTTGTCCGTTTTTCTCGCCGTTTGTTGCGCTAGACTCCTGGAAACAAGAGCTACCTCCACGGGTGATCAGAAAATAGTTCCGATCACTTTTACAGAAACTCAAAATTTCGACGCAGTCTCGAAAAAATTCGACAGTGCCCGTTTTTCTTCCAAAGCCTCACCTTGGCTCTGATACCAATTTGTTGTGCGGAATCGTGGTAAAGTATGAAAGAAAAAAAAGACAACAAATTTAACGTGGTTTGGCAAATTGCCTACGCCCACGGGAGACAGCAAACTTGTATTATCAGAAAATACAAACTACACCCTTAGGTGAATCTTACAGATTAGATCTTTTAAATAGATCTCTCAGAATAGAACTCTCTGACTCTCAAGAATGAATTTGAAAAATGAAGTTAGGCTCTATTTATAGGAGTATTCAGGGGCATTCCAGTAATTATAAATATATAATATAATATATATTTATAAATAAAAAACATAAAAAAATGTTTTCGGCGTCTCCTTCGGCGCCGTCAACTTTCGGCGCCGAATGCGCCACCCACTTGTCTAACCCCACGCTCCTTTTTTAATTGCCAACTATGCCTCCCATGTTTTCAGCCGACCAAAGAAAAGGTGGCCACATGGGGGGACCACAATATTTCTGCATGGCAGTTGGAGCGATCATGATCGGCATTGATATCTTGTAGCCCAATACAGTAGTCGTCAAGTCAATGTTGGTTACATCGATGAGAATGCGAGGTCGGAACCTATATTTCAGTTCAATTGGGACATGCTAAGAACATCAGCATGAAGTCTTCTCGGAACATATTTACTAGAAAGAAAAAGAATGAAAATAAAAATAATAAAAAATAAAAATAAAAACCAATTTGAAAAGATGAAGTGAGCTTCAACAAATAAAATTTCTCCAGTTAAAGATCATATTCACAGAAAAATAAAAATTATCTAAAAAACCTTAGTCCAAAAAACTTTTATCATGAACAAATGAAAGGAAAAGAATGAATATACCATGAAATAAGTTTTCAAGCATTTTGAACACCATAAGAAATCCTTTTCCCTTATTATAATCAAGCACAGAGAACTGAAAGAACTTCATTAGATTGATGGCATGGTGATGAAAACAGACAACCCAAAATTAAATAAATAAACCGAATAATCAAAAATTTTATTAGAATTCTCATCAATGTATTATTTGAGCAGAAAAAGGAATTCTATAAGGTTTATCACATCAAAAGATACTTTTGGGGGTGCCCATGAAAATCAAAACATGCCCTTTAAAGTAATAAGAAATAGATAGTTTAGTATTAAATTAAAAAAAAAAAAAAAAAAGCTCACAAAATCCTTGAGAAGGCAGCTCTATTCTCCTTGAGGGTCCACTGATCCTCTGCACCTGATGCATAGAAATGATACACCATTTTTGGGAGCTTCTCCTTTGCAATTTTCTCATACTCTGATACATTTGTTATCCCCATCTTGACAATCTACTTTTTACCTTGCTCTAAAACAATCAATAAAAAGAAATCAAAAAATAATATATGTAAAGAAGCCCATCAATCACAACTAAAAATAATGAACAGACCCAATAATCCAGGATTGATTAAATTCTGCCAAAATCACTAGAAAAAGTAAACAGAAATTAAATACCCATTAAAAAGGTACTTTATAATAACTAAAAAGTAAATGCATAGATTGAAAAAAAAGAAAGAACAACACAATCCAGTGAAGTTCTACTAGTAAACAAACATATAGCATGGATTATGGGAGATACTTTTTCTTAATCCCTTTTTAGAATCAATAAACAGAAGCAATGATAAATACCCAAATCTCCCAATAAATAAAAAAAATAAAAAACCCATAACAAAGAAAAAAGGATTACAAAAAGAAAACACCCAATCAAAAACCAATATATTTGATGCTTAGTGAATAACTTCAAGGAAAACAAACACACAATCTTACAGTGAAAACTAAAAACAAACCCACCATGAAATAGAATCAAAAAACGATTCCAAAAATCAAATACCCATAAACCCAATTCAAAGAGAATCAAAAGGAAAAGTAGAAAATAAGTTGACCACTTTACCTCACAATAGTACTGTAACTGCAATACCCAGAAGCGATCTTGTGAAGTTCAAATCAAAGCTTGATCAAAACCCAATCGATTATTATAAAATTTTAACAAGTACCTCCTCCTCACATTTGTGAGGTGGAGGGAAACGAACTTGATAACAAGACAGAGGCAGGTGAGAGAGAAGAAGCACACATAAATGTGAGGAGGAGGGAATTTAATATGGTTATTTATTTATTTTTTAAGTTTTCAGTATCCTTTTTCCTTTTCATTAAAAATTCATTGTATATATTTTTGTAAATAAATAAAATAACAATTTAGTTGGAAAATTCACTAGACAATCATTTTTACATTTCTTCTAAAATCTGTCACTAATTTAACATTTTAATTTCTCTAATTAAAGGTTCAAGAACGGACTTGATACCTTCTGAAAAATTTCGTCAACTGATTGGCCTCACTGAAAAATCAAAGCTATTACTAAACTGTTCGGCCTCACTGAATCCAAACCACATGGTTTTTTTAAAACCCGACCACTTTCAGCATGTCCCACTATCCTCCCCCGATCCCCCGGACTCGACGGAATCCCATTCCCATGCCCGGTTGAATTTTTGGACCCCAATCCCGAATTCAAGTTTAAATGAAAAATCAAAGCTATTACTAAACTGTTCGGCCTCACCGAATCTAAACCACGTGGTTTTTTTCAACCCGACCACTTTCAGCACATCCCACTATCCTCCCCCGATCCCCCCCGGACTCGACGGAATCTCATTCCCATGCCCGGTTGAGTTTTTGGACTCCCATCCCGAATTCAAGTTTAAATGAAAAATCAAAGCTATTACTAAACTGTTCGGCCTCACCGAATCCAAACCACGTGGTTTTTTTCAACCCGACCACTTTTAGCACGTCCCACTATCCTCCCCCGATCCCCCGGAGTCGACGGAATCTCATTCTCATGCCCTGTTGAATTTTTGGACCCCCATCCCGAATTCAAGTATAAATAAAAAATCAAAGCTATTACTAAACTGTTCGGCCTCACCGAATCCTAGCCACGTGGTTTTTTTCAACCCGACCTCTTTCAGCACGTCCCACTATCCTCCCCCGATCCCCCGGACTCGACGGAATCCCATTCCCATGCCCGGTTGAATTTTTGAACCCCTATTCCGAATTCAAGTTTAAATGAAAAATCAAAGCTATTACTAAACTGTTCGGCCTCACCGAATCCAAAGCACGTGGTTTTTTTCAACCCGACCACTTTCAGCACGTCCCACTATCCTCCCCCGATCCCTCGGACTCGACGGAATCCCATTCCCATGCCCGGTTTAATTTTTGGACCCCCATCCCGAATTCAAGTATAAATAAAAAATCAAAGATATTACTAAACTGTTTGGCCTCACCGAATCCTAACCACGTGGTTTTTTTCAACCCGACCTCTTTCAGCACGTCCCACTATCCTCCCCCGATCTCCCAGACTCGATGGAATCCCATTTCCATTCCCGGTTGATTTTTTGGACCCCTATTCCGAATTCAAGTTTAAATAAAAAATCAAAGCTATTACTAAACTGTTCGACCTCACCGAATCCAAACCACGTGGTTTTTTTCAACCCGACCACTTTCAGCACGACCCACTATCCTCCCCCGATCCCCCGGACTCGACGGAATCTCATTCCCATTCTCGGTTGAATTTTTGGACTCCCATCCCGAATTCAAGTTTAAATAAAAAATCAAAGCTATTACTAAACATATACAAGGTAATTTTGTTTAAAAAATATTATTGAATTGAAGTAGCAAGTATACATACATGTTGAGTACAACATTATCAAAACATATACAAGTTTAAATGAGAAACAAGTTGTGGCGACCTCGCGCCCCGGACCACCAACCTCGCAGGGAATGGCATGCGGAATGCCGGGGCGGGACGCCCGGCGTAGGCATCTCCGACCACTCCTAAACTCCCGTGAGGTGGTTGAGACCCTACGAGCCTTATCTCAACAACGACATAATATCAAAAGGTACTAAACAAAACTACCCACCGTATTAATCATCAAAGACAAGAGATAATCCATAAAAATGAACCGTAAATAAAATTATAATCCCTACAGTTCATTAAAATTGACATACACATAAAGTCCAAAATTGTGGGTACAAATAAAAATCGTCATATGCCCACATGGTCTATCCAACAAGTCCCAACTCACCCATACTACAATGTGGTAAGTATTATAATTACATAATCCAAAATATAATACTTCATAATTTAAAACACAATTCAATCAAAATGCCTCTCAACTCACATCGAGGCTTTGGATTCTCTCGCAGGTAAGACCCTCAAGATATAACTACTCTTTTGCCCTTATTCGGGACAGAAGGACCTGAAAGGGGAAAATGAGGGTGAGCCAACGGTGTCCAGTGAATAGAATTCAGATATGCTATCAATACTCACCAATAAATATCATGTATGCATGTCAATGTGTAGCATGATTTAAAAGCTCATAACATATAGATATCAAACATTTATAATAAGTTCGATGCAAGTAAAAGCTTATCAATTTGGATCCACATTCCACATGCATTGGGTTACTAGTGCACGTCTATTTCACCGTACCGTTGATCCCAATCATGTTTATTTTGGGTTACTAGTGCACGTCTATTTCACCGTACCGTTGACCCCAATCTCTTCCTTTCCTAAAACCCTCCTATGACAAGGTTAAGTCCCCCTATTAGCCAGATAGATGGGCCTAACCAAAGTCATAAGGTTTTCTCAAATCAATGCATCATTCAAAACATTAGAACACATTCATGCTTTCAACATACAATATATAAGTGATATGATGACGTAAAAGATATAATCATAAATGAAGTCTACTCACAACCAAGCCTCGCGAGAGTACTTAACCACACACGATCACCAAACCGAATCAACCCAAATCAAGATCCTGAAACATTCATCAATATCCTACCATACATCAATTTCTATGCTCAATCACATAGACATTACACATCAACCCTAAATCAGCCCACATATAAACAATAGGCCTTAATCTCATCTAATCTCATCATTCAACTCAAATCACATGACTTAGGCCTTTAATGCATAGTTCTCATACATAAACCATTCTATTAATCAAAAATACTGATTTTCAATTCCTTTAGGCATAAACATGCCCAAATTGGGTCACTTGATCACAAGTAGGCCTAACCCATGATATGATCACAACCACCAAATCAGTAGCATAATCAACCCTAATCATGCTTAATTAAACATAAGTTGCATCAATTCAATGATTCTAGGCCAAAAGCATCAAAAGCCCTAAAATATGAAATTTTCCATACTTAGGCTATATTGTCGATTTACACTAGGTCACCATGTTCAGCCATGTATATCACTGATTTTGCATCATGGGTTCATCAACAATGGCAACTAGGTCAACATAGTTGACATGCAAGCTATTTGGAAAAGTCTAAGTTCATATTCCAAATGTAGGTCTAATACAAACAACCCTACCAATTCTTCACATGTATTATTCTGTTCAAATGTATCAATCTACCAACAGACATATGTAATCACAAAATCAACCGTACAGATTGAATTATGTGAAGAAACAAACCTTCTGCCCAAATATCAGCCCAATCCAACGGTGGACCAAAAAGATATTTTTCTTTGATGAACACGTATCTAATCAGACAGTTTCTCCTTTCCTGCTGCAATTACCCAAACTCATATGGCTATATCACACAAAATACTAAACTTATAAACATCTCAACCGTTAATTATACGGAAATATCCGTTATAAACTACATACCCAAATTTGATATCCATCCAACGGTAGATTGAGGAGATCTACAAGTTTGACCGAAACGGCATGAGAAACCCAGAAATTCCGACCAGCTTTGTTTGAGAAGTTATATCTCTTAGAAAAAGCCTCTAATTAAGATCTCCACCGTTCAGAATGTAGAAATATCAGTTTTAAACTACATACCCAAATTTTATAACCATCCAACGGTAGATTTAGGAGATCTATAAGTTTTACCAAAACGGTGCGAGACATTCAGACTTTCCGACCAGCTTTGTTTGAGAGGTTAGATCTCTTACACGAAACCTCTGATCAAGATCTCCACCGACCAGAATGAAGAACCATAGGCTACGAACGTGCTGACAAAAGTTGAGCTCAATCTGACCGTATATTCCAAAGATCCACCACTTTGATGAAAATGTCGCAGGGATCTTCCTCCTGCAACTCTCTCCTTCTTTCTCTTCTTTCCTTTCTCTTCTTTTCTTTCTCTTCTTCTTTCCTTTCTCTCCACTCACCTCTTTCTAGCACTTCCTTGATTCCCTCCTCCACTCACCTCACTTTCTAGCACATTCTTGGATTTTCTCCTCTACTCACCTCATTCTCTAGCACATTCTTGGATTCTCTCATCCACTCACCTCATTTGCTAGCACATTCTTGGATTCTCTCCTCCACTCACCTCATTTGCTAGCACATTCTTGGATTCTAGAAGTGGGCATGTGACACTTGTCTACTTTCATGCACCAACCTTCACATGTGTTGGTCTCATACTACCTATACCAACCACATGTATTTTAAATGTCCAATCCATTTAATACACCAAATTTTCAATTTCATTTATCCTTTTATTCAATCAATCCTAACCCATATCAATTCATGGTTTAATGAGCCCATGCATAAATCATAACATATGCATTATACTTTAATTTAACATTACTCATATACAATTTATGATACATATATTTATATACATTATCAAGCATTAACTATACAAACATTAAACAATCATCAAATAAACACCAAACATATCAAGACAACACATAGAGTTTGGGCAAAAATGCAATTGGGTTATGGGCTAGATGAAATAATTTTCAGGGCGTCACACAAGTTGTCAATCTGTGCCACATATTGGCCATTTACGTCGTTTATTGCGTCGTAAGTGATCTCTTGTATACTGTTGCAAAGGCACCTGAACAACTTGCTCGACAGATGGGGATCATCGTCAACGGGCATAGTTGATATATGCTCATCCTCACGATCATCATGCGCCTCAATAGCCGTATCTGCTATAAATGCATGTCCTCGCCTTGGCATTCTTTGTCGTCTACCTATCCAATGTCCTTCTTCACCCAAGGTTGGATTGTCCTCGAATGAAGTAGCTGTCGGGTCCATATGAACATCTGTGAATGAATCAGCACGACCGGAAGGAGTGATGGGACTCTGATGATATGCTGACGATTGTCCCTCTGTTGTGTCCCTCCTGATCATGTAATCAGCATGAACTGTTTGTAGCGTAGTCATTGATATCCTCTTAATGTCCGTCGCTACAGTCATATCATTAACCTCACTGCGCAAATGCATTTGAGCCACGTTGCAAACCTAAATAAATTAAAAGTGTCATACGTTAGCAAAAATAACTACAACTTAGCTTAGTAATAAGTGAAAACGTGAATTGCATAATGTACTTTCTTACCAAGAAATCGATTGTTGCACCGCTTTCAGTCATATACCTCCGAGTTATTGATCGAAACCAAACCATAAATGGGTCATTGTACTCCATACGCACCGAATCATTATTTTCACCAGCTGCCAAGTTATCAACACGACGCTGCCATTCATCAACATAATATCTGTGCTTTTCAATCCAATTACAGTCACACTGGCTTCTCATATCACACTTGTGAAGCTCAATACCTGTGTCGCATGGCTCCGGAATCGTTTGTTTCATGCCAAATTGACGTAACACTCGATCTGGCCGATGTAATTCAACTATGGCGAAACAAATGAGTGGAGAAACAGTGTGCCATATGTGTCGCCCATGCTTGCAATACTCTGGCAAGGCATCAATCAAATTATCGGTGTATGGAGTCCAACTGACCTGTACATGGACCCCTAACGTCTAAATTGAAAAACATTGCAAAAAATTAAGGAATACATTTATGTAAATTGTTTGGAATATTGTACCTCTTCAAAACCTTTAGTGTCCAACGTCTCTCTATATTTATTCAATACATGCGTTGAGACTTCTTTCTTTATTAAGGCGTGTCTCCACCTGCAAATAGGAAGGACAAATTAATAAATGTTAACAGTAAATGTTGAAAAGGAAGATCGGTGTGGACTTAAGTAAAAAATTACTCATTTACCTATATGCCAATGGTGGTGGTGGCAACAGATGTGCATTTGGACCGGCACGATCCTCGCGTTGAATGTTGCATCTTCGTGGAGCAAAAAAGGAAATCTATCCCATGCCCATAGTTGTATTAGTACCAGTGCTCCCGAAACACCTCGTTTTTCATAATCAACCGCACAACACATTTGACGATATAACCATGCTAGCACTGCACTGCCCCACGCGTATGTACCGGCAACATCGAAGTCCACAAGAAGAGGCAGAACACATAGGTGTACAAGGTTGTTTGACTGGTCTGACAACAACCCACCTCCAATCAGCTGCAAAATATATGCTCTGCATACTGTTGTATTTCAATTTCTGTTGCTTCTTCGGGTAAGTTTGGAACTCTTTCTCCAAGGGTAACTAAACTCAATCGTCCCCCGCGTCTTTCTTTTCCAACTGGAATGAACCCGAGCAACTCAGCACATAAATCTGCGTAAAAAAGGTTGGTCGATCCCGTCACTGGTAGACCATCGACACGCAGGCCCAATTGCACCTCCACATCTTGGAGTGTAATAGTCGCCTCTCCGCATGTAAGGTGGAAGGTATGGGTCTCTTAACGCCAAAGCTCAATGAAGGCCGTAATTAAGTGTCAGTCTAACTGAATGTATCCAACACGTGCTACCCCATAAAAACCAGCTATCTGCAAATATGGAATAATACGTGGGTCAAGCGGAAGTGTGCGATGGACCACGGCTTCCCTGCGTCGGCAATGCAACTCTGACACTGGCTGCAAAAATAAATTATTATATTGTCAGTCAAAGATTTAATTCAAAAGGGATTAAATATCAAAATAATACGTAAGTACCTTAACATCCCATATGGGACCAAATCGATGATGGGCCTGCAACGATAGTACTGATGGATCTAAAGGTCCTGGATCCATCTAACGTAGATGAACTAACATTACATTTAATTAACACATATTAAGATCAAACGTAGATAAAGAAATATTAGAAAAAGATAAAAATGAGAGAATAATTATCAGACAATAGCTCGTACATGACAAAGTCTATCCCAAAGTGTCATATTACATTGCAAAAGATACATGAGACTTCAAAAGTAGAAAACATGAAATATATGTGGGCAAACAATAACTTATGCAGCCCCATCACGGAGGGTTGGACACTTTCGCCTGTTGTGGCCTTCTTGTCCACATTGTCCACATCTAATCTTAGACGAGGGTTCCCTTATATCCATCTCATTTCTTAAGCGCGACGACCTCGGTCGACCAGATTTGTGAACATGACCAAAATCAGGTATCACCGTATACGGAATAGTACATTGTGGCCAATAAGATTCGTGCGGAATAGGATGGAACTGAGCTTCGTAACACTTAGAGTAATACTGGAGGAGGTACCAATGATCAATGTATTGGTCACAATTGATCGAAGCATAACGACACGCTGCTTGGACGTGTGAACAAGGAATCCCATAACATTGCCATTTGCCGCAGCTGCAGAAACGATCTTTTAGTCGAACGACCTGCTTGTTTCCCCCTTTGTTCATGCGGACATCTTGTATACCGGTAACAACCTCAAATGTCTCAAGCTGTCGATTGATCATTGTAATAGTGTGGTTCCCTGCTTTAAGGCCCCAATTTTTCATTTTCTTAACCGCATACTTTATGAAAACTTCTCCATTACTAATTGCTTCATCTATTTCTTGTCGTCTAACGATAAACCACATACACATCTATAAAACGTCAACTGAACCAATGTTGTGACCGGATAAAATTGAGCCCCCTTCAATACTCCATTGAAACACTCTAAAGAAACAAATCAGACGGTAATTGACAATAAAAAAATAGCTCAGAGAATTCAAATAAGTAAATGCATAGACTAACCAGCGACATTCGTAGTCATCCAACCATACTGCACCCCACCATCGTGAGCCATTGTCCACCTCTCTCTAGGAAGGGTAAAGAGATTAAACCATCTTGTGCAACCCTCTTTCTGGTGCTCTAGTTCTTTCATTAGTGCCTCAAACTTACGTGGTTGGTGTTGTGACCCTGCTGCCTTTGCCAAATCTCTCAACTTCTCGTTACGGTACTTATAATTGAAATTACTACCCACGTGCCTCAAACAGAACCTATGATATGCCTTCGGCTTGGTCCAACCATTCTCTACTCTTTTAACTGCATTCAATATGCCAGGGTGACGATCACTGACAAGGCAAATGTCTTCTCTATTAGTCACGCTATAACGAAGCTTCCTTAGAAACCATGCCCAGTTGTCAGTATTTTCTTGATGAACAATAGCAAATGCGAGAGGGAATATATAACTGGCTGCATCGATTGTCGTGGCGTTGAGCAACTTACCGCGATATTTTCCATATAAGTGTGTACCATCTATTTGTATGATAGGCCTACAATGCTTAAAACCCTCAATTGAGGGACCAAAAGCCCAAAAAGAACGATGAAATGTGGCTATCCCATTGTTGTCAGGTTCGTAGTGATTTACAATTGCGTTCGAGTCTGGATTACTAGCATTCAATGCATCCATCCAATTTGGGAGTAGGTTATACGATCCCTCCCAATCACCAAATATCTTTTCCATCACCTTTTTTTTTGCACGCCACACTTTTCTGTAATGCAAATCGTATTTGTAATTATTTTTAATTACTTGATGTAGCGCCGACACAGAAGTTGAAGGATCTCGCTTTACAATATCAAAAATTTCCCGATATATTAGCTTTAAATCCAATTGTCTATGATCTTGCGACATTTGGGCATAAATACATGTGTGTGGGAATGGGCATTTTGTGATCTCAAACAACCCTGATTTCTTGCGTTTCGAAGCCCGTAGCTCCACTAACAACCATCTTTCCATTTCTTACACCTAATTGACCAAAATTTGGGTTCTGAATCGACCACAACATATTCTTGTTGCTTGGCTATACAACATCGTTTTACTCTATGTTGCAAGTCTTCCTTTGAGGAAAATATGAGTCATTCGCAAAGATTTTGTGACTCGTTCCACCCCATCGATATGTTATCATGATTGTCTTATAATGGGGTCATAGCTTCATGATTAAGTTCCATGAAATTCGGTGACGGAGCCTCAAAACTTGCTATGGTAGGTTGTGGTGTATCACCCATACTATAAAACTCAATGTCTTGTAACTCTGTTTCTTCAATGCTTACGTCATTGCCATCTTCTTGTAGTGGCGATGCATACATAGACCCATCATTTTTAATTACTATCAACAAAGTACCACGCATATCAACAAAATTATCCATCTCATGTCCATCGTCCTCATCACTGTTTTCATCACTGTCGTCGTCCTCAAAATTGAATTCATCATCAGACAAATATACATTTGAAGGGCTGGCATCTTCAGAATCATTGGTCATGTGATCGATTGTAGCATCAATAGGTGAAGTTGTACTAGGACCAATGTGCTTCATTGATCTTTGTGCACTATGACCGCCAAAATTCATGTAGCTTCGCCGATGACCCGTTTGACGACCTTGGGTTGGATTTCCACCAACAACTTCTACATACACCTCCATATTAGTAGGAGGTGGGACCTCTTGCAACATGGAAAAAATATCCCTTAGCTCTTCCTCATTGCTAATCGGAAGAACCGTATAATTGAAATCCTTTTCGCCAAAAAGCAAAGAATATCTATAGGTGATATTGATCGTTGCACACATTGAAATCCGTAGTTTACCTCGAATAACCCCTTCAAATTCTTCAAAACCAATGCCTGATCAGACTCTTACAAGCCCTATTGGCGGTCTATCGTATGATGCACCTCGCGAACCATGTACTACAGAACCACCACTGTAGCATATTATAGAAACAAGTCTATTTGTCATCTGTGTGGGAATAACCAAAATACAATCGTCATTCTTTCAAACAAAATATGAAATTAAAGCCTATGACTTCAACAAAGTAACAATTAAAAGGAAATGTAATAAGACTAATTTGTTGATTATGATGCACATTTGTTTTAATTGAACTCATCAACTTTTGGAGTCATCTAGCTACTAAAATTCATATAGATAATCAGTAGAATTTTCATCCAAATTGACCAATCAATTGTACCTCCCTGCACCTTAGTAAGGCTCCATTCATTTCATACCACAAGCTAAAACAATGTAGCCAAAGAACCAAAATCACTCGCAAAATCACACTTGTTAACGTAGTTTTACATAAAAATGCTATTGCAGTAAAGAACTCAAAAACCATAACCATCCCCAATTAATTGATCAGTAGCCTAAATCGTTCCCAATTTCCCTTCTCCGAATAAACAAAAAATAAGTAAAAAAACTGAAATTCCATCCCTAAAACCCTAAAAGATCAATTCGAAACAACAAAAATTATCATAGAATGGTAATTTTTAACCGATTAAAATGTCACATTATATGTAAAAATGATTTCATATTTGCAGCTCATTAGTTCATGCTCTTTTGGAATGATTTTGCTTCGACTATTTTTTGATTAGATAGAATATTTTAAAACACATTCCTAGACAGTTCTTTGATGCCCCCGTGAAGATAAGATTTGAATGGCCTTGCTTGATGCCATTTACTTCTGTGAAATAATTTTTTTGGAATTTAGCAGAATGTGGTCGCGATGCCAAAGGGGCACAAGAGTTTTGTAAAAGCTCAATCATTGGCTGCACCAAAAAAAAAAATAGAGATCGAGAATGGAAACATGCACGACGGAGTTATGAACACTATAATAAGAAAAAGAAGAAAATGAAAAAAAAAAATGGAACCTTTGTTTAGTGATCGAGAATGGCAACAACCACGATCAGATCTTGCACGGAATGGCTCTCGGCTGCCAACGACGGCAACGGCACAGCTACAGAGCGAGATGACGGCGACGGAGCGAGACGACGGCGACGGTCCGAAGAGTTTCAAAGAGAGGAGTGGGGCGACGAGTGTGGGAGTGTGTGTGCTCGCGGGTGGGGTATATGTAGGATTTAAGGGAAAAGACGCATTCCCTTAAAATAAAATAAAAAAACTTTCAAGGGAAGGTGTCTTTTCAAAAGACGCCTTCCCTTGCCTTCAAAAAAACTGCACAAAAATTTCTTTAAAGGGAAGGCGTCTTTTGACTCAAAAAAAATGTCACCTCCGCCCCGATGTGGAGCTTGTTTGGCGCACTGACTGTGCGATGACTGTGCTATGAACAGTAAAGTAGGGCAATCCTGACAATATTTTTGTATGGATGGCATTTGTGAAATTTTTATTTTTTTGAAGGGTAATCATGTCAAAAGCCCGGGGAGGGGCCTTGGGCAAAAGAGAATGAAATTATAAGTTGGGGCTATAATTAGAGGCCCCAACAAAATATATATATATATATATATATATATATATATATATATATATATATATATATTTATTTATTTAAGTTTGAGCTTTTGTGTATGGATTAGTTTCTTCTTTTTATGACCCCATTTGGAACAAATCACCACTCTTTATTTTTGTGCGTTTTTCGACGATTGATCCTTTGAATTGATAAGAAATGCATGGTTTAATAGTTATTTTTGTTTCTATTCACTTTTATTCATGAAATGCAATATGTATTGGTGTTTTTTGATGTATTTTGGGCAAAAAATAAGCAAGAACGAAGGTCGTCACCATGGACGACCTTCTTTTTAGGGTTGGCCAGAATGGCCAACCCTACTTTGTACAAGTCGGTCTATTAAGGCCGACCCTGCCTGAATTTTTAAAAAAAATAAATAGTGATTAACCATTTTCTTGTCTACAGATATGTCGAGGACACGCAACACTACTTCTAGTGAGAAAAGTGGGTTACACACTCAACCTACAACATCAGAAAGAAGACTTAGGTGCACTGAAACCAATTTACGGACCATTGTAAATGTTGCACAACAAGAAGAACAAGAAGAAGAGCACATAGACGAGACAAGCCCAAGAGAGCCAATACACTAAAGAAGATGATAGTGCCCCTGTCTCATTTTCGGGAGGCCCTACCGATCCCTCTGTTCTTACTAGTTTCAAAAATCATATTGCTGCAGGTATATGGGTTCGCGAAGTAAGTTTTCATCCCTAGTGTATAGTAAATCTGTTGTTGACGGTTATATCTTGTTAATATTAACCATTCATATTTGTTTTGGTTGGTTTTCTTTTTTGTTTACAGCATCGACCCCTACTTAGGTGCATAAATCATGGAGCACAGGTGGTTGAGTAGGATCTAGAATGCCACCCCAAGCAAGAAAGACTTAAAGAAATCATAGATGGATCTGGGTTGAGTCCCCTGATCGGTTGCTCATACATGCACGCCAACAAGACACTGATTGTTGCGTTTGTGGAGAGATGACAACCAGAAACGAATTGGTGAAATGACAATTACCCTCGATGATGTCGTGATACTTCTCAACATTTCTTTCACAGGCAGATCCGTCTCAGCCATACCAATAGACAACAAAGATGCAACCGAATTAATAGTGCAAGGGCAGAGAGTTTCATTCGGTGATGCAAATGAGGAGGTGTCGCAAGCCTTGCGTATCTGTATCATCAGCTTGGATGTGCGACGAGGGCCTCAATTTGTCAGATTGCAAGGTATCTCACGCTGCTTGAGGTATATATGCATCATTTCACACTTAACGTCTGTTTTATATAAAAAATGTTTCAATAATGATTTTAATACAAAATATGTATGATAGGGTTGGTTGTATGACAATTTTCCTTTAATTTGTCCTCGTGTCAACCCTTCATATCAATATAATTTGCCACGGACGCAAATGTGGGCCCAAAAAAAAAAGATGGGATTAGCTAAAGATCACGTGGTCACACTGCGTAAGGCACTCGATATGCTACGCTCTCACAAGCTCAATGACAAAGTTTAGAAATTTAATACAGTTTTATTTATAACTATGACCTTGAGTAACATTGTATTGTTGGTTTAATTATTTATATTGAATTTGTTTAGGTTTATTGGGACTCATACTTTGATTTGAAAGAGGCTCGACCAATCTCGAAGTTATTTTTTAATCTTTTGTATAACCACACGAAAGTCTTGTTTGGGTTGAAAAATTAGGAATTTGCGTATGTAAACACACGGAAGTCTCATTTGAGGTTAAGATCATGAATTCGTATATATAAGCGCAAAAAATTGACATTTTAGGTGAAGATTCATAATTTGTTAATATAAGCACACGAAAGCCCTATTTGGGGTGGAGAATTTGAATTTGCTTATATACGCACCCAAATCTCCCATTTGGGAGGAAATTAGGAATTTGCTTATATAAGCACTCATAAATCTCATTTAGGTTGAATAAAGGAGGTTGCTTATGTAAGCACACGAAAATCCCATTTCTGTTTGAAATTAGAATTTCCTCATATACATACATGAAAGTCCAATTTGGGCTTAAAAGTTTGAATTTCTTTATATAAGCACACGAAAGTCATATTCTAGGTGAAATTTTTTACTTTGTTAGCATAAGCACACGAAAGGCCCGTTTGGGGTGCAGATTTTTAATTTGTTTATATGAGCACAAGAAAATCTTATTTTTGTGGTAATTATGAATTTGCTTATATACGCACACAAAAACGCCTATTCGGATGGAAATTAGGAATTCTTTTATGTAAGTACATGAAAGTGCAATTTAGGCAGATAAAAACCCATTTGAAAGCTGGCGCCTTCCCCCAGACAGAACCGCGTTGCACCGCATAGAGAGTCTGAAAAGAGAAGACAAAAACTCAAATTAATGAAAAGGAGAAGAAAAATCACAAGGAGATGTGATTTGGTGTGAGAAATGAGGAGGGGGAGGTTTCTTTATATAGAAAATTTGGCGCCTGAACTTTCGAGCGAGCGCCTGAACAAAATTTTTTTTTCGGCATCCCTCTACAGATCAACATTTTCAAAAATAAAAGTCTAAACATGTCAACATTTCTAAAAAAACATGTTGACATCCCCCTCCATATTAACATTTTCAAAATAACTAGTCATCGTCTAAGTCAACTACTATATCTTGTCCATATTAACATTTTCAAAATAACTAGTCGTCGTCTAAGTCAATAACATTTTCAAAATAACTAGTCATCGTCTAAGTCAACTACTATATCTTGTCCATATTAACATTTTCAAAATAACTAGTCATCGTCTAAGTCAACTACTATATCTTGTCTATTACCCGCATTGTTTGTCACTTTGCTGCCATCAACATTAAAAACAAAATAAGGGGTTTCTCATCCACGTGCTTGTCATAGTCGAAATTTATCCCAATTTGACGATATGAGAGGTATCGGTGATGCAGAGGCAAACGTAACCTATGAAAAGTACAACATTACAATCATTATTTCTATTATTCCATAATTTACATTGAAAAAAAATACAAAAAGAAAACAATGACTGTAATATACTATTTAGAGGTTCGCTTAATTGCTATAAAATAATTAATTTAGAGGGAATAATTATAAAAGTAGAAGATAATCTAACTACAAAATAATACAACTACAATATGCAACTACATGTTCATGCCCATGTTTGTTGGATCATTTATTACACGCCTCAAAATGTATATATCACACATATTTAATGGACATGAACATGTAGTTGTAATGTAGTTGTATTATTTTACAGTTAGATTAATATTTTCTTGTAATACCTTGTAATATATCCAGCGTTAATTTGTTTTAGGAGAACCCATTATTGTGAATGCAATCTAATAAAGGGTCTTGGGTTTCTAAATAATTATCTCAATTAGGTATGCACCACTTCGTCAAAGTGGTTATCATGCACGTAACCAATGTCAATCACTCGCCTCAATGAAATTAGTAGAGGTTCGATTCTAAGGGACAAAAATGTAAGACATTGCTGCATAGATAAAAATACCATCACGACATTGTATGTTGATGCTATCAACAACCCCATATCTGAGAAAGTCATCCACTTCTCTTAGGATGCCACAAGGTCACTACACTGTAGAGAACTCATAATCTCTTGAACCCTCTCAACACTACCGAATAGCTTTATGTAGTGTGCCTCAAACCTTTGTACCTCTCTCAGTAAGTCACCTTTGACTTCGCTCCAACCATTTGTTCTCACACCCATTGACTCGACGATGACTCAGTACCCGCAATGTTCATAGGCCATAACATCTCTGACATGGGCTATGTACTGATGCCAGCCAGGAGGAAGTTGATCTAAATATCCATAAGATCCATGAGACATTTGCAAGCGTGTCTTGTGGACCTTCTTTGGTTCATCATTCTTCGGGTTTGGTCTTTTACAATGATGAGATTGATGAACGAGTGAAGTACGCAGACACACATGCTCAAAAAATGAACGCTTTTGGAAAAACTCATGGATACAAGCGCTTTTGATAAACTAGGGACTAGTTTTTCCCAAAAACGCTTTTTGTATAAGCGCTTTTGAAAAAACTCTCCCATTGAGATCCCAAATATAATTTCATTATAAATTTCATAAAATCATGAAAATGTCCTTTCCAACTATAATTAATGAACACAAAAATTGCCGAATACAAGGCAAGAGTAATTAATTTACCCGGTTTCCTATCAAGATGAACATTATCAAAGATATATAAAACTTAAGCTAATACTAAATTTTTTAATATCAATATGATTCATGAAATAATGTACAATGAAGGGCATATATCTATTTATGAAAATATACACAATATATCCTTGAAATAAACGCATAAATTGTTCAATCATGTTTGTCAAATAGCTTCAATTATATAAAACATAGACATATAAGCTAGTAAACATGCTTATTGATTTATTAATAACAATAAAGTCTAGGCTACAATTGAACTACATGTTGATTCTAGTCCATGCCAATGACATTTTATAACCTCGATACTGAACACGGTTTGTCCCACTCGGTAACGATGTGTTCACGAGTAATTTCCTTGAGTGACCGACATCCACTCAACGTCATCGTTAACTCAAATTCATCGCGAAGCATTTGAAGTACTTTTCTCACACCGGCCTCACCTTCGGCAGCTAACGAGAACACGACAGGCCTTCCAATCTACGATTTTGATTGAACAATCAGATGGGTCATGAAGATTTAATACATATTGATAGCAAAGTAAGTTTAGTTTAGCATATTTGTTTTGGTATGTAGCCTATAATTGTCTACTTACAAATACACCACAGGCTCCCAAAGCCAATGCTTTGAAGACATCAGTACCACGTCGTACACCACCATCTAGGAAGACGGGAACTCGGCCTTGTGCTGCTTTGACAACCTAAAATTATCTCATAAGACAAATATAGTTAACATTATGTTACACATAGCTGAGCCTTTAACTATCAACTATAACTTTTGTAGGACAAATGATCCTCGTGTCGGTATCTCAATATTTTGATGATTACAAGCCACATGATATCACTTGCATTAATTTTTTAAGTATTACAGCTAATTCGTCAAGAACACATCAAATAATAGTTGTCGAAGAGACTACTAAGATCAAGCTCGAAGAACGACGACAAATTTCATATGTAATGCATTAGTTTTCAAAATCACTTCGATTTCGTATTTAATTTTAACAAAATATTTTTCGAAAAGTTTTAATCATAATTTCAATGAATTTTGAATGATTTAAAAGTGTTTAATCTTATATCAAAAAGTTTTGATACAATAGAATGGTTCTTGAATGTCAAAAAATTGTTTTTTCCAAAACCAAGAACCAATAGCGCGCTATAGGACCCTATAGCCCGCTATCCAGCCAATTGCCAAATTTTCCATAAGGCAATAACGCGCTATCATGTTGATTGCCAAAATTTTGATTTTCTGAAAAATAAGTAATAGCACGCTATCATTGATGACAACTCGCTATTAAGTTATTGCCAAAATTCTATTTTTTGCATAAAAGCCAATATGATAGCGCTATCAATGAATTCTGAAAATCAGGAACTCTCAGTTTTCAGCATATCGAGCATCAATAGCCCGCTATAGGCCAATATTGGGCCTTATGAACAGGCCGATAACGCGCTATCATTGCCTAAGGCAAAAATTTGACATTTATGACAAGAAAAACGTGGGCACTTCCACTTGCTCGATTTTTATATTCCTTGCATAGTTTTGCCAGGTTATCTTAACTAAAATATTCTCCACTAATACCTAGATGATTTCCATTGTCTCGCACGCCCATAACTACTTTAGATAAAACAATGTTTTGAATTCAAATCAACCCACACCCTTTTGTTCTTTAACCTGCAATTGCTCATTTTATAAAACACTTACTTTCTGATTTTCAAATGGACAACACACACGATTTTTGCAAGTTATACTGAGCTTTCCAAAGAGTGTTTCAAGAGAAGAAAGTCGTGATTCTTGCATTGAACAAACAAGTTTCGAATTGAATCAAAATTGCAAATTGTTTTGAAGATAACCTCATTGTTCAGCAAGTTCTTCATTTTTATCTTTTTTGTGCTGAGATTTCCAGAGGCTATCCATTGCTTTAAACTGTAAGTATATGAAGTGTTCTTGGTAAGAGAACATTTTCAAAAGCTGTATTTGTATTCCAACAAGTATTGTAAGTGAATGAGGTCACAAGTGAGAAAAAGCTGAGTGATTAGACTCTCGTAAAGGTTGACTTACTCCTGTAAAGTAAGTGTTGTAACCGATTTGATCCTCACCCTCGAAGTAGGATCAATTAGTGGGAGGTTTGGGAAAATCTTGATCGGGGAGATCAAGTCTTGGACGTAGGTCCTTAGCACCGAATCACGTTAAATCCTGTGTGCTTCAATTTCTACCATTGCACTTTACTTGATTTCTTTTCGATTTATTTTTGAAAGGTTTAAAATTTTCAACTCGTCCAATTCACCTCCCACTTGGACGTTTAATCTGGGCCAACAACTTTTATGTCAATTGATTTTTATCATGGTATCAGAGCTACGAGTACACTTTGTGAACTCCTAGAGTCACCGAACAAGAATTCATTGTTTTTGATGTATACTTTTTATTACAAAACATGTTTTCATGGCCCCCAATCAAAATAACTATGAGAAATCATGCACAAGAGTAATGTGAAGTACCTCTTCGAGACAACTTATAGTAGCGGGGACGTAATCAAGTTGGCGAGCTCCGTGGTTGGACACAATAATCCCAGCGGCTCCAACTTGTAATGCAATCTTTGCTGTGTGTCAACAACATGAAGGTTATAAAGAACAAATTGATTCCATAAATATGATCATCAAGGCGATTATTACATAGAAGAACACTTTTACATTTCAGTTTCATTAATATGATACTAAAACTTCTCAAAATTAGTAAGAATTCTAAAGGGATGTCTTGTGGATCATAAACAAGAATATTTAAGGTCATAATCATTAAAATTTGTAATTTTTCCTTTGGGGAATTTAAAATTTTGTTAGAAATCTAACCAAGTTTTTTCACAAAATAAAATAAAAGTGGACTGCTTACTGTCTTCTGCTGTCACCACACCCTTTAGAAGAATTGGCAGCTTTGTTATTGTCTGAAGCCACTTTACATCCTGAGGAAACCCAAGGAAGAAACTATAAGCACAAGCAGTTTTAACTCTTTAACATGCTGATGCACATATAAATGTCTCTCATCAAAATAAAATGAAGAATTAAAATAAAAAATAAAAATTATAATAAAAACCTTCCAGCTTAGAGATCGATCAATTGGGCTGGCAATATATGAGGCAAGGCCAGAGTCATTTGTCTGCAAAAACCCAAAAACAACTACGATTAACAGTTTCATGAAAATGACCGAGAAAATTATAGAAAAAAAATTAAATTCATCAATATTTGGCGAATAAATATTTTGGGTAATTTCTATGTTGCCCATGAATGCTAAAGAATTTTACTTAAATATTTTCAGGGAATAAGCATAGAGAACAAGTAAATATACCAAAAAAAAAAGAAAAGATAGAAAGTTGTAGACCTTGTCCATCTTCCCAATGTCCAATCCTTCAAAGTTCTTCAATGTCAAATATTTCGGCAAAGCAAATCTGCGGTAGAACAGATTAAATTAACAAAGTTTAAATTCTTATGAAACTAATGGCTGTAAAACCTCAAGGTTCAAATATTCTTTGAAGTATCGGTCCGTCCCAGTAATATATATATAATGCAGACCTGTTCTTGATATCAGCTTCCCTTCGACCAAGCCTTGGAGTATCGACAGTGAGGACAATTGCTTTGAATCCTGCCCTTTCAGCTCTTCCAACCAGCTGTGTAACTACGTTTCTGTCCTTCAATACCTGAAAAATACCAAAGTGTATTATATCTATAGTGATGGTAAATCACTGATTGGTCTGTAAGTAAGAAAAGAATACATGCCATTTCAAGAGCAAATTGTCAAAATTAACCGACAAAATGATGGAAAAAAAAGGAGCTTTTGAACCTACATAGAGCTGGAAAAACCGAATGCCGGCTCCTGTTGAAGCAACCTCTTCAACACTCGACGTAGCCCATGATGATAATGTCTGCAATGGATGCAAAAGTATGTTAAAAAGTAACAAAAATTTATAATCACGAAAAGGAATTTCAAATAAATAAGAACCTGAAGGTAAACCAGCAATTTCAAATAAATGATAATAGTTTTCATGGATAATTTTTGGTGAGTTGTTTTAAGTAGCTTAAGCTATTGGTGACTGCATCTAGATTTAAATGACTACTATACTGAGAGTTCAAGAAATCTTCACTTGATCGTAAGAACA
Organism: Paratinospora sagittata; assembly: GCA_035771175.1. Lineage (NCBI taxonomy): Eukaryota > Viridiplantae > Streptophyta > Magnoliopsida > Ranunculales > Menispermaceae > Paratinospora > Paratinospora sagittata. The sequence goes on from CM069612.1 coordinate 746,371, forward strand.
CGGTGGCAAGAATGTTCATATGGATTTCACACTTTTCTTGACCTGGGATCTAGCTTAAACTTGAAGAATATAGACAACATAAATGGAACATAAAAAATGAGAAGTTAAACCATAATAGTTCCTGCCGCCGATGCTGCCCGTGCTGTTGCATACTCTCCTACATGAGAACAAGAATCAGAGTTCAGAAAAAGAAGTAGTTTTATCTTGTTTCTAAAACCAAAACTATAAGAATTCAGAGTTTTTATTGACTGAATAGAATTATAAATCTAATCAAGTTTTAATAAACAAAATTATTATTACTATTTTTAACATATTAACTGAAATTTCATCAAGCATTTGAAAGGCTGAAAACATCAACCAGACCATTCAAAAGATAAGATTAACAGAGGCATATATTATACCTTCTGGGTGAGCCATTTTCTGCATGGCAGTTGGAGCGATCATGATCGGCATTGATATCTTGTAGCCCAATACAGTAGTCGTCAAGTCAATGTTGGTAACATCGATGAGAACGCGAGGTCGGAACCTATATTTCAGTTCAATTGGGACATGCTAAGAACATCAGCATGAAGTGAGCTTCAACAAATAAAACTTCTCCAGTTAAAGATCATATTCACAGAAAAATAAAAATTATCTAAAAAACTTTAGTCCAAAAAAACTTTTATCATGAACAAATGAAAGGAAAAGAATGAATACACCATGAAATAAGTTTTCAAGCATTTTGAACACCATAAGAAATCCTTTTCCCTTATAATCAAGCACAGAGACCTGAAAGAACTTCACTAGTTTGATGGCATGGTGATGAAATAAATAAATAAATAAACCCAATAATCAAAAATTTTATTCGAGTTCTCATCAACGTATTATTTGAGCAGAAAAGGGAATTCTATAAGGTTTATCACATCAAAAGATACTTTTGGGGGTACCTATGAAAATCAAAACATGCCCTTTAAAGTACTAAGAAAGAGATAGTTTAGTATTAAATAAATAAAAAAAGCTCACAAAATCCTTGAGAAGGCAGATCTATTCTCCTTGAGGGTCCACTGATCCTCTGCACCTGATGCATAGTAATCATACACCATTTTTGGGAGCTTCTCCTTTGCAATTTTCTCATACTCTGATACATTTGTTATCTCCATCTTGACAATCTACTTTTTACCTTGCTCTAAAACAATCAATAAAAAGAAATCAAAAAATAATATATGTAAAGAAGCCCATCAATCACAACAACTAAAAATAATAAACAGACCCAATAATCCAGGATTGATTAAATTCTGCCAAAATCACTAGAAAAAGTAAACAAAAATTAAATACCCATTAAAAAGGTACTTTATAATAACTAAAAAGTAAATGCATAGATTGAACAAAAAGAAAGAACAACACAATCCAGTGAAGTTCTAATAGTAAACAAACATATAGCATGGATTATGGGAGATAACTTTTTCTTAATCCCTTTTTAGAATCAATAAACAGAAGCAATGATAAATACCCAAATCTCCCAATAAATTAAAAAAATAAAAAACCCATAACAAAGAAAAAAGGATTACAAAAAGAAAACACCCAATCAAAAACCAATATATTTGATGCTTAGTGAAAACTAAAAACTAAAAACAAACCCACTATGAAATAGAATCAAAAAACGATTCCAAAAATCAAATACCCATAAACCCAATTCAAAGAGAATCAAAAGGAAAAGTAGAAAATAAGTTGACCACTTTACCTCACAATAGTACTGTAACTGCAATACCCAGAAGCGATCTTGTGAAGTTCAAATCAAAGCTTGATCAAAACCCACTCTATTATTATAAATTTTTAAGACGTAGGCAATCTGGAATCGTAATTTAGAAAACACCCCGGGAATTATAAAATATTATATGTCTGAGATTGAAAATCGAAATAAGAAAAGTATTATTAATATTAAATTTAATTTTATTAAGAAGCCGCCAAAAGAGACATATACAATTGAAGAAAAAGACGAAAAGAAAATGTTGATTTGCAGAGCTGGATTTCTGTTGAATTGAAGTGAGGAATGGAAATGTGCATGAATGTGGAATGAAAACAACAAATGAATTAATGTTGGAATATATTAATTACTTGTTAAATTGTAATTAATTTGTTGAGTCGACTCGGAAGATTTCGACCAGGTTTTTTCTTTTTACCTCCAAAATTAGGCAACTCATGAGAATGAGAACTGAGCCTAGCTATGTGAAATGGAACATCTTCCTAATAGACCCTTTTGGCCTAAATCAAATGACTTGGTTTGATTTAGTTTGGTTGGGTTTTAAAACTCGATCAAAACATATTGATGATTTTTAAAAAAATAAAAAAATAAAAAATGAAAGACTAGAATTTCATGAAGATTTACTTTGGGTTGATTTAAAAAAAACAAATTGATTACAAAAAATAAAAATAAAAATACGAAGTCCATAAAGATTTAGTTCGGTTCCATTTTACCAACTCAATCAAGTTTAAAAAAATAATAATAAATTATGTTTTATTTATAAAAAAATTGAAAATTATTTTCAAATTTACCCGAGCTATGTTTTTTTTGTTTTTCGAGTATAAAAAAAATTATATTTGAATCACAAAACAAATAACTTTAAAAGAAACTAAAAAAGATTTAGTTATTTAGGAACTCAATTAAGACAAATTTATTTAACAAAGAAGAAAATTTAGAAATTGGTTCGATGAAGATTTAGTTTGGTTTCATTTTTATCAACTTGATCAAGACAAATTGGTTAAGAAAGGACAAAATAATAATAATAATAATAATAATAAAATAAGAAAAATAAACAAAAAGAAGATAAAAGAACACTAGAAACTTGAAAAAGAATGAAAGTTTTGAGGTGAGATTCGAACTCAAGAAATGTAAGATTCAAGAAATAACCTTTCTTTTGATTAATCTAATAGCTCAATAATCTTTGTGTCCTTCAAAAACAAGATAAAAACTAAAAACCCTTGTATAACTAAACAAAAATAAATAAATAAAATTATTGAAATGACAAACTAATTAATAAAAAAAAAATCAAAATATTAATCCTACATGAAAAATTGATGAACAAGTGAAGAAGAAGGAGTTGTGATTTTCAAAGCCTTATGCAATTGTGTATAAATAAAATTATACGTTATGAAACAGTGGAGTTTTTTTTTTTTTTTTTTTTGAAGATGAATTGAAAGTGAAGTTTGGTTTAAGTAGCAAGAAATTTTCAGGCAAAAGTTTTGAAATTGGAAAGTGAAATGAGCCCCTTCCAAGCCATTTGGAATTTATCCACGTGATATATATGAATTCCCACGTGCTCAATTTCTCCTACATTTTTTTTCCTTATTTTCTTTTCTCTAACATGACAACATCATCACCATTTTCATAAAAATAGAAAAAAAAAATTAGGTTTTTTTTTTTTTTTTTTTTTTTTTTTGTAAAAACATTACTTTTGATGCAAATTAAAGGACAGGGGCCTCAATTATGATACTCTTTACAATAAAAAGTACTTGCCATATTTTTAAGAAAAAAATTGAAAAAAAAGAGTATTAATAATATAAGAGGGAATTTAATATGGTTATTTATTTATTTTTTAAGTTTTCAGTTTCCTTTTTCCTTTTCATTAAAAATTCATTGTATATATTTTTGTAAATAAATAAAATAACAATTTAGTTGGAAAATTCACTAAACAATCATTTTTACATTTCTTCTAAAATCTGTCACTAATTTAACATTTTAATTTATCTAATTAATGGTTCAAGAACGGACGTGATACCTTTTGAAAAATTTTATCGGCTGATTGAGTCGGTTATACAACTAACTAGGACTGAGCAAAAGACCCGACTACTCGCTGAACCCAATCTGACCCAGGCAGGTTCGGACGGGTTTTTAATCCCAATCGGGCGGGTCGGGTGATACAAACCACCAACCCGAAATGTTGGGTCAATTTTTTGGGTTTAATCTATCAAACCCGACCCGCCCGACTACCACTTATAAAACTAAAAATTTATAACTTGTTGTATACATGTATGTATACCATACTAATAGATATACAAAAAAATTAATTTTTGGGAGCCACCACTTCAAGGACTTTTCTAAGAGAAAAATTCCATGGCATACCCAAGTTTGAACTTTGGGAGCCACCACTTCAAATGTTGTCGTGAAGAATGAAAAGAAAGGAGTTGGGGTGGGGGGAGGGACGGGCCTTTGACATAATTATCCTTAAAAAAAATTTTACAAATGTCATCTATACAAAAATATTGTCAGTATTGCCCTACTATATTGTTCATAGCACAATCATCGCACAGTCAGCGCGCCAAACAAGTGTCATGTCGGCACGGAGGTGACATTTTTTTTTAGTGAAAAGATGTCTTCCCTTGCACAAGAAGGGCGGCTTTTGTTTACGGTGAAGGGAATTCGTCTTTTTAAAAAACGCCTTCCCTTCATAATTTTTTTTTTCAATTTTTTTTTGTACTTGTGTCACTCAAGTACCACTTTCAACACGTCCCACTATCCTCCCCCAATCCCCCAGAGTCGATGTTCCCATGCCCGGTTGAATTTTTGGACTCCCATCCCGAATTCAAGTTTAAATGAAAAATCAAAGCTATTACTAAACTGTTCGGCCTCACCGAATCCAAACCACGTGATTTTTTTCAACCCAACCACTTTTAGCACGTCCCACTATCCTCCCCCGATCCCCCGGACTCGACGGAATCTCATTCCCATGCCTGGTTGAATTTTTGGCCCCCATCTCAAATTCAAGTTTAAATGAAAAATCAAAGCTATTACTAAACTGTTCGGCCTCACCGAATCCAAACCACGTGGTTTTTTTCAACCCGACCACTTTCAGCACGTCCCACTATCCTCCCCCGATCCCCCGGAGTCGACGGAATCTCATTCCCATGCTCTTTGAATTTTTGGACCCCCATCCCGAATTCAAGTATAAATGAAAAATCAAAGCTATTACTAAACTGTTCAGCCTCACCGAATCCAAACCACGTGATTTTTTTCAACCCAACCACTTTTAGCACGTCCCACTATCCTCCCCCGATCCCCCGGACTCGACGGAATCCCATTCCCAGGCCTGGTTGAATTTTTGGCCCCCCATCTCAAATTCAAGTTTAAATGAAAAATCAAAGCTATTACTAAACTGTTCGGCCTCACCGAATCCAAACCACATGGTTTTTTTCAACCCGACGACTTTCAGCACGTCCCACTATCCTCCCCCGATCCCCCGGACTCGACGGAATCCCATTTCTATGTCCGGTTGAATTTTTAGACCCCCATCCCGAATTCAAGTTTAAATGAAAAATCAAAGCTATTACTAAACATATACAAGGTAATTTTGTTTAAAAAAATTTATTGAATTGAAGTAGCAAGTATACATACATGTTGAGTACAACATTATCAAAACATATACAAGTTTAAATGAGAAACAAGTTGTCAATATGTGCCACATATTGGCCATTTACGTCGTTTATTGCGCCGTAAGTGATCTCTTGTATACTGCTGCAAAGGCACCTGAACAACTTGCTCGACAGATGGTGCTGGATCATCGTTAACGGGCATAGCTGATATGTGTTCATCCTCACGATCATCATGCGCCTCAATAGCCGTATCTGCTATTAATGCATGTCCTCGCCTTGGCATTCTTTGTTGTCTACCTATCCAATGTCCTTCTTCACCCAAGGTTGGATTGTCCTCGAATGAAGTAGTTGTCGGGTCCATATGAACATCTGGTAATGCATCGCCAAAGGGGGAAGGATCGTGATGCAATGGTGACGTGTGGACATTTGTGAATGAATCAGCACGACCGGAAGGAGTGATGGGACTCTGATGATATGCTGACGATTGTCCCTCTGTTGTGTCCCTCCTAATCATGTAATCAGCATGCATTGTTTGTAGCGTAGTCATTGATATCCTCTTAATGTCCGTCGCTACAGCCATATCATTAACCTTACTGCGCAAATGCATTTGAGCCACGTTGCAAACCTAAATAAATTAAAAGTGTCATACGTTAGCAAAAATAACTACAACTTAGCTTAGTAATAAGTGAAAACGTGAATTGCATAATGCACTTTCTTACCAAGAAATCGATTGTTGCACCGCTTTCAGTCATATACCTCCGAGTTATTGATCGAAACCAAACCATAAATGGGTCATTGTACTCCATACGCACCGAATCATTATTTTCACCAACTGCCAAGTTATCGACACGACGCTGCCATTCATCAACATAATATCTGTGCTTTTCAATCCAATTACTGTCACATTGGCTTCTCATATCACACTTGTGAAGCTCAATACTTGTGTCGCATGGCTCCGGAATCGTTTGTCTCATGCCAAATTGACGTAACACTCGATCTGGCCGATGTAATTCAACTATGGCGAAACAAATGAGTGGAGAAACAATGTGCCATATGTGTCGCCCATGCTTGCAATACTCTGGCAATGCATCAATCAAATTATCGGTGTATGGAGTCCAACTGACCTGTACATGGACCCCTAACGTCTAAATTGAAAAACATTGCAAAAAATTAAGGAATACATTTATGTAAATTGTTTGGAATATTGTACCTCTTCAAAACCTTTAGTGTCCAACTTCTCTCTATATTTATTCAATACATGCTTTGAGACTTTTTTCTTTATTAAGGCGTGTCTCCACCTGCAAATAGTAAGGACAAATTAATAAATGTTAACAGTATATGTTGAAAAGGAAGATCGGTGTGGACTTAAGTAAAAAATTACTCATTTACCTATATGCCAATGGTGGTGGTGGCAACAGATGTGCATTTGGACCGGCACGATCCTCGCGTTGAATGTTGCATCTTCGTGGAGCCAAAAAAGGAAATCTATCCCATGCCCATAGTTGTATTAGTACGAGTGCTCTTGAAACACATCGTTTGTCATAATCAACCGCACGACACATTTAACGATATAACCATGCTAGCACTGCACTGCCCCACGCGTATGTACCGACAACATCGAAGTCCGCAAGAAGAGGCAGAACACATAGGTGTACAAGGTTGTTTGACTGGTCTGACAACAACCCACCTCCAATCAGCTACAAAATATATGCTCGTGCATACTGTTGTATTTCAATTTATGTTGCTTCTTCGGGTAAGTTTGGAACTCTTTCTCCAAGGGTAACTAAACTCAATCGTCCCCTGCGTTTTTCTTTCCTAACTGGAATGAACCCGAGCAACTCAGCACATAAATCTTCGTAAAGAAGGTTGGTCGATCCTGTCACTGGTAGACCATCGACACGCAAGCCCAATTGCACCACCACATCTTGGAGTGTAATAGTCGCCTTTCCGCATGTAAGGTGGAAGGTATGGGTCTTTTGACGCCAACGCTCAATGAAGGACGTAATTAAGTGTCAGTCTAACTGAATGTATCCAACACGTGCTACCCCATAAAAACCAGCTCGCCGCAAGAATAAATTATTATATTGTCAGTCAAAGATTTAATTCAAAAGGGATTAAATATCAAAATAATACGTAAGTACCTCTCCATCCCATATGGGACCAGATCGATGACGGGCCTGCAACAATAGTACTGATGGATCTAAAGGTCCTGGATCCATCCAACGTAGATGAACTAACATTACATTTAATTAGCACATATTAGGATCAAACGTAGATAAAGAAATATTATAAAAAGATAAAAATGAGAGAATAATTATCAGACAATAGCTCGTGCATGACAAAGTCCATCCCAAAGTGTCATATTACATTGCAAAAGATACATGAGACTTCAAAAGTAGAAAACATGAAATATATGTGGGCAAACAATAGCTTATGCAGCCCCATCACGAAGGGTTGGACACTTCCGCCTGTTGTGGCCTTCTTCTCCACATTGTCCACATCTAATCTTAGACGAGGGTTCCCTTATATCCATCTCATTTCTTAAGCGCGACGACCTCGGTCGACCAGATTTGCGAACATGACCAGAATCAGGTATCACCGTATACAGAAGAGTACATTGTGGCCAACAAGATTCGTGCGGAATGGGATGGAACTGAGCTTCGTAACACTTAGAGTAATACTGGATAAGGTACCAATGATCAATGTATTGGTCACAATTGATCGAAGCATAACGACACGCTGCTTGGACGTGTGAAAACAAGGAATCCCATAACATTGCCATTTGCCGCAGCTGCAGAAACGATCTTTTAGTCGAACGACCTGCTTGTTTCCCCCTTTGTTCATGCGGACATCTTGTATACCGGTAACAACCTCAAATGTCTCAAGCTGTCGATTGATCATTGTAACAGTGTGGTTCTTTGCCTTAAGCCCCCAATTTTTCATTTTCTTAACCGCATACTTTGTGAAAACTTCTTCATTACTAATTGCTTCATCTATTTCTTGTCGTCTAACGATAAACCACCAACACATCTATAAAACGTCAACTGAACCAATGCTGTGACCGGATAAAATCGAGCCCCCTTCAATACTCCATTGAAACACTCTAAAAAAAAAAAGGAAACAAATCAGACGGTAATTGACAATAAAAAAATAGCTCAGAGAATTTAAATAAGTAAATGCATAGACTAACCAGCGACATTCATAGTCATCGAACCATACCGTACCCCACCATCGTAAGCCATTGTCCACCTCTCTCTAGGAAGGGTAATGAGATTAAACCATCTTGTGCAACCCTCTTTCTGGTGCTCTAGTTCTTTCAAACTTACGTGGTTGGTGTTGTGACCCTGCTGCCTTGGCCAAATCTCTCAACTTCTCGTTACGGTACCTATCATTGAAATTACTACCCACATGCCTCAAACAGAACCTATGATATGCCTCCGGCTCAATCCAACCATTCTCTACTCTTTTAACTGCATTCAATATGCCAGGGTGACGATCACTGACAAGGCAAATGTCTTATCTGTTAGTCACGCTATAACGAAGCTTCCTTAGAAACCATGCCCAGTTGTTAGTATTTTCTTGATGAACAATAGCAAATGCGAGAGGGAATATATGACTGGCTGCATCGATTGCCCTGGCGATGAGCAACTTACCGCGGTATTTTCCATATAAGTGTGTACCATCTATTTGTATGATAGGCCTACAATGCTTAAAACCCTCAATTGAGGGACCAAAAGCCCAAAAAGAACGATGAAATGTGGCTATCCCATTGTTGTCAGGTTCGTAGTGATTTATAAATGCGTGCAAACCTGGATTACTAGCATTCAATGCATCCATCCATTTTGGGAGTAGGTTATACGATCCCTCCCAATCACCAAATATCTTTTCCATCACCTTTTTTTTTGCATGCCACACTTTTCTGTAATGCACATCGTATTTGTAATTATTTTTAATTACTTGATGTAGTGCCGACACAGAAGTTGAAGGATCTCGCTTTACAATATCAAAAATTTCGCGATATATTAGCTTTAAATACAATTGTCTATGATCTTGCGACATTTGGGCATAAATACATGTGTGTGGGAATGGGCATTTTGTGATCTCAAACAACCCCGATTTCTTGCGTTTCGAAGCCCGTAGCTTCCACTAACAACCATCTTTCCATTTCTTACACCTAATTGACCAAAATTTGGGTTCTGAATCGACCACAACATATTCTTGTTGCTTGGCTATACAACATCGTTTTACTCTATGTTGCAAGTCTTCCTTTCAGGGAAATATGAGTCATTCGCAAAGATCTTGTGACTCGTCCCACCCCATCGATATGTTATCATGATTGTTTGATAATGGGGTCATAGCTTCATGATTAAGTTCCATGAAATTCGGTGATGGAGCCTCAAAACTTGCTATGGTAGGTTGTGGTGTATCACCCATACTATGGAACTCAGTGTCTTGTAACTCTGTTTCTTCAATGCATACGCCATTGCCATCTTCTTGTAGTGGCGATGCATACATAGACCCATCATTTTCAATTACTATCAACAAAGTACCACGCATATCAACAAAATTATCCATCTCATGGCTATCATCCTCATCACTGTCGTCGTCTTCAAAATTGAATTCATCATCAGACAAATGTACATTTGAAGGGCTGACATCTTCAGAATCATTGGTCATGTGATCGATTGTAGCATCAATAGGTGAAGTTGTACTCGGACCAACGTGCTCCATTGATCTTTGTGCACTATGACCGCCAAAATTCATGTGGCTTCGCCGATGACCCGTTAGACGACCTTGGGTTGTCACACCCCGCTCGGAGGCGCCTAAATCGACGAAACACTCACAGACGAGGTGCGAATGCATTATAATAATAACCAAATGCGCAGGTACATAATTGAACATAAATCTTATCTCATTAATTTTAGAATGTATTTTTGTCCAAAATATGATTGAGGGAACATCCTCCCAAAATTTCCCTATAAATAACAAGGATTACAAAATATGGGCCCAAAAACCTCCATCCAGTTTATGCTAAACTCCTGTGAAAAATTGGATAACAACGGGGTGAACTATTGCCCAGTGGGTAAAATAGTTCGTGAATATGACAATTAATAAAAAAAAACTTTATAATCAAATATCACATATACACAATATAGCATCATAATCAGTACAACATGTATGTATGCATGACACTATCTCGTAATGGTTCCATGATTATAGGTCGCCATTAATTCATGTATGGATGTTCATCCTCAGATAAACCCAGTTTCTCATTGTACGTCCCTCTCCAGGGAAATATCAAGAATAGTGAGCATTGCTTCTAACTATTTTGTGGATTATGAACCACTTACGTCCTTGGGTGGTGCTTATGTATGATGTCAATGCATGAGCAGATTCGGTCTTTATTAACATTAGACAGGATTTAGCAGCGTCTGGTGATTCTTATCAGGTCAGTATCACCACATATAAAGTTATGATGTTCAGTATCACTTATGCAAGCTGATAGCTTTCAAATAAGACTAACCAGATCAGTCTCCAGTTGAGAGGTAGGACACGAGGTCCACTTAAATACCAATCGTCTAGAGCAGCACGTTGCCTCCCGTTCACTATTTAAAGTTACCGAGGACAAGACTAAGTCTGGTTGATTCAGATTGACCACTAATCCAGCATAGTAACAATGTAATACATGAACTTCAAATATACAGGCATAAGTATGACAGGTATGAACATTATACACAATAATGCAGTGTAAATGAATAATAAACATAATGATAAATGAATGTAAACTTTAATAAAAGTCATAAGACACACAAACCTATGTTTCGTTCTCCACCTTCAGATATAATCTCCTTCTGGAACTGGCGCTTTCTCTAGAGCAGAACCGCGTTGCGCCACGAAGAGAGTCTCAAAAAGAGAAGATAGAAATCACAAAGAGAGAAAGAAAGAAAAAGAGAGAAAAAAGGATTGGTGTGAAAATAACAAAGGGGTGGGAAGGGGGCTTTTTATAGCCAAAAGGGTGCCCGACAGTCCAGGTAGGTGCTCGAAGTTCAATATATATATATATATATATATATATATATATATATATATAGTTTTTTTTTTGTCTAAACCGGGGGTATCATACGGGTAATCAAACCCAACATACCCAACTAACCCAATGATGTTACGGGTCGGTCAGGTTTTATTTAAAAAATATATTTTCGGGTCGGGCTCGGGTGAGAAATTTTATCACCTGATAAGATCGGGTCAGTGAGTTTTTGGGCCAAACCCGACCCAACTCGACCCGCGCTCAGCCCTACAACTAACTACTAACAATTTATCTTCTCAAAAAAAAAAAACATTTAATTTTTTTTTCCATCACTTTTATAATCTTCCCAATTTTTTAAGAGAGCAGCTAAATGAACCCTACTTATGGACTATCTACACCCGAGTCGCTAACACAACCCCACCCTAAAACATATATACTCTACCTACCTTAGTCAAAAATACAAAAAATCCTAAACTACCCTTCACCCTAACATACCCCACCCCAAACCCCTCTCGGTTTCTTTTTCTTCTTTTCCAAAACTCTTCCAAAACCCTAACTCTTAACTTCAAAGCCCACTATTTTTATTTTAGTTTGAAGAATATTAGTTGTAGGGGAGCATCATTTTGACCCCATTTGGAACAAATCACCACTCTTTATTTTCGTGCGTTTTTCGACAATTGATCCTTTGAATTGATAAGAAATGCATGGTTTAATAGTTATTTTTGTTTCTATTCACTTTTATTCATGAAATGCAATATGTATGGATGTTTTTCGATGTATTTTGGGCAAAAAATAAGCAAGAACGAAGGTCGTCACCATGGACGACCTTCTTTTTAGGGTTGGCCATTCTGGCCAACCCTACTTTGTACAAGTCGGTCTATTAAGGCCGACCCTGCCTAAATTTTTTTAAAAAAATAAATAGTGATTAACCATTTTATTGTGTACAGATATGCCGAGGACACGCAACACTACTTCTAGTGAGCAAAGTGGGTTACACACTCAACTTACAACATCAGAAAGAAGACTTAGGTGCACTGAAACCAATTTACCGACCATTGTAAATGTTGCACAACAAGAAGAACAAGAAGAAGAGCACATAGACGAGACAAGCCCAAGAGATCCAATACACTAAAGAAGATGATAGTGCCCCTGTCTCATTTTCGGGAGGCCCTACCGATCCCTCTGTTCTTACTAGTTTCAAGAATCATATTGCTGCAGGTATATGGGTTCGCGAAGTAAGTTTTCATCCCTAGTGTATAGTAAATCTGTTGTTGACGGTTATATCTTGTTAATATTGACCATTCATATTTGTTTTGGTTGGTTTTCTTTTTTGTTTACAGCATCGACCCCTACTTAGGTGCATAAATCATGGAGCACAGGTGGTTGAGTAGGATCTAGAATGCCACCCCAAGCAAGAAAGACTTAAAGAAATCATAGATGGATCTGGGTTGAGTCCCCTGATCGGTTGATCGTACATGCACGCCAACAAGACACTAATTGTTGCGTTTGTGGAGAGATGACAACCAGAAAAGAATTGGTGAAATGACAATTACCCTCGATGATGTCGTGATACTTCTCAACATTTCTTTCACAGGCAGATCCGTCTCAGCCATACCAATAGACGACAAAGATGCAACCGAATTAATGGTGCAAGGGCAGAGAGTTTCATTCGGTGATGCAAATGAATTGGTGTCGCATGCCTTGCGTATCTTTATCATCAGCTTGGATGTGCGACGAGGGCCTCAGTTTGTCAGATTGCAAGGTATCTCACGTTGCTTGAGGTATATATGCATCATTTCACACTTAACGTCTGTTCTATATAAAAAATGTTTCAATAATGATTTTAATACAAAATATGTATGATAGGGTTGATTGTATGACAATTTTCCTTTAATTTGTCCTCGTGTCAACCCTTCATATCAATATAACTTGCCACGGACGCAAATGTGGGACCAAAAAAAAAAGATGGGATTAGCTAAAGATCACGTGGTCACACTGTGTAAGGCACTCGATATGCTACGCTCTCACGAGGTCAATGACAAAGTTTAGAAATTTAATACATTTTTATTTATAACTATGACCTTGAGTAACATTGTATTGTTGGTTTAATTATTTATATTGAATTTGTTTAGGTTTATTGGGACTCATACTTTGATTTGAAAGAAGCTCGGCCAATCTCGAAGTTATTTTTTAATCTTTTGTATAACCACACGAAAGTCTTGTTTGTGTTGAAAAATTAGGAATTTGCGTATGTAAACACACGGAAGTCTCATTTGAGGTTAAGATCATGAATTCGTATATATAAGCGCAAAAAATTGACATTTTAGGTGAAGATTCATAATTTGTTAATATCAGCACACGAAAACCCTATTTGGGGTGGAGAATTTGAATTTGCTTATATATGCACCCAAATCTCCCATTTGGGAGAAAATTAGGAATTTGCTTATATAAGCATTCGTAAATCTCATTTAGGTTGAATAAAGGAGGTTGCTTATGTAAACACACGAAAATCCCATTTCTGTTTGAAATTAGAATTTCCTCATATACATACATGAAAGTCCAATTTGGGCTTATAAGTTTGAATTTCTTTATATAAGCACACGAAAGTCATATTCTACGTGAAATTTTTTACTTTGTTAGCATAAGCACACGAAAGGCCCGTTTGGGGTGCAGATTTTTAATTTGTTTATATGAGCACAAGAAAATCTTATTTTGATGGTAATTAGGAATTTGCTTATATACGCACACAAAAACGCCTATTCGGATGGAAATTAGGAATTCCTTTATGCAAGTACATGAAAGTGCAATTTAGGCAGATAAAAAATCATTTGAAAGATGGCGTCTTCCCCCAGACAGAACCGCGTTGCACAGCACAGAGAGTCTTGAAAAGAGAGTCTTAAAAAAGAAGACAAAAACTCAAAATGAATGAAAAGGAGAAGGAAAATCACAAAGAGATGTGATTTGGTGTGAGAAATGAGGAGGGGGAGGTTTCTTTATATAGGAAATTTGGCGCCTGAACTATCGGGCGAGCGCCCGAACAAATTTTTTTTTTCGGTATCCCTCTACATATCAACATTTTCAAAAATAAAAGTCTAAACATGTCAACATTTCTAAAAAAACATGTTGACATCCCCCTCCATATTAACATTTTCAAAATAACTAGTCATCGTCTAAGTCAACTATTATATCTTGTCTATCACCCGCATTGTTTGTCACTTTGCTGCCATCAACATTAAAAACAAAATAAGGGGTTTCCCATTCACATGCTTGTCATAGTCGAAATTTATGCCAATTTGACGATATGAGAAGTATCGGTGATGCAGAGGCAAACGTAACCTATGAAAAGTACAACATTACAATCATTATTTCTATTATTCTATAATTTACATTGAAACAAAATACAAAAAGAAAACAATGACTGTAATATACAATTTAGAGGTTCCCTTAATTGCTATAAAATAATTAATTTAGAGGGAATAATTATAAAAGTAGAAGATAATCTAACTACAAAATAATACAACTACAATATGCAACTACATGTTCATGCCCATGTTTGTTGGATCATTTATTACACGCCTCAAAATGTATATATCACACATATTTAACGGACATGAACATGCAGTTGTAATGTAGTTGTATTATTTTACAGTTAGATTAATATTTTCTTGTAATACCTTGTAATATATCCGACGTTAATTTGTTTTAGGAGAACCCATTATTGTGAATGCAATCTAATAAAGGGTCTTGGGTTTCTAAATAATTATCTCAATTAGGTATGCACCACTTCGTCAAAGTGGTTATCATGCATGTAACCAATGTCAATCACTCGCCTCAATGAAATTAGTAGAGGTTCGATTCTAAGGGACAAAAATGTAAGACATTACTGCATAGATAAAAATACCAACACGACATTGTATGCTGATGCTATCAACAACCCCATATCTGAGAAAGTCATCCACTTCTCTTAGGATGCCACAAGGTCACTACACTGTAGAGAACTCATAATCTCTTGAACCCTCTCAACACTACCGAATAGCTTTATGTAGCGTGCCACAAACCTTTGTACCTCTCTCAGTAAGTCACATTTGACTTCGCTCCAACCATTTGTTCCCACACCCATTGACTCGGCGATGACTCAGTACCCACAATGTCCATCGGCCATAACATCTCTGACATGGGCTATGTATTGATGCCAGCCAGGAGGAAGTTGATCTAAATATCCATAAGATCCATGAGACATTTGCAAGCGTGTCTTGTGGACCTTCTTTGGTTCATCATTCTTCAGTCTGGTCTTTTACAATGATGAGATTGATGAACGAACGAGTGAAGTACGCAGACACACATGCTCAAAAAATGAACGCTTTTGGAAAAACTCATGGATACAAGCGCTTTTGATAAACGAGGGACTAGTTTTTCCCAAAAACGCATTTTGTATAAGCGCTTTTGGAAAAACTCTCCCATTGAGATCCCAAATATAATTTCATTATAAATTTCATAAAATCATGAAAATGTCCTTTCCGACTATAATTAATGAACACAAAAATTGCCGAATACAAGGCAAGAGTAATTAATTTACCCGGTTTCCTATCAAGATGAACATTATCAAAGATATATAAAACTTAAGCTCATACTAAATTTTTTAATATCAATATGATTCAGAAAATAATGTACAATGAAGGGCATATATCTATTTATGAAAATATACACAATATATCCTTGAAATAAACGCATAAATTGTTCAATCATGTTTGTCAAATAGCTTCAATATATAGTTTCAATTATATAAAACATAGACATATAAGCTAGTAAACATGCTTATTGATTTATTAATAACAATAAAGTCTAGGCTACAATTGAATTACCTGTTGATTCTAGTCCATGCCAATGACATTTTATAACCTCGATACTGAACACGGTTTGTCCCACTCGGTAACGACGTGTTCACGAGTAATTTCCTTGAGTGACCGGCATCCACTCAACGTCATCGTCAACTCAAATTCATCGCGAAGCATTTGAAGTACTTTTCTCACACCAGCCTCACCTTCGGCAGCTAACGAGAACACGACAGGCCTTCCAATCTACGATTTTGATTGAACAATCAAATGGGTCATGAAGATTTAATACATATTGATAGCAAAGTAAGTTTAGTTTAGCATATTTGTTTTGGAATGTAGCATATAATTGTCTACTTACAAATACACCAGAGGCTCCCAAAGCCAATGCTTTGAAGACATCAGTACCACGTCGTACACCACCATCTAGGAAGACGGGAACTCGGCCTTGTGCTGCTTTGACAACCTAAAATTATCTCATAAGATAAATATAGTTAACATCATGATACACATAGTTGAGCCTCCTGACTATCAACTATAACTTTTGTAGGACCAATGCTCATCGCGTCAGTATTTCGATATTTTAATGATTACAAATTACATGATGTCACTTGCATTATTTCTCTAAGTGTTACAGCTAATTCGTCAGGAACACATCAAATAGTAACAGTCGAAGAGACTACCAAGATCAAGCTCAAAGAACGATGACAAATTTTATATGTAATGTATTAGTTTGATCTTAGGTGCGTAGAGTAACATCTCAATCAATCTCAACACTAAAACTCTCTAAATTACAAAGTTTTCAAAATCACTTCGATTTCGTATTTAATTTTAACAAAATATTTTTCAAAAATTCGATCAATCGCGCTATCATTGATGATAACTCGCTATCAAGTTATTGCCAAAATTCTATTTTTTGCATAAAAGGCAATATGATAGCGCTATCAATGAGTCCTGAAAATCAAGAACTATCAGTTTTCAGCATATCGAGCATCAATAGACTGCTATAGGCCAATATCGGGCATTATGACCAGGCCGATAGCGCGCTATCATTGCCTGAGACAGAAATTTGACATTTATGACAAGAAAAAAATGGGCACTTCCACTTGCTCGATTTTTATATTCCTTGCATAGTTTTGCCAAATTATCTTAACTGAAATATTCTCCACAAATACCTCGATGATTTCCATTGTCTCGCACACCCATAACTACTTTAGATAAAATAATGTTTTGAATTCAAATCAACCCACACTCTCTTGTTCTTTAACCTACAATTGCTCATTTTATAAAACACTTACTTTCTGATTTTCAAATGGACAACACACGATTTTTGCAAGTTAGATTGAGCTTTCCAAAGAGTGTTTCAAGAGAAGAAAGTCGTGATTCTTGCATTGAACAAACAAGTTTCGAATTGAATCAAAAATGCAAATTGTTTTGAAGATAACCTCATTGTTCAGCAAGTTCTTCATTTTTATCCTTTTTGTGCTGAGATTTCCAGAGGCTATCCATTGCTTTAAACTGTACGTATATGAAGCGTTCTTGGTAAGAGAACATTTTCAAAAGCTATCTTTGTATTCCAACAAATATTGTAAGTGACTGAGGTCACAAGTGAGAAAGAGCTGAGTGATTAGGCTCTTGTAAAGGTTGACTTACTCTTGTAAAGTAAGTGTTGTAACCGATTTGATCCTCACCCTCAAAATAGGATCAATTAGTGGGAGGTTTGGAAAAATCTTGATCAGGGAGATCAAGTCGTGGACGTAGGTCTTTAACACCGAACCACGTTAAATCCTGTGTGCTTCAATTTCTACCATTGCACTTTACTTGCTTTCTTTTCGATTTATTTTTGAAAGGTTAAAAATTTGCAACTCGTCCAATTCACCTCCCTCTTGGACGTTTAATCTGGGCCAACAACTTTTACGTCAATTGATTTTTATCATGGTATCAAAGCTATGAGTACACTTTGTGAACTCCTAGAGTCACCGAACAAGAATTCATTGTTTTTGATGTATACTTTTTATTACAAAACATGTTTTCATGTCCCTCAATCAAAATAACTATGAGAAATCATGCACAAGAGTAATGTGAAGTACCTCTTCGAGACAACTTATAGTAGCGGGGACGTAATCAAGTTGGCGAGCTCCGTGGTTGGACACAATAATCCCAGCGGCTCCAACTTGTAATGCAATCTTTGCTGTGTGTCAACAACATGAAGGTTATAAAGAACAAATTGATTCCATAAATATGATCATCAAGGCGATTATTACATAGAAGAACACTTTTACATTTCAGTTTCATTAATATGATACTAAAACTTCTCAAAATTAGTAAGAATTCTAAAGGGATGTCTTGTGGATCATAAACAAGAATATTTAAGGTCATAATCATTAAAATTTGTAATTTTTCCTTTTGGGAATTTAAAATTTTGTTAGAAATCTAACCAAGTTTTTTCACAAAATAAAATAAAAGTGGACAGCTTACTGTCTTCTGCTGTCACCACACCCTTTAGAAGAATTGGCAAATTTGTTATTGTCTGAAGCCACTTTACATCCTGAGGAAACCCAAGGAAGAAACTATAAGCACGAGCAGTTTTAACTCTTTAACATGCTGATGCACATATAAATGTCTCTCATCAAAATAAAATGAAGAATAAGAATTAAAAAACAATAATAATAATAATAAAAACCTTCCAGCTTAGAGATTGATCAACTTGGCTGGCAGCATATGAGGCAAGGCTAGAGTCATTTGTCTGCAAAGACCCAAAAACAACTACGATAACAGTTTCATGAAAATGACCGAGAAAATTAAAGAAAAAAAATGAAAAAGAATTCATCAATATTTGGTGAATAAATATTTTGGGTAATTTCTATGTTGCCCATGAATGCCAAAGAATTTTACTTAAATATTTTCAGGGAATAAGCATAGAGAACAAGTAAATATACCAAAAAAAAAAAAAAGAAAGATAGAAAATTGTAGACCTTGTCCATCTTCCCAATGTCCAATCCTTCAAAGTTCTTCAATGTCAAATATTTCGGCAAAGCAAATCTGCAGTAGAACAGATTAAATTAACAAAGTTTAAATTCTTATGAAACTAATGGCTGTAAAACCTCAAGGTTCAAATATTCTTTGAAGTATCGGTCCGTCCCAGGAATATATAATGCAGACCTGTTCTTGATATCAGCTTCCCTTCGACCAAGCCTTGGAGTATCGACAGTGAGGACAATTGCTTTGAATCCTGCCCTTTCAGCTCTTCTAACCAGCTGTGTAACTACGTTTCTGTCCTTCAATACCTGAAAAATACCAAAGTATATTATATCTATAGT
This sequence comes from Paratinospora sagittata, assembly GCA_035771175.1. Classification (NCBI taxonomy): domain Eukaryota; kingdom Viridiplantae; phylum Streptophyta; class Magnoliopsida; order Ranunculales; family Menispermaceae; genus Paratinospora; species Paratinospora sagittata. The sequence continues at coordinate 765,897 of CM069612.1, forward strand.
GATGGTAAATCACTGATTGGTCTGTAAGTAAGAAAATAATACATGCCATTTCAAGAGCAAATCGTCAAAATTAACCGACAAAATGATGGAAAAAAAAGGAGCTTTTGAACCTACATAGAGCTGGAAAAACTGAATGCCGGCTCCTGTTGAAGCAACCTCTTCAACACTCGACGTAGCCCATGATGATAATGTCTGCAATGGATGCAAAAGTATGTTAAAAACTAACAAAAATTTATAATCACGAAAACGAATTTCAAATAAATAAGAACCTGAAGGTAAACCAGCAACTTCAAATAAATGATAATAGTTTTCATGGATAATTTTTGGTGAGTTGTTTTAAGTAGCTTGAGCTATTGGTGACTGCATCTAGATTTAAATGACTACTATACTGAGAGTTCAAGAAATCTTCACTTGATCCTAAGAACACAGTGGCAAGAATGTTCATATGGATTTCACACTTTTCTTGACCTGGGATCTAGCTTAAACTTGAAGAATATAGACAACATAAATGGAACATAAAAAATGAGAAGTTAAACCATAATAGTTCCTGCCGTCGATGCTGCCCGTGCTGTTGCATACTCTCCTACATGAGAACAAAAATCAGAGTCCAGAAAAAGAAGTAGTTTTATCTTGTTTCTAAAACCAAAACTATAAGAATTCAGAGTTTTTATTGATTGAATAGAATTATAAATCTAATCAAGTTTTAATAAACAAAATTATTATTACTATTTTTAACATATTAACTGAAATTTCATCAAGCATTTGAAAGGCTGAAAACATCAACCAGACCATTCAAAAGATAAGATTAACAGAGGCATATATTATACCTTCTGGGTGAGCCATTTTCTGCATGGCAGTTGGAGCGATCATGATCGGCATTGATATCTTGTAGCCCAATACAGTAGTCGTCAAGTCAATGTTGGTTACATCGATGAGAACGCGAGGTCGGAACCTATATTTCAGTTCAATTGGGACATGCTAAGAACATCAGCATGAAGTCTTCTTGGAACATGTTTACTAGGAAAAAAAATAATGAAAATAATAATAATAATAAATAAAAATAAACACCAATTTGAAAAGATGAAGTGAGCTTCAACAAATAAAATTTCTCCAGTTAAAGATCATATTCACAGAAAAATAAAAATTATCTAAAAAACTTTAGTCCAAAAAAACTTTTATCATGAACAAATGAAAGGAAAAGAATGAATACACCATGAAATAAGTTTTCAAGCATTTTGAACACCATAAGAAATCCTTTTCCCTTATAATCAAGCACAGAGACCTGAAAGAACTTCACTAGATTGATGGCATGGTGATGAAATAAATAAATAAATAAACCGAATAATCAAAAATTTTATTCGAGTTCTCATCAACGTATTATTTGAGCAGAAAAGGGAATTCTATAAGGTTTATCACATCAAAAGATACTTTTGGGGGTACCCATGAAAATCAAAACATGCCCTTTAAAGTAATAAGAAAGAGATAGTTTAGTATTAAATAAATAAAAAAAGCTCACAAAATCCTTGAGAAGGCAGATCTATTCTCCTTGAGGGTCCACTGATCCTCTGCACCTGATGCATAGAAATGATACACCATTTTTGGGAGCTTCTCCTTTGCAATTTTCTCATACTCTGATACATTTGTTATCTCCATCTTGACAATCTACTTTTTACCTTGCTCTAAAACAATCAATAAAAAGAAATCAAAAAATAATATATGTAAAGAAGCCCATCAATCACAGCAACTAAAAATAATAAACAGACCCAATAATCCAGGATTGATTAAATTCTGCCAAAATCACTAGAAAAAGTAAACAAAAATTAAATAGCCATTAAAAAGGTACTTTATAATAACTAAAAAGTAAATGCATAGATTGAACAAAAAGAAAGAACAACACAATCCAGTGAAGTTCTAATAGTAAACAAACATATAGCATGGATTATGGGAGATACTTTTTCTTAATCCCTTTTTAGAATCAATAAACAGAAGCAATGATAAATACCCAAATCTCCCAATAAAGGATTACAAAAAGAAAACACCCAATCAAAAACCAATATATTTGATGCTTAGTGAATAACTTCAAGGAAAACAAACACACAATCTTACCGTGAAAACTAAAAAACAAACCCACCATGAAATAGAATCAAAAAACGATTCCAAAAATCAAATACCCATAAGCCAAATTCAAAGAGAATCAAAAGGAAAAGTAGAAAATAAGTTGACCACTTTACCTCACAATAGTACTGTAACTGCAATACCCAGAAGCGATCTTGTGAAGTTCAAATCAAAGCTTGATCAAAACCCACTCTATTATTATAAATTTTTAAGACGTAGGCAATCTGGAATCGTAATTTAGAAAACACCCCGGGAATTATAAAATATTATATGTCTGAGATTGAAAATCGAAATAAGAAAAGTATTATTAATATTAAATTTAATTTTATTAAGAAGCCGCCAAAAGAGACATATACAATTGAAGAAAAAGACGAAAAGAAAATGTTGATTTGCAGAGCTGGATTTCTGTTGAACTGAAGTGAGGAATGGAAATGTGCATGAATGTGGAATGAAAACAACAAATGAATTAATGTTGGAATATATTAATTACTTGTTAAATTGTAATTAATTTGTTGAGTCGACTCGGAAGATTTCGACCAGGTTTTTTCTTTTTACCTCCAAAATTAGGCAACTCATGAGAATGAGAACTGAGCCTAGCTATGTGAAATGGAACATCTTCCTAATAGACCCTTTTGGCCTAAATCAAATGACTTGGTTTGATTTAGTTTGGTTGGGTTTTAAAACTCGATCAAAACATATTGATGATTTTTAAAAAAATAAAAAAATAAAAAATGAAAGACTAGAATTTCATGAAGATTTACTTTGGGTTGATTTTAAAAAAACAAATTGATTACAAAAAATAAAAATAAAAATACGAAGTCCATAAAGATTTAGTTCGGTTCCATTTTACCAACTCAATCAAGTTTAAAAAAATAATAATAAATTATGTTTTATTTATAAAAAAATTAAAAATTATTTTCAAATTTACCCGAGCTATGTTTTTTTATTTTTCGAGTATAAAAAAAAATTATATTTGAATCACAAAACAAATAACTTTAAAAGAAACTAAAAAAGATTTAGTTATTTAGGAACTCAATTAAGACAAATTCATTTAACAAAGAAGAAAATTTAGAAATTGGTTGGATGAAGAGTTAGTTTGGTTTCATTTTTATCAACTTGATCAAGACAAATTGGTTAAGAAAGGACAAAATAATAATAATAATAATAATAATAAATAAGAAAAATGAACAAAAAGAAGATAAAAGAACACTAAAAACTTGAAAAAGAATGAAGGTTTTGAGGTGAGATTCGAACTCAAGAAATGTTAAATTCAAGAAATAACCTAAAGTTCGATTAGATTTCAGACCCAAATCTGTCCACAGTAGAAGATGGCAAGTTGTTTCTCCTAATTATTTGCATAGCTCAATAATCTTTGTGTCCTGCAAAAACAAAATAATAACTAAAAGCCCTCATATAACTAAACAAAAATAAATAAATAAAATTATTGAAATGACAAACTAATTAATAAAAAAAAAATCAAAATATTAATCCTACATGGAACATTGATGAACAAGTGAAGAAGAAGGAGTTGTGATTTTCAAAGCCTTATGCAATTGTAATTTTCATACCTTCTGAAAAATTTCGTCGGCTGATTGAGTCGGCTATACAACTAACTACGACTGAGCAAAAGACCCGACTACTCGCTGAGCCCAATCCGACCCAGGCAGGTTCGGACGGGTTTTTTAATCCCAATCGGGCGGGTTGGGTGATACAAACCCCCAACCCGAAATGTTGGGTCAATTTTTTGGGTTTAATCTATCAAACCCGACCCACCCGACTACCACTTATAAAACTAAAAATTTATAACTTGTTGTATACATGTATGTATACCATACTAATAGATATACAAAAAAATTAATTTTTGGGAGCCACCACTTCAAGGACTTTTCTAAGAGAAAAATTCTATGGCATACCCAAGTTTGAACTTTGGGAGCCACCACTTCAAATGTTGTCGTGAAGAATGAAAAGAAAGGAGTTGGGGTTGGGGGAAGGGCGGGCTTTTGACATAATTACCCTTAAAAAAAATTTACAAATGTCATCCATACAAAAATATTATCAGGATTGCCCTACTATACTGTTCATAGTACAGTCATCGCACAGTCAGCATGCCAAACAAACGCCACGTCGGCACAGAGGTGACATTTTTTTTTGAGTGAAGGGAAGAAAAGACGTCTTCTCTTGCACAAGAAGGGCGGCTTTTGTTTAAGGTGAAGGGAATGCGTCTTTTCAAAAGACGCTGTCCCTTCATAATTTTTTTTTTCAATTTTTTTTTGTACTTGTGTCACTCAAGTACCACTTTCAGCACGTCCCACTATCACCCCCGATCCCCCAGAGTTGACGTAGTCTCATTCCCATGTCCGGTTGAATTTTTGGACCCCATCCCGAATTCAAGTTTAAATGAAAAATCAAAGCTATTACTAAACTATTCGGCCTCACCGAATCCAAACCACGTGGTTTCTTTCAACTCGACCACTTTCAACACGTCCCACTATCCTCCCCCGATCCCCCGGACTCGATGGAATCCCATTCCCGTGCCCGGTTGAATTTTTGGACCCCCATCCCGAATTCAAGTTTAAATGAAAAATCAAAGCTATTACTAAACTATTCGGCCTCACCGAATCCAAACCACGTGGTTTTTTTCAACCCGACCACTTTCAGCACGTCCCACTATCCTCCCCCGATCCCCCGGAGTCGACGGAATCTCATTCCCATTCTCGGTTGAATTTTTGGACCCATCCCGAATTCAAGTATAAATAAAAAATCAAAGCAATTACTAAACTGTTCGGCCTCATCGAATCCAAACCACGTGATTTTTTTCAACCCGACCACTTTCAGCACGTCCCACTATCCTTCCCCGATCCCCCGGACTCGACGGAATCCCATTCCCATGCCTGGCTGAATTTTTGGACCCCTTCCCGAATTCAAGTTTAAATGAAAAATCAAAGCTATTATTAAACTGTTCGGCCTCACCGAATCCAAACCACGTGGGTTTTTTCAACCCGACCACTTTCAGCACGTCTCACTATCCTCCCCCGGTCCCCCGGACTCGACGGAATCTCATTCTCATGCCCGGTTGAATTTTTGGACCTCCATCCCGAATTCAAGTTTAAATGAAAAATCAAAGCTATTACTAAACATATACAAGGTAATTTTGTTTAAAAAAATTTATTGAATTGAAGTAGCAAGTATACATACATGTTGAGTACAACATTATCAAAACATATACAAGTTTAAATGAGAAACAAGTTGTCAATATGTGCCACATATTGGCCATTTACGTCGTTTATTGCGCCGTAAGTGATCTCTTGTATACTGCTGCAAAGGCACCTGAACAACTTGCTCGACCGATGGTGTTGAATCATTGTTAACGGGCATAGCTGATATGTGCTCATCCTCACGATCATCATGCGCCTTAATAGCCGTATCTGCTATAAATGCATGTGTGGCGACCCCGCGCCCCGGACCACCAACCCCGCAGGGAATGGCATGCGGAATGCCGAGACGGGACGCCCGGAGTAGGCATCTCCGACCACTCCTCAACTCTCGTGAGGTGGTTGAGACCCTACGAGCCTTATCTCAAACAACGACATAATATCAAAAGGTACTAAACAAAACTACCCACCGTATTAATCATCCAAGACAAGAGATAATCCATAAAAATGAACCATAAATAAAATCATAATCCCTACAGTCCATTAAAATTGACATACACATAAAGTCCAAAATTGTGGGTACAAATAAAAACCGTTATATGCCCACATGGTCTATCTAATAAGTCTCAACTCACCCAGACTACAATGTGGTAAGTATTATAATTACATAATCCAAAATATAATACTTCATAATTTAAAACACAGTTCAATCAAAATGCCTCTCAACTCACATAGAGGCTTTGGATTCTCTCGCAGGCAAGGTCCTCAAGATATAGTTACTCCTTTGCCCTTATTCGGGACAGAAGGACCTGAAAGAGGAAAATGAGGGTGAGCCAATGGTGCCCAATGAATAGAATTCAAATATGCTACCAATACTCATCAATAAATATCATGTATGCATGTCAATGTGTAGCATGATTAAAAGCTCATAACATATAGATATCAAGCATTTATAATAAGTTCGATGCAAGTAAAAGCTTATCAATTTGGATCAACATTCCACATGCATTGGGTTACTTGTGCACGTCTATTTCACCGTACCGTTGATCCCAATTATGTTTATTTTGGGTTACTAGTGCACGTCTATTTCACCGTACCGTTGATCCCAATCATGTTTATTTTCGATTACTAGTGCACGTCTATTTCACCGTACCGTTGACCCCAATCTCTTCCTTTCCTAAAACCCGCCTATAACAAGGTTAAGTCCCCCTATTAGCCAGATAGATGGGCCCAACCAAAGTCATAAGGTTTTCTCAAATCAATGCATCATTCAAAACATTAGAACACATTCATGCTTTCAAAATACAATATATAAGTGATATGATGACATAAAAGATATAATCATAAATGAAGTCTACTCACAACCAAGCCTCGCGAGAGTATTTAACCACACACGACCACCAAACCGAATCAACCCAATCAAGATCCTGAAACATACATCAATATCCTACCATACATCAATTTCTATGCTCAATCACATAGACATTACACATCAACCCTAAATCAGCCCACATATAGACAATAGGCCTAAATCTCATCTAATCCCATCATTCAACTCAAATCACATGACTTAGGCCTCTAATGCATAGTTCTCATACATAAACCATTCTATTAATCAAAAATACTGATTTTCAATTCCTTTAGGCATAAACATGCCCAAATTAGGTCACTTCATCACAAGTAGGCCTAACCTATGATATGGTCACAACCACCAAATCAGTAGCATAATCAACTCTAATCATGCTTAATTAAACATAAGTTGCATCAATTCAATGATTCTAGGCCAAAAGCATCAAAAGCCCTAAAATATGAAATTTTCCATACTTAGGTCATATTGTCGATTTACACTAGGTCACCATGTTCAGCCACGTATATCACTGATTTTGCATCATGGGTTCATCAACAATGACAACTAGGTCAACATAGTTGATATGCAAGCTATTTGAAAAGGTCTAAGTTCATATTCTAAATTTAGGTCTAATACAAGCAACCCTACCAATTCTTCATTTAATATTCTGTTCAGATGTATCAATCTACCAACAGAAATATGTAATCACAAAATCAACCGAACAGATTGAAGTATGTGAAGAAACAAACCTTCTGTCCAAATATCAGCCCAATCCAACGGTGGACCGAAAAGATATGTATCTTTGATGAACAAATCTCTAATCAGACAATTTCTCCTTTCCTGCTGCAAAATACTCAAACTCAGATGACTATATCACACAAAAAATTAAACTTATAAACATCTTCACCGTTCATAATATATAAATATCCGTTATAAACTACATACCCAAATTTTATATCCATCCAACGGTAGATTGAGGAGATCTACAAGTTTGAGCGAAACGGCATGAGAAATCCAGACTTTCTGACTAGCTTTGTTTCAGAGGTTAGATCTCTCAGAAAAAGCCTCTAATCAAGATCTCCACCGATAAGAATGCAGATATATCAGTTTTACACTACATAACCAAATTTTATATCCATCCAACGGTAGATGAAGGAGATCTAGAAGTTTAAGCGAAATGGCGCGAGAAATCCAAACTTTCTGACCAGCTTTGTTTGAGAGGTTAGATCTCTTAGACGAAACCTCTGATCAAGATCTCCACCGACTAGAATGAATAACCATAAGCTACGAACTTGCTGACAAATTTTGAGCTCAATCCGACCATATATTTCAAAAATCCACCTCTATGACGAAAAAGTCGCAGGGATCTTCCTCCTGCAACTCTCTCCTTCTTTCTCTTCTTCTTTCCTTTCTCTTCTTTTCTTTCTCTCCACTCGCCTCTTTCTAGCACTTCCTTGATTCCCTCCTTGATTCTCTCCTTGATTCCCTCCTTGATTCTCTCCTTGATTCTCTCCTTGATTCCCTCCACTCATTCTAGCACTTCCTTGAAGGCATGAGACACTTGTCCACTTTCATGCACCAACTTTCACATGTGTTGGTCTCATACTACCCATACCAACCACATGTACTTTAACCAATTTCATGCTTCCATGTATTTTAAATGTTCAATCCATTTAATACACCAAATTTTCATTCTCATTTATCCTTTTATTCAATCAATCCTAACTCATATCAATTCATGGTTTAATGGGCTCATGCATAAATAATAACATATGCATTATAATTAAATTTAACATGACCCATATACAATTTATGATACACATATTTATATACATTATCAAGCATCAACTATACAAACATTAAACAACCATCAAACAAACACCAAACATATCAAGGCAACACATAGAGTTTGGGCAAAGTACAATTGGGTTATGGGCTAAATGAAATAATTTTCGGGGCGTCACAGCATGTCCTCGCCTTGGCATTCTTTGTTGTCTACCTATCCAACGTCCTTCTTCACCCAAGGTTGGATTGTCCTCGAATGAAGTAGTTGTCGGGTCCATATGAACATCTGGTATTGCATCGCCAAAGGGGGAAGGATCGTGATGCAATGGTGACGTGTGGACATTTGTGAATGAATCAGCACGACCGGAAGGAGTGATGGGACTCTGATGATATGCTGACGATTGTCCCTCTGTTGTGTCCCTCCTGATCATGTAATCAGCATGCACTATTTGTAGCGTAGTCATTGATATCCTCTTAATGTCCGTCGCTACAGTCATATCATTAACCTCACTGCGCAAATGCATTTGAGCCACGTTGCAAACCTAAATAAATTAAAAGTGTCATATGTTAGCAAAAATAACTACAACTTAGCTTAGTAATAAGTGAAAACGTGAATTGCATAATGTACTTTCTTACCAAGAAATCGATTGTTGCACCGCTTTCAGTCATATACCTCCGAGTTATTGATCGAAACCAAACCATAAATGGGTCATTGTACTCCATACGCACCGAATCATTATTTTCACCAACTGCCAAGTTATCGACACGACGCTGCCATTCATCAACATAATATCTGTGTTTTTCAATCCAATTACTGTCACATTGGCTTCTCATATCACACTTGTGAAGCTCAATACTTGTGTCGCATGGCTCCGGAATCGTTTGTCTCATGCCAAATTGACGTAACACTCGATCTGGCCGATGTAATTCAACTATGGCGAAACAAATGAGTGGAGAAATAGTGTGCCATATGTGTCGCCCATGCTTGCAATACTCTGACAATGCATTAATCAAATTATCGGTGTATGGAGTCCAACTGACCTATACATGGACCCCTAACGTCTAAATTGAAAAACATTGCAAAAAATTAAGGAATACATTTATGTAAATTGTTTGGAATATTGTACCTCTTCAAAGCCTTTAGTGTCCAACGTCTCTCTATATTTATTCAATACATGCGTTGAGACTTCTTTCTTTATTAAGGCGTGTCTCCACCTGCAAATAGTAAGGAAAAATTAATAAATGTTAACAGTATATGTTGAAAAGGAACATCGGTGTGGACTTACGTAAAAAATTACTCATTTACCTATATGCCAATGGTGGTGGTGGCAACAGATGTGCATTTGGACCGGCACGATCCTCGCGTTGAATGTTGCATCTTCGTGGAGCCAAAAAAGGAAATATATCTCATGCCCATAGTTGTATTAGTACGAGTGCTCTTGAAACACATCGTTTGTCATAATCAACCGCATGACACATTTGACGATATAACCATGCTAGCACTGCACTGCCTCACGCGTATGTACCGACAACATCGAAGTCCGCAAGAAGAGGCAGAACACATAGGTGTACAAGGTTGTTTGACTAGTCTGACAACAACCCATCTCCAATCAGCTGCAAAATATATGCTCGTGCATACTGTTGTATTTCAATTTCTGTTGCTTTTTCGGGTAAGTTTGGAACTCTTTCTCCAAGGGTAACTAAACTCAATCGTCCCCCGCGTTTTTCTTTCCCAACTGGAATGAACCCGAGCAACTCAGCACATAAATCTTCGTAAAGAAGGTTGGTCAATCCCGTCACTGGTAGACCATCGACACGCAAACAATAGCTTATGCAGCCCCATCACGGAGGGTTGGATACTTTCGCCTGTTGTGGCCTTCTTGTCCACATTGTCCACATCTAATCTTAGACGAGGGTTCCCTTATATCCATCTCATTTCTTAAGCGCGACGACCTCAGTCGACCAGATTTGCGAACATGACCAGAATCAGGTATCACCGTATACGGAATAGTACATTGTGGCCAATAAGATTCGTGCGGAATGGGATGGAACTGAGCTTCGTAACACTTAGAGTAATACTGGAGGAGGTACCAATGATCAATGTATTGGTCACAATTGATCGAAGCATAACGACACGCTGCTTGGACGTGTGAACAAGGAATCCCATTACATTGCCATTTGCCGCAGCTGCAGAAACGATCTTTTAATCGAACGACCTGCTTGTTTCCCCCTTTGTTCATGCGGACATCTTGTATACCGGTAACAACCTCAAATGTCTCAAGCTGTCGATTGATCATTGTAACAGTGTGGTTCCTTGCCTTAAGCCCCCAATTTTTCATTTTCTTAACCGCATACTTTGTGAAAACTTCTCAATTACTAATTGCTTCATCTATTTCTTGTCGTCTAACGATAAACCACCAACACATCTATAAAACGTCAACTGAACCAATGTTGTGACCAGATAAAATCAATACCCTTCAATACTCCATTGAAACACTCTAAAGAAAAAAAATATGAAACAAATCAGACGGTAATTGACAATAAAAAAATAGCTCAGAGAATTTAAATAAATAAATGCATAGACTAACCAGCGACATTCGTAGTCATCGAACCATACCGCACCCCACCATCGTAAGCCATTGTCCACCTCTTTCTAGGAAGGGTAATAAGATTAAACCATTTTGTGCAACCCTCTTTCTAGTGCTCTAGTTCTTTCATTAGTGCCTCAAACTTACGTGGTTGGTGTTGTGACCCTCCTGCCTTGGCCAAATCTCTCAACTTCTCATTACGGTACTTATCATTGAAATTACTACCCACATGCCTCAAACAGAACCTATGATATGCCTCTAGCTCGGTCCAACCATTCTCTACTCTTTTAACTGCATTCAATATGCCAGGGTGACGATCACTGACAAGGCAAATGTCTTATCTCTTAGTCACGCTATAACGAAGCTTCCTTAGAAACCATGCCCAGTTTTCAGTATTTTCTTGATGAACAATAGCAAATGCGAGAGGGAATATATAACTGGCTGCATCGATTGTCGTGGCGATGAGCAACTTACCGCGGTATTTTCCATATAAGTGTGTACCATCTATTTGTATGATAGGCCTACAATGCTTAAAACCCTCAATTGAGGGACCAAAAGCCCAAAAAGAACGATGAAATGTGGCTATCCCATTGTTGTCAGGTTCGTAGTGATTTACAAATGCGTGCGAACCTAGATTACTAGCATTCAATGCATCCATCCATTTTGGGAGTAGGTTATACGATCCCTCCCAATCACCAAATATCTTTTCCATCACCTTTTTTTTTGCACGCCACACTTTTCTGTAATGCACATCGTATTTGTAATTATTTTTAATTACTTGATGTAGTGCCGACACAGAAGTTGAAGGATCTCGCTTTACAATATCAAAAATTTCGCGATATATTAGCTTTAAATGCAATTGTCTATGATCTTGCGACATTTGGGCATAAATACATGTGTGTAGGAATGGGCATTTTGTGATCTCAAACAACCCCGATTTCTTGCGTTTCGAAGCCCGTAGCTTCCACTGACAACCTTCTTTCCATTTCTTACACCTAATTGACCAAAATTTGGGTTCTGAATCGACCACAACATATTCTTGTTGCTTGGCTATACAACATCGTTTTACTCTATGTTGCAAGTCTTCCTTTGAGGGAAATATGAGTCATTCGCAAAGATCTTGTGACTCATTCCACCCCATCGATATGTTATCATGATTGTCTGATAATGGGATCATAGCTTCATGATTAAGTTCCATGAAATTCGGTGATGGAGCCTCAAAACTTGCTATGGTAGGTTGTGGTGTATCACCCATACTATGGAACTCAGTGTCTTGTAACTCTGTTTCTTCAATGCTTACGCCATTGCCATCTTCTTGTAGTGGTGATGCATACATAGACCCATCATTTTCAATTACTATCAACAAAGTACCACGCATATCAACAAAATTATCCATCTCATTGCCATCATCCTCATCACTGTCGTCGTCTTCAAAATTGAATTCATCATCAGACAAATGTACATTTGAAGGGCTGGCATCTTCAAAATCATTGGTCATGTGATCGATTGTAGCATCAATAGGTGAAGTTGTACTCGGACCAATGTGCTCCATTGATCTTTGTGCACTATGACCGCCAAAATTCATGTGGCTTCGCCGATGACCCGTTTGACGACCTTGGGTTGGATTTCCACCAACAACTTCTACATACACCTCCATATTAGTAGGAGGTGGGACCTCTTGCAACATGAAAAAATATCCCTTAGCTCTTCCTCATTGCTAATCAGAAGAACCGTATAATTGAAATCCTTTTCGCCAAAAAGCAAAGAATATCTATAGGTGATATTGATCGTTGCACACATTGAAATCTGTAGTTTACCTCGAATAACCCCTTCAAATTCTTCAAAACCAATGTCTGATCGGACTCTTACAAGCCCTACTGGCGGTCTATCGTATGATGCACATCGCGAACCATGTACTACAGAACCACCACTGTAGCATATTATAAAAACAAGTCTATTTGTCATCTGTGTGGGAATAAGCAAAATACAATCGTCATTCTTTCAAACAAAATATGAAATTAAAGCCTATGACTTTAACAAAGTAACAATTAAAAGGAAATGTAATAAGGTTAATTTGTTGATTATGATACACATTTGTTTTAATTGAACTCATCAACTTTTGGAGTCATCTAGCTACTAAAATTCATATAGATAATCAGTAGAATTTTCATCCAAATTGACCAATCAATTATACCTCCCCGCACCTTAGTAAGGCTCCATTCATTTCATACCACAAGCTAAAACAGTGTAGCCAAAGAACCAAAATCACTCGCAAAATCACACTTGTTAACGTAGTTTTACATAAAAATGTTATTGCAGTAAAGAACTCAAAAACCATAACCATCTCTAATTAATCGATCAGCAGCCTAAATCGTTCTCAATTTCCCTTCTCCGAATAAACAAAAAATAAGTAAAAAAACTGAAATTCCATCCCTAAAACCCTAAAAGATCAATTCGAAACAGCAAAAATTATCATAGAATGGTAATTTTTAACCTATTAAAATGTCACATTATATGTGAAAATGATTGCATATTTGCAGCTCATTAGTTCATGCTCTTTTGGAATGATTTTACTTCGGCTGTTTTTTGTTTAGATAGAATATTTTAAAACACATTCCTAGACTGTTCTTTGATGCCCCTGTGAAGATAAGATTTGAATGGCCTTGCTTGATGCCATTTACTTCTGTGAAATAATTTTTTTGGAATTTAGCAGAATGTGGTCGCGATGCCAAAGGGGCACAAGAGTTTTGTAAAAGCTCAATCATTGGCTGCACCAAAAAAAAACCGAGATCGAGAATGGCAACAAGCACGACGGAGTTATGAACCATATAATAAGAAGAAGAAAATGAAAAAATAAAAATAAAAAATGGCACCTTTGTTTAGTGATCGAGAATGGCAACAACCACGATCAAATCTTGCACGGAATGGCTCTCGGCTGCCAACGACGGCGACGGCAAAGCTACAGAGCGAGATGACGGCGACGGAACGAGACGACGGCAACGGTCCGAAGAGTTTCAGAGAAAGGAGTGGGGCGACGAGTGTGGGATTGTGTGTGCTCGCGGGTGGGGTATATGTAGGGTTTAAGGGAATGCGTCTTTTCAAAAGACGCCTTCCCTTAAAATAAAAAATAAAAAAAACATTCAAGGGAAGACGTCTTTTCAAAAGACGCCTTCCTTTCACTTAAAAACAAAAATTTGTGAAGGGAGTGCGTCTTTTCAAAAGACGCCTTCCTTTCACTTAAAAAAAAAATTTGTGAAGGGAATGCGTCTTTTGTGTATGGATTAGTTTCTTCTTTTTATAAGTTTAATGTGTGTAATTTCTTCATTGCATTTCTAGCTTTCATTTGAATTTTTTTTTTAATTTATTTTTATGTTCGGGTTGTCACACCCCGCTAGGAGGCGCCTAAACCGACGAAACACTCACAGACGAGGTACGAATGCATTATAACAATAACCAAATGCGTAGGTACGTAATTGAACATAAATCTTATCTCATTAATTTTAGAATGTATTTTTGTCCAAAATATGATTGAGGGAACATCCTCCCAAAATCTCCCTATAAATAACAAGGATTACAAAATATGGGCCCAAAAACCTCCACCCAGTCTACGCTTAACTCCTGTGAAAAATTGGATAACAACGGGGTGAACTATTGCCCAGTGGGTAAAATAGTTCGTGAATATGACAATTAATAAAAAAAACTTTATAATCAAATATCACATATACACAATATAGCATCATAATCAGTACAACATGTATGTATGCATGACACCGTCTCGTAATGGTTCCATGATTATAGGTCGCCATTAGTTCATGTACAGATGTTCATCCTCAGATAAACCCAGTTTCTCATTGTACGTCCCTCTCCAGGGAAATATCAAGAATAGTGAGCATTGCTTCTAACTATTTTGTGGATTATGAACCACTTACGTTCTTGGGTGGTGCTTATGTATGATGCCAATGCATGAGCAGATTCGGTCTTTATTAACATTAGACAGGATTTAGCAGCGTCTGGTGATTCTTATCAGGTCAGTATCACCACATATAAAGTTATGATGTTCAGTATCACTTATGCAAGCTGATAGCTTTCAAATAAGACTAACCAGATCAGTCCAGTTGAGAGGTAGGACACGAGGTCCACTTAAATACCAATCGTTTAGAGCAGCACGCTGCCTCCAGTTCACTATTTAAAGTTACCGAGGACAAGACTAAGTCTGGTTGATTCAGATTGACCACTAATCCAGCATAGTAACAATGTAATACATGAACTTCAAATATACAGGCATAAGTATGACAGGTATGAACATTATACGCAATAATGCAGTGTAAATGAATAATAAACATAATGACAAATGAATGTAAACTTTAATAAAAGTAATAAGACACACAAACCTATGTTTTGTTCCCCACCTTCAGATATAAT
This sequence comes from Paratinospora sagittata, assembly GCA_035771175.1. NCBI lineage: Eukaryota > Viridiplantae > Streptophyta > Magnoliopsida > Ranunculales > Menispermaceae > Paratinospora > Paratinospora sagittata. Next base: position 781,307 of record CM069612.1, read on the forward strand.
CTCCTTCTGGAACTGGCGCTTTCTCCAGAGCAGAACCGCGTTGCGCCACGAAGAGAGTCTCAAAAAGAAAAGAGAGAAAGAAAAAAAAAAGAGAAAAAAGGATTGGTGTGAAAATAACAAAGGGGTGGGAGGGGGGCTTTTTATAGCCAAAAGGGTGCCCGACAGTCCAGGTAGGTGCTCGAAGTTCAATATATATATATAGTTTTTTTTTTGTCTAAACCGGGGGTATCACACGGGTAATCAAACCCAACATACCCAACTGACCCAATGATGTTACGGGTCGGGCTCAGGTGAGAAATTTTATCACCTGATAAGATCGGGTCGGTGAGATTTTGGGCCAAACCCGACCCAACTCGACCCGCGTTCAGCCCTACAACTAACTACTAACAACTTATCTTCTCAAAAAAAAAAAAACATTTAATTTTTTTTTTCCATCACTTTTATAATCTTCCCAGTTTTTTAAGAGAGCAGCTAAATGAACCCAACTTATGGACTATCTACACCTGAGTCACTAACACAACCTTACCCTAAAACATATATACTCTACCTACCCTAGTCAAAAATACAAAAAATCCTAAACTACCCTTCACTCTAACATACCCCACCCCAAACCCCTCTCGGTTTCTTCTTCTTCTCTTCCAAAACTCTTCCAAAACCCTAACTCTTAACTTCAAAGCCCACTATTTTTATTTTAGTTTGAAGAATATTAGTTGTAGGGGAGCATCATTTTGACCCCATTTGGAACAAATCACCACTCTTTATTTTCGTGCGTTTTTCGACAATTGATCTTTTGAATTGATAAGAAATGCAGTTATTTTTGTTTCTATTAACTTTTATTCATGAAATGCAATATGTATGGGTGTTTTTCGATGTATTTTGGGCAAAAAATAAGCAAGAACGAAGGTCGTCACCATGGACGACCTTCTTTTTAGGGTTGGCCAGAATGGCCAACCCTACTTTGTACAAGTCGGTCTATTAAGGCCGACCCTGCCTGAATTTTTAAAAAAAAATAAATAGTGATTAACCATTTTATTGTGTACAGATATGTCGAGGACACGCAACACTACTTCTAGTGAGCAAAGTGGGTTACACACTCAACCTACAACATCAGAAAGAAGACTTAGGTGCACTGAAACCAATTTACCGACCATTGTAAATGTTGCACAACAAAAAGAACAAGAAGAAGAGCACATAAACGAGACAAGCCCAAGAGATCCAATACACTAAAGAAGATGATAGTGCCCCTGTCTCATTTTCGGGAGGCCCTACCGATCCCTCTGTTCTTACTAGTTTCAAGAATCATATTGCTGCAGGTATATGGGTTCGCGAAGTAAGTTTTCATCCCTAGTGTATAGTAAATCTGTTGTTGACGGTTATATCTTGTTAATATTGACCATTCATATTTGTTTTGGTTGGTTTTCTTTTTTGTTTACAGCATCGACCCCTACTTAGGTGCATAAATCATGGAGCACAGGTGGTTGAGTAGGATCTAGAATGCTACCCCAAGCAAGAAAGACTTAAAGAAATCATAGATGGATCTGGGTTGAGTCCCCTGATCGGTTGCTCGTACATGCACGCCAACAAGACACTGATTGTTGCGTTTGTGGAGAGATGACAACCAGAAAAGAATTGGTGAAATGACAATTACCCTCGATGATGTCGTGATACTTCTCAACATTTCTTTCACAGGCAGATCCGTCTCAGCCATACCAATAGACAACAAAGATGCAACCGAATTAATGGTGCAAGGGCAGAGAGTTTCATTCGGTGATGCAAATGAGGAGGTGTCGCATGCCTTGCGTATCTTTATCATCAGCTTGGATGTGCGACGAGGGCCTCAGTTTGTCAGATTGCAAGGTATCTCACGTTGCTTGAGGTATATATGCATCATTTCACACTTAACGTCTGTTCTATATAAAAAATGTTTCAATAATGATTTTAATATAAAATATGTATGATAGGATTGGTTGTATGACAATTTTCCTTTAATTTGTCCTCGTGTCAACCCTTCATATCAATATAACTTGCCACGGACGCAAATGTGGGCCCAAAAAAAAGATGGGATTAGCTAAAGATCACGTGGTCACACTGCGTAAGGCACTCGATATGCTACGCTCTCACGAGGTCAATGACAAAGTTTAGAAATTTAATACAGTTTTATTTATAACTATGACATTGAGTAACATTGTATTGTTGGTTTAATTATTTGTATTGAATTTGTTTAGGTTTATTGGAACTCATACTTTGATTTGAAAGAGGCTCGGCCAATCTCGAAGTTATTTTTTAATCTTTTGTATAACCACACGAAAGTCTTGTTTGGGTTGAAAAATTAGGAATTTGCGTATGTAAACACACAGAAGTCTCATTTGAGGTTAAGATCATGAATTCGTATATATAAGCGCAAAAAATTGACATTTTAGGTGAAGATTCATAATTTGTTAATATAAGCACACGAAAGCCCTATTTGGGGTAGATAATTTGAATTTGCTTATATACGCACCCAAATCTCCCATTTGGAAGGAAATTAGGAATTTGCTTATATAAGCACTCGTAAATCTCATTTAGGTTGAATAAAGGAGGTTGCTTATGTAAGCACACAAAAATTCCATTTCTATTTGAAATTAGAATTTCCTCATATACATACATGAAAGTCCAATTTGCGCTTAAAAGTTTGAATTTCTTTATATAAGCACACGAAAGTCATATTCTATGTGAAATTTTTTACTTTATTAGCATCAACACACGGAAGGCCCATTTGGGGTGCAGATTTTTAATTTGTTTATATGAGCACAAGAAAATCTTATTTTGGTGGTAATTAGGAATTTGCTTATATACGCACACAAAAACGCCTATTCGGATGGAAATTAGGAATTCCTCTATGTAAGTACATGAAAGTGCAATTTAGGCAGATAAAAACTCATTTGAAAGCTGGCGCCTTCCCCTAGACAGAACCGCGTTGCACCGCACAAAGAGTCTCGGAAAGATAGTCTCAAAAGAGAAGACAAAAACTCAAAATGAATGAAAAAGAGAAGGAAAATCACAAGGAGATGTGATTTGGTGTAAGAAATGAGGAGGGGGAGGTTTCTTTATATAGGAAATTTGGCGCCTGAACTTTCGGGCGAGCGCCCTAACAAAATTTTTTTTTCGGCATCCCTCTACATATCAACATTTTCAAAAATAAATGTCACACCCCGCCCGGACGCGCCTAAACCGGCGGTACACTCACGGACGGGGCGCGCATTTGGAACAATCATAATGGTAATAACAGAGTGCGCAGCGGAAATAAAATAGACAGTACAAATCTGATTTCATATAATTCAGAATACTTTTGTACATAAAATGGTCAAGGGAACATATTCCCAAAATCCCCAATGATTCATACAAAGGGTACAAAATGTGGGCCCCATAACCTGCACCCAGTCCACCTTAATTTCCTGTGAAAGATTTGATAATAATGGAGTGTGCTTAACGCGCTCAGTGGGTAAATAGTGCATGAGTATAACAATTAATAAAGCATACTTCAATATCAAATATCTTAAAATACACATGTGAGCATCATAATCAATCAAATGTATGTATGCATGACACCGTCACGTATTAATGGTTTGATGAGCGTACATCGCCTGAATTCATGTACAGGAACGATGCTCTGGATTCACGTACTGATGTCCCTCCCCGGGTGTAGCCGGGTTCTCATGTACGTCCTTCTCCAGAGAAATATAATGAATAGTGAGCAATGCTTCTAACTATTCTATGAGTCATAAACCATATACGTCCCTAGGTGGTGATATGTATGATGCCAATGCATGAACTGGTCTAGTCTACTGGTCTGGTCTTTCTTGACATTTAGACTGACTTTGGCAACGTCTGGTGAACCTTATCAGGGTCAGTATCACGACGTGCAAGATTAGGACATTCAGTATTACTGTATAAGCTGATAGCTTTCAATAAGACCAACTAGATCAGTCCCCAGTTGAGAGGTGAGACACAAGGTCTGCTTAAATACCAATCGCCTAGAGCAGCCCGCTGCCTCCCGTTCACTATTTAAAGTTACTGAGGACAAGACCGAGTCTAGTTGAGTCAGATTGACTACAAATCCGGCATTATAACAGTGCAATACATGAATTCCAAATATACAGGCATATGTGCGGCAGTATAAAAAGTATATGACATAATGCAGTGTAAATGAATAGGAGACATAATAATAATTGAATGTAAACTTTAATAAAAGTTATGAAACACGCAAATCTATGTTTCGTTCCCCACCTTCAGATTTGGTGCTTTTCTCCGGATAGAACTTCGTTGCACCGCTTTCAGATCTGGCGCTTTCCTCCGGACAGAACTTTGTTGCACCGCATCAGGAGTCTCAAAGACTAAAAACTTAGAATGCGTAGAAAGGAGAAGGTAAATCACAAGAGAAGGTGATTTGGTGTGAGGAATGAGAAATGAGGAGGTTTCTTATATAGAGATTTTTTGCGCCTGAACGTTCTGGCATGCGCGTAAACGTTCTGGCATGGCGCCTGAACGTTCTGGCGCGGCGCCTGAACGTTCTGGCATGCGCCTGAACGTTCTGGCAAGCACCTGAACGTTCTGGCATTGCGCCTGAACGTTCTGTCATGCGCCTGAACGTTCTGGCATGCGCCTGAACGTTCTGTCATGCGCCTGAACGTTCTGGCATTGCGCCTGAACGTTCTGTCATGCGCCTGAACGTTCGGGCGTTGCCCAAATAGTAAAAATTTTAAATAGTAATTTTTAATTTTTTTTTTTCTTTCTTTTATTTTTTTGTGAAATACAGGGTATTACAATAAAAGTCTAAACATGTCAACATTTCTAAAAAAACATGTCCTCCTTCATATTAACATTTTCAAAATAACTAGTCATCGTCTAAGTCAACTATTATATCTTCTCTATCACCCGCATTGTTTGTCACTTTGCTGCCATCAACATTAAAAACAAAATAAGGGGTTTCCCATCCACATGCTTGTCATAGTTGAAATTTATGCCAATTTAACGATATGAGAGGTATCGGTGATGCAGAGGCAAACATAACCTATGAAAAGTACAACATTACAATCATTATTTCTATTATTCTATAATTTTACATTGAAACAAAATACAAAAAGAAAACAATGACTGTAATATACTATTTAGAGGTTCACTTAATTGCTATAAAATAATTAATTTAGAGGGAATAATTATAAAAGTAGAAGATAATCTAACTACAAAATAATAAAACTACAATATGCAACTACATGTTCATGCCCATGTTTGTTGGATCATTTATTACACGCCTCAAAATATATATATCACACATATTTAATGGACATGAACATGTAGTTGTAATATAATTGTATTATTTTACAGTTAGATTAATATTTTCTTGTAATGCCTTGTAATATATCCAGCGTTAATTTGTTTTAGGAGAACCCATTATTGTGAATGCAATCTAATAAAGGGTCTTAGGTTTCTAAATAATTATCTCAAATAGGTATGCACCACTTCGTCAAAGTGGTTATCATGCACGTAACCAATGTCAATCACTCGCCTCAATGAAATTAGTAGAGGTTCGATTCTAAGGGAAAAAAATGTAAGACATTGCTGCATAGATAAAAATACCAACACGACATTGTATGCTGATGCTATCAACAACCCCATATCTGAGAAAGTCATCCACTTCTCTTAGGATGCCACAAGGTTACTACACTGTAGAGAACTCATAATCTCTTGAACCCTCTCAACACTACCGAATAGCTTTATGTAGTGTGCCACAAACCTTTGTACCTCTCTCAGTAAGTCACATTTGACTTCGCTCCAACCATTTGTTCCCACACCCATTGACTCGGCGATGACTCAGTACCCACAATGTCCATCGGCCATAACATCTGACATGGGCTATGTATTGATGCCAGCCAGGAGGAAGTTGATCTAAATATCCATAAGATCCATGAGACATTTGCAAGCGTGTCTTGCGGACCTTCTTTGGTTCATCATTCTTCGGTCTGGTCTTTTACAATGATGAGATTGATGAACGAGTGAAGTACGCAGACACACATGCTCAAAAAATGAACGCTTTTGGAAAAACTCGTGGATACAAGCGCTTTTGATAAACGAGGGACTAGTTTTTCCCAAAAATGCTTTTTGTATAAGCGCTTTTGGAAAAACTCTCCCATTGAGATCCCAAATATAATTTCATTATAAATTTCATAAAATCATGAAAATGTCCTTTCCGACTATAATTAATGAACACAAAAATTGCCGAATACAAGGCAAGAGTAATTAATTTACCCGGTTTCCTATCAAGATGAACATTATCAAAGATATATAAAACTTAAGCTAATACTAAATTTTTTAATATCAATATGATTCAGGAAATAATGTACAATGAAGGGCATATATCTATTTATGAAAATATACACAATATATCCTTGAAATAAACGCATAAATTGTTCAATCATGTTTGTCAAATAGCTTCAATATATAGTTTCAATTATATAAAACATAGACATATAAGCTAGTAAACATGCTTATTGATTTATTAATAACAATAAAGTCTAGGCTACAGTTGAATTACCTGTTGATTCTAGTCCATGCCAATGACATTTTATAACCTCGATACTGAACACGGTTTGTCCCACTCGGTAACGATGTGTTCACGAGTAATTTCCTTGAGTGACCGGCATCCACTCAACGTCATCGTTAACTCAAATTCATCGCGAAGCATTTGAAGTACTTTTCTCACACCAGCCTCACCTTCGGCAGCTAACGAGAACACGACAGGCCTTCCAATCTACGATTTTGATTGAACAATCAGATGGGTCATGAAGATTTAATACATATTGATAGCAAAGTAAGTTTAGTTTAGCATATTTGTTTTGGTATGTAGCATATAATTGTCTACTTACAAATACACCAGAGGCTCCCAAAGCCAATGCTTTGAAGACATCAGTACCACGTCGTACACCATCATCTAGGAAGACGGGAACTCGGCCTTGTGCTGCTTTGACAACCTAAAATTATCTCATAAAATAAATATAGTTAACATCACGGTACACATAGTTGAGCCTTTAACTATCAACTATAACATTACGGTATTTCGATATTTTGATGATTACAAATTACATGATATCACTTGAATTATTTCTCTAAGTGTTACAGTTAATTCGTCAGGAACTCATCAAATAGTAATTGTCGAAGAGACTACTAAGATCAAGCTCAAAGTACGACGACAAATTTCATATGTAATGTATTAGTTTAATCTTAGGTGTGTCGAAGAGACTACCAAGATCAACCTCTCGATCAATTTCAACAATAAAACTCTCTAAATTGCAAAGTTTTCAAAATCACTTCGATTTCGTATTTGATTTTGACAAAATATTTTTTAAAATGTTTTAATCATAATTTTAATGAATTTTGAATGATTTCAAAATGTTTAATCTTATATCAAAAAATTTTGATTCAATGGAATAGTTTTTAAATGTCAAAATATTGATTTTTCCAAAATCAAGAACCAATAGCGCGCTAAAGACCCTATAACCCGCTATCCAACCAATTGCCAAATTTTCCATAAAGCAATAGCTCGCTATCATGTCGATTGGCAAAATTCTGATTTTCTTAAAAATAGGCAATAGCACGCTGATGATAGCTCGCTATCAAACTATTGCCAAAATTCTATTTTTTGTATTAAGGGCAATATGATAGCGCGTTATAAATGAGTTCTGAAAATCATGAACTCTTGATTTTCAGCATATCGAGCATCAATAGCTTGATATAGGCCAATATCGGGCATCATGAACAGGCCGATAACGTGCTATAAGCCATGATAGCGCGCTATCATTGCCTAAGGCAAAAATCTGACATTTCTGACAAGAAAAACGTAGACACTTTCACTTGCTCGATTTTTAAATTTCTTGCACAGTTTTGTCAGGTTATCTTAACTGAAATATTCTCCACTAACACCTGGATGATTCTCATTGTCTCGCACGCCCATAACTACTTCAGATTAAACAATGTTTTGAATTCAAATCAACCCACACTATCTTGTTCTTTAACCTGCAACTGCTCATTTTATAAAACACTTACTTTCTGATTTTAAAATGGACAACACACGATTTTTTCAAGTTAGACTGAGCTTTCCAAATAGTGTTTCAAGAGAAGAAAGTCTTGATTCTTGCATTGCACAAACAAGTTTTGAATTGAATCGAAATTGCAAACTGTTTTGAAGATAACCAAATTATTCAGCAAGTTCTTCATTTTTATGCTTTTTGTGTTGAGATTTCCAGAGGCTATCCATTGCTTTAAACTGTAAGTATATAAAGTGTTCTTAGTAAGAGAACATCTTCAAAAACTATATTTGTATTCCAACAAATATTGTAAGTGACTGAGGTCACAAGTGAAAAAGAGCTAAGTGATTTGGCTCTTGTAAAGGTTAACCTACACCTGTGAAATAAGTGTTATAATCGGTTTGATCCCCAACCTTGAAGTAAGATCAATTAGTGGGAGGTATGAGAAAATCTTGATTGGGGAGATCCAGTCGTGGACATAGGTCGTTAGCATTGAACCACGTTAAATCTTGTGTGCTTCAATTTCTCCCATTGCACTTTACTTGCTTTCTTTTCGATTTATTTTTGAAAGGATAAAAACTTGCAACTCGTCCAATTCACCCCCCTCTTGGACGTTTAATCTGGGCCAACAACTTTTACGTCAATTGATTTTTATCATGATATCAAAGCTATGAGTACACTTTGTGAACTCCTAGAGTCACCGAACAAGAATTCATTGTTTTTGATGTATACTTTTTATTACATAATATGTTTTCATGGCCTTCAATCAAAATAACTGTGAGAAATCATGCATAAGAGTAATGTGAAGTACCTCTTCGAGACAACTTATAGTAGCGGGTATGTAATCAAGTTGGCGAGCTCCGTGGTTGGACACAACAATCCCAGCTACTCCAACTTGTAATGCAATCTTTGCTGTGTGTCAACAACATGAGGGTTATAAAGAACAAATTGATTCCATAAATATGATCATCAAAACGATTATTACATAGAAGCACACTTTTACATTTCAGTTTCATTAATATGATACTAAAACTTCTCAAAATTAGTAAGTATTTTAAAGGGATGTCTTGTGGATCATAAACAAGAATATTTAAGGTCATAATCATTAAAATTTGTAATTTTTCCTTTTGGGAATTTAAAATTTTGTTAGAAATCTAACCAAGTTTTTTCACAAAATAAAATAAAAGTGGACTGCTTACTGTCTTCTGCTGTCACCACACCCTTTAGAAGAATTGGCAGCTTTGTTATTGTCTGAAGCCACTTTACATCCTGAGGAAACCCAAGGAAGAAACTATAAGCACAAGCAGTTTTAACTCTTTAACATGCTGATGCACATATAAATGTCTCTCATCAAAATAAAATGAAGAATTAAAATAAAAAATAAAAATTATAATAAAAACCTTCCAGCTTAGAGATCGATCAATTGGGCTGGCAATATATGAGGCAAGGCCAGAGTCATTTGTCTGCAAAGACCCAAAAACAACTACGATTAACAGTTTCATGAAAATGACCGAGAAAATTATAGAAAAAAAATTAAATTCATCAATATTTGGCGAATAAATATTTTGGGTAATTTCTATGTTGCCCATGAATGCCAAAGAATTTTACTTAAATATTTTCAGGGAATAAGCATAGAGAACAAGTAAATATACCAAAAAAACAAAAAATGATAAAAATTGTAGACCTTGTCCATCTTCCCAATGTCCAATCCTTCAAAGTTCATCAATGTCAAATATTTCGCCAAAGTAAATCTGTGGTAGAACAGATTAAATTAACAAAGTTTAAATTCTTAAGAAACTAATGGCTGTAAAACCTCAAGGTTCAAATATTCTTTGAAGTATCGGTCCATCCCAGCAATATATAATGCATACCTGTTCTTGATATCAGCTTCCCTTCAACCAGTACTTGGAGCATCGACAGTGAGGACAATTGCTTTGAATCCTGCCCTTTCAGCTCTTCTAACCAGCTGTGGAACTAAGTTTCTGTCCTTGTATACCTGAAAAATACCAGAGTATATTATATCTATAGTGATGGTAAATCACTGATTGGTTTGTAAATAAGAAAAGAATACATGCCATTTCAAGAGCAAATCGTCAAAATTAACCGAGAAGATAATGGAAAAAATAAGAGCTATTGAACCTACATAGAGCTGGAAAAACCGAATGCCGGCTCCTGTTGAAGCAACCTCTTCAACACTCGACGTAGCCCTTGATGATAATGTCTGCAATGGATGCAAAAGTATGTTAAAAACTAACAAAAAATTATAATAACGAAAACGAATTTCAAATAAAATGATAATAGTTTTCATGGATAATTTTTGGTGAGTTGCTTTAAGTAGCTTGAGCTATTGGTGACTGCATCTAGATTTAAATGACTACTATACTGAGAGTTCAAGAAATCTTCACTTGATCCTAAGAACACAGTGGCAAGAATGTTCATATGGATTTCACACTTTTCTTGACCTGGGATCTAGCTTAAACTTGAAGAATATAGACAACATAAATGGAACATAAAACATGAGAAGTTAAACCATAATAGTTCCTGCTGCCGATGCTGCCCGTGCTGTTGCATACTGTCCTACATGAGAACAAAAATCAGAGTTCAGAAAAAGTAGTTTTATCTTGTTTCCAAAACCAAAACTATAATAATTCAGAGTTTTTATTGATTGAATAGAATTATAAATCTAATCAAGTTTTAATAAACAAAATTATTATTACTATTATTAACATATTAACTGAAATTTCATCAAGCATTTGAAAGGCTCAAAACACCAACCAGACCATTCAAAAGATCAGATTAACAGAGGCATATATCATACCTTCCGGGTGAGCCATTTTCTGCATGGAAGTTGGAGCGATCATGATCGGCATTGATATCTTGTAGCCGAATACAGTAGTCGTCAAGTCAATGTTGGTTACATCGATGAGAATGCGAGGTCGGAACCTATATTTCAGTTCAATTGGGACATGCTAAGAACATCAGCATGAAGTCTTCTTGGAACATGTTTATTAGAAAGAAAAATAATGAAAATAATAATAGTAATAAAAATAAAAATAAACCATTTTGAAAAGATGAAGTGAGCTACAACAAATAAAATCTCTCCAGTTAAAGATCATATTCACAGAAAAATAAAAATTATCTAAAAAACTTTTATCGTGAACAAATGAAAGGAAAAGAATGAATACACCATGAAATAAGTTTTCAAGCATTTTGAACACCATAAGAAATCCTTTTCCCTTATTATAATCAAGCACAGAGAACTGAAAGAACTTCATTAGATTGATGGCATGGTGATGAAAACAGACAACCCAAAATTAAATAAATAAACCGAATAATCAAAAATTTTATTAGAGTTCTCATCAATGTATTATTTGAGCAGAAAAACGAATTCTATAAGGTTTATCACATCAAAAGATACTTTTGGGGGTGCCCATGAAAATCAAAACATGCCCTTTAAAGTAATAAGAAATAGATAGTTTAGTATTAAATTTAAAAAAAAAAAAAAAAAGCTCACAAAATCCTTGAGAAGGCAGCTCTATTCTCCTTGAGGGTCCACTGATCCTCTGCACCTGATGCATAGAAATCATACACCATTTTTGGGAGCTTCTCCTTTGCAATTTTCTCATACTCTGATACATTTGTTATCTCCATCTTGACAATCTACTTTTTACCTTGCTCTAAAACAATCAATAAAAAGAAATCAAAAAATAATATATGTCAAGAAGCCCATCAATCACAACTAAAAATAATGAACAGACCCAATAATCCAGGATTGATTAAATTCTGCCAAAATCACTAGAAAAATTAAACAAAAATTAAATACCCATTAAAAAGGTACTTTATAATAACTAAAAAGCAAATGCATAGATTGAACAAAAAGAAAGACAACACAATCCAGTGAAGTTCTAATAGTAAACAAACATATAGCATGGATTATGGGAGATAATTTTTCTTAACCCCTTTTTAGAATCAACAGAAGCAATGATAAATACCCAAATCTCCCAATAAATTAAAAAAATAAAAAACCCATAACAAAGAAAAAAGGATTACAAAAAGAAAACACCCAATCAAAAACCAATATATTTGATGCTTAGTGAATAACTTCAAGGAAAACAAACACACAATCTTACAGTGAAAACTAAAAACAAACCCACCATGAAATAGAATCAAAAAACGATTCCAAAAATCAAATACCCATAAACCCAATTCAAAGAGAATCAAAAGGAAAATTTGAAAATAAGTTGACCACTTTACTTCACAATAGTACTGAAACTGCAATTCCCAGAAGCGATCTTGTGAAGTTCAAATCAAAGCTTGATCAAAACCCAATCTATTATTATAAAATTTTAACAAGTACCTCCTCCTCACATTTGTGAGGTGGAGGGAAACGAACTTGATAACAAGACAGAGGCAGGTGAGAGAGAAGAAGCACCCATAAATGTGAGGAGGAGGGAAAGGAATGTGATAACAAGACAGGCGCAGAGGTAGGTGAGCACCCATAAATGTGAGGAGGAGGAAAAGGAATGTGAGGAGGAGACAGGCGACAGAGGTAAGTGAGCACCCATAAATGTTAGGAGGAAGCAAAGGAACTTGATAACAAGACAGAGGCGACAGAGGCAGGTGAGAGAAGAAGCACACATATACCTGAGGAGGAAGACAAAGAAAAAGGAGAGGAGATGAGTGTATTTTTGGTCTCTCTTAATTACGGGAGAGAGTTTTTGTTTCTTTTGGAGGAAGAAAGGGACCCGTGAATGCAATAACGTATAAAAGAAAAAAAATTAACCCAAAAATATGAGGACACGAAAGAAATTTGTTGATTTTAACGATTTTAAAAGCATTTTTTAAGGAGTTTGTTATTGAGCACATTAGCTTGCAGCACTGCCCTATGTTTATCGTTACTTTGTATCTTGATATATTACAGATTAAAGTAATGTAATTTTTTTTATTAATATATTAATTCGGTTATTCACAATTATTGTGTGAATAACCCAATATAATAGTTTTTCTTTGAAGCATTTTTTTGTAATAATGATTTTTTTTCATCATATCATTATATTATATTATATTATATATATTAATTGTTTATATATTTATAATTGATAGAAGAAAAGAAGACTATTGAGATGAAGATGAATTACAAAAAAAATAAAATAAGGTGGTTTTGTTTTTTAAATATTTTATTGAGTTTCTTGCAGTCATATTATTATATTATATTATATTATATTGTATTATATATTTTAATTGTTTATGTATCTATAATTGATGAAAGAGAAGAAAAAGATTGAGAAGATGATGATTTAAAAAAAAAATATATATTACAAAAATTTAAGTTGTGAAATTTCTTGTGATTACATGATATATATACTTTTAAATGTACCTTCCATAATACTGTCCCTATGTATTAACATATAGTTATATATAATCGAACCCGGTAAAGTTTTTCATAAATGGAGCACAAACGAAACAGATAAATCATAAATGTACCCATGTACTCAATATATAAAGTAGTTATTTGTTTATTATACTACATATAATTATAATCATATGATACAAATATAGCAATAAATGGTAGTTTTGTATCTTTAAGACCCTGTCAAAAGCTTTCAAACACTCCAAGATATGTATGAAAAACATCATCATCCAATACAACCCTAATAATAGGACAACCAATTAAGAACCAAAGCAAAATAAGTGTATTCGTCTTTCGTGGACTCCAGTTACGTATATATTCTTCGTGGAACTCCAAAAAAGGTCTACATTCATCATCTAAGAGCCGAGGTTGTATGCTAAAGTCATACATATCATTTGTTAATGGTATTATCAACGAATCCACTATAGCTGAATTCATAATTCTTCTTTGAAAATCTTCTCTTTCAATAGATTGCTTAGGGTTGATGTTAATATACTTAATATATCGTTGAGTCTGAATGTGATGCTCCGAAAATTATTTCATCTAGCCCATAACCCAATTGCACTTTGCCCAAACTCTATGTGTTGCCTTGATATGGTTGGTGTTTGTTTGATGGTTGTTTAATGTTTGTTTAATGTTTGTATAGTTGATGCTCGATAATGTATATAAATATGTGTATTATAAATTGTATATGGGTCATGTTAAATTAAAGTATAATGCATATTTTATTATTTATGCATGAGTCCATTAAACCATGAATTGATATGGGTTAGGATTGATTGAATAAAAGGATAAATGAGAATGAAAATTTGGTGTATTAAATGGATTGGACATTTAAAATACATGGAAGCATGAGATTCGTTAAAGTACATGTGGTTGGTATGGGTAGTATGAGACCAACACATGTGAAGGTTGGTGCATGAAAGTGGACAAGTGTCTCATGCCCACTTCTCTTCTCCAAGAATGTGCTAGAAAGTGAGGTGAGTGGAGGGAATCAAGGAAGTGCTAGAAAGTGAGGTGAGTGAAGAGAAAGGAAAAATAAAATAGAATAAAAGAAGAGAAATGAAAGAAGAAGAGAAAGAAAGAGGGAGTTGCAAGAAGAAAATTTCTGCGATCTTTTCATCAAAGACCCGGATCTTCGGGATATATAGTCAAATTAAGCTCAAATTTTGTCAGCAAGTTCGTAGCTTATGGTTCTGCATTCTGAACGGTGTAGATCTTGATTTGAGGTTTCTTCTAAGAGATCTAACCTCTCAAACCAAGCTGGTCGGAAAGTTTGGATTTCTCGCGCCATTTTACTCAAACTTATAGATCTCCTCAATCTACCGTTCGATGGATATCCAATTTTGATATGTAGTTTAAAACCGATATTTCTAAATTCTGAACGGTGGAGATCTTGATTAGAGGTTTATTCTAAGAGATCTAACCTCTCAAACAAAGATGGTCGGAAAGTCTGGATTTCTCGCGCCGTTTCGCTCAAACTTATAGATCTGATCAATCTACCGTTGGATGGATATCAAATTTAGGTATGTAGTTTAAAACTGATATTTCTGCATTATGAAGGTGGAGATGTTTATGAGTTAAGTATGTTGTGTGATATAGTCATCTGAGTTTGAGTATGTGTAGCAGGAAGGGAGAAATTGTCTAATTAGAGACTTGTTCATCAAATATACTTATTTTTTCAGTCCACCGTTGGATTGGCCTGATATTTGGACAGAAGGTTTGTTTCTTCACATACTTCAATCTGTAGGGTTGATTTTGTGATTACATAATTCTGTTGGTAGATTGATACATCTGGACAGAAAATTAAATGAAGAATTGGTAGGGTTGCTTGTATTAGACCGAAATTTAGAATATGAACTTAGACCTTTCCAAATAGGTTGCATGTCAACTATGTTGACCTAGTTGCCATTGTTGATGAATCCATGATGCAAAATCAGTGATATTCATGGCTGAACATGGTGACCTAGTGTAAATCGACAATATGACCTAAGTATGGAAAATTTCATATTTTAGGGCTTTTGATGCTTTTGGCCTAGAATCATTGAATTGATGCAACTTATGTTTAATTAAGCATGATTAGGGTTGATTATGCTATTGATTTGGTGGTTGTGACCATATCATGGGTTAGGCCTACTTGTGATCAAGTGACCCAATTTGGACATGTTTATGCCTAAGGAATTGAAAATCAGTATTTTTGATTAATAGAATGGTTTATGAATGAGAACTATGCATTAGAGGCCTAAGTCATGTGATTTGAGTTGAATGATGGGATTAGATGGGATTTAGGCCTATTGTCTATATGTGGGCTGATTTAGGGTTGATGTGTAATGTCTATGTGATTGAGCATAGAAATTGATGTATGGTAGGATATTGATGAATGTTTCAGGATCTTGATTGGGTTGATTCGGTTTGGTGGTCTTGTGTGGTTAAATACTCTCGCGAGGCTTCGTTATGAGTAGACTTCATTTATGATTATATTTTTGATGTCATCATATCACTTATATATATTGTATGTTGAAAGCATGAATGTGTTCTAATGTTTTGAATGATGCATTGATTTGAGAAAACCTTATGACTTTGGTTGGGCCTGTCTATCTGGCTAATAGGGGGACTTAACCTTGTCATATGAGGGTTTTAGGAAAGAAAATGATTGGGGTCAACGGTACGGTGAAATAGACGTGCACTAGTAACCCCAAATAAACATGATTGGGGTCAACGGTACAGTGAAATAGACGTGCACTAGTAACTCAATGCAAGTGGAATGTAGATCCAAATTGATAGGCTTTTACTTGCATCGAACTTATTATAAATGTTTGATATCTATATGTTATGAACTTTTAATCATGCTACACATTGACATGCATACATGATATTTATTGATGAGTATTGATAGCATATTTGAATTCTATTCACTGGGCACTGTTGGCTCACCCTTATTTTCTTCTTTCAGGTCCTTCTGTCCCGAATAAGGGCAAAGGAGTAGTCATATCTTGAGGGCCTTGCCTGCGAGAGAATCCAAGGCCTCGATGTGAGTTGAGAGGCATTTTGATTGAACTGTGTTTTAAATTATGAAGTATTATATTTTGGATTATGTAATTATAACACTTACCACATTGTAGTATGAGTGAATTGGGACTTGTTAGATAGACCATGTGGGCATATGACGGTTTTTATTTGTACCCACAATTTTGGACTTTATGTGTATGTCAATTTTAATGGACTGTAGGGATTATGATTTTATTTATGGTTCATTTTTATGGATTATCTCTTGTCTTTGATGATTAATACGGTGGGTAGTTTTGTTTAGTACCTTTTGATATTATGTTATTGTTTGAGATAAGGCTCGTAGGGTTTCAACCACCTCACGGGAGTTGAGGAGTGGTCGGAGATGCCTACGCCGGGCGTCCCGTCCCGACATTCCACAAGCCATTCCCTGCGGGGTTGGTGGTCCGAGGTGCGGGGTCGCCATAATATATATAACTAGTATAACATGCACATATATATGTTGCATATAGTTTCTATAATTTTAAGTTTTACATTTTTTTTTTCTTGCAACTGTTATTTGTGTGTAAAAATATTATATTTTCACTGAAATTATAAAGGTTAAAGCTTCCTATTTATTAAAATAAAATAGAGGTAAATAAAGAAAAATGTTATAATTAAAATGGGCAAACTTGAAAATTCTCATTTTAAACCCAAACAAATAGAAACCAAATGTGGAAAAAAATAATAGTAAAATTACATTATTAATATATCACTAACATAATACTTTAAATTAAAAAATAATAATAATAGTAAAATTTTAAAGATAACACAATGAGTTTTCTAACAGTTAATTAGTATAAATAACATGAAACATAAAGCAATGCATATATATACATGGTACTCGAGTAGTTTGAATTTTGGCTTGGCGAGTTTAACGCCTTAGGTATCTCGGATTGATGCGTGGAGGGTGCGTGTAGGTCCCAGTAGATTAGTCAGATTTTAGGGGATGGACAACCCATAAAGTGGAAAAATGCCAGATGGTTGAAATTAACGTGGATCCAGAAGAGTTAATGCGGTTGGCTAATATGGCAAGGTGTTTAGTGGGCGTATGGCCCATGACGTACCTAGGTTTGCCAATGGAGAGAAATCCTTTGTCTCAAGAGTTTTGGGACCCAGTGTGTCACGCCCTGGGTTGCACAGCGTGCCCCCTACCCAGACGCGGGCGCACTCCCTCGGGGCAAACGCCTAGCCATAGTACCACATAATATTGTCTCCTGGCCACCCGGCGCACGGGTCGCAACCACCCTTTGTCCTTACTATTCACTCATGAATAGTAAAGGGCTTCCCCCAGAATCGAACTCGAGACCTCCCTTAAGGAGTCTAATTTTGCATTCTGAGTAACCACTGAGCCAATGGTTCAGTGGCTACTCAGAATGCGAAATTAGACTCCTTAAGGGAGGTCTCGAGTTCGATTCTGGGGGAAGCCCTTTACTATTCATGAGTGAATAGTAAGGACAAAGGGTGGTTGCGACCCGTGCGCCGGGTGGCCAGGAGACAATATTATGTGGTACTATGGCTAGGCGTTTGCCCCGAGGGGGTGCGCCCGCGTCTGGGTAGGGAGCAAGTTGTTCAACCCAGGGCGTGACAAAAAGACCTTATGTCTAATTTCGCATTATGAGTAACCACTGAGCCAATGGTTCAGTGGCTACTCAGAATGCGAAATTAGACTCCTTAAGGGAGGTCTCGAGTTCGATTCTGGGGGAGGCCCTTCACTATTCATGAATAGTGGGGGTAAATGATCTAGTCCGTTACTAGGGCCCTGTTGGGTATCGCGAATTCGGCTAGATGTGACAATATTATGTGGTACTATGGCTAGGCGTTCGCCCCGAGGGGGTGCGCCCGCACCTGGGTAGGGGGCACGTTGTGCAACCCAGGGCGTGACAAAAAGGCCTTACGTTTTTGTCACGCCCTGGGTTGCACAGCGTGCCCCCTACCCAGATGCGAGCGCACTCCCACCGCAGCGGGAGCGAACGCCTAGCCATAGTACCACATAATATTGTCCTATCGCCATGTAGCAACCCAACCGCAGCTGGTCTACATCGAAACGATTATTTATCCCTACTATTCAATTGGCTCAGTGGTTACTCAGAATGCGAAATTAGACTCCTTAAGGGAGGTCTCGAGTTCAATTTTGGGGGAGGCCCTTTACTATTCATGAGTGAATAGTAGGGATAAATAATCGTTTCGATGTAGACCAGCTGCGGTTGGGTTGCTACATGGCGATAGGACAATATTATGTGGTACTATGGCTAGGCGTTCGCTCCCGCTGCGGTGAGAGTGCGCCCGCGTCTGGGTAGGGGGCACGCTGTGCAACCCAGGGCGTGACACAGTGGTTGCTACGATCTCAAGGAGGTTGGAGGGTTGGAAACATGCCTTTTTATGTAATGGTGGTAAGTTGGCACTAATTCGGGTAGTGTTACAGGCTTTTCCTACATATTATTTGTCTATGTTAAGAATCCCAATTGGGGCGGCTAAAAGAATAGAGAAGAAATTCAAATCCTTTTTTGGGAAGGAAGGGGCAGGAAGAAAAGTCGAAGTTTGGTGAAATGGGATCTTGTGCAGGAGTCAGTCGAGGAGGGAGGCCTTGGGATTGGGAACATTACCAAAAGGAATAGGAGCCTTTGTGGTAAATGGGTGTGGCGGTTTTAGGTGGAAAAGGATTCTTTTTGGGTTAAGGTAGTGAGTAGCAGATATGGAAGTATGTCTTTTTCAAATCAAAGTTATGTTTTGAGGAAGGCGAAGAGATTGACCTTCAAAGGTCCATGGAAGTTCATAGTGTCTCTTGCTTCAAAGGTTTTTAATCACGTGTGTCCAAAGGTTGATAACGGGGAAACTTTTCGATTTTGAGAGGTTTTTCCTAATCTTTATAGGTTGCCCATATTCAGCCCATTGCCTCATTCATTGATCACAATCTCTGTCCTCATATTTCCTCGAATTTGCACTTCCCTAGGGCACTTTTTTTACAGGGAACAATTGGAAATGTCTATTATATCCACTAGCTTAGGTCATGTGCATTTGGCATTCGGCCATGACCGCTTTGTGTGGTCCTTAGAATCATTCGGTTTGTTTTCTTGCAAGTCTCTCTTTGAGGTTTTAACGTCTTCCTCTACTATGTCTCTATTCCCTTTAGCTCTATTCATTTGGCAAGCACACATTCCATTTAAGGTTAAAGTCTTTGGTTGGCTCTTGGCCCATAGGTAGATCAATACATTTGATATGGTACAAAAGAGGCTTCCGCATTTAGCTCTATGTCCACATTATTGCATTCTTTGTCTCCAGGGGGCGAGAGTCTTGATCACTTATTCATGCAGTGCTCTTTCTCTAAGGTGATTTGGCATAGGTGGCATTCTTTTTCAGGTGGAAAATTCAACATCCCCAGCAGCCTTAATGAGTGCATGGCGGGCGGTCGACATCTATTTTGACTAGTGTTGGTAAAGAAGTGTGCATCATTGCTTCAATTGCTTCCCTGTGGATCCTGTGGTTGGAAAGAAATGGTAGGATTTCCCACGACATGATTCGTCCAGTGGATATGTTATGGAATGACATCAAAAAAGTCGTGAGCTCGTGGGTTTTTGCATCTTCTGTGGTTCTAGGTTGTTCCTTGTCAAATTGGCTGTTGGATTGGACGGGTTGTTTGAGTTCGGTGTGATTTGGGATTGAATTTTCAAGGTGAGGGCGCCTATTCAGGTTGGGTGGCTGTTTGTTTGGGTGAAGTATCTCTTGTACTTGGGGTTTGTATAAACGTTTACTCTAATCAATAAAGATTGGTTTTCGCTCAAAAAAAAAAAAAAAGTGATAAGTGAAGTGACTATTACTAAAGTTTGGATAGCTAAGTAGGTTAGGTAAAGTTTGGATAGCTGAATCGTACGCCTAAAAATGTAACACAATAAGCACATATATTATAACAATTAATAATAATCAACTCCATTACTTACTTGTAAGAAAAATGGCATTTAGATATATATAGCATTTAAAATAATAATTTGATAATATTTCATCTAATCTTTGACCATTTAGCCGGGTCTTTTCTACTATCTACTTTCTCTTTCTTGCTCTCTCTCTCTCTATTTGAACTATTTTCCATATGATATAAATTATACTTAAAACAAATAAAAAATATAACGAAATGGGGATGTAGCTCAGATGGTAGAGCGCTCGCTTAGCATGCGAGAGGTACGGGGATCGATACCCCGCATCTCCATTATAGATAGAATTACTATTTTTCTATTTTAAGAAAAACGATATTTTATTTTCAATCAAGGGCGTATTTTTTATACGGATCTGGTTTGAACGAGAGACAAAATTATGTACGGTAAAGTCAAATTTTATCATTCTTTGTAAATTTTGATAGATATTATTTCATTATTTATTTTAAAAGTTCTTATTAAATTATATTAATCCTTATGCTTATTAAAAATTATAAAATTATTTATTTAAACTTTGAAAAAAATATTTTTCTCAGACAAATTTGAGGGTATAGTCATCACTTTTTTTTAAGTTAAAAAAGTTGAAGTCGAGAAGTTAAGAGTAGTTAAGAGCAGACACCTTCTCCAAATTATAAAAAAATTATAATTTTAAATAATTAACTTTTTTTTTCCAAACACCTCCTTCCTACAAATTTTACTTCAAAAATAGTTGAAAAGCTATATATCGAAATATAAGAGGATCCATGTCAATTGGTCGTGTCAAAACACTAATGAAAATGTTAGTTTAGGTATTATGGAAAAAACATGAGGATAAAGTTGGAATTTAACTTTTAAACACAAAAGTCAATTGGAGAATCATCTATGGCTTTTGTGAAACACAAGTTTTCTGCATACAAATCGAAACGAAATAGTGAAAAAAATCAACCAAATGCTCAAAAATTGTGTTTGGCTCCGTTCCGGCCTCAACGCCATCTTCAACGGTGTCCCAAACAGGGCCTAAGAAAAGAAATTAAGAGATACATACCAAGGAGATATTTCATGGTATATGTTATTTGTTAATGATATAATACTAATTGATGAACTACACTTAGAGTAAATGCTAAGCTAAAAATTTGGAGAGAGGCTCTAAAATCTAAAGGGTTCAAAACTAGTAAAACTAAGATTGAATACATTAAATGTAATTTTAGTTAAATTATAAGTACAAATAAAAAGATAGTAAAGAATGAAAATCAAAAGATACAAACGACTGAAATTTTTAAGTATTTAGGATTCATTATACAGAAAGAATGAGAAATAGGATAAGAGGTACATCATAAAATTAAAGTAGGATAAGTCAAGTAAAAGGGTGCTTTTGAAATATTATAAGATAAGTGCATCCCATTGAAAAAGTAACAAAAAATTAAAAAAATAACATGTTAACAAACAAAGTATACCAGAAATGTAAATGTTGAGATGGATATGCGGTAAAACTTTAAAAGATAAAATTAAAAGTAAGCATATTTGGTAATAATAAAAGTAGCATTAATTAAAGATAAAACGAGAAAAAATCGACTAAGTGGTTTTTTTTATTATTATTACTGGGATTCTCGTACTCAAGTTATGTCCTCTTTTTGTTTCGTGGCGAGACTAATCCACATGGAGATAACTGTCGGGCGTCGAAACATGGACCTCTTCCAATGAGATTTTTTACATCCACAAGGATTCAAAACCAAGACCTCTTGCTTAAGCGACCAGGGCCCCTTCCACCCAAGTCAACCCTCGTTGGTGACTAAAGTAGTTTGAACACATATAATATAGGCTTTTAAATACACCAATTAAAAAGAGTGGTCTATTAACACGAGATGGTAACAATAGAGGTAGAGGTAGACTGAAAATAATATGGACATAGATAATTAAGAAGTATATGATTTCTAGTAATTTAAATGTCGACTTAGTCATCGATAAAGCAGAGTGGAGGAAGTTAATTTATGTAGCTGAAAATATTGTTTGTAATTTAGTCATTTCAAAATAAAAACTCAAAAAATTAGATTACAGAGTGAAAAAAAAATTGTGGATTAGAGTATGTCGAACCATATATCGACCATAATAAAAATGGATGAATTAAAATGAAATCCCAAAATCCCAAAATGAGATCGAAGAGAACATGTCGGAATGCTGACCTGAAGACAGCTAGGTAAAACCTAATGCAGGACTACACCCAACATTTGATGCCATTGTGGGATGATAGCTACATAGTTGCTTGTGAACCGCTAAATATAAGGCTCTATAGTTGCGGGTCTTTCACGAAAAAGTCCTACACGTCTCAAATTTTTATATTTAGTAGCTTTACCTCTTCACATTTTCAACAACTCATTTTCCTATGAGAAAAATAATGCCTCAAGGAAGTACTTGGTCCATGTGTTCGGCCACATGAAGAGCTCCTTAAGACCTAGGACAAATAAATAAAGTGAAACAGTTGGATTATGAACGAATCTGATATTAATTAAATCTTGCATCGATAGAGTTGTAGGACGGGTCATGACATGTTTATGAATCTTAATTTAGATGATTCATCTTCAATTTTCTAAAAACCATTCTTAACCTATTCATAATTTAAATTGAATCTAACCTTTATAGAGATAGCTTCCCGATACCCTTGACCTCGAAAAAAAAAAAAAAAACTATATATGTATATATAAAATTGAATGGTTTGTAGTTGAACTTTTACTTCACTTTGTTTTTCTTTACACATCAACCTTACAATTATTAAGCTTAAAATGCCTTATTACTTAAAATGGCTTATCAAGCCTATTGAAAATTGAAAATCACATTAGATAATTATCATTTAAAATTTTTAAAATATAGTTTGTGAGTAATGTAGATGTACCTGTTTATAAATTTTTTATTTAATAAATGAAAAAAAAGGCATTTTGTTGTGATTCAAAAACAACTTTTTCAAATTATTCTTTAATATTTTACTTAGAAAATAGATTATTTTAAGAAAAAAAAGTAAGAAAATATTTTTTTTGAACTTTTACTTTTTGTATTATATCCCCCATTTTTTTAAGATGGCTGCTATTTAAAAAACCCCAAAGGACCACTATTCTTACCCCACTAAACCAAAAAAAGTTATTTTCTATATTATCCTTTTTGTAATTTGACCAAAATAACCTTGCATTAACATTTTTTCTCATTTCTCTCTCACCCGTCTACTAAACTTATCCACCACCATTACCATCTCTATCTTCTTTCATTTTCAATCTCCTCTTTATCCTACACATTTTCTTCCTTTTAAATACTATTTCAAACCTTTAAGATTCATCTTCGAAGGATTTGAATTATTTTGAGAGGATTTTAAAGAGTTTTGAATCGTGTTTTAGTGTGTTTTTAGTGTAGCAAAAACCAAGATTAAGGCATTTAAAAACTTCGGCTGCGTTTTGTTTATGATTCGGATACAGTTTTCTGAATCAAAATTTTGGAAACACAAAAAACGTGTTTGGTTCGTTGAAACCCGAAAATAGTTTTTTGAAATTTACAAAGAAAATAAGTTGTTTTAAAAAAGTGACAAAATGTTATTTTCTAAGTTTTTATTTTTTGAGTTGTATTCTATTTTTCGGATCACGAACTAAACAAAACCTTCAATTATCAACACATTTTGGTAGTATTATGACAAATGATTCAAGCTTGAGGGGCAACACACATCATATAAGGTAAGTTTTTGGTTTATTTCAGTGGTTTTTTATTTTTATTTTTTCTAAAAAATTGAGCTCCCATTCTGCCTGCGTTGTTGCTGAACAAAAACGTGCGGTTCGGCCACACAAGGTCAAAAGGAAGCATTCGGTTTGGCCTTATGTGGCTAAACAAAAGCATTCGATTCGACCAAACAATGTTGAACCAACAATATTAAGTTTGGGCTTGCCTGACTGAAACACTTTTATATTTACATTTGTAGACATTTTTCATATTTTTTATGAAATCCCTAACTTAATTTGAGTTGTGAGGTACCGTTCTCTGTTGGAAGCTCATGGGGAGGACGAGCTTGCGACAACCTTTTTTTTTTTTTTTGGGCAAAAAAAAAACATACAAGAAATAGATAAATATGCATGGAAACAAAAAAATATATCAAAACATGTATTTTCTTACTGAATCAATAGATCGAACAATGCCCCAAATCTTTCTCCAAGTTAAAAATGACGATGGAGGTGAGAATGAAATTCTAAAAAGAAGTGGCGTTGGGGGTTAGGTGTTTTGGGGTTTTTTTTAGTTGGGTAAGAATAGTATTACAATTAAAAGTAGGTTTAGCAAGTGGGTAAAGATAGAAGTTTAGTAGGATATATCTAGAATTTCCTATTTTAAATAAAAAAACCAAACACAATATTCTTAATATTTTTCAATTATACTATTTACCACTAATTTTATTTTAAATAAAAAAAATAGTTGCTTTTAATCTATGTCTATTTTGTACTGTCACAATAAGCATACGGGTAGTTGACGGTAAAACTTTCTTTTTTACTTAAAATATATTTAAAAAACTTGTCTTATTTTATTTTTAAATAATTAATTTTATTGTCAATAAAGATAAAATAATAATTCCACACCATACAGTTTAAGCATTTAAATTTTGTTTTTTATAATTTACCTGCCTGAGTCTTAAGTTTTCCTCTTAATTGCCTTCGTCTATATTTTTAAATAATTTTAGTCATATTGATAATAGTTAAAGACAAAACATATATAATTATTTTTTAATAAAAAAAATTTTATTTTAATTATTTTTTAAAATCATACTAGATCTATAAAGGAAAATAATATATTTTTTTTTGTAAAAAAAATAATAAACTTATAAAATCAATAAATACTCTAGTTTTACTAAAGAAGAGTCTTTGAAGACCATCTAAAATTCTGAATCTCACTCGTTGTTTCAAAAATCTCATGTTTGTGTACTGACGAAGCAAATCAGAATGAGAGTAATGGGAAGGTTGGTGGGCGACGCAGCTCTCACCTACGCTTATCTCCTTCTCTACATCGCTCTCTCCAGCGGCCAGATCTTCTTCAACAAGGTCTCATTTTTTTTATTTTTATTTTTTTAGGGTTTTTCATTCATTTGCCAAATCAAATTCAGAAGAACAATGAAACCGTCTTCTACTAATACAAACTCAAATTCAAATTCTAGTGTGCCTCGCGATTGTTGACATTGTTGGAATTAGTGAGTTTTCATGTTTACTTTCTCGTTCAAATGTTGTCAAAAGAAGGTTGAATCGATTTTCTGTTATGGTATTATTAGCTAAAGATTGGTGGAAATTCAAATTCTAGTGTTGCTGCTAATCTACGATTCCGAGATCTTACCGATTTCATACTAATACAAACTAGGATTCTGATTCTAGTGTGCCTTGCCTCGGGATTGTTGACATTGTTGGAATTAGTGAGTTTTCATGTTTACTTTCTCGTTCCAATGTTGTCAAAAGAAGGTTGAATCGATTTTCTGTTATGGTATTATTAGCTAAAGATTGGTGGAAATTCAAATTCTAGTGTTGCTGCTAATCTACGATTCCGAGATCTTATCGATTTCATACTAATACAAGCTAGGATTCAGATTCTACTGTGCCTTGCCTCGTGATTGTTGACATTGTTCGAATTAGTGAGTTTCTCATGTTTACTTTCTCGTTGAAACTGTCAAAAGAAGGTTGAATTGATTTTCTGTTAATGACATTAGCTAAAGATTGGTGTAAATTCAAATTCTAGTGTTGCTGCTAATCTACGATTACAAGATCTTATCGATTGATTTCATGCAAATTCAAATTCAAATTCAAATTCAAGTTGATGTTCACATGTGCCTTTAATTGTTGGCGATGTTGGAATTAGTGAGTTTTTCACGTTTACTTTCTCGTAGAACTGTCAAAAGAAGGTTGAATTGATTTTCTGTTATGATATTAACTAAAGATTGGTGTAAATTCAAATTCTAGTGTTGCTGCTAATCCACGATTCCAAGATCTTATCAATTGATTTCATGCAAATTCAAATTCAAATTCAAGTTCATGTTCACATGTGCCTTTAATTGTTGGCGATGTTGGAATTAGTGAGTTTGTCACGTTTACTTTCTCGTAGAACTGTCAAAAGAAGGTTGAATCGATTTTCTGTTATGATATTAGCTAAAGATTGGTGGAAATTCAAATTCTAGTGTTGCTGCTAGTTAACGATTCCTAGGTTTTCTCAATCTCATACTTATACAAACTCGAATTCAAATTCTAGTGTGCCTCGTGATGGTTCACATTGTTGGAATTAGTGAGTTTCTGTTATGATATTAGCTAAAGATTGATGGAAATGATGATAACTGTAATCTGCATTCTGTGTTGCTGCTAGTCCACGATTCGAAGATCTTCTCGATTTCATACAAGTACAAACTCGAATTCAAGTTCTAGTGTGCCCCGTGATTGTTCACATTGTTGGAATTTGTGAATTTCTGTTATGATATTAGCTAAAGATTGGTGGAGATGATGATAAGTGTAATCTGCATTCTGTGTTGCTGCTCATATACGATTCGAAGATCTTCTCGATTTCATACTAATACAAACTCGAATTCAAGTTCTAGTGTGCCTCGTGATTGTTGACATTGTTGGAACTAGTGAGTTTCTGTTATGATATTAGCTAAAGATTGGTGGAAATGATGATAAGTGAAATCTGCATCTGTTTTGCTGCTCATATACGATTCCAAGGTTTTCTCGATTTCATACTAATACAAACTTGAATTCAAATTCTAGTGTGCCTTGCCTCGTGATTGTTGACATTGTTGGAATTAGTGAGTTTCTGTTATGATATTATCTAAAGATTGGTGGAAATGATGATGAGTGTAATCTGCATTCTGTGTTGTTGCTAGTCCACGATTCGAAGATCTTCTCGATTTCATACTAATACAAACTCGAATTCAAGTTCTAGTGTGCCTCGTGATTGTTGACATTGTTGGAATTAGTGAGTTTCTGTTATGATATTAGCTAAAGATTGGTGGAAATGATGATAAGTGTAATCTGCATCTGTTTTGCTGCTCATATATGATTCCAAGGTTTTCTCGATTTCATACTAATACAAACTCGAATTCAAGTTCTAGTGTGCCTCGTGATTGTTGACATTGTTGGAATTAGTGAGTTTCTGTTATGATATTGGCTAAAGATTGGTGGAAATGATGATAAGTGTAATCTGCATCTGTTTTGCTGCTCATATATGATTCCAAGGTTTTCTCGATTTCATACTAATACAAACTCGAATTCAAATTCTAGTGTGCCTTGCCTTGCGATTGTTGACATTGTTGGAATTAGTGAGTTTCTGTTATGATATTAGCTAAAGATTGGTGGAAATGATGATAAGTGTAATCTGCATCTGTTTTGCTGCTCATATACGATTCCAAGGTTTTCTCGATTTCATACTAATACAAACTCGAATTCAAATTCTAGTGTGCCTTGCCTCGTGATTGTTGACATTGTTGGAATTAGTGAGTTTCTGTTATGATATATTGATATTAGTTAAAGATTGGTGGAAATGATGATAAGTGTAATCTGCATTTGTTTTGCTGCTCATATATGATTCCAAGGTTTTCTCGATTTCATACTAATACAAATTCTAATTCAAGTTCTAGCGGGCCTGGTGATTGTTCACATTGTTGGAATTAGTGAGTTTTTCATGTTTACTTTCTCGTTGAACTGTCAAAAGAAGGTTGAATCGATTTTTTGTTATGGTATTAGCTAAAGATCGATGGAAATTTAAATTCCAGTGCTGCTGCTAATCGACCATTCCAAGATCTTATCGATTTCATACTAATACAAACTCGAATTCAGATTCTAGTGTGCCTCGTGATTGTTCACATTGTTGGTATTAGTGATTTTTTCATGTTTACTTTCTTGTTGAACTGTCAAGAGAAGGTTGAATCGATTTTCTGCTATGATATTAGCAAAAGATTGGTGGAAATGATGATAAGTGTAATCTGCATCTGTTTTGCTGCTAATCTACGATTCCAAGATTTTCTCGATTTCATACTAATACAAACTCGAATTCAAATTCTAGTGTGCCTCATGATTGTTCACATTGTTGGAATTACCATAAGTAAATTTGAGCTTGTTCAAAGAGTTCTAGATAATGCTTGCTTTCTTGAATTTTTTTTTTTTTTTTACAATAAACATACTTAGTATAAATATAAAAGTTAATGTCCAAGGGGACGAGATGTCCCAAAGGAACTACAATGTTTCAAAGATGGTGTTCCAGCTGAACATCCAATCCCCAAAACTGTACCCAAGAGACAGCTTACACGAAGTAACCCAGGTAGCAAAACAGAACAAAGTTTGCTCCCATAGCCTAGTAGCCTACTACTACTACTAGTACTACATCATTAAAGATCCTATTGTTCCTGTCAGTCCAAATACACCACATAATAGCAAAATAAATACATTTCCAGTACATATGAAGTTTTGTGTTCATCAAGCCAGTAGGAAAGGAAAAGAAAGTGTTAGCATCCGGAGGAGACAACCACTGACATCTCCTACACCAACCGTCCCATAACTCCTTAACTCGATTGCAGTCCCCAAACACATGTTCCACTGTCTCCTCATCCTCCTGCAGAGACAACACCATGAAGGAGATAGCATAGTATTAGGGAGCTTTCATTGTAAGGGATCAGCACAATTCAATCTTCTATGGGCAACCAGCCAGCCCAAAATTATGACTTTGGAAGGCACACACGCATTCCAAATGAACTTGTTCTGAGGAAATGGCGAGGTGGTGACAGAGGACTGCATGGATTTTAGGAAGAATTTAGAGGAGAAGGTACCAACCGGATCCCCAATCCAACAAGTTTTACTCTTAGTATTCTGTAGATGGAAAGATTCACGACAGTGGAGGAGGGAAGGGACTTTCTCAAGAGAATTATTGGGGAGATTCCTCATCAATTGGAGATTCCAATTCTGAACAATGCCATCATAGGATTGAGGAGAAGATACAAAAGAAGAAATCGGGGCATTGTGCAGGCTGGATAAGGCATAAATATTAGGAAACATTTCCTTAAAAGACTCATTACCACACCATATGCCTTCCCAAAATCTGATATTATGCCCATTCCCAACTTTTAGCTTTCTTGAATGAACTGTCATAATATGGTTGGAGCGATTTCTGGTTTCAAGATTTTTTGGTAATTAATTATCTAATATTGATAAGCGTAAGTTGCGCTAACCACGAATTGGTCTTGGATGTGGGGATCTGAAATTGGTTTCTGGAGTTATCAACTTTCTTTTCTTTTAATTTTTATTTTGATGCTATCTCTATCTAATAACACATCGTTGGAATAGGTTCTAGCTTTATACAATTTCAAATTTTTCTTTGTTAGATCCTATTATTGAAATAATATGGGGTATTAGTTGAGATCAATACAGTTAACTCTTATTAAAATCCTAAGGTAGCTGAATGAACAGGCAAATGGCGCTATGTCCTTAGGGCTGTGGAATTGCATTGCGTTGAACAGCCAATTATGTTTTTGTGTAAATGAAACTAGGATGATGTAAATGAAAAAGAATACCAAAATTCTATTGAAGTTTGGTAAAAAAAAATGAATTAATTTGAAACAAAATAATATTAAAAAACTCTAAACTAAATTTGAAAAAGAAAAGAAAAGAAAAGGACATGCAATTTATAACCTTTATATATTCAGCCCTTAAATCACCTATGTCAAGAAAAGAAGTCAAAATCAGTTTGTTGTTTAGACCATGTTCATCAAGTGAGTTAACTGAATAAGCTGGAATATTATCAAAATTTTGTGGCATCCACTCACTTGAATGTCTTATCTGAATCAGAAGATCATAGTATGTGACAACAGGTCGATTTGGTTTTGAAGGTCTGATTAGTTTGGATTTTGACCTAAAACCAATCAAAACCATCCAAACTGTAAGCATCTCTAAAGTGTATAGAAACCTTGCGAAGATCTATGTTCTTCAATCCAAGGTACGAAACTTCGATTTCGCCCTAAACTTCGACCTTCAAAAATCAGAATTAATTCGGAGAAGTTTAATTCAACATGGAGAATTTTTGTAAAAATTTGCTAAATTAGAGAAGTTTAGAAAATTTTTGCATATATGCTTAAATATCTAAATTTATTGTAGTATAAGCTAAAAACTAATATAAATAGACACTTTTAATACATAAAAATATCAATAAGCGACCTAACAAAATCAATCTTATTAAGTGAGTTGATGAATTTGAATGACGGCTTTTGGTCTTAATTTGTTTTCTTTATTTTGATATTTAATTTTGTGGTGGCTTGCTTCTCGACCATATACTTTACTAGTTTGAATTCTATCATGCTTAATTTATTAGTTTATTATTTGAATGTGTTGTTTATTAATCTTGTTTCATAAGAGTTAACTAAAAAAAGATGACTTTAGGAAATCTTTTAATTTATTTTTAAGTTTTTATCTTATTTTGACTTTAACTATTTATTTATTTTGCTTCTTTTTTTTTTTTTTTTGGGTAAAGCATATCCCATAAACTACATAATTTGTTAACTTGTTAAATTATTTTTTTAAATTTATATTGCTATGTTGGTTGATGAAGTTGAAAATAATACATGATTATTAGTGTTTTTTTGTTTTTTATTGATGAAGTAACATCTTTTTTACTTCTCTGTCTAATTTCATCGAATTTTGTCGAATTTTATCGAATTTTTGCATTTTTTATTTTACATCCCACTTTGCACTTCGATGGTAAAAAAATCGAAAAAATTCGCCGATTCGGTGAATTTTTAGTCCTTGCTTCAATCTAGACTTTTATATATGCTTCCCTAGTAAGAAAATAACTCCAATTGTTGATCTCCTTGGCATTAAATCTAACTTAAGTGTTTGCTACTCTAGTTTCTCTTCTTAATCTATGTTCAATCACTCTTCTGAAAATCTCATTGTGAGGCTCATAAGCTTGATTTATGATGGAAAAGGGAGTACCATGATAAGCATATCCTGCAATTGCATGTGTTTTTATAATCACAATAACTTCCTAAGCTGATTCATATGTACTATATAGTTCATGTTCCTTTTTTATAAGTTGTTTTCAACTTGTATGATGGATTGGAGCATTAAGAAGTTGAAGGCATAATCTAGTCTTACAATAGTGTCAATTTTTTGAAATCTCCTTAGTTGTGGAAAACAACGTAATAGTGTGATACAATTTGACAATATAACTTAGCATCCCAAGTACATCTTTTACCTATACCTTTGAGAAGAACAAAGAGAGGACAAGGCAATGGTGTCCTAAGTGCACTAGCATTTCTACAATGGTGGGCTTTGTGAATAAAATATTCATAAATCCTTCGTATATGTTGTGTGAATAAAATTTCTCTCTTCACACAAGTCAATTTTCCCCTCTAATAGTTTTTGTTGAAATGAATTGACTTGTATCCTGGCCAACAAAAACTTAATACTCGAAGGCAGAACCCATGCTTGAATACTAAGGAAATGAAACTAATGTGCCCTTTTGTCTTGTAAATCCATATTCAAATGAGTTACATTCATTGACTTTGGAGTAGTTTCTTTGCTTATGTGGGCCTTACTTCTAGATTCAACATCCTTCCATGATGGTTGGACCAGATTACACTAGTTTTTTAACTTAAGTTGTATCGAGGCCAACCACTGAAACTTAATACTTGAAGGCAGAACCCATGCTTGAATACTAAGGAAATGAAACTGATGTGCGGTCTTGTAAAGCCATATTCAAATGAGTTACACTCATTGACTTTGGAGCATTTTCTTTGCTTGTGTGGGCTGGTCTCGGGTCGGGTTAGGCCCAAACACTACCCAACCCGATGCCACCTGTCCATCTTTAAACTAGGATGTGAACCCGACCGACCCCGTATACTGGTTGGGTAGGTCGGGTCACCCGATTTTTTATTTATTTTTTATTTTTAGTAGAGGAACCTCCATTTTTTTCATAGATAATGAAAAATATAAATGAAAAAAGGACGCAGAGAAGGAGAAAGACCAAAATTTCATTCTTTGCAACCAAATAAATAAATAAATAAATATAAATAAGTAAATAAAAAGAAGCAAAGAAAAAATGGTAAAACCTAATATTTTCTTTTTTCCAAGCTTCTAAAGATTCCAAGACAAAAGATAAAGAAAAAAAACCAGAGAGATTTCTCAACCTAAGCTTTCATAGCCTGTCTCTGATGCATCAAGAAGATCGTCAACGACAAAAAATGGGTTGCAGCGGTAGTGCTGGAATTGGTGCCGATGTTGGTGCTGGTGGCGGCGTTCTCTCTGCCCCAACATCTTGGCTTGATGCCAATCTTCTAGAACTCGACGAAGCACAACCATAAAATTGCAATGAAGATAAAAAAAATTGCAAGAGAGGGGAGGCTGTCAGATCTTTGGGTTAGGGTTGATTACTACAGGAAGAAGTAAGTAGAAGGCAGGGGGAGGTGGCAAGAAGGCAATCACAAAAGGAGGGGGTTGTCGAAATCCTAAATGCAAATGGGGGTGGGGGTGAAAATTGAAATCGTAAGGGTTAGGGATTAGGGTTTTAATGTTTTAAAACATTATGTGGATCGGGTCGGGTCGGGTGTCATGGGTCGACTTTTCTTTAAACCCGACACCTGACCCGATATGATCGAGTCCCTTACTTTTGGACCTGATCTACCGGATAGCATAAACAAAACCCGACCCTACCCGACACTTTTTGATAGGGTTGGGTCTGGTATGCGGGTGGAGTGCCCACCCCTACTTCTAGATTCAACATCCTTCCATGATGGCTGGACCAGATTACACTAGTTTTTGAACTTAACCTATATCGAAGTCAACCACCGAAACTTAATACTTGAAGGCAAAATCCATGCTTGAATATTAAGGAAATGAAACTGATGTGCCCTTTTGTCTTGTAAAGGCATATTCAAATCAGTTACATTCATCGACTTTGGAGCAGTTTCTTTGCTTTTGTGGGCCTTACTTATAGATTCAACATGCTTCCATGATGGCTGGACCAGATTACACTAGTTCAGTGGCACATACCAAATATATGGATGCCTATGGAAAATATGTTGTCTTTATCTCCATTTTCCATCTGTTAATGAGTAAAATTAGAATTTTCTTTTGGGAGAAATTTTGATTTGTTTATTTATCTGTGCTTCATTTGTCTGATATATTTTTTGCTCCTTAAATAAATGCAGTGGGTTTTATCATCGAAGCAAATCAACTTCCCCTATCCTCTTGGATTGACTCTATTGCACATGATCTTTTCATCTGTACTATGCTTTACCCTTACTAAAGTTCTGAAGGTATCAGCCTTTGATTCTCTGACAATGTTTTTCTCAGAATATCTGTTTAATCATTTCATTATGTGGAGAAATCTTATCTGTGACATTAGTCTCATTTATGACACTTCACAATGTGTATATCCTTTTCTTTACAGATTATGAAGGTAGAGGAGGGAATGACGGCAGAAATGTGAGAATAAAAAAAACTACTTTCTTAGTTTTATGTTTGAGCTTTCACTGCATTTTTGGTATTGGGGTCTGAAAAAGGTTTCTATGGAGGGACCTTGGGGTCCATATCTATCTTGAAGGGAATAAAAAATGGCAAGATGATGGGCAAAATGCGACCTTGATTTCAAGATTTACTTTCATCTTCCTGAAATATTGTATACATCAAATCTTCTTGAATTCATTGCATATGTGAATGAGGTGATGAAACAGTTTTTGTCTGATATGGATTGTTTGTGTTGGATGTTGTTCAAGAATCTTTCATGTAATTTACTCTCCCTTGTGAACAGGTTCTGTATTTTACCGAAGAAGAAAAACTGTTTGTTTTTTCAGATCAATCAGCAAATAGAAATGTTGATGCATGAACTTGCTGGCCTATTGCTTTGCTTCTCTATGAAAAATTGTTTCTATTAATGCAGCAAATGCTTTTCTTAACTTCCTGTCCACTACCATTTTAAGTACCCCCTCCATCCTCCTAAGGCCTTTTGGAGCAGCCGGTTGCATCTTCATAGATGTTTTCAATGGTCTCCTTTTTATAAAATCTGTCATAAGTTGAAAATGTCTTGGATAAAAGGAAAAGCTAATATCTCTTATTTAGGACTTGGTTTAGTTGTCAATGCCAATGTTTTGTGAAAAAACTATTTTGTATATTGATGCAAGTTATAGCTAGAGTTTAAAGGGAGTTCTCATTATTCTTTAAAGTTGGTTTTTACCACATTAAAAGAAAAAACTCTATCATGGATAATCTGTTTGGTTTATTGACTTGTCATTGATGACTATAGGTCTGTCTATTTCAATTGAAATTTAAAGGGAGTTATAATCCTCATAGTTAATTTATCTTTTGTAATTATAAAAAAATTTCTGATATTCTTTTTTTCTTTTGTAGCATTTTGATAACTTATTAGATCATAAAAGCACAGTTTCATGAATATGACAAGCTAATTAAATTCCATTTCAGATATGTTACGTCAGTTATCCCTATTGGTGCGATGTTTGCAATGACTTTGTGGCTGGGAAACACTGCTTACCTCTATATCTCTGTTGCATTTGCACAGATGTTGAAAGCTATCAGTAAGTTACCATGATCCTTTATCTGCCTCTGTCCCCAGTACACATAATGCCATAGAAACTAATGTCAACATATCTGAGCCAAAATGTTGCTGGTATTGGTAATTTGTGACATAAGATATATGTGCAATACATAGGTTGAAAAATGTTCGTTGACTTTCCACCAGCACGATGCAACAATCTCAGTTATAATGTTAGCAATTAACCTATAATTTGTTCTAAATTTATCATTCCCTTCACTTCCAGAAAACATTTTCTTTCTTCTTTCAATTGATTTATGTGGATGTCATTGTCAATTAACGTGTCAACATATGTCCACGCATAGCTGGTTCACTTGTCAATGTTGCTTCCATGCTTGTGGCTAATACAATGCAAATGATGGAGGAGTTCTATGGTTAGCATTTCTACAACCAGTAAGCACCTGCCTTGGATTGTCCATGCAACAGTATCGCTGTATTATGCATGGTCCACTGTTACAGTCCACCTTACACTGACAAAATTATTCACCTGTATGGATAGTTCATATGAAAACTGTTTGTAATATCATTTCTGGTTGAGCTTTTCAGTGCCTGTAGCAGTTTTTATCCTTGGAGTAGCGGCTGGACTTGAGACTATGAGTTGCCAAATGCTCATCATAATGTCTGTGATCAGTTTTGGTGTTCTTGTAGCTTCATATGGAGAAATAAATGTTAACTGGATTGGAGTGATTTACCAAATGGGCGGTGTTATTGGAGAGGCATTGAGGCTCATTTTCATGGAGATTTTCGTGAAAAGGAAGGGTCTCAAACTAAATCCTATATCTGTCATGTACTATGTCAGTCCCTGCAGGCATGTATAATCTTCAATCCCTTGGAAGTATTGCTTGCGGTTTTTACTGAAATCTGCCATCATTTGTAAATATTTCTGCCTGTATGACAGAATCTAGTTCAATGCAGTGCTTTATGCCTCTTCATTCCATGGATATTTCTAGAGATGCCAAAGATGGAAGTAGCCGAGACATGGAGTTTTCAACCACTTATCTTGACTCTGAACTCCCTCTGCACTTTTGCACTTAACGTCTCAGTTTTTCTTGTCATATCACATACTAGTGCATTGACAATCCGTGTTGCTGGAGTGGTGAAGGATTGGGTGGTTGTCCTATTTTCAGCAGTTCTGTTTGCAGATACAAAGCTGACCATTATCAATCTCTTTGGTTATGGCATTGGTAAGAAAATTCAAATATTGGCTCTAATTTTTCTTTAATAAAAGTCATAGTGAACTGTATCCCTGGATGTGTGCCATTTGAAGACATGTTTGCCTGGTCTCTTGATATCCCAAATGTTTAACCAAAACTTGAGTCATTAATGGTCCCAAAGTTACATGAATCCCGGAACATGGCAGATTGATTATTTAGATTGACCATCTACGTACATCGTTATCGAAATTTGTTGCGCTTGATCCAATGATGATCTGGCTTGGTTACATGCTCTTTGTGGCACTACTTAAGAACGTGATTGAGCCATGCTTTGAAAATTAGCAAGGTTTACTTGTCAATTTCTTATAGAACTCTTTTTTTAAGACTTGTTTGCCGTCTACTCAGCTCATAGTGTTCCTTTCCTTAATATCTCTATGCTTCAGAATCTTCAAACTCATGTGACTCTTGATGTTAGTTCTATCATGTTTGTTTCTCACTTCTACCTTCTATTGTAAAATGATGTAGAGTCAATGCAAAAGGTTCCCATCATTACAGGGTTTGGGAAGGGTCAAGTTAGGCTTACCCTATTTTGTAGAAGACTGTTTCCAGATTTTGACTTGTGAAGTTGTGACAAGTTCACAATGGACAACTTACTGTTATATCAAGGCGCACTCTTCTACAATAAAAGCTAAATTCTCCTTTAGATTTGTGTGAATACAATTATGAACTGATAAATATAGCTCTTGCCCCGAACTTCTGAGTTTTGAATACTTATTCAATTCTTTCATGCTGAACACTTGCAAAATTGTTTTTTCCGTTATATTATCAATAAATTCTATTGTTTCTACTAAAAAAAAAAACACTTGCAAAATTGAATAAAAAAAGTTGGCTCTTGTAAATTAATCAATTGATGCAAGTAGTATCTAATGCAAAGAATTGTGGATGAGACCTTTGGAATTGTATTTATGAAAGGAAAAGAATACCTTTTGAAGTGGACAAATGTGTTTTTTCGACAGCTATCGCAGGAGTAGCTGCTTACAATAACCTAAAGTTGAAAAAAGAAGCTGTTCGAACAAGATCAGAAAACAATCAAGAGTACGAGGCCTTACCACCAAGCACATCTTTAACTGCCCAACAGACGAATACATAGGACGATTCTGCAAATGGTGCTTTAGTATTAAACTAAGTTGGCATTCTTTCCAAAAGAAAATCTGAACTAAAGTGTTGCATCTTCTACTCATTGGGATTCTTTGACATCTCTGTTTTGGTGATGGTGTGGAAAGTTTGCTCGCTGAGATGCATTGGATTCTTTATCAGCTGAGGCAGTAAGTATCATTCTCAGCTTCTTTCTCTGCCTTCTTCCTTTCAACATGTAAATGAATTGAAACGCACATCTTACCTTTTTGTTGTGGTAGATACATGTAATTGACTCCAAAATGTCTATTAGGGAGGTCATGTCACTCATTGGTAACGAAGTTTGCTGACTAGATTTTTGGGGTTAGAAGAAGAATCTTTTGTAATATCAATGAATGACTAAATTTGATTCTTAAAGCATTGGTGGTTGGTTAAAATGCTGTTAATATACACTGTCACATGTGATGATGAATTGGTTTTAATCTGTTGTTAGAATTCAATTACAGATACTGTGTTAGTCTTGTTGAATTTTGAAAATGCTTTATGTTGTGTATGCTTGTTCATTTTGTGAATATATTTCTATGGATGGTTAAACAGGATTCTCTCATATCTAACTCTCTTGGAACCTTGCTTGGTGGCCTGCTTCTGTGCTTGGACAACTGAAAAGTGGTTCCTGAGAAAAGACATGCATAGTCCATACATTCATGAATACAAAATACATGTGTATGTATGTATTTACGTATGTATTTTAGTTTAGGGTTTAGGGTTATTTATATTATTTTTCTCAACATTCTTAGACTTGAAGGCGACAGTTGACTAGCTCCCTGGTTGGCCCATCTTCAAACATGGTGAAACTTTAAAGCAAGGTGGTATATGATCTACAGAGCTTTAAAAAGGGTTATTGCCTCCACAAATAGAGCTGAAATAGGGTTTTTTCTTTTCCCAAGTGCCAATTGAAGATCTCCTTAATTATACATGATGATGCCACCATATTTATGAGGGATGGAAAGGATACCATCTGATCTACTTTGAGGAAACACCAGAGATTACTAAATTGAATTCCCATCTGACTGATCTAAATTTGTCTGTGTCAGACCCTTGAATGAGTAGTAATTCAGGGTTCCTACCCTGAGGAGACCTTATGTGTTCTTGTTGGCATTCTAATAACAAGTCATTGCAACTGTTGTTAGAAACTGCTTGACCTAAAAGCTATAGCTG
The DNA here is from genome assembly GCA_035771175.1 of Paratinospora sagittata. Classification (NCBI taxonomy): domain Eukaryota; kingdom Viridiplantae; phylum Streptophyta; class Magnoliopsida; order Ranunculales; family Menispermaceae; genus Paratinospora; species Paratinospora sagittata. Next base: position 819,816 of record CM069612.1, read on the forward strand.
ATAAGTAGAGGTCCAACAATGTATATCTAACTATTATGTATTTTGTTGGTGAACATATTTTATTTCATTTCATTACTGTAAATAAGGGTTCTAAAGGGGTTATAGATTATTATTATATTATTGTGTCAAATGCTCTGTCCGATTAATTTGAGTTTTATCTTCAACCACAAAAGGCCCTGTACCTGGTTTTATCATTGCCTAAATTCTTTATTATTATTTTTTTCTTAAAAGAAAAAGAAAAAACCGTAGAAGGCTTCACTTGAACCCATAAAGAAGAATTGGATTAGTAGAGTAGAAGTCCTTAGGAGTGCCCATCAAGGCATAGACCTAGAAAAGGTTCTTTCCAATCATACAAGAAAACTGTTGAAACTATCAAGTTGTTGGCCTCCTGCTAGGGTTTAGGGTTTAGGGTTTAGGGTGGAGGTCTTTGCCTCTTCATAGTCGACCACTCTAAGGCTCCTAGTTGACTACTTGAATAACTTCTTGTCTAATTGCTCTTTTAGTTTATTTGTTGAGGATAAGTGTTAACCACATTCCTCGAATCTCGATTTTTCTAGTTCACAATGTGATTGGAATCAACCGAATACTTTTGAAGCATGAATACAAGAATACATTATAGACTCTAGCTAGTTGTGGTGGCAAGGGTAGCCTGTATGTTTGAGGATCAAGCTTCCCTTTCATGCCAAACCTCATATAGCTATTTTACAGCGAGACTTAATCTCCCACTTAGAAATCGAAGGCCCTTTTTCTTTTTATTAGCATAGCTCTTCTAACAAACTTGGGTTGTCTTCGTTCTCTGTCAGATAAGTCGCATCTTTTCTATATGATTTTGCACTAGCTCTAGATCTATGATAAGAGTATTTTGACCTCTACATACACATAGGTGATCTTGAGGGTCTCCTAAACAATTCCTTAAAGGGAGTCATATCAATACTACAGTTGAAGTTAATTGTATGGAAACTCGCACAAACGTATATACTTGTAGTTTCCTCCAAAATCCATCATACATACCACGGGCATTTCCTCAAACACCTAAATCAACTTTAGTTTGGTCATTGATTTGGGGATGTAACGTGTACTCATATGGAGTTTGGTTTTGAGCTTCATTTGCCATAATTGTGAAGTGAATTTTTATCTTAGTTTGATACTATAAACATAGAGACACTGTGCAACCTCACAAGTCACAACCTCAATAATGTGCTAAGCTTTTCTAGTGAATCACCGAATCCTGGTGAAAATGAGAAGGAAATGTGTAGATTTAGTCTATGTACCCATGATCACCCATATGACATCATGTTCCTCTAAGGTCTAGACAACTCAACAACAAAGTGCATGGTAATGTGCACCCATTGCCATTGAGGTATCGAAAGTAGTTGCAATTGCCTTCCATGTTTTTTGCTAAACCTGTTAGCACAACCCACATCTTTTCATGTGCTTAGCTACGTTCGTCTTCTTCCTAGGTGCATACCAGATGAACAGTTTTCCTAGATTTTTTAGCCTCACGAGTAACTCTTCCCTTAAGGCTGGATTTGTAGCTACTCTACATATTAACCTTAAAGCTCCCTTGCAAGATGATTGCTAATCCAGGTTATCATCTCCTTTTCCTAGTAATTTTAACCTTCATACTTAGCGTTGAGCTTCTGCTAATAAGTCATCGTTTTAAATATGGGCAGGTTGTGCTTTCATTTGAAAACAATATGTAACTTTGGTAGGATTAGAGTCAATGTTCATCATCATAGCTTCTTCTAACAATCACTACTCACAAGCAATCTAGAAGGCCACAACTCCACTTTATATGCTTTCTTCTTGCTTGTGATCCACGTTGGCTTTCTCTAAGTGGTACTCAAATGCGAGTGAGTTTTTAAGGAACTCTAACCAACTTGCTTAGTTTGAGTATAGAGTGAACTCCTCATCGTTCATCATACAAGTAATGCCTCTACCTTCATATATTAGTGCCAAGACTACTGTCGCTAACTTTAAATCATGTACAGAGAGTAATACCTCTTATGTAGCTTCAATTGTTTGGAAGCATAAACAATCACCCTGTTTTTCTACACTAACACGATATAGAAGCATAGGCAATCACCCTAATGCATCTATGTAGGGCATAGACTCCCAAGTTATTTGATGATGAATGGCCATCATTGATTTGATGTAACACTTTCATTGGATGCACGAAGTACTTGTAGATTAAAAATGATTGCTTAATTTTGGAAGTAGACACTAATGAACTTTTATATGACATAAAAATAGCATTTTATGTGCTTTATTAAGTTGTAAGTCGAAAATTATATTCAACTCAACTTTCTCCCAACTTCATGGTATCGGCTATGTAATTCACTTCCTTCGCTCCTCTATATTTAGGGCTAAGCCCCTTATTTATTTAATAGTAACGTCCTAGCTCCTTGCGGTGGTATGGTTAAGTAGATTTATTAACTAAAGATAACGAGTCTGTAGCTATACAATATTGAAAATGATGGGAGGAGTTTCCTCCAACCAAACAACAAAATATTCCAAGCTCAAAGCATACTAGCCTAATCTATACACTGATTTGATTTGAATGTCAGGAAAGAATGAGAGCAATTGTCTGCAAATCTTCTATCAATAACTCTAACTCCCCAAACCCTTTTTCATAAAAAGCAAAGCATTCATAATACCAAAGGAATCACCTTCGACGATATCAATAGTAATCCCTATATTAAGTGCAAAAATAAGCCCTTCTCGAACGGCCATGTGTCACGGTCATGTCAAGACATGCACCGTCACTTAAGAAGAGGGTCTGTGAAGTTTCGTCTCAATCGGAGGTGGCAATCTCGTAAATATGGCCCAGTATGATTGGCCTCACATTTTGATGTTTCCTTTTGGAGATAGTAGAAAAGCTTAACATCTACCTTGGGGGAGGAGTAGTTGTCCAACTCTCCCTCATGGCCAATACTTGGCCATGCATAGGACATTTCCTTGGCGCAACCTAGGGAGCCGACTATCATCATCCTGAAGGGGTAATGATAGTTCCCATAGCATTTGGGTAGGTTATGGGACTCTGTTATCGGGTTAGCGGTGCGGGGTTCACCGGTATATAGGGCTGGGTATCTAACACTGTTATGCCACCCGCTATCGAGTTAAACGCATTGAGCTATCTTTAGCCTACGTGCTAGAGTGTGCTTGTGGGGATACTCATGAGTGAGTTATCCATGAAACTTACAGGTATTGCATGGTCCGGGGTAACACTGTGCAAGAACTGCTATCAAAGGTATCCGAGTGATCTGTTCGAGTGACTATCCAGCGCTACTCACAAGCGAGATATTCGAGTACTCCGCTGTAACATGAGTATATGTGTGAATGGCTGACCGAGAATATGTGTATTCGAGGTGCCACATGGGTAACATGTTTGTCTTACAGGTATGCCCGTGACACATGGTTATAGCTACCTTGGCTGAAAAATTACCCAAGCATGTGGTTAGTGAAAGCTGCCACACTTGCCCATTGCTATCGCGAACAATAAATTCTATTACTTTACCTCTTCATTGGTGAATGGCTTGAGGAACTTATGGTTCATAAATTCAATTACTTTGTTTTGTCCATGACCTCTAAGACTTGGCTAATGGCTTGTTCAGTTGGATAGGTAGACCTGAAAATCTCCTTGAAGTAGCTTTCAATTTTTAATTAAATCTCCTGGGGATTTTTCTCTCCAACAACCATGACGATCAACCATCCCATTTATGGAATTTTCGCGCTTCTTTTCAAATGCTTTTAGCATTGAAGGATCGAGTATTGTGGTCTCCATCATGCAACCACTTTAGCTATTTGTTTCAAATAGGTTTCTTCCTTGTAGTAAAGCTTCTCCAATTTGGCTTTAGGAATCTTCAAGGTGATCCTTTCAGCCTCTATCCTTACCTCTGGTACAAATTTGTTTTATCTGTTCTCTTGTTTTGGATATAGATCTAGGGGGCCACCCAAACCAATGCTTACTCCACAAATGAAGAAGAGCTTTTAAGCATTCTGAATTTGATAGCTTACGTTTAGTAGTTGCATGAACATTTTGAAACCTTGCCTATGAGTTTTTAATTATATCAATAGCTTCCTCTTCCCCCACCCCATATTGATTCAAAAAGAAGTCTTTTTCTGAAACCAGACATCCCTCGCACCAAATTATTGTCAGAGGTATTTATAAGTGTAACTCTATGGTCTGAGTTGAAAAGTTCAAGAGTGTAATAAGCGTGATGAAACCTACTTCTCCACTTTGTATTATAGAAAGCCCTGTCCAACCTCTCACTTATATTTGAAGCCCCAAGCATCCTATTGCACCATGCGTGTATAGGTCCCACATAAGCAAGGTTAGGGGTGTAACAGGTTAAGTTGGAGCCAAATTTCAACCCAACCCAAATTTGTTCGGGTTGAGAAAATTGAAACCCAATCCAAACCAAACCGCCCAACTCAAACTCAAATTGGATTGGGTTGGTCATTCAGGTTGAAAATCTTAACTTTTGAGATTGGTTAAATTATAACTGTAAGTTTTACATACAAATTCTACACTAATAGACATCAAACATGTAATGTTTCAATTGTAAATTTGACAATCATATCAACATGTAAATTTGACAACCATTTCAAATTAACCATAAAATATCAAGATATTTTAAATAAAATTATATTCATCTATCACCATATCATAATACCAAACTAGTTCGGTTTGGGTTGAGTTGGGTCGATTTTTTAGGCTCCCAATCTGAACAGTTCGGGTTAGAGTTTTTTTAACCCAACTCAACCCAAACACTATGTCGTGACCCCCTCCATAGGGTGATGTCACAACTGACATTGAATACCATATACGTCATACATAAACGTATATGATACCCTGTCGGCCTTCGTTTTTAACAACATACAAGAAAATTACTAAGAACCTCTCTGTAAATATGAGGTTTCCAAAAATCCTGATATTCCACACAAACATCAAATTCAAAATATCATAATGCCACAATTAACACATCCATGCCAATTCACATATCCATTTCACACATAATTTCCATATGTCACATGAACTCCAAATATTCACAATGTCTCAAAACCATATACATGTATACAACCCCCACTATAATTATACATGTCAATAGTGTTTTATATATGTATATACAAAATACTAAAATATAACCACAACTCCCTACTCAGACGTACATAGAGGAAAGAGGCACAGGTCACCCTTCAGGAGCTTTGCCCCTGCCCTTGTGATAGACACTTGTAATTAGAAGGAATTAGGTGAGCTACAACAAGCCCAATGTGTAATCTACCAGTGGCATTATATATGCATTCATACAAAAACATGGCATGTAAACCCATATAAAACCCGATATGCAAGTCACATATAAATAACAATACATGATTCAAATACATATTTTCACCACTTTTATACATATCATACAATGCATAAAATAAATAGAAAATCCTCACCATCAGGTATATAAGTGAGTCTGTATCCCCACTATCCATACGTAAGAAGAACCCGACTTATCTAACCATCCACTCACAATCAGGTGTCTGAGAGAGTCTGTATCTTTATTATGCATTCATAAGGAGAACTCGGCTCATCTAACCATCTATTTCGATCATTCCAGGGCCTTATCTACAGACTTACCCTTATGGAATTGATCACATATTTTTCTTACTCAAGTAAGCCTAAGTATGTTCGATGTTCAAAACAAAGTTTAATGCATTCTAGAAATAATACAATTAATCATGATATCAATTTATAAAAACAAGATTTATAATACAATGTCACACATAATTCAAAGATAGGAATACTCACAAAAATACAGCAATTTGCCCAAATCCAATTCACTTCCTTCACACACTTGGCCAAAATTGCTCAACTAAAACAATTTTATAGCACAAACACCTCACTTGCACTTGTTGTCCAATTCACCAATTCTATCCCAATTTTTTTGGAATTCAACATTGTCAATCATCTACCATCAATTACCAATCATAATTCATATCTAAAACACATTAAAATACCATGGAAATGCAACTCCAAACCCTCAAGTGCTTCATCACAGTTGGGTTGGAGATTTAACATTTGAACCATGGAAAATTACAGATTTCACCATTAATCAACTTGGAAATGAGCAAGGAATCATTTACCTTAGAATTCACTGAGCAAATCACACAATTCCAGCTCAAAACCTTTTCCAATATCTCAATCTAACTATTGAAATCACACAATTCTCACATATGTTAAACAACTTGAAGAGATGAGCAATTTTATGAAATTTTTAACCAAAAATCACTGACTTTTACCTTGGATTTGGGGCACCCTATTTCGCTCCTCTTCTTCCCTTTTCGTTGGCTCTCTTTCCTCTGTCTTCAGCAAGCTTGAATGAGCTAGAAATGTGGAGAAATGGAGTTAAAAACAATTGCAAACTGCCTCACCGACCAGTTAAAAAAATAGTCAGGCCTATAGAGAAACACACTTCCCCTAAAGGAAACGCGTTTCCTTGTGTTCAGAAGTCGAAATTCTTTTGGGAATTTCATGAGAAGCACGCTTCTCCTAAAGAAACGTGTTTCTGCCATCTTTGTGTGAAATGCGTTTCTCTAAGAATTTCTTAAATTTTATGCTCTTGGGTTTTTCTTACAGAAACGTACTTCTCCTCAAGAAACGCGTTTCTCTTAGAATTTCCTAAAAAACCACCCTCGCGGGTTTTCATTAAAGAGAAATGCGTTTCCCAATGCTCTAGGTAAGATTTCACTAAGTGTTGGTCTTTTCATGTTATGTGTAGGGTCTAGGTATAAATATCACTCTATTATATACACATTCACCCTATTCTAAGGCCATACATATACGTATATGCGTACAAATATGCCTAATAATATGTATAAGTCAACGCACGGGTTTGACTCGTACATACGGAGCATTACACACTAGATCAATCCAACCCAACCTGTCGAGTTTGGTTCAATTCGGTCGGGTTAGCTTACACCCTAAGAAAGGTCATGTAGACTGCATTCATCAATGGCCTTTCTAAAATCCTCCATCAACCTTCTAGGCTTAGATATCCCTCCCTCTTTTTACTTAATTTCTAAAATCTCATTAAAGTCACCCTGCTATTAACCGTGGGTAGTCAATATCCTCATCCAATTGTTTGAGCAACTCCCAGGACACTTGGCGAGTTGAAGCCTAAGGTTCTCCATAAAAACCTATAAATCTACATTTAGCTCCATTTCCATCATCAATCCATACATCGATGTGCCCTTCCTTTCAAGAAAGATTTAAGAGAAATTGCCTTTGAGGCCTTTCATAGTAATATCAGGCTGCTAATCCTTTTTTATCACTCTCCAATATGCTTTTAACTAAGATACCTTTTACAAAGCTAGTCTTGTCTCTTTAATTAGCATCATATAGATATATATATGTATAAAATGGTTAATAAAGAAGTAAGGATTTGATGTGTCAAATGTAAAAATAATGGGGTAATTGTAGATATTCACATGCTTTATAAATTTTCAACATTCTTTTTCTTTTTTGCCACAGAATTAATGGTTTAATATAGATGAAAAGTTTTCACAGGATATAACAATATATTGAAAACAACAACATCTCATAACTTGGAAACTCCACTAACATAGGCTTTTATAAAAGCAAGGGAGTGGGCTAACCGGTTATGATTCCTAGGAATGAATTGAAAAGAAACATCAATTCCTGCATCATTGATTAGATGACTCTACATGCCCAAGTGATACTTGGTTCTTCAATAGCTCGCCAATAACAAGTTTGTAGTCTAAGCAAACCAACAAAGGCTTTCTCACCACCTTAATCACCTGCGACAAGCCACTCAAGATGGCCTTTAGCTTCTGCAATCTCCACGGCTAAATTACTACCTGCATTCATTCTTGCTTTTAGCGAGCCTGATCTGATTATTCCCATCAATAAGGCACCATCTAATGCCAGTTTTAAAGAATCGTTGTAACACCCGTAATTTTAATTAAATACATGCGTTGAATGACACAGATATCGAAATGTATAATACACGTATTTTATACGTAAGAGCTAAATATACGCTTCAGAATACACGTATGTTATATGTAGAAGCCAAATATACGTGTGTGTGATTGAAGGTATAAAGAAAAACGAATAAAAAGATAAAAGAAAAAAAATAATGAACAATACTTGCATAGTAAGATACTGTTCATCAAATAGTATCACGAATAATATTAAATAGTAAGTTTACTGTTCATCATTTTTAATAATAATAATAATAATAAAATACTATCTAAATTAACCGACGTTTCCAGAGAGGGAAAGAGAAGAAGCAGAGAAGAGAAGAAGAAGAAGAAAAAGAGGAACGCGTGATTTTCGTCAAATTCAACTTCGCGGTAAGTGATTTTCACGCTATATCTTCGTGAAATTACTATTTAAGCTAGATGTAACCTTTCTAGCAGACTAATTTTGACTGTGGGAGCCGTTTTACGGCGTTTTGACAAATTGAGATTTTGACCCCAACGTGATTGAAAATCCGATTAGAAGGTAAAAAAACGCTCTCTGGACTGTCGGGACTCTAAATATGTTATTAGATTCTATTTTTGGAGTTTTGGCGACCGTTTAACAATTTTAATACAATTTACATCTTTCGGATAAATAGTGAATAGTGTACAGTAAATAGTTACAGTGAATAGCATATGGTGAATAGTATATAGTGAATAGTGAATAATGCACAGTCACAGTGAATAGTGAACATTGATCAGTGATGTGAATAGTACTGTTCACAGTGATGTGAACCCAATGAAACCCCAATTTGAGATCATAGAATCGTGAAGAACTGAATTCCGGACGTTAGAACATGATATGTAGATATGCTTTGATAGTGTTAGTAACTATGTAGATGGTGTCGTGAAAAGATGATTTGGACATCTATTTTCACTATTCTTTCTTGTGGAAAGATCTAGATTGACCATAGAAACGATTTAGTAGGTTCTTCGACTGCTTATGAGTCCTAAATGGATTTATTATTCGTGTTTTGAAGTGAGTTGAGACATTAAAGATGTAAATAGATATGAATACATGAAATTGAATTTGTGACAAGTTAAATTAGTGAGATTTAACTTGGAGCTGGACTCGAAAGCGACGTTGATTGGGTTTAAGTTGAACGTGTTGTACTGTGAGTATAGTTTTCTTGATTTGGTTTTTGTATGGCATTGTACGCATATCAAATGTTTGATTGTATGCATGTTATATTTATAAATAATGCATTGAGTTTTATGGATCGTGCAAACTGATTTTAGCCATTGGAGTTTTAAATGATGATTTGCGATTCCTCATTGTCATTTCGTTAAGAATTAGACCCGGATGAGGTTTTGCGAGTCCTCATTATCAGTAGGTCTGTCCTAACAAGGGTTGCGATTCTTGAAATGACTGTTAATTGGGTCATGAGAGGTTGTGGCTACCTTGTAACGGCCATACAAGGGTTAGACCCGCTCTCTTGCCTTGCGGAGGAGGGAGATTGTGCATTGTGTTATTGAATTGGGTAATGAGAAGTTGTGTCTACCTTGTACGACCATACAAGGGTTAGACCCGCTCTCTTACCTTGCGGAGGAGGGAGATTGTGCATTGTGTTATTAAAAATCATGAAATTTATATTGTTGACATGTACAAGATATTCGTTGAATGATGCATGTGTTTAATAAGTGTTTGAAATGATTTTAAATGTCATATTTCTCTAAATGTATATAATTGTCATCTCAAGAACTATATTCACGGAGCTGTTGTTTGCTCACCCTATTTCCTCCAATCTTTCAGGTATTGATTCGAAGGGAAAAGGAACTTGTCTGGTATGTGTATGTATGCTTGGAGGAAATAGATTATATTTATGTTATTTTGATATGTATAATTATCACACACTATATATATGTAATATCACCTAGATGGGTTGTATGGTAATGAGATGATCATAGATATTTATCATGTGAAAAGTTAATTTGTGGAATGACTGGAATGAATGTGAGTGGAATGATCATCTATATATATATTTGATTTGATTTGATTTGTGGTATATATATAAAAAAAAATATTCTGTACATTTTGAGAAGGTTTGTGAGAGTACGTGAAGGCTGACAGTGTATTATATACTGTATATGGATTTGTATAGTGTATAGTACGTTGTGCCGGTCATGACGTTAGCCTACGTCAGGGGCGTCGTGATAATCGTTGACACCAAGCAGCATCCGAGAGCAATTTCCACCTCGACAATTCCAAAATATTCAAAGTGCTGAACTCCTTCAAAGAATTCTCTGATGTGCTTTCCGTCTAACTGCAGAGCAAGCTCTGGAGACGGGATATCACCTTTGAAAACTATCCTGTTCCTGGATTTCCATATATGCCAAAGGGCAAACAAACACCAGGACAAATTCTGATATGCTATAGGAGAATTGACAAGAGATTTACTAATGAAAGACTATGCATCAAGGAAGGAAGAGGCTTGGATTCTTTCAGTGTCTTAAGGCAAAGTGGTGAACCAAACCAGAATGCACGTGCAAAATTGCACTTGAAGAAGAGGTGAAGAGTATCTTCAGTCTTCTCCAAACAAAAGGGACAAGAATCATCTAGTATCAATCCCCTTTTCTTCAGGATTGATCTGGTAGGCAGATAGTTATTACAACTTTTCCAAGGAATGACTTTTGAGTTCTTCAAGAACATTTAACCTCCAGATATTACCCCACACAAAGGATGAAGGGTGTGCAGCACTGGAAATGCCTTTAGCAGGGCCTCCAAAAACTCCATTAATAAATAATTGGGAAGCAACATCATAATCAGATTTCACCTCATAGATTCCTGACTTCGAAAAATGCCACACCAGCTTATTAGAAGAGCAGTTGCCACTTGAAGGAATAGATGCCATCAGTAAAGCTTCCTCAATATCAAATATATTGTGGATCAAGCCCACATTCCATCCTGGCCTGTTCTCAAGCATAAGCGAGAGTGCAGATTTTTTTAGGGAATAAATTTTCAAGCAGAGTGTAGAAAATATTTAAATATTTTGGTGGGTACATTTAGAATTGCTTAGATAATTTTTTTTTTAAAGTTTAAGGCTCCACGACATATTTGTTGTATAATTGAAAAGCGTGTTGTATTAATGAATTAATGTAAAATTTTGATATGACAATATTTTGTAGCAATTGATGCATTAATTTCAATATATTTAGCACTCCTTCAACAACCTCAAAACCAAAAAATAATTTCCAAAAAATAAAAAAGGCACAAACCCAACACTTCCCCAACCTCCCTCTCCCCTTTACTTCAAAACCAACAACAAACAAATAGAAGAAGAAGATGAAGAAGAAGAAGCTAAATAAGAAGAACAAGAATGAACACCTGTAAATCTCCATCTAGTCCCATTTCCATCATCAATCTACATATCAATTTGCCCTTTTTGAGAAAGATTTAAGAGAAATAGATGTTGGAGACTTCCATAGTAATATTAGGCCATCATCTAATCCTTTTCTATCACTTTTAAGATATCCTTCCAATCCAATTTTCTTTTTAACTAAGAGCATCTCCAATGGTTTTATAGATTATCTTTTAAAAAAATATATATTATGTCATCAATGTCAAATGACACGCTCTCTACATAACATAAATTATTACTTGATAAACATTTAAGTTAAAAAATGTTCTTCAGTACTTTCATTTAAAATATACATTTTAATGAGGTGTTATATGCTTTTTCTTTTAATTAAATCTAATCAATATCTATTTATCATATGTGGCAATAGGTAATAGAATGGTTGTCCAACAGAAAGTCTGAACTTGACAGTGAATAGTGATGGTTGCATTAGAAGAGTCTATTTTAACTCAATATCTATTTATCCTACGTGGCAATTGTTTTTTTTGTACAATTAATAGTTGCATTGGAGATTCTCTAAGAACATCTCCAATGTAACCGTAGATTGTAAAAATATTAAATGTCACGTAGGATAAATAGACATTCAGTTAAAATAGACATCTCCAATGCAACTATCACCCTTCACTGTTAAGTTGAGGTGGAAAAAAAATAAAAATAAAAATAGAGGTTGTTAATATGACCATCTCCTTTTATAGGGTCTGTTGGACAACCATCTATTGTTGACTCAGTCAATAAAGTATTTTATTTGGCCTAAAAAAAATAGAAAACATTTTGCTCAAAAATAAAAAGTAAAAAAATAGAACTTCTTACTCTTCCTCTTTTTCTACTTCTACATCTTCCTCTTCTAAAATATAATGCATTACCCTCTATTTTAATTTTCTCAAAATATGAGAAAATAAAATTTTACTGTACAAAAAAAAATTAATAAAATTTAAGATATAAATTGGACAACTTTTGTACTTTGTATTCATTCATTTATGAATAGTGCAGGGCCTCCCCAGATTCGAACTCACAACCTTCTTATACGGTTTGATTTCGCAATCTGAGTAATCACTGAGCCATTACAGTGTGGACAAATGATCCCGGGGGTACTAGACGCTGCGGTGGGCTGTGTACTGGGATGTGACAATATTATGTGGTATATAATGGCTGGGGTACGCTCGGTATGAGGTGTCCATCACACCGTCGGTATGGGGTGTGACAAAAATGCCTTATGTAATTAAAACTACAGGGTGTTACAATCTCCCCACCTTAAGGAATTTCGTCCTCGAAATATAATAGATAAGGAGAAATGTACCTCACATGATAAAGAGATCAGGAAATATCTCCCTCATCCAGTCCTCACATTCCCAAGTCTGCTCCTCATTATCATGGAACTGCCATTTGACTCTGACCAAAGGAATTTCTTTATTTCTCAATTGTTGAACCTTCCTATCAAGAATATGAATGGGCTTCTCGTCATATATAACATCCTCCCTAATTTGTAACTGTGTTACATCGAAAAGATGTGTCGAGGGTGGATATTTCGTCGGGTCTGTATGACATTTTCTCAACATAGAAATATGAAACACATCATGAACACCGACTAACTGAGGAGGCAAAGCAATCCAGTATGCTAATGGACCAATCCTCTCTGTGATTTTAAATGGTCCAATAAAGCGAGGAGACAATTTTTCTTTCACCCCAAACCGCATCTGACCTTTCCGTGGCGAGACTTTAAGCAGCACGAGGTCATCTACCGCAAACTCTAGAGGTCTGTGGCGGTTATCAAAATAACTCTTCTGTCGGTCTTGGGCAGCTTTTAGTCTCTGTCTGATCTGTTTAACCTGCTCCATGTGATCAATAACAACTTTCGGTCCCAACAACTGTGATTCTCCAACCTTATACCAACAAATCGGAGACCTGCATGGCCTACCATACAACGTTTCATAAGGTGCCATACCAATACTGGCCTAATAGCTGTTGTTATAAGCAAACTCACACAGTGGTAAAATTTCACTCCAAGTCCCACCAAACTCTAAAATACACGATCTGAGCATGTCTTCCAGCATCTGAATCACCCTCTCAGTCTGGCCATCAGTCTGAGGATGAAACGTTGTACTAAAGCGGAGATGAGTACCAAATCGGGCCTGCATGGCCTGCCAAAAGCTCGATGTGAACCGCAGATTTCTATCCGACACAATAGAAACAGGTATACCATGCAACCTGACAATCTCCCGCACATACAATCTGCTCAGTCTATCAATCGAGTCTTTGGTGGTCATTGGAAAAAAGTGTGCAGATTTAGTCAATCTATCAACTATTACCCAGATGACGTCAAATCTACCCTGAGATCTGGGCAGTCCTGTGATAAAGTCCATCGTGATATGCTCCCATTTCCATTCTGGAATAGATAATGGTTGCATCTGACCTCCTGGTCTCTGATGGTCAACTTTCACTTGCTGGCACACCTCATAATTTCGCACATACTCAGCTATATCTTTCTTCATCCCATGCCACCATACTGTTCTCTTCATATCATGATACATTTTTGTAGACCCTGGGTGAATGGTATATATTGTCACGACGCCCCTGACATAGGCTGACGTCATGACCAGTACAGTATACTATACACTGTACATACCCGTATACAATAGATAATATCCTGTCAGCCTTCACATAGTCTCATAATCCTTCCCAAAAGTTTCAAAAATTTTGGCAGCATATCCCCATAAAATGACATTTTACAAAACCTGATATATCACAAATCAAATCATCTCCATATATATATATATACTCATTCCATCCATGGATACCATAATCCAAAATACCATCATTGTCATTCGTTAACCAAGCATTCCATTGTCCAAGTATATATATATATATATCATTGTCAAATATATTAACAATCCAAAATAACTATTGATATCTTATTCACCCAAAATAACCCCTCTAAATGGTAATACATATATAAGATGTGTGATAATTATATATATATATATATATATATATATATATATATATATATATATATATATATATATATATATATATATATATATATATATATATATATATATATATCAAAATATATAAACATGTAACCACTTCTTCTAAAACATACGTACATCAGCAATGCTACGTCCTAGTCACGTGTTGATTACGCTTAAAGTTTTCCTTTTCCTTTTGCTTTTGTACCTGAAATGGTGAGAAAAATGGGGTGAGCTAACAACAACTCAGTGAATATATTTTTTGACATGACAATTGCATGCATTTTAGGAAACATGACATATTAAATCGTTTAAATTAAAACACTTCAAAAGCACATATGCATCATTCATCAAAATAATATACGTGCACACAATATATAGTTTATGCTCATTCATAGAAATTTTACCATTTCCCTCTTTCAAGGCAAGAGAGCGGGTCTAACCTTTGTATGACCGTTACAAGGTAGCCACAGCCTCTCATTACCCAATTCACAGTCATTTCAAAAATCGCAACCCTTGTTAGGACAGACCTATTGACAATGAGGTTTTACAAAACCTCATCCGGGTCTAATTCCTAACGAAATGACATTATTATAAGCTCTAATTTCTAAAATCAGTTTGCATGATCACTAAAAACTCAATGCATTACATAAACATGCATACAATCAAACAGTTTATATGTGTACAATGTCATACAAGAACCAAATCAAGAAAATTATACTCACAATGGTTACACGGGGTTTCTAAGTCAAATCGAGCAATAATAAACGTCCATCATAATGGCTTCCTCAAGAGCATTTATCCATGCACTTAAGCTCTCAATTTAAACACTGAAATGAACCATAAATTATCATGAGAATCACCATTTCAACTCACCAAAACACTATTACTAACACTCAAATTTTCTAGCTGGTTCAACAGTTAAGATGGGGTTATTTCACCATGAAAATACATATGAAAACATGTCATATCCACAAATCATGTTCTTAACATCGAAACGTCAGAAATTCAGTTCTCTACGATTCTATGATCTCAAACCGGAGTTTCATTGGATTCTAATTCCATTTTATTCACTGGATATGATCATAGTTCTATTCACATCACTGTTCACGTCGTTACTATTCATTAGAAAGATGTAAATTTTTACTAAAATTGTCAAACGATCTCCAAAAATCATGAAATTAGCATCGATGCACTCGCAACAGTGCCTTCTACCATTCTATAGCCTTAAACTGGCGTTTCATCGGGTTTTAAATGATTCAAAAGGTCTTCAATATAAACTCTAACTTCCAACAGCCATAAAAGTTTCAAATGAACAACTAAATGAAATCTAACCACATATTCGGGGCTTTTATAGTCTAGGGAGTGTTTTTCTACCTTTCGAACAAATTTTCATTCGCGTGGGTAAAAACCCTAAGTTTAAACCCATAGCTAAAATTACTCCGCTAGAATCGTTACGTCTAGCTTAGATATTAATTTTACTACGAAAAATAGCAAAAATAGCTTACCGGCACGTCGAATTTGGCCGCAAATTCACCGTTTCCTTTTTCTCGTCTCTCTTCTTCGTTCTTCTCTTTCTCCTTCGTTCTGCTTCTCCAGCAACGTCTTTTAATTTGTTTTTTTCAATACGAGTACTGTTCCGTGAACAGTACCCGCAAATGAACAGTTTTTATTTTATTTTATTTTATATCTTTTTATTCGTTCTTCTTCTTCATACACTCAATCTACCTGAGGAGTACATGTGTTATCAATCGATTTCTATTTAAATCACGTTCCAACTCACTTTTGACATTTTCAAGTTCATTTGTCATATGTACACATGACTTTAAAGGTACCTATACGTGTATTATACATTTTGATATATGCATACTTCAACGTAATTAAACTTACGGGGTGTGACACGCACCGTTAACCCTTGTATTACTCTGCCTATCGGTGGCAAACGGTACACTGATGCTCAAATGAGGTGAAAGGTATGTCAAAATGGGCTCATGTAGCTTCAAGGGCCATGAATATATAATTACCACACGAATATCCTTAAAAACAACAAAAAATATGAGGTTCGGTGGGAGTAGACTGAACCTGTGTATAAGGTTCAGTACTGTCAAACCGAACCTACGTATTAGGTTCGGTCATGTCTTACCGAACCTACATATTAGGTTCGGTCATGTCTTACCGAACCTTATATTTTTAGTTTTTTTCAAGGATATTTATGTGGTAATTATACATTCATGGCCCTTGAAGCGACATGAGCCCAGTTCGACGTCCCTTCCACTTCATTTGACTGTCGGTGTACCGTTTGCCATCGATAGGCAGCACTACAAGAGTTAACGGTGCGTTGGCATACAAGTTGCATCGAAAACCACAAAAAACACTAACAAATAAGTTAGACCACCACCATAACTTAATAGAGGGGTCGTCCCCTCGAAAAAACCTGAAAATATAAGGTTCGATCGGGTCCGAATGAACCTGCTGTCATAGATTCGGTAGGACCTGACCGAACCTGCTGTCATAGGTTCGGGCACCCAGGCCCAAACCAATAATGATATTTTTCATTTAAAACTCAGAATACATACAAAAAAATGGCCAAAAAAGCTTGATTTGAAGATGCTTCATGTTATGGTTTGTTTTTGGACGAGAAATATAGGAACAACGACGTTGATGAAGAAGAAATGCCTGTGGATCGAGTATCGAAGAAGAAGAAGAAGAACCGAGGGAGTAGATCGAGGGAAGAAAAATGACAATGAGGTTTAAGATTCGTTGGAGAATAGGAAACGAAGAAGGAAACAAAGGTTTTTTTTTTTTTTTTTAATAAATGAGGTTAGTTTAGGAAGTTATGAGTATTTTTTTGGGGTAAGAAAAGTGGGTAATAATTGGGTGGGGTAACAAAAGTAAATGTGGTATGGAAAGTAATATTTGTAGTATGTTTAGTTGCTCCCTTAAAGAGAATGCATAGTTTATTTATTTTTAATTTTTTTTTTTATTATATATATAATTTTTTATGAGGGATATTGTTCGGTTTAAATAAGTAAAAAAAGAAACCGAAAAAGTAAAAGTAAAAAAAAATTAAAAAAAAATATTTAACACCTCATCAAAATGAATGGAAGGATTGAAGAACATTTTTTAATTTGATTGTCTATCAAATATTTTTTGTGCCATACAGGAAGTAAATCTTTTGATATTGATATCGTGACACTTTTTTTTTGAAAGACAATCCATATTTACATTAAAAATGCCCTAAGATGCCTTAAAGAAGGTAGTCTTGTTTGTTTAATTAGCACCACAAGCTTGGTGGGTCATGGTTAGTCCTAACTTACAAAACAATGTGTGGATTGTACTCTACTTGCCTTCCACCAAAAATGATATTAAATTTGAATTTTAGAAATTGAATGTATAGTAGTTTTGCTTTTGAATGGGCATTGGGTGGCTTTGTGATGATTGGAAGATAGATTAAAGGGAGTGAAACATATGTCATATGATTGGGAGCATAAAGAAAAGGATAATGCTAAATAAACTTAAAATTCAACCCATAAGACAAACTCATTGACTCAAAAAAAAAAAAAGCTAGTCAATTTAAAAAGGGGTGAAAAATAGTTTTCTTAATTTTGTCATTTAAGTCGTATTCTAAGACCTATAATTAAAAAAAAAATGCTTTGTTAAGTTAAGCTGAATTGAGCTTATTCTAAAATTTGAATCATATAGAAAACAGAACCTTAAAAAAAATAAGAAATAATTTTATTTTTGTGGTAAAAAAAGAAATAAGTATTTGATGTGCAAATGTAAAAATAATTGGGTAATTGTAGATATTCATATGTTTTATAAATTTTCAACATTGATACATAACAAGCGAGTGTAGAGAATATTTTAATAGGTACGCCTAGAATTGCCCAAATAATTTTTCTTAAAAGCTTTTGATCATATTCTAAAAAGTAAAAATAAAAATAAAAATCTTGGATATTAGAATTTATATTTATCATTTAGAGAACCCCTTCTCAAAAAAAAAAAAAACACAAATTCATATATATATATATATATATATATATATATATTTGATTACCAATTTTTTGGCATTTGGGAGGTATCATTTTTTTTCTTTGGGTGAGACTAACTCTTTCGGACTCAATCATTGTAAAGACGTTTGAGCTGAACCTTCCAATAGAAACAAATAAATAGGGGCACGCGCAGACTCGAACTCGAGACCTGGACATCGACCCCAAATTCATATTTTTACATCTATTAATTATTATACCTTGTGTCACGGTCAGTCAAGATATGCACCGTCACTAAAAAAGAGGGTTCGTGAAGTTTCTTCTCAATCGAAAATGACAATCTCGTAATTATTGCCTAGTATAATTGGCCTCACATTTTGATTTTTTTTTTGGAAACAAGTCAAAAGCTTAATATCTACCTTGGGAAAGAGTAGTTGTCCAACTCTTCCTCATGGCTAATACTTGGCCATGCTTAGGACATTCTTTTGGCACAATCCAAGAAGTTGACTACCATCATCCTAAAGGAGGTAATGGTAGTTCCCATAGCATTTAGGTAGATTATGAGACACTGCTATCGGGCTAGCAGTGCGGGGTTCACCAATATGCAAGGGTTGGGTATCCAATACTGTCGTGTCACCTGCTATCGAGTTAAATTCATTGAGTCATCTTTAGCCCACGTGCTAAAGTGTGCCTGTAGGGTTCGCCGATATGTAAGGCTGGATATCCAACACTGTTGTGTCACCTGCTATCAAGTTGAATGTATTAAGCTATCTTTAGCCTACGTGCTAGAATGTGCTTGTGAAGATATTCATGAGTGAGTTATCCATAAAACTTATCGGTATTAAATAGTTCGGGGTAATGTTATGCAAGAACTGCTATTGAAGATATTCAAGTGATCCGTCTGAGTGATTACCTGGTGCTACACATGCGAGTATTTTACTATATTATAAGTATATATGCGAATGACTAAAAATATGTATATTTAAGGTGCCAAATGAATAACTTGTTTATCTCATAGATATGCGTCACACTTGGGCCTCCTTCCCTTCGATACCTTGGCCAACTACTACACCTCTTCAAGAACCCCCACCCCCACCCCCACCCCCACAACACCCACAAAAACAAAAAACAGAGAAAAACAGAAAGAAAAACAAACAAAGGCACTGACCCAACACTTCCCAACTCTCCCTTTCCTCTCCGCTTCAAAACCAACAACAATCCCAACAATAAGAAGAAGAAGAAGAAGAAGCTGAATCAGAAGAACAAGAAATAAAAGCACAAGTATGGCAAAATAGAACCCCAAACTCAAGAATACGATGCGATCCTCTCGCTGGCGCTTCTGGCGCTGGTCTTGGCATCAACAACAACAACAACAACAAAGCTTCTGATGAAAGAGTTCGCCATTAATGGGCACTCTCCAAATGACTTGGAAACCAACACTACCTCTCCAACGCCGCAAACCCACACTCCTCCCATTAGGTCTCAAAAACCTCGGAAACACATGTTATCTCAACAGCGTTCTCCAATGCCTAACCTACACGCCTCCACTTGCTTACTTCTGCCTCAACAACCAACATACCTCTCGCTGCGATTCCCACCACCGGAACCGCGATTGCGCGTTCTGTATACTCGAGCGAAGGATCGTTCGGTCTCTCAGCATCGACGCCGGCATCGACGCGCCGTCGAAGATCCAGAGCCGCCTCGCCGTGTTCTCCGATCGGTTCCGCTGCGGGAGACAGGAGGACGCGCACGAGTTCTTGAGGTTTGTGATTGATGCGTGTCATAATACATGTTTGAGGATCAAAAACCCTAGGTTTGATGATTCGAAGGAGTCGGAGACGGTGGTGAAGGAGATATTTGGGGGGGAATTGAGGAGTCAGGTCAAGTGTTTGAGTTGTGGAGCGGAGAGTAATAAGACGGATGAGATTATGGATGTTAGTTTGGATTTGTTTCAATGTGGTTCGCTTAAGGATGCGATGCAGAGGTTTTTTCAGCCGGAGGTGTTGGATGGGAGCAATAAGTATAGATGCGAGAGGTATTTACCAATTTTTATTTTTTATTTTTGAATTTAGGATTAGGATTTTTGTGAATTTTAGGGTTTAATTGCATGAAGTTCTTCTACTTCCTTGGGAGCAATAAGTATAGATGTGAGAAGTATTTGGTAAATTTTTAAGAATTTTTTTTTTTTTTCAATTTTGGGTTTGACCTTTTTGTCAATTTTAGGGTTTTGGGATCCATTGTGGGCAGGTGTGCTTGAATTGCCAGAAGTTTTACTAATTTGTTGGATGGGAGCAATAAGAATAGATATGAGATGGAATTTTTAAGAATTTTTTTCAATTTAGGGATTGAACTTTTGTCAATTTTTGGGTTTTGGATTCCCTTGTTTGTGGGTAGGTGTGTTTAAATTGCTGGAATTTCTACTACTAATTTGTGGTTTGTCAGATGTAAGAAGTTGGTGGCAGCTAGGAAGCAGATGTCTATTCTTCAAGCACCTAATGTGCTTGTAATCCAGCTCAAGGTGTGTGATTCTACAACTGATACTACTCTTGTTGGTACTTGGTAGGGCTACTTACTTGTTGTGTTGTGTGACTCTTTGCTGTTTTACTGGCATTATTAGAGATTCGAAGGAATCCATGGAAGCAAGATTGATAGGATGGTTGCATTTGAAGAAGTTCTTGTGCTTTCGAGCTACATGTGCAAGGAAAGCCAGGTATGGCTGTTTTGTGGAAATTCCTTGTTTTTGAAATAGCCGTTAAGAAGTTCTTTATTCTTGGATTAACTTTTTCTTATTTTTCCCATAGCGTTCAAAACGAAAAACATTTTATAGATGATGCATTGGTAGAAATATGTGATATTGTTTATGCAGTTTACTTCAATGCACTAAGGAAATTGAACATGCAAGTGTCTTCTACATGGTATGTCTTTGCTTTGAATCAAGGGGTGGATAGGATAGTTATCATACAGTCAAGTTCCAAATCCTTTCAACTTACTAAAAGCTGAAATAATAGCATTTTTGGGTGGGATTGGGGGGAATCATGGGAGAGAATCATCATTCATATAATCAAACATAGATTCTCCTTACTTGATGTTAGATTGGATTTTGGACCTTTTGGTCTTCCAAATGACAGAAAAGGGAATGAAGTGAGGAATGAGTGGGTTATCAATTAAGTAGCTGAAGAAAATACTTGCATGTGCAATGACTAGATTTATCACTACGCCAAATCTCCTATGTTGACACCCTTCTTGAAGTTGGACTAATTTCTAATCTACCTAGGAGCTGCGGCACCTCCATCGCATTGGAATCATTAAGTTTCCAATGAAAAGGGAAATCCTAAGAAAGATGGGAGTTGACATTTTCAAAGGAATAGATAAAGAAAGTAGAGATTGATTAACCCTTCTTGGGGTTTCCTTTGGGAATAATCCTTAAAAGTAGAATTCTAGGACCTCTTGGTAAGGATATATTTTAGAAAGACTTGATAGTTGGAAGGGAAGATTCTTGTCTAAAGGAGGAAGGCTGAGTCACATGATGAGAAACTTCCTACAGAAGGCTAAAGGTGGGAGGGACATACCGATTTAGTGGCCTAGGAGGTGGTTAGTTGGCCCAAGCAGAAGGGGGGCTATAAGTGGGCAATATATGCTAGAAGAGTAAGGCTTTGGCTGTGAAGCGACTCTTGACATTTTCTGTTGAGCTGGGGGCTTTATTGGTTATAGTTATCAAGTGTAGACATGGGCTCTTGCAAAACAAATGGGATACATGGATAAATGATAGAGATTCCTTTAAAAGTCTTTGACAGTTTATTTTTTCCTTGTACCATCTCTTTTTGAGTTCCTTGAGTTTTGGGCCACTATATTGGAAACTCCTTATTTCATCCATGGTTTAAAAATTCGCCGAAATTTGGGAAATTTTTTCGGTTTTTTAACCATCGAAGTGCAAAGTGGATGTAAAATAAAAAATGCAAAAAATCGCCGAAATAATTCGATAAACTTTGACAAAATTCGATAAACTTCAACAAAAGTTTAGTTTTCAATCAAAAAATGCAAAAATTCGACAAAAAATTCGATGAAATTCGATAAAATTCGACAAAATTTCGATGAAATTGGACAGAGAAGTAAAAAAATGTTACTTCATCAATAGAAAACAAAAAAAACACCAATAATTATGTATTATTTTCAACTTCATCAACCAACATAACAATATAATTTTAAAAAAATAATTTAACAAGCTAACAAATTATGTAGTTTATGAGATATGCTTTACCAAAAAAAGAAGAAAAGAAGCAAAATAAATAAATAAATAATTAATTAAAGTTGAAATAAGATAAAAACTTAAAAATAAATTAAAAGATTTTCTAAAGTCATCTTCTTTTACTTAACTCTTATGAAACAAGATTAATAAACAACACATTCAAATAATAAACTAGTAAATTAAGCATGATAGAATTCAAACTAGTAAAGTATATGGTCGAGAAGCAAGCCACCACAAAATTAAATATCAAAATAAAGAGAACAAATTAAGACCAAAAGCCGTCATTTAAATTCATCAACTCACTTAACAAGATTGATTTTGTTAGGTCGCTTATTGATATTTTTATGTATTAAAAGTGTCTATTTATATTAGTTTTTAGCTTATACTACAATAAATTTAGATATTTAAGTATATATGTGAAAATTTTCTAAACTTCTCTAATTTAGCGAATTTTTACAAAAATTCTCCATGTCGAATTAAACTTTTCCGAATTAATTCTGATTTATGAAGGTTGAAGTTTAGGGCGAAATCGAAGTTTCGAACCTTGATTTCATCGTTTAGTTTGTAATCCACAATTTTCCCTCCTTTTGTCTCTTTCTTTCATCATTTAATATCCTTGATTTTCTTTGAGGAAGCCCTTTATGCCAATTTCTTCAAATTGGTGTGTTGTGCAAGAGTGATGGGTAATCATCGTACTATAATTTTCTTCGTTGTTCCTTCATATTGTCTCATTAGTCTAGATTATCGAAGGAAATTTTTTGTATTTGGGTCTTCTCAAGAAAGTATGTGAACATGCAGAACATAAAATTTATGTTAGAAGTTAGTACCACTCCAATGGATGTTATGGCATTCTTCTACCTTTGCGTTGTGGCGTGTTTAGTGTTTTGGATACCATTAGTTCTAGAACTCTTTAGTGTTTTTTTTTTATGTTAGATACTTAGATTTGACTAGAGAATAGACCATTTTATCTTAAGGTCTTTTGGTGTCTCTAAGGTCTTGACAGATTCCTTGTTTTTTTACTTTGTGTTTCCTTCTATAATTTTTATCATAGTCTGTTTCTTAGAAAAAAGGGTAACATGCATATTACATGAAACATAAGGTTGTCTTTGGTTTGGTGTTTAAAAACAATATTTTGTTTTCATTTTCAATACCCAGAAAACTTGGGAAACGATGTTTTATCGTTTTCTAAAAATCACTTGTTCATGAGAGAGAGACTCAAAAAGTAGTTTCAGATCCTTGGTTACCAAACGCGTATCTCATGCCTATTTCATTTTCTTCCTATCTGAAAATAGAAAATTGTTTTGGAGTTGTGAACCAAACATATCCTAAGAGTTTCCAAACATTTGTTTTTGTTAAGGAAGAAAATTTAAATGAAAGTAAGTAAAAAAAAGCTACAAAATGGAGAAGTGGAGTCTTTTGAAATCAATGGCAACAACTTGAAGGCTTTTAGAACGAGAGATGATAGAAATGGGTTACCCACTTGGCAATTTGTGCTCAAATGTTGACCCCCACAGAGAAGTAGACCTCGTTAGGAGTGTGAAAGACATTTACTGTAGACCACTGATTATATGTTGCCATTGGTGATGTACTAACCCAAGTACCTGAAAAACAAAAGAACAAATTCAAATAAAAAAAAATCCAAATTACAACTAAACTTAACTGTCATCAATAGTAGTGAGAGTAAATCCCCAACAACGACGTCAAAAAACTTGATACAAATTTTATTTTAAATTCTAAAATTCAAAACTTTCCTGTAAGTGAACGGGTCGTACAAGTAGTAAAGAGTGAGATAGAATATCGCTCCCTCAAGGATTTAAGTCGCTAATTACTGAAATTGATTAAATCTAACTATATTTGGAAATAAAAATAGAGTGGCTAATTAACTAATGAAAATGAACTTAAAAAAATAAAAATGCGAATTAAAATACGACAAAGGATCAAAGATTGGAAATGAAGATTTTGGATTGACTGAAATACGAGAGCTTAGAATACTATGGCAATAAGTACAAGAAGTGCAAACATGCCAAGCATAAACCAAAACCTTACCAATCCTCCCTACTCCACCCCAACTATTTAACATTACAAATTGCGCATACAACTACCCCAATCAAGGATCCATTCTGAAAGTGAAGGACCTTGAATTAAATCTGCCGCATGGACCAAAGAGTTGGCGATAAACTTAAAATCTCCTCCCACAGCTTAGGCAATTCCTTATGGTTATTATTGAAAAAATGATTATTTCGTTCGAGCCAAATATGCCAAAGAGTAGCAAATGAAGTGATACTTGCCACATCCTTAGCAGAAGAGGAGAGAATACCCAAATGAATGGGGGACATACAATCCTCGATGCTGGCTGGGGGAGAGAATCTCATCCCTGAGAACCAATACCACATGTTCCAAATCCATCTCGTTGAGCGACAATGCAAAAATAAATGGTCCGGGTCCTCTTTAGCTTGAAGACACATAATGCAACACTTTAGGAGATAAGTACATGTTGGGCATACATCTTTGTAATAGATCAAGAGTATCTAATCTCCTGTGAGCTAGTAGCCATCCGTACACTTTAACTTTCAATGGAATTTGTGCTTTCCATAAAAATGCCGCCACTGGGAAATGGACCGAAAGTTGTGTGGAAGAGGATTGGATGTTTTGAACAAGAGATTTGCATGAGTATTGTCCGTTAGGTTCAAGAATCCACCGGAAATGGTTTGGGATGTTTGACAAATGTATCTGTTCCAACTTGGCTAAAAAGACTGTTATCTCGTTTAGTTCCCTATGGGTTAAGGCTCTAGGGAAATGAAGGTTCCATGTAAGGCTACTGTTTGTTTCATAATTTTATGAAACATGTCATCAACATTGTTTAAATTAAACAAAATAGAAACAAATAAAAAAGAGGAAAAGATTAGAAATGCTCAATTCAATTTTGCCTAGCTGTGCTCCTCTTTTGATTCAATCTACCATCCAAAATCGACCTTTCTTCAATCTTCGCTTTCAATTCAAAATTGCCATTTTCCAAGTATGAATTCTAGAGCTCCCCTATGTGCCTCCAAAATAAAAAATGAGAGCTAGGGTTTTTTGTCACTTCTAGTTCGTTATATATCACCAATACAAACCCTTGGATTCTTTAATTTTAATCCAATGGTTCTCATTAAATGTCCAAGTGAGCAAGTGGAACCCTAAGTGAGCATGTGATTTTTATGGTACAAGTCTCAAGCCCAAGCCTAATTTTGTCCACCATTATTGCATAGTTACCATTTTTTTCACCAATCTCTCAAATTCCCTACAAAATCAACAATTAATCAAAATTAGTTTAAATTAGCCAATATTCACAACTTAGAATGTGAAATTAAGCTCAATTAATCTCAAATTGTGAATTAAATGGTGTAAATTCTTAACACATCATATACCCAAAGTATTCATACATAAAATTATTATCAAGTGTTTCTTCTCAAAAAAAAAAAAATTATTATCAAGTGAAAAACTAATAGATAAAATGGTCAACAATATTCAATGGAGTAAAACCAATAATGAGCAAAAAAGAAACATAATCCTAAGTTTTCAATTGTTATGCAAACACAATTATGAGGATAGGATTTTTAGGTGATTCTAACCTATGTTATCGGACTCAGGTACGAGTGTCGGCTATGGATACATATCTAAAGGTCTGACTTGTTCATTTTCAAATTCTGGGATATGGGGGCTCGACTATATTATATGTTGTTCTTTCCTTTTTTTTTCTTTTTTTCTTTTTGCTCATTTATTGTCATTTTTTTCTCCGCTTAAGTGAATTTCACCTATTAGTCATTATTTTTTTACATGCTTTCTCTTCTTTCCATTGAAGAATCAAAACAGTAATATTCTAAAATCTATAGTGTCAGACACATATCCCACACCCATGTCGTATCATGAAGTGTCGGACACAAGTACGTCGGGCTAAACTAAAGAGTCTGAGTAACATAGATTCTAACCACTAGAAGGGAAAATAATCAATTAATATTTCTAAAAAAGAACAAAACTCATTATTGAAGTGCAATATTAAAGGAAAAAAAAAACCCCCAAGCCTTTGTCACCGTTGATAGAGAGGATAACCATCATATAGAAAAAAAGCAAGCAAGAGAAATAAAATACTATTGGGATGAAAAAAAAACTTTTTTTTTTCTTAATAGATGAAATAAACACATACACAAGAAAAAGTTACTAGTAGAAGATATCAAGAAAAAATGGAGGAAAGGGGAAAAAGAATTTATTGAATGAAGAGAAAGCTTCGCTGGCAATAGATATAACTTCTCTACCGTCAAAATATTGTTGGAGATGATCTTGTTGTTGGAGTTTCTTAATATTAGTAGCATGCTTGTTTGGACAAATTTAGTCGTGATAAGGGTTTTTCAAAGAAGGGTTTGTTGGTAGTGGCCATTACAACTTCCACTGGCATAAGAATAGTCATTGGAGGTCTCATTTTTTGTTGTTAGAGTCAGTAATGGCTGAATAAGGTGTCATGTTACCTATTGGCCTGATTGACCAATCTCCCTAGAATGTCGACCACCTTAATAAAAAGAAAGGTGAGAGGGGATCCCTTGTCTTAGACCTCTTATGGCCTTAAATTTCTCTCAGGGCTTTTCACTGATTAGTGTCGAGTAGGACACAAGTTTCAAACAACTTCTGACCCACTTTCTCTAGCTAGAGCCAAACCCTTTATTGATCTTATTGAACGCTGAAGTTGAGAAATTCACAATCAACATGATCATATGCCTTTGCAAAATCAATCTTTAGAGCGTGATGTCTTTCTTCCTTCTATTCATGTAGTTTCCTCATTAGCAACCATGGCCATGTACACAAGATTTTGGAAATTGATAGATACAAACAACCACATTATTTAATTTCAAGTAGTTTGAACGACTTCCACTAGAGCATGGTGATACAACCCATTCACAAGTACTTCATTCAATGCGGGGTGAAGGGTTACATGGTAACTCAAACTCAAATGCTATCTAGATTCAAGAAACGTATATGCTGGAAATGAATGCAAGTTAACTCATTCTTAAGAAAAAGTGAGAAACATACATTAGTTGCATTCAAATTAAAATTTCCACTTGATTAATTTAGTTCTCAATCATGAGGATGCATGGTATAAAACAAATTTTCATTTAGTTCATCAATTGTACAACTCATGGCTCACAACATTACTCACTGATTCTGAATTTATTTCTGATAAGCCAGTCCTTTAAACATATTGCCATACTACACAACTGCAACATTTCTTTCTGATAACGGAATTAACCCAGTCCCCTTCAAACATGTTTGCACGCATCAAAACCTCCTTTGCAGCTAACCTGAGTTTATGATTCTATTCTTACAAGTTTAAGCAGTCCTACTACTGTGATTTTGATATTCAAATACAATCTAAACATAACTGCTTTCTTAATTGAAATTAAATTGAGTCCATAACTGCTTTCTTAACTGAAATTAAATTGGGTCTAGAACCTAATGATTCTAGGATCTTTAGAATCAACTAGTAGATCTGAACCTTATACATGTAGTCCGAGCAATGTGAAAAGTCATCAATATTAGACCTTAGGTTCCAAGTTTTGGACCTATAACTCATTTACATTAGTTTTAATCGTAAAAAATTATCCTATAACTATCACCTTTGTTTTAAAAGGTGTTTAAGTAGCACACCTTGAGGTACCCCAAAATTGTAGGCTTACGACTTGATAAGGCGTAGGCCTCACTTTTGCCTATTTTTTAATTTTCTTTTCAAAATAAATTTCTAGTATTTTGACTATATAACCTATTCTCCTAGTGTTAAACATTAATCCTTTCATTCAGAAGAAATTAAAGCTTTTGCTCTTAGAGGTTAAAAATACTTGTCTTGGAGGTGCCACCCCTGAACACTATATGAGTATTTGGGAAGGCCTCTTAATCTTACTCATGGTAGTCAAAATCGTGAATCAAAATTGAATCTTTTTGAGGATTGATGAATCGAATTGGGAATTGGATTGATGAATGGTAAAATTCACAATATGTAAATAAATTTGTATCGTATATTTGTATATGTAAAGTACAAATAAAGTTAAAAAGACATTAACATTTTTTAGCTAATTAATGATTTGGACCGATTCAACTATCGATTTAGTTTGATTCTCCACTAATTTGGATCAATTCACCTAATATTTAGACCGATTCACTTAGGATTAATCGGTACAACAATTCACGATCTTTCATCTTTTTTCTTCTTTTCATTCGTTTATTGTCTTTTTTGTTCCCATCCCATGTCGTATCATGAAGTGTCGGACATGGGTACGTCGGGATAACATAAAGAGTCCAGGTAACATAGTTGTCTACAAGTAATTTGTAATAAGGTTTTAGTTGTAGAGAAATTGTTGTTTGGAAATGAATTGAATATAAGATTCCTATTTTCTTTTCTTCCGTTTTCCTTAATTGGTGCTCTACGTGTAAGAGGCATTTAGAGTTGACTAACCACTGCATGTGTGCCCAAAGAGTTTGAAGTTATCTGTTTGGGGATGTTGATATTTTTAAGGCCATGCCAACATGTTGTGAGGAGATCTTCACTGATGTTTCCGTGAGTGGGGGGAGTAGGAGGAAGGCCTTATGGAATCTCTCCATATTAGGCATCCAGTTGTTCCTATGGCTTGAAAGGAATAGTATGATAATCAAAGACTCTTCTGGAGAGCCTATTGCACTTTGTGATCTTATAGATATAGAGTTTCCATTTGGTTGAGTATGGATAGGTTTTTCTAAGGAACACTTTTCTTGGATTTGATTAGGGATCGTTCTTTTGTATTGTAGTTTCCTTTCTAGTTGTAACTTGTTTTTCCTCCCAAGTATAATTAAATTGAATATGCCCTTAACATCAATACCTTTGAATTCAAAATTAATTTGGGGAAATCCTATTGAACGTTGAATCTTTCTTTCACCATCTTTGTTCTAACCATGAGCCTGTCTCTGCTCTCAAATTTTCCCCATGAATTCATATGGAAAGCTCATGTTACTTCAAAAGCCAAATTTTTGGGATGGACTATTGTTCATGATAGGTTGAATTGTGCAGACATTCTCCAAAGGCGTTTAAAGAATTGGAATCTCTCCCCTAATTGGTGTTGTTTTGCATGGCTAGTGGTGAAACGAGTCAACATATTTTTGTGGATTGTGAGTTCTCTAAAAGGATTTGGAGGAGATGGGAAGCCTCTCTTTAGTGGGAGTGTTTGCCCAATGACTCTGCTTTTTGGGCCTTTCCTGATGTTTCAATTTTGCCTAGGCGGTTTCGTGACTACTGGCGTGTTGTTGTCTTTGCAGTTGTCTGGTCTATTTGGAGGGAGTGGAACTCTATCGAATTTTTGATGACCAAGTTAAGGAGGGGTGGTTTGGGAAAATTCCTTCTTCTTGGCTTCTCTCTGGGTTAGCACTAGTAATTTTGCGAGGGGCTTTTCTGTGGGTTGTTGGCTGAGGGGTTGGAATCCAATTTTGGATAGTCTTGTTTTATAGAATTGGACCGTGGTCCGAATGTATACTTTGTACAACTCTTATACTTAATACAATACTTCTTTGTTTCTTGTCAAAAGAATAAAAATAAAAATTGGGAGAGCTATATTTCTTTCTAGATTTGCTAAAATAAAAATAATTATAGAGTTAAAATTCATTAAATTATACAATATAATGGTTTAAAGTTAGAATGCATCTTTGATACTTGATGCATATTGTATGAGCAACAAAGTATATTATAACTCAAATTTGTAACACATATAGGAGATCTATGGTTGATTGTGCATGGTATATTAATCATATGTTCTTTTTTTGGTAGATTAGAGTTTTTTAAAATCTTATTTTCCTGCTACCTTTACGGATTCTTAAATTTCAAACTACTATATCAAATTGTATTTTAGGCTCATATTTATTTTCTTTAGAAACATCTTCTAACAAAAGTTGAACTTAACATTGATTTTTGTTTTGTTTTTCTTTTTTACTTTATGTTTAAGAAGTAAAAATCTCAGAGGATTTTCTGAATTTTACAAATTATATTTTGATATTTTTCTAATTTCAATGGTTTTTTGTAATATTTTGTTTATGTTTGATTAGCAATTCAATGATTAAAATAATGGATGAAAAAATTTGGCAAAGTTTGGGGAATTTTTATTCCATGTTTTTCTCCTTAGGACACCTAGTCTTCTATGCCCCCTCCCCTCCCCTCCCTTTTTATTCTAAATAAATTTCTTAGTCTCTTATTTAAAAATTCAAAACATGCTTGATCAGAAGATTTATCATTTATTGGACCCACGATCTTTAATATTTTCATGTCCATTGACACACGTATCAGAGAAAAGGAATTTTAGATAAAATTTTACCAGTTATATATCACAATGTTATTCAAGTCAAAAGATTGGCTTCATCTACCCTAATTGACCAATGTGGCTATACCCTAAAGCTTTGTTAAATGTGGAAGAGAAAAATTAAGGTTTCTGTTAATTTTGTTTCCCTTACTTAAAATCTGAAAGAAAGCAGTATGGAATTTGTATAAACGAGAACCCTTGGATCTGCTGCATTTAGTTGTCACTGGGCTAATGCATATCATTAGTATGAAGCAAAGGTAAATTTTTATTACTTAACAAACTTAATTCATGTACTAACTTTACTCATATTAAGATATCTATGCCTTCTCATTTCTTATTGAAAAAAATTAAAATACAAGTTAAACAATAAACATAGGATCAGTTGATTTCACTCAATAACCAGAAATTGTATTCAGAATGTTGTCTTAGTTACTTAAATTTCATTTATAAATTGCCAGAAACAAAAACTTGGATATAAATGTATTTGAGCATGTTTAACAGTTTTATTTCTTTCAGTATGAGCAGTATTACTGGTAGACTTCACTTTGCCAAGTCAAATTATAACCAAATTCCTCCAACTTTCACTAGAGTTCAGCTAGTTTCCTATCCATGGTTTCTGCGGTCATAAATTTTTTTTTTTTAAATTTATTTTATTATTGACAATGCAGGATCTACGTTCAGAATATAGCCTATTTGGCACTATTGTGCATTCGGGCTATTCACCTGAGTCTGGACATTACTATGCATACATCAAGGTTGCTCTTTATATAGAGTTTCTTTCATCTCTTCTCTGTTTTAGTAGCATTATCCTTTATCATGACTTCTACACCACCTGTTACTTAGGTACCTGTTTTATATTGAGTACAGGATGCAATGGGCCGGTGGTACTGCTGCAATGATTCCCATGTTTCAATTTCAACTCTGCAGGAGGTTTTGTCTGAGAAAGTTTATATCCTTTTTTTCTCCCGCACTAATCAAAGACCAAGAACAACCAAGACTGCTTCTGCACCCAATGGACTGGAGTCTCCTTGTAATGATGGTAATACATCATCGGGCATGGATACCATTTCGCAACGGAAAATAGTTGCTGCAAACCCACAAGTAACACATTATTCAGGGGAGAATAAGGTGGCCATTCCTGAGAATGGCAAAATAAGTTCAAGTCCTCGAATAAAGTTTGGTAACTTCAAAGCTCTTGATTCAAAAAAACTAAATGGAAATGGAAATATTCTTAGTAATGGATGTGTGGATGGACACGTAGATTTGAAAGACTCACGGAACACTGGGAAAACTAGAAAAGAGATACCATCAGTTTTCAATAATGATGTTGCTAATGAGAAAAAGTCTTCTAAAGCTGTTCATGATCATAAGCATAAAACTTCACTACCACATGCTAATGGTAAAATCCAAAGCAATGGTGTTAGATTGTTGAAAACAGAAGTATGTCATGATAATGGAGGAGGACAAACAGTTGGACCAAGCAGAGATCCAGAATCTGCCAATGTGCAGCAAGATGAGGTTAAGGACTTCCCTTCTTTCTCTGGGTCCAAGAGAAAGTCTGTGGATGAAGTGTCAGAGAATCTTCTTGCCCAAAATGGTTACCAGGAAGACCTTGAGAGATTTAAAGAGATGTAAGTGTTGCTTTACTTCAAAGTGCATTCGTAGTGATTTTATGATTGCAAAATTTGCCTATTTGACTGGATTTAACCTGGGCCTGCAAAAAATAAATTGAATCCTAAAAAGTCTTTTTTTTTTTCTTTGATCATCCTTTAGTAACTTACAACAAGATAATTACATAATTTCCCTTTAGGCTTGCCAAAGATGCTTCTTCAAGATTACGATCATGTGGTTGGCACGATCAAGTTTACAGTTTCATGCGTGCCACAAAGAAGCGGTGTGCTCAAGCAATAGGAGACTCAAATTATAACCTTGAGTTGAAGTAAGTTTCCTTTTAACTTTTGGATGAAAAGCATTTTCTTTTGAGTTTGTACGGCTATTCCTATCCCTTATTGGGAGACTTTCCTGTTTCAATTTTATTCTACCTAGATCCAAGGTTTGGTTGCTTTTCTTTTCTTTTCTTCAGTTCATTTTCTCTGTTTTGGTAATTTCTGTAGGGAGTGCACTTTAATGTAGGATTTAGTTGCTGACTTTTCATTTTGTTGACCATACTCCCTGTATTGAAAGTAAAGTGGCAGGTTCTAAGAAACATTGAAAATAATCGTTATAATATGACAAGTAGGGATGTCAATGGTTTGGTTTGAGTCGGTTTTTTATCTAAACCAAACTGAACTTGATTAGTTGGATAATTTTAAAACCTAACCTACCGATCTATCACCTCAAACCAAACCAAATCATTCAGTTTGGTTCATTTTGCCTTGATCGGTTTGAAATCTTTAATGCGCGCCTTATTACACATTCTTAAAATGTACCAAAATCTCAAATTATATGATTAAGACGGGCACCAAAATCTGAAGTAAAAATATAAAAAATACTAAAATCTGTTTTTTCCTTCTTCTTCTTAAAGCATAATACGAACATAAAATTTATTGATTCATATTCAGAGGATTAATGGGTTTATATAAGCCCAGTTTAAGAACAGAATTAATGGTTTATTGGTTTTTATAAACTATTCAACAAAGCATCATCAGAGTTAGCAAATTAGTAACCCTTATATCAGAAAAAGAAGAGATTTGTTAGAAAAATTTAATAGATTATAAATATAACCCAATAAAAATTCATAAAAATTCATAAAAATCTACTGTTAAAATATGTTTTTCAATTTGATTTTATTGTTTCTCAATGAAGAAGGGTAACAAATCTGTCATACACGAAAAGAAAAAAGAAAAAAAAAAAAAAAATTATAGATTATATAAAAACCTACAAAAATCTATTATTCAAAATTTTCTCAGCAAAGGGATTGTAGGCCTTCTGAAGTTGGATCTTATAGACTGTCCTTGGATTTTTATTCTTGAGTACATGTATCCCTTTGCCACAAATATGCCATCAATTATTTGTCTCCCTTTTGTGAATGCTGCTTGCTCTTTGAAGGTGAGTTGTTATTTTGATTTTGTAATTATATGTATATAACACCCCAAATGTATAACTAAGTAGATGGTTGTAATTAATAGATGATGTATTGGATAGATAGACACATATTGTTAGATGTTAACAGGGTTGGACCTTAAGAGACTAAATGATGATGTGAATGATAATATGGATATGATATGTATATTTTTATTGGATGGATTATCAGGTATTTGAGATGTGTGAAATGTCCAATTTATAGGGGAGACTCTGTTGGAGTCTCGGTTGAGGCTTAATAGGGATCTAATGGTTCTATGAGTGATAGGATGGTTATATTTATGTGCCGGTTAAGATGTTCTGGGGGGATTGTGAAGGGGTCCTGACAGGAGGAATAAGATTTATGTAGCCGACCCTGTGTAATTAGGAAAAAACCTTTGTTGAAACTTGAATCAAGTTAAATTGATGCACTAAAAAGTAAATTTTGCTAAAGAACTTAAATTTATTTACACCTAAAAACAAATTTGTTAGAATTTAGTTATTATTGTACTTAAAACTTTACTTGTTAGCTAAAATATTAACTAATTAAAGAAAATTGAACAATGTTAAGAAATTTGAAAATTTTCAAACATTTAGTCATGCTTCAAAATTACAAAATAATTAATGATTGATTTTGGAACTTTAGTATTGTTTGAAGAATTTTAAACTCAACTCAACTAAGTCTTTTCCCAACTACATGGGATCGGCTATATAACCCGCTTTCCTCCCTACTGCTTTATCAAGGGCTAAATTGATATCTAAATTACTTTAAAGAAATTTAAGCAAATAAAAATTTTAAAATATCAAGCTTATTTTTTATATGCAATGATACTGTTTACTATTGATTAGGTGCAAAATAATAAGGGAAAGGAATTACCGCTAATTAGATTAATTTTAAAATTAAACGTAAATTTTGTTTAATGTTTTGAATTTGTTCGATCTTTTGTTTTTACTTTTTTTTTTCAATTTTTTTCAACTATCTTCAAATTAACTTTTTCAAACCTATTCAATTTTTTGAATTTTCTCTTTTCCATGTAAACTGCAATTCAACTACTACGAAATCAAAAAAATTGCTTAAAGTTTGCCAAATTAATTTCATTTTACATTCATTGGCTTAAAATATGATAGCCTTCCCCTCTCTTCAAAATGATAGTAATTCATAAAATCGCCTTGAAGGAGCAAGTTACAATCACTTAAAATTAGCCAAATTAATTTGATTGCAATTCATAAATACCATTACCAAACCTACATCAAAACAATTCTTCTGGCAAGGCACTTCTATCACTGATAAACTATTACCTTGCCCTTCCCTGCAGCTGAAGAACTTGAAAAATTAGGAATAAAATGAGCCAAAGGTGCCCAGTGAAATAGAATTCAATAATGTCATCATCCATTCATCTAAAATCCATGTATGCGTGCTCAAAGTCATGTAAGAAACAAATGCAGTTTCACATACATATTATAAGCAAGGCACGTATAACAATGCAATTTAAAATCCATCATCCATCTTTATTCAAGTATTCTGACAAGTGTCCCAAGGCTATATTATACATATAACCAATTGTAAAACACTTTCAAATTGATTACTCAACTTAAGGTCACATATCATCTAATACAACTTGAATACCTCCGTCAGTGGCAGTGAATGATAAAGTCCATTCAATGGTCCAACGTAAGTTATCCATAACTTTGTTAAAAGTCTAGCCCGATCTCCCCCAAGGCATAATACTTCTGTCAGCGATAGTGAATGATAAAGGCATAGACTCAATACTGATCACAAAAAATTAAGCAGTGGAACAATAAATGATGACTTATATTCAACCAACAGACGATATTAAAACACAACTTTAATTCATAATTAGTAAGTTTATTGGAATAAGAGATCTGATAATTTCCTTGTAGGGAATTCTCATCCTACTAGGGGAATATCTAAAAATCATCTTTCCCAAGATAAACGAAACCAATAATAAACAAAGGGTTTTCATCCATGACCACACCATGCAATTCCAAGTAAAACATATATGAGTAAAACAATTCAATATATATATGATGACATAAATGAATAGCAAGATTGAAATTCTACTCACAACCAAATTGCAGAGTACTTCCCACACTATCAATTCACTCCACACCTCTATTCAAACCTGCACATATCATCACTTTCACATCAATACTATTACCCAACATTTCTTTTTTACTCTCATAACCAATTTAATACATTTTCACATAAAAACCCCCAATGTTCCACCATTTCTACCATAGAAAATCTACCAATTTCTCATTTAAACTCAATTACAATTCATACTATGTTAGAAATAGTAGAAATCATCATCTAATCAAATTTTCACATGTTTCCATCCCAAATCTCATACTATTCCGGCTAGTTCTACACTTCCAATTAGGTTACTTATCTTTGTAACCATCAAATTGAAGTGTAAACCTTAGCAATTCATTTATTTAGCATGATTTAGGTATTAGAACACTAATTCCACAATTTCCAACCGTTTTCCATCAAAGAGCATCAAAACCCTAACTTGGAAAACATTCAAACCATCATCTATCACAAATTATATACCGTTAGAAAGCTTTCTTTCATGCTAAATAGCAATTTCATGGAAGAAATTAGAAGAAAACGCATACCTTAGCTCGGATTTGGCGAAATGAGCAAGTGAAAGTGGGTTTGGGTGTTTTATTTCGCACACACTGACCCATTGATCAACTTAAAAAAATCAGATTTTAACGTGAGGAGTGCGCTTCTCACGATTTCCTAAAACTTATGCTCTCCGTTTTACTCAAGGAGCGCGCTTCTCCATGTAAGGAGCACGCTCCTCCGTTTTCTTGAAAATTTCCACACTCGGGTTTTTGCAAGGAGCGTGCTTCTCCACCGTCCAGAAAATTATATCATTTCCAGCACAAAGGAGCGCGCTCCTCCCCTCTTGGAAGCGTGCTCCTAAGCCCAATTTACCTCTTTTTTTCTTCTTTTTCACTTATTTCTTACCCCGATTGGTCTCCCCACCCAATCAAATTTACACTACTAAACACACATCAAACATCACAAAAGCATACAATACACACTCATAATCACACTAAAAAGTTTGGGGTCCCCTTTTATGAAATTGAGGGTCGTTACACCTCTGTTCTGCCAAAAGACATATGCATGATCGTCACAAGTAGCTATATTTTTATTATTATATTAAATATTATTTTAGGTTTTCATCTTCCCCTGTTGTTTCCATTCATCATCAATATATTACTCTTCTTAATTGATGCATCTGGTGGTTTTCATTGTACATATTCAAACCACACCTTAAACGATTGTCTATCATTTTATCTCCAATTTGGAGTTATTTTATTTTTTAATGTTTTACAATATATCTATATTCTCATTTATGTTACACTTAATTATTAATATATTTTTTCTTAATTCATTTTCGAATATGTTCCCTTTTAAGTGCATATAAATCCAAATACAAACAATAGTCTTAATAGACCTCCAAAAGCTATAATCCAAAGTAATTTAAATTTTAGAGTAGCTCGTTCTCTAAAACTGTAGTCAATTGGATCTTGACATTAAGGTTTGATGCATGTTACCACAATCTTGAATCTTTCATTTACAAAGCAAAAAAAAAGGTTTAATGCATTAATTAAATTGAAAATCTCTTGTATATAAAAATGTTTGTCAACCTTCAATTTGTGTGTCAACAAGAAGTTATGAGAGAAGAATTCATCATCCATACAATATGCATTAGCCATTAAAATGTTTTTTTTTTTTTTTTTTTTTTGAGAAGGAAACAAATGATTTTATTAATAATAAAATGCACACGGAGCACCAGAAATACTCTTGCCAATCAAAGAAAAACCAATCAAGAATGTTGAAACATGGTACTTCCCCAGTTACAAAACCATGCACTAAAAGGAAAACCCCCTGCCAACTTAGAGCACGAAACTCAGGTGAATGTTGCCAACCTCCTACGATTCCTCTCCCTCTACCTCAACTTGATTACAACGAAAGACACAATCCTCCCAATATCCTTTAGTCTTGTGGACCACCCATCAAGATGGCACAAAGTAAAACACTCGATGCCATTGGACGAGACAACCAATTTCCCAAAGAGACAATCCCTCCATTTATTCCATACTGCTTTAGTGAAACAACACTTGAATAAAATGTGTTTTATGGACTCACTATCCATTAGACAAAGAATACAACAGTTAGGGGAGTACAAAGGACTGGCCCTACGAGACTGTAAAACATCACAAGTGCTTAACCCGTTTAAAGCTGCAAGCCACCCCATTATTCTTACCTTGGTTGGGACTTGAGCAACCCATACGAAGGAAGCCACGAAAAATGAGGGGGCCTAAGGACAGTTAATAAGGAATTCGAAAAAGGAGCTAGATGAAAAGGAATTAGAAGCCTCATGCTTCCAATGAAGCTATTGGGGCGATCAGCTGTGAATCTGAAGCACCCAAATTAGCCGAAAGACATGGAATCTTATTCTCTTCCCTATTGGTGAGATTCCTTGGGAAGTGAAAGTTCCAAGAGGGAATGGGTGACTCGAGACTAATAGGGCTGGAGAAAAATGAGGAAATAGGGGCGTCATGAATAGAAGATAGTCTGAAGAGATGCGGGAAAAGAGATTGAAAACTAGAATTGTCACACCACTTGTCTTCCCAAAACGAATAGAATTTCCATTGCCTACTTTGGGAGCAATATGCGACGAAAAAAATGAATGAATAGAATGAATGAACTTCCAAGGGATTCTATGAGAAGTCCTAGAAACAGAGCCGAGTCCCCTGCCAGAGAATGACGGTTCATGTTGACTGCTAACCACCTGCACCTATAGTGATGATTGCTCTCTAGAAAACCTCCAAGGTCACTTTGCCACCAATGCTATGTTCCTCAAACATAAATTGCCAAAATGGCCAAACCTCCTTTGATGACATGCCTATGAACCGATTCCCAGCAGACTTAATGTGGACTCCAATTGAGATCTGAACCTTTCCATAAGAACTCCCAGATCCTTCTCTCAGGAGACTGCGCCACTCCCTTTGGAATTTTAAAAAGAGAAAGATAATATGTAGGTAACGCCATCAATACCGACCTAATCAAAGAAAGTTGTCCATCCCTAAACAGAAAAGTTTTCTTCCATCCACTCAGCCATTTAGAAATGTTTGCAATAACTGGATCCTAAAAGGCTTAGTTACAAGGATTTCCTCGAAGAGGAAGACCCAAGTACTCAGAGGCCATGAACCAAGAGAGCAACCCACATCCCTGGACAAATATGACAGCACAGATTTGTCCATGTTGGTGCCCACTAAGCTAGATTTTGCCATATTAACCTTCATACCAGACACCTTACAAAAGCATTGAAGAACTTTAATGGATTGGAGCACATTTTGTTTTGTCCCATGGAGAGGGAGAAGAGTGCTGTTGGCATATTGAAGGTGAGAGACCTCAACTGACTCCTTGCTGATCACGAATCCTCTAGAAATAGCACATTGGTTTGCCTTATCCATCAACCGACTGAATACGTTAGCAACCAAAGTGAATATGAAAGGTGAAAGGGGATCGCCCTGGTGAAGACCCTTAGTCCCGTTGAATTTGCTTCTAGGCCTACCATTTACAACCGAATATGTAACTGATGAAATACACCCATTAATCCATGTTCTCCAATGATCACCAAAATTCTTTTTCTCCATAACATGATTAAGGAAACGCCAATCCACCGAGTCATAGGCCTTAGTGAAGTCTACCTTGAAGACCACCCCAGGCTTTTTCCGGCATCTATACTTTATAGCCTCATTGACAA
Organism: Paratinospora sagittata; assembly: GCA_035771175.1. Classification (NCBI taxonomy): domain Eukaryota; kingdom Viridiplantae; phylum Streptophyta; class Magnoliopsida; order Ranunculales; family Menispermaceae; genus Paratinospora; species Paratinospora sagittata. The sequence goes on from CM069612.1 coordinate 859,619, forward strand.
TCATCACTACATCCAAAATTTGCCTATCATGAACAGAAGACAACTGAGAATCTGCTATGGCCTTATGTAACACGGCTCATAGTCGGAGAGAAAGAACCTTGGAAATTATCTTGTAAAGACTAGTAACTAAGCTAATGGGACTAAAATCAAAAACTCTCCATGAGTTCTTAGGCAACAAACAGATGTAAGTTTCATTCATAGAAATGTTGATTTTCCCGTGATGGAGGAAATCATCAAATTCCCTCATGATAGTACCTTTGAGCACTTCCCAAGACTTCTGAATTTGATATATTAATACTTTCATGTGTTGTAAGTGCATAATTATGTTTGTGACTTTGTGTTAGCATCTCTAGAATATTTGTGAAAAATTTTAACATCTAAGCATGTATTCTTTAAACTTCTTTAAGTTGGTGCATTCTTACAATTTTTTTTTTGTTGAATGATACTTTACTGAATTAATTCTGAATTTTTAAGTGAACAAAGTTTTGGGTGAAGTTTAGTCGTCCATTCTGGATTTGAGCAAGGTTTAGGTGTAACCTTTTGAAGAGCACAAGGTGGAGGTTAACCATTTTTCAGATATGATGATGTGTTCAATTGTGGACATCGTTGGTGATGATATTTGTTGGCCTATAGTGACACAAACCCTTCCCTCCATAGTGGTATCAGTGACACTGTTGAGAGTCTGGAAGCCTCTCATCTTTTTGGAGATACTCCCACCTCCTGAATTGTCCAAAGCAAATCTCTATAACATGGAAACATTCCCTAGAGCAGCGTTGACTCCCTCATAGGTAGCAATGAGCGTCACTCAACTCTCTCCGAAGGCATTCCTTCATATGCCCCAGTGACACCCATTTTCTTTTTTTTCTTTTTAATCTGTATGTACTGAAGGAGATACAAACATAGAGGGAGAACCAATCGGCGAAGGAACATCAAAGCATTCTGTTTCAATTGAAGTAGGGGAACAGTTAGTAAGGTCATTTACATCTATGAACTTCAATATTGTTAGGGACGACCAGTATGGTTGGTTGCAGCTTTTGGGATTTTGTAGACTTTCTTTCTCTTTGAAGACCTTGTCTTGTCTTTCGTCCACTATATTGATGGTTTCCTTTCACTAGCTCCAAAAAGAAAGTGGGGTAATAAGATCAAAGAAAATTATTGTAAAATCAAATAAAAATTTAAAAGAAAGGTCAATTTTGCTTTAGATATCTTGCTTAGAAAACAAGATGTGAAGTAGTTTTAGTGTTTTGTTTCTTAAAATTATGTATTAACATAAAAGGCTTCTGAAATTTGGAAAAGGCATCTTAGTCAAAGTTGAAATTTTAATTTTGTTCATATTTTGCCTCATTTAGTGCAAGGCATGATGTTGTCGAGAACTACTAGAGACTAGAAAGGTACATGCTTCTGTAATAAGGTTTTTGAGGGAAAAGCATGTTCCATAAAAGCCCAAAGGGGTTTCAGATAAGCTTCAATTTTTTGTAGCTAGCCTCATGGCTTAGGCCTCCAAGGTAAAGCACTAAAGCATATGGTACATTACTTCTAAATTTTCTATGAAAAGAAATTCTTTTTTGTTTATGTAACTAAATAGTGTGATTACGTCCCCTATGATACATATTGGATTGGTTAGATGAATTGCCGTGCAATTTTTTTTTTTTTTTGAAACCACGTTTTCTTTGCCTGATGAGTGGTTTAGCAAAGTGCATCAATTCAATTGATCACCTTGAAGAGAAATCCTAGTCGCATTGCTTGAGAGATTTCCTCTTTTCAGTCTTTTATGTCCTTATTTTTCTTTGTATTTTCTGTGAATCAAATGATATTCTTTTCAAGATGCCTAGTTTATATGGTATTCATACATTCCCTTGATTGTGATTACCCTCGATTATGGTACATTTTATGTTTCTTCAGCGACACTAAAAAATCTATTACTTATTCTATATCAAAATAAGTGTATCCACTGTTGTATTGCAGGAAGATGTTGATTGCAGAGGCAAGGCCAACTTTCATTTCTCAAATTCCTGAATCGTTAAAGCAGCACCTTATTGGACGCCTCAAATCCTTTAGTAAAGGGAAACGGTTTTTGGATGCTTGAGCTGCTGAATTATGGTATGGTAAGATATGTTTTGAAATCATTCTTACATTTCTATTTTCTTGAAGTTAAGTCCGTCTTCATTTTTACAGCCTTTGGATCTATGTTGGCATTGGGGTTCAGTATAATGTGTTACTGATGCATTACAAATCACAAGATTTTCGATGATCATGATTTCTTCAGGCAACGATAAATATGGGTATGTATTTCGGTTCTCTATGACCAAAATGTTGTGAGACGGCATGAAATAGTATTAACTTTCTGTTAGTAATCGTTGGTCACATTGCTGTTTTACTTCTAGGTGCGTTTTGAGAAAGTTGACGTCTCTTTGCAGACAAATCTGTCTAGTTTTGTATTTTTTACTCGAGAGAATTGTGTCATCGTGTATGAGGCTGCGCAGAAAGGTTGATGTCCATTTGGAGTTTGAACAATCTGTTTTTTTTTTCTCAGTAGAATTGTTTTTAACCCATGAGGCTGTGCAGCTTGAATTTGGCGGAGAATGAATGTAGAAGAATATTCATTATGTATCATATCCTTTTTGACAATAGTCTTATAGCATAGCATCTTCTTTTCATGGATACTTAACAATTTTCCAATCAAATGTGGCAAGGTATACTATACCATCCAAAAGAATGCAAATTTTAGTTAGTTTCTATTTATTTCTGCCTTGTGAATTAGAAAGTAGAATTGTCCTTTTCCATATTGAATATTTGGGTTGATTGATGTCAGACTCTTTGAATCTTTTGATTATGGTATTTTCTTGTTGATATTCATTAAGCTCATGAAAAACTGATAAACTGAGATTTTTCTGAAATGTTGTCCAGCTTATGCTTCAGATGTTTGGGAAATTACCCTTGCTACACAAATTTGTTGTTCATTTTTCTAAATTCAAAGATTTAATAATCTCAAGCCTTAAACAATTATAACCTCTTATGGAATTAATATCATCAACCTTTTTGATCTGAAGTGTTAGAATCTTGCTGTAATTTGTGGTATTAGTTGTTGAACTCGAGGAAAACTAGTTTCTAGAGATTCTGACAAGTATTGATTATGAAGAAATATCATTGTTTAACAGTAGGTTGGTGTAGTGGTTGGGAGCAAGCTCACATATCATGAAGGTCGAGTTTGAAATACTTCATGGTGACGGCGTCCTTGAGTATTTGTGGCCGTGTTTTAAAGGGAGTAGGGGGGACGTAAGTCCTCGATACTTGGTCTCAAAAAAAAAAAAATAAATAAATAAAAAATGTTGCAACCCTCTAACAGGTCTATACTTTTCCTTGGTTAATTTTGTATGATAGTATGATATAAGCCATCTGCTTTTGCTTAATCCCATTCTTCATTTTTTGAAGAAAGTTTCGGAGTTTTGCTGCATTAGTTGGATGACGGAAATTACTAATCTGGGAACTTGCATGTTAGTCTGGTTTTATAGGAATTGAAGTAATTTATTTAGAAAAATAGAGCCCCTCAGATGTGAGGTAAGACTTTGAGTTACTAATTTGAACTTAAGAGACATGAAATGAACTTAACTGAAATATTCCCATTGTTTGAAATGGGTAAGTTTAAATGTACCTACCAAAAACATTTACTCTTAGCCACGTATTTTACAAGTACAGTGAATGTTTTTTCAGAAACATACGTGTATTTCATTTTTCTTTAAGAGACTACATGTTGCTTCTTTATTTTAAATTATGAACTTTTTCAAACTACATGGGTTGATAATATGAATCTATTTCCTTTGTTTTCTAACATATATATATATATATATATATATATATACAAAACTGAACTATCTATTATCTCATTGCACTGACCTCACTTTTAATTTTTGGTTTTTCATGTGGTTTTCACACCCTTTGGACAAGAATAATATGCATTCGAGCATTGGACGAATATTTTTTAGTGGGCAAGGTGGACATAAATTTTGATCTCGAGATTTTTATCTCTTTAACCACTTTTAATATAAACTCTCAACTATCAGTGTTACACCGGGTACCTACTTACCCACTAATATATATATATATATATAGCGCTTTGATTTGGTCAAGAATGACTAGATAGACGGGACGAAAGACTTGGGTTTGGTGAACATTGACTCAACAAAAGACTTTAGTTCAATCTTGGGTTGATTGAATCGAGCATGAAAAATAAAATAATATCATTTTGAAATGGAAATATTATTTATTTCTCCATATATCCAAATGCTTAATGAGATTGTGATAAACTAGGAAGAGTTGTACTCAAGAAAATGGCCTACAAAGGAGATTTTAGGCCATTTGTCTTTATAATAAAATTAAAGGAGATTTTGTACATAACTTTGTATAATTTTATATATATATATTTATTTATTTTTTTGAGAAGAAACAAATATAACCTAATACCCACCCCACTCGTGGGAAATTCGAGCTACGTAGAATTCAACTAATATTTATACCAACAAAATCTGACCCGACGACCACTTAACAATCATTTTGCGTCAATGAAAGAATTTGAAGAAATTTAGTACGTCTCTTCAGAGTCCCGCCTTAACCTTCGACCGCGTGTAATAGACCAGCCAGTCGAACCATTTAACCAATGCCTTATTGGCGTATAATTTCATATTTCAATCAACTTGAAGTTTTGAGTTAGTAAAAACAAAATATAAAATAGCACACTTAGAAGTGCTCTGAGGCTAAGGAACATATATAAAGTAATCTACATATCCAACCACATGCATTATCATGTTCATTAGAGTTCATTAGACATGTACCTTTTATAGATCTAAATACATGATCTCACGATCATACATACTAATGTAGTTGCATTTTTATTTTTTTTTATTTTTTTATTTTTATTTTTTGTGTAGTTAGAATATATAACATTTCTCATTTCCTATATTTCCTATATATATATATATTATCAATCTTTGGTTTTCCTAATTCTCAGGTTATATCTAAGGTTTCCTGGTGGCTGGTACTCTTGCTGTACTAAATACAATGGGCCGTGAGCGTTGGAGTATGCTAATTATTATGGCAGCACTGATGCTAATGGTGTTCTGCTGGTTGCCGTTGCCGGCCACTGCAGTTACCAACAACAATATTGAGCAAAGCGTGGTAGAGCCATTAATGGAAGATCAAGAAGAACAAGACCAAGAAGAAGTATTGGGGCTGGAAAATGAATTAGAATCAGAGAAAGAGCCATTAAAGAGTAGTGTAGTTTTCTTCAAGGACACGACGGGTCCTCGCTATGTTGAGCAGGTGATAAGGAGGAGAAGAAGGAGATGGGTGCCAATACGCCCTTTAAGATGGTATCACGTTGGTTTAGTAAAAGGTTTGGAATTCCCCTTTCTAGTATTGGTATTTGTTTCTCTCTCTTTTTTTTTTTTTTTTTTTTTTTAAACAGTCTCATTTTGATATAATGGACTTATATAAGAGCTCGAGTGTTGCTCAACCAGTGCCTAGAATAATAATAAAAAAAGAAAGAAAGAAAAAAAAGAAAGAAAGAAAGTAAAGAAATTCTAAGTGGCTTATGTACCCATTTAGGACATTGGTTGGGCATAGTTTTAAGTCTACTTTTTGGATTGTTTTAGCATTTTTCAATTTTGTTATAGAATACTCTCTCTCTCTCTAGTTTGGGGATTGTGCTTTTTATAGTTGTTGACCGTGGCCAGACGGTGCTAAGGTGTTAGGTTTTTCAACCCTAATAATCATCTAATATGCCGCAGAAATATTTAAATGATAAATTAAGTAATAACATAACCAATTTAACGTGGTTTGGCTAATCAGTGTCTACGTCCACGGGTAGAGAAATCAGTATATACTGATAAAATTATAATATAAGAAGGTCATCCTTTGACACCCACCTCTTATCACACACTCAGTCACTCATAATCTCTCAACCTATAACTCATTACCCAACCATTCTACCACACGTTAATCTAATCTACCTATCCCATGCATATTTATAATAAGTATTAAACAAACTTCTAATACAACCCAAACACTAAAATTAGACATCTATTATAATTAAAAATCTTCTAAAATTAAAAACCTACCTAAACTAACATATTTTCTATTTTAATTATTAAACTCTTAATCAACTTGGACGCCTCCTATTTGACAAACACTCAAATTAAACATTTTCTATTTGAATTCGAACCAAAATCTAAAAAAGACGCATTTAGTCAAAAAAGTTAAATGTTTTAAAAAAAAAAAAAAAGGAATTGTCATACCGCGGGGATATGTTTCTCACCCTAACACTTAAAGTGAGTCTCAATATCCTCCTAAGCACCTCCAAAATTAATGGAACCCCGCTCCAAGGTCTCGGTGAATTTTTGATCCCTATACCGGTCTAAGTCCAATTGAACTTCATCGACTTATGGAACTCGTTTGACCGGGAAAGGGGTCAAAAACTCACCAAGCCTGGGAATGAGATTCCATCGATTTCAGAGGTTCCTAGGAGGATATTGAGACTCACTCAAAATGGCGTGGAGGAAAAAAAACCCTTGGATTCGCCAATTGCCTCAAACGAGTTTCATGAGTCTTAGATTTCTGCTGGGGGGTCAAGTTCACAGGGGCCTTTTGAGAGGGGTTACATCAGTTTTGAGGGTTCCTAAGAGATTATTGGGACTCGGTCGAAGTGGCGGGAGGGAAAAAACTTGTGGATTGGCCACAGTTGCCTCAAACGAGTTCCATGAGTCCATGAAGTTCAATAGAACTTAGACCGGTAGGGGGTGTCAAAAATTCACTGGGGATTAGGAGTGAGGTTCTATCGATTTCAGGGGTTCCTAAGAGGATATTGGGACTAACTCAAAGTGGTGAGAAGGGAAAAAAACACCCGTGGGTTAGCCGCAGTTGCCTTAAACGGGTTCCATGAGTTCATGAGGTTCAATTAAACTTAGACTGGTTTAGGGGGTCAAAAATTCACCCGAACCTAGGAGCGAGGTTCTATCGATTTCAAGGGTTCCTAGGAGGATATTGAGACTCACTCGAAGTGGCAGGGAGGGAAAAAAACCCCTTGGATTGTCCACGATTGCTTCAAATGAGTTCTATGAGTCGATGAAGTTCAATTGATCTTAGATTTCTGGTGGGGTAGTCAAAAATTCATCGGGGCCTGGGAGTGGGGTTTCATCGATTCTGAGGGTTTTTAGGAGGATATTGGGACTCGATCGAAGTGACATTTAAAGTGTACATTACCATTAAACACTATTGGATTGCCTTGAATCACGTGCCAAGACATGATTCGAGGCAATTCAATGGTGTATAGGGGTAATGTACACTTTGAATGAACATTTTGGTGTTGGTGCACCCAAGAGAGGGGTGAATTGGGTGATGGTCAAATTAAACTTATTTTCAATAACTTAGTAATAAACATGAGTGTATTGGAGTTGAACAAATAATCTAAACGAAGACTAAAATGCAAAAGTGAGACATACGAGATTTATAGTGGTTCGGTCAAGCCTGCGTCCACTACCTAACCTCCTCAGTTAGGATTTTAACCTTATCACTAAAGGATTCTCTTACGGGTGAGAACCAAACCGTTATAAATGCCCTTTTGCAGGTTAAAGGCAAACCTATTCTTTTACGAGCTAAGGATGAATCGTTTATCTTTTACAGGCGAAGAGATAACCTTTCTTTTTACAGGTTAAGGACAAGCCTATCCTTTTGTGGGATAAAGATGAACTAGATCTCTTTTTCAGGTTAAGAGATAACCTATCCTTTTGCATGACGAGGATGAACCGGTTCTCTTTTACAGGCTAAGAGATAACCTATCATTTTTAAGGTTAAGGACACACCTATCCTTTTGCGGGATGAGGATGAATCAGTTTCCTTTTTTCAGGCAGAGAAAGAACTCATGTTTCTTTTACGAGATCAAGAAGAACCGATGTGATTTCAAACCTGAAATCATTAAGTGAACAATGTTCACTTGTCTTGGTTGTTTCACACCGAAAAACACCAGCAAATTACAATTCAAATAATGTTGGTTCTAACACAGTAGAACATTTTACAATTAAGCTCATTACATAGCATTACAAGATATAGAAAATTAAGAGCAAGGTAATGCTAAGAGAAAATACACTTACAGTCATTTACCTTCCAATGTTCGGTATTGCTCAAGTGCAATTTCGAAAAGCACGAATGATGTGTAATGAATATCAGTGCTTCTTCGAAAATAAGATGATACCATAAAACATTGAATTTGAAAATCGAAGGACTAGTGTATACATAGACACATATAGTTTTCAAAATAGATATAATATATAAACATGAAAACTTCTGGTCTTGTAATCAGTAGTTGACCCAACTACTGATATAGTTCGATACAGTACTTAGAATATGAAATTAAGTACATCTGTATCTCTCGAACTATTTCTCAAATTCTTTCTTCAGCAGGAATGATACTAAGTGTAGATCAGTGTCGAGAATTTGAGCAGATACCAGATCGAATTGATTTTCAAATATAGAAAAAAAAATAAAGTTCAGTCTGAAAATCATTTTAAACACAGAGGTATTAGTGAAAAACACTTTGAAAGTTTAGACATTTGAAATTCATTTTGACACATACTAACTTTCAAAACGTGATGGCACAATGCAAAGATTGGCGCGTTGTTTGGTCATAAGTGTTGGTATTTATAGACTTAGTAGGACATAATCGTTACATACTTGAATTTCAAATTCAAGATGAACGTTTACTCGCAACGGCTAGAATGTTGTATGAATTTGCACGTCCAATTTTCATACACATTCTGGTTCTTTCCAAATAGCAAGAATAAGGAAAGTTTCAGGAAGACTTGATTCATGCATCAGAGAAAATCTCTGATTAATCTGAAAAAGACTTTGTGCAAAGATCTGTTCTGAAAAGCAGATCGATATGGTGTACGTGTCAGAATAGTGACGATCGTTGAATTAGCATCTTGCTTTCGTAATCAGTGTTCTGACGCATAATATCAACTTTGTCGTTTTGTTCCTCGAGGGCGCTCATCACGTATAAGCGCCCTGCTGAACCATGAAGTGAGGACGTTACTGAATCGTAAGCATTCTGACTTACTTTGACATTTAAACGACTTAACTCTAAGGGCGTTAATGCACAGTCATCGTCCTGAAAACTTTGACACAAAAGAAAAACATTTTTGACACATGAGGCCACTACTTCCGGGTAAGTGTCCTGACCTTAAGAGAATGCAAAGTATGAAGGCGCTACAACTATGTAAGCGTCCTGACCATTTAAAACGTTTTGACATTAAAAATAAGTACGTTGAAGGACAATCAACGTCCTAAAAGTTATAAACTTGGTTCAAGATATGAGAGCGCTCCTATCCGGGAAGCGTCCTGAAAATTTATCCAACTCATAACTATTAGCGTCCTCAAAGATATATTCTTTGAAGAACTTAAATAAATCTTTCAGTGAGCTGATACTGAATCAGCGTCTTGACAACTTCAGAGGTTGATTAAAAGGAGACTGTGACTTTACAAGTGAGCGTCCTTATGAATCAATTCAATTCAACCTTGAATGTTATTAGCGTCCTAATGAACTATCAGCGTCCTGACTTATTAAGTTCAGGAGAGCGTTGCTAACTCATTAGCGTTCTGAAAGACTCTTGAAAATAGTTTGGACTTGATATTTAAAATATGAAAAATACGATGAAAAACTCGGTCAAATTTGAAGTAATTAGATACGTTTAAATATTAAAGTATATTTCAAAACATGCAATTTGAAAAACATATGCAAAATGATGTATGAATGGTTTTGGAAAATATTTTGAGCAATATCGATCAAAGAAAGATGTACCTTAATTTCTTCATGTATTTCTCATTTCTCATAATCTATAAATCAAACTCTTCATTATAAGATTTTTTATGAACTTCGAGCTGGAGTTGAATGTCTTGAACGTTGATCGAAAGATGTAGACTTGAAGCTTGATCAAACCGTTCTTTGTGAAATGATCTTGAAATCAGGATATGATCGTTGAGGTCTTTTTGATTGAAACAATCTTGAAGGTCTGATATGTCTTTGAGTTCCTTGATCAAATCGTTCGTGTGAGATGATCTTAGAATCATGATGTGATTGTTGAAGTCCTTTTATTGAAACGATCTTGACCGTTGGGTGTGATCTTGAGTACTTCGATCGAGTTGTTCCTTGTCTTTTTACTTTTCTGATGTGCTAGAATGAAATCTTGATAAAGGTTCGTTACCACCGAAAAATATTTTGTTTGTAATTATCAAAATATACTTCATCAAGTATACTTAGGGACGTGCTAAGAGATGAACAACTTAGGTTAACATTTGGGTGTTAATGTAGCATTACTCATTTTTTTTGGCTGATTAGCAGAGACGAGAGAGTTGGAGCATAAATGTAGAACCCAATGATTTATTAGAAAGATAGTTCTAAAGGGACTCGAGCGCAAATTCAATGGAGCTTAGTGCTAAAGGGACTCGAGCGCAAATTCAATGGAGCTTAAGTCCCTTAGATAATCTTAGAGCACGGTATGGTGATCCAAACAATTTGGGTAGGAAGTTAAGTGTGGTGTCTAAGTATCTTCATCATTTATTTTTTTTTATTTTTTTTTAGTAATGTTACATTGACATTCATAACAAATATATATTGGAAACATCACCGATAATACACTATTACATTGTTTCAAATAATGTGTTGGTACATATATGACTCGAAACAATCTAATAGTATATTAATAGAAATGTTTCTATCAATGTACACAATGAATAACACTTAAAAAATTTTTCCTTTCGTCATTAGAAATCTAAAACCATCCAATCCAAATTTGCATAAATGAAAGGCAGGCAATTTGTGTAAGACTTTTCTTCTCCAGCTTTTTCTAATTGATCTTTAAAAAACAACCTCATTCCATGAGGTTGCCAACTAAACCATTCAACATCACACATTAATTACACTAGCAAAACACTACATATGATTCAATAAAATCACTACTTTAGAATTCCTAGTAATAGAAGAGTTCACACATTTCTGTGAGAGACTAGTTGGGTGCTCTAAGAGGTTTAGAAATATTATCACTAGTTTTCCTTCCTCGGGACATCCAATGGGTGAGCGATGGACCATGCTTGTGGCAGCAGTGATGTTAATGGTGCTGTGCTGGTTGGCAAGGTATGCTACTGCAATCCCAAACGATTACAACAATATTAAGCAGAAAAGCATGGTGAAGCCATTAATGGAAGAAGAAGAAGAAGATGGTAATGATAAAGCATTGGATTGGCATTGGAAAATATTGATGAGTTAGGATCAGATCAGGAAGAGGCATTAAAGCGTGTATTTTTCTTCGAGGACACATTATTTTGACCAAGTGAGGAGAAGACCGGGACGGGTCCCAATTCGCCCTCCATCACCAGAGGCTAACCCACCAAACATCATGCCAACCATCCAACCATCTCCACTTTTTGCTTTTAATAAGTAATGAGAAGTACTTTTATGCTTAAAAATTTTACCCAAAACTATACTCGTATTGATCTGGTGTGTGATGAGTGGTCGTGGGTTCTTTCTTTTTTTTTTTTGCGTGAGTTTTTTATGATGTAGTAATTTATTGTATTACCACGTCAATTTAAATATATTTTTAGATATATATTATAGGTCGGTTTAGCACTCTTTATAAATAGTTTCAAGATTCTCACTCTATTGCAAAATCTGAAAAAGGATGATGTATGCCGTCTTATTACCTTTCAATTAATTAAGAAATGCTCTCCTGAGTGTTGTTTGAATTTGTTTGATACAATTATTATAGAACTGATCAATTTTTAATTGAGTACTTTAGTGCAATTTCTAATTAATTATATCTAGGATTAGTAGATTTTGTGAAAGTAGTGTATTGTTGAAGACGTTGCATCTATTAATTACTATTACTAGTTTCTACATTTTTAGACAAGCTATGGTAATGTAGGAGTTGATCATCAATGGGAATGTACAAATGCAGATAATTCATAACCCCAGAACCACCAGCTGATTCAGGTCACTATATTGAAATTGCTTCTGTAATTTAACATGCAGGTACTTGTTTCAACGGTGATTTTTGTTTTATCAAATAAAACTTAATTAATTACCCTTAATTAACCTCAAATTGTCATAGAGGTTTAAGTTTGAATATAATGAACAAAAGTTCTTGATTTATTTTTGAACAAAATGGTATATATATATATATATATTTACGTCTATGTTTTTCATGTGCAACCCCTTTTTTTTTTTTTTTTGGTATCGGTTTTCGGTACTCGGCAGGTGTCCTCCTCTCTTTTAAAACTAGACTAATTTTTTTAGATTCGAGAATTTGCAGGGGACAATGACACATCTCCCAACAGGATAGAACGAGGGTGGAATCGAACTCGTTATGAGTCTCTCGACCATACCTTATAGTTCGCTTAGCCCGACCCTTTTATAAAATAGAGTGAGCTTCCACTATAAAGGAGTTTTAGAAAACTGATATTAGATATAGGTAACCCTAAGGAGGTTCTTGGTAACTTAACTATATATAAACCTCTAAAAAATATTAGAGATTGGTAATTCTCAATTTATGGTAAGTATATTGCATTTCACATTAAAAAAAAGTTATGCTAATAATTCTCACTTGTCTCTCTAGAAATTAAGTGTGGCTAAAGTTTTACCAAAGAAGTTCTAAGTAACCAACAAGGGGTTGATTCGCTGGTTTAAGGAGCGAACTACAAGATACAGTTGAGAGATTCATCACGAGTTCGAGTCCGTTCTCGTCCATTTCTGTTGTAAGAGGTACCCCTTCCCTTGCAAATTTTTGAATTCGAAAAGATTAGTCTCACCCCCAAAAAAGATGAGGACACCTATCGGATGCCAGAAAACCAGTAGCTAGAGTAATTAGATATCTCTTGCATTTTTTGGTATTAAAATTGTGAGGTTTTTCTTAATAATCTCAGTAGGAATAATTCTCTCTCTTTACGAGACTTTGGTCTATGTTCTACATGTGTCTCGTCATTGCTATTATTTATTAAAGTATGAATGACATTCTAATTCATTAGATATTAGGAATCAAAATAAAATACTAACATTTTGCCCCTCTATGCATGTATGATTAAATAAATTGAGTCTTTCTAAATATCAGTATGAATAAATTAATATCTCTCTTTTTATGCGAATTTGAGTCTATATTCTATATATCCCAACATTCTAAACTATAAAGTGTTAGCATTTAGAATAAATTATAATATAAAAAATTGTCTTTATTATACAATTAAATAAATTAAGTCTTTCTCACACAAGTAAAGGTAATTATCTCTCTTTATGAAGATTTGAGTCTATATTCTACATTCTTTCAAAAATAAATGTCTATTCTGTACGTCCCTCGTCATTTTACTTATTTATTAAAGTTTGGGCAATATTAATCTAATTCATTAAGTGTTAACAATCAAAAGAAAAATATAAAAAAACTTTGCTTGAATATATGTATGATTAAAAAAATTGTCTTCTAATATTTTCAGATGAGCAACTATATCTTTTTATGAGAATTTGAGTTAATATTCTACATGTCCCTCGTCATTATGTGTTTTTTTTTTTTTTTTTTTTTTTTTTTAAAGAAAAACTACAAATTTATAGACGAAAAGGATAGGCTTATTACAATCTAGTAGAGGGAACAACTGAGGGATCTCTATCAAGTAAAAGAATGTACATCATTGGGAATTAGAGAGGAGAAAATAAAAAAGGGGAATGTTAATCTAATTATAAAAAAATACAACTACTTATTATATTTATTAGATTATTTATTACATACATTGAGATGTGTATAACATGCATATCTAATGAATATGAATGTATAGTTGTATTGTAGTTCTACTTTTTGTAGTTAGATTAATATTTTTCAATAAAAAGAATCCCCTCAACTTGGCAAAAACTCAAGCTAGAAAATCTACTATTTGGTTCGTCTCTATCCAAGTATGAACACATTTCCATGAAGGCCAACTCACCAGAAAATCCCTTGTCGTTATGCTTATTTATTAGGACCTGGGCAACATTCCAATCTAGGAGTAGCAATATAGGTCACGACTCGAAACTCATACGAAATTAGCAGGTTTGGGTTTAGCATAAACAGGTGTGGGTTAAATAGGTTAAACCCGATTAGACACAATTAAATTTTAAGTCAAAATCAGGTCGACCTGGTAAACCCGAAATTGACCCGTTTAACACAATTATATTTTGTGTTGAGACTTATGTTATTTGTGGAGACTTTTTAATATTTTTTGTCGCGTGTTAAGACTATAACTTTATAATGTTTTATTTGGTCTTAACTATATGGTTGTATAATTATGATTTTTGATTTTTGATTTATATGTTAATTTAGAATTTATGCATGTTAAATATGTTAGAATGAACTTGTTTAAGCTTTAAGGGTTATAAACAGGTTAACCTGTTTAACCCCGTTTATTAAACATGGCGTGTTTGTGTTCATATATAATGACATGTTATTTAAACATGTCGTGTTTGAGTTTGCAATATATTCATTATACATGTGTCTCAATAAGACACAATTAAGACTGGGCAACACAAATTGTCACCCCTATTCCAATCCATCAAGTGTTAGCAATAAAAATAAAATGTAAAAAAATTGTTAAAATTAAGTCTTCCCAACGTAACAATAGTAATTCTCTTTATGAAAATCTCAATCTAGATTTTATATGTCCCTCGATGTTGGGCTCGTTTCGTGCGTGGATAGGATAATATTATTTATATGAGATTCAATTGAATTGGATAGGATATGATTAAAAATAAAGTAATCTTGTGCTTGGTGATATGTTTGAGATTAGAACGAAAAGTAATTAATTTTTTTTAATTAAATTAAAAAAAAATTAAATCACATAAAAAATAAATTAATTAAAAAAACACAGATTTTGCGAAAACTAGGGTTTTTTGGTTTTACAAACTAGGGTTTTTTAGTTCAATCTCATTCTATCTTATGTGCCAAACGGGACCAAAATAAATAAAATAAAATAAAATGTCGTGTTTTACATGCTGGCATATGCAAGTGTTCGTAGAATTAATAACTAATTAATCACAATTCCCTCCTTAATTAATACTTATCTTTTTAATTAAATAAAAGAAAAGCAATCAAAATTCCATAACACAAACAAAGTTTGGGAGCTTTCTTTAAGAATACAAATCCAATCTTTTAAACATGATTTGGTGCCTTAACAACAGCATTAAAATCAGTTTACGCAACACATAGACACTTAACCAATGAGAAAAAGCCACATTTAATTTAAAGGAGTTAACAACCTTATTCTTCCCTTGGCTTTTTAGCTCAAAACAAAGAGAAAATAATATTAAAATGTGATTAAAGAAAATAAAGCCAAAAGACAAGCCAAGGTTATTAAGAAAGCTGGACAAGGTAAAGACAATCTAAATAAATTAATATTTATTTTTCAGCTATTATTATATAATAAAGAGAAGATCTTATAGTTTTAAAAACCAATTTTAAGGATGAGTCTTTGGTTTATTATTATTACTAGTGAATGTGTCTGTGTGCGTTGTATATAATTGATAATTATATTTTATAATTTATATTTATTTTATTTTAATTTTTTAAAAGTATGTAAATAATTAAGTCTAATCAGTTGCATGAGTCAGCCGAAACAAATATAAAAAAATTTTGAAAACTGAAAAAGGTGAGTTAATTAGACTTGATTATTCTAAAAATATCCCTTAATTATTTAAAATATGGGTTAAAAATAAAAATTTCTAATAAATTAAAAAAATATATTATTAAAATTATGATAAAAGTATTCTGTGGTTAAGAAGTATTTGCTTTATAAATAATATAAATATAAATATAAATTATTATTACTTTTTAAGTCACTACAGCCTACAGACAACTATTGATGAAACTAAGGCGCCGATTTGATTTATATTTTGGATATAATTCTTTTATTTAAAATCTCGAAATCACAAAACACGGATATAATTTTTGATTTTTTTTATTTGTTAATTTTATCTTTGATTTTGAATTACAAATCATGTTTAAAATAAAAACAATTATTATTGCTATTATTATTATTATTATTATTAAAAAATTTATATTACGTGTTGATTTATATGATCATAGGATAAGCCAGCTGAAGTCAACAACTCAGATGTTCAATTTCACAATTATATATATATATATATATATATATATATATATATATATATATTCTAATGCTAGACATTACTATAATATTTTAGGTGGAAGTCATTTCTTGTGGTATTTTAAATAAAATTAGAGAAATCTCACGTTCTATATAACTACATCGCGTTGGTGACTTTCTTTACCTCGCTACTCTCCATGCAAATATTGAGAACTTAATATGGAAATTTTTCAGTTCAAATATAAAAAAGTAATCACCTTTTTTTTTTTTGAGTAAGGATACATTGATTGTGATAGAAATTAAACGGCAATACAAACTACAACATCCTATCACCTTTGAATTTTCATAAAATTTGCGTATATTTAATGTAATTTATAGGTAATGAGGTGTTGTAGTTTACATTATAATGCATCACACAGATTATTTTATCGCACTATTCTTTTTTTTTTAAAGAAAATTATTCATATTTTATTACTTTTTTTTTTGAAATCTAGGTATCTGGGTCAGCTTACGCGCACTTGACTAAGTCCTGGAGGGTGTAAGCCTCTGACCCACAAACGGGACATCCCTTGAACTTTGAGAAAATCTTCGTGGATCATACCTTTTAAGGGGTACAAGTGAATAAAGCATAACCTCTTTGTTACTTACCCTTCTACCCAACCACCCGAAACGTCTCTTTGGTACCCATATTTTATTACTTATACAACATTTATATAAGAAACAATTATAATTTGTATTTGTTTTAAATTTCATCCATTCCACTTTTCATTCCTCAAATACATTTAAGTAACAATAATACAAGGTACTGAATAATATCTGATCACAAAAACTCAAATTTTAAGTAATTAATAAAAAACTATTTTTAGTTTTTTTGGGTGTAATTTTTAGATAATAATTAGCTAGGAGAAAAAAAAAACATGCAAGCTATGGTTGGTAACGGGTTTATAAAAGGAACACTTTCTATATGATCGCCAGCTTAAGTGGTTATTATATAAAGAGTACTATCATTAGTTAGAATGATAAAATGCAAAAATAATACAAATTTTTAATAAAAATATAAGGTTTCTATCTATAAGAATATCTTTTTTTATTTTCCCATTAATTATACAAAGAACAGCTAATTAGTTAATGAAAATAAAATAAGAAGTTAATTTGAACCTAATGTCATATAGTTATTAAAAAAAAAAACAAGAATAATTAATATCATAAATAAATTGATTGATTATTTAGGATGCAGAAGACTATTATGCGAAAAACAGGCCGATTTCATTGCCAGATTTAGGTCAATATCTAATCAAGAAATCTAAAATTAAAATATTAAACAGATCAAAATCATCATAATTAAACAAAATTATCAGGCGTGGAATTAGTTTGATTAGGCAATTATTATATGTAATCTATACTTAGATTGATTAGAGACTATTCTATAATAACATTAGATCATCAAATTAATCATGACAAGTGGAGCAAGTAAGTACAAAGTCGTTTATACTTTATCATAATATAACATTAATTAATTATTCATATATATATATATATAGTGTCATGAATCCTTATCTTTAGCCTAATGTTGTGGAAAGGGCACACTCTAATTAATTATATATGTAATTTTCTATCCGTAAAATCAGGTTTTTAATTATTTTCTGAAAATAATAAATCAGGGTGAATTTAAAAAAAAATATAGAAGTATATTTTTATAGAATTAATGGGAAAATGAAAAATGTCTTTTATATTCAAAAATATATAAAAAAGTAAAATATATTAGGGAAACAAAGAAGCCTTAAATTTAGTAACTGCAAAACTAAAGTAAGAGACAATGAAGAAAAGAAAAGAAGAGAACATTTAAATAATAAAATAATTATATTACTTTCAATAATACTAAATTTAACTTATATTTAAAAAAAAAATATTTGATAATATTCAAATAGCAACAATAGTTTAAGCAAACGTTGACTAGCTTCAACGGTGTATATCTAAACTTATTCACTCGAAGTCAAGAGCCGAAATTAGACTAGTACTTTAAAGTATTAACATCATATATGTAAGATGAAATTTTGTCATTTTATTTTTTGTGTCATGGTGTGGCCACACAATATATGTCATACATATATATTTCATCATCATGATATATATGATTAACGCATCAAATAAAAAGTTCGTAATACTTGACTTCTAGAATTTTTTTTTTTTTTTGTTTCATCGTGGAGCGGCACCCAAGTGGTGTTATCCTCTACTTTACGGCGAGACTAATCTATTTTAATTTTATCTAAGTTAGACCATAAAGGTACAAAGATCTCTCAGCAAATAATAGTTCCATACACGAGAAGAATTTTAAACTTACAACTTTTCTTAAGAGAAACGAATGTAAAGTCATCTGAATTAACCAAATATTAGTTACTTCTAAAATTTAACTCATAATAAGGAATTATATAACTAATACAGAATAAACAAATATATATAAAAGAAAAAAAAAAATAAAAAGAAGTAAAGCAAAGCTAAGGTCAAAGTTACGGAAGTAAGAAAAGAACTTTATCAATACAAAATACATGGACCCATTGAACACGTGAGGACAGGTGGCGGAAAATGTGAATTTTATTTTATTTATATAAATATCATTGGAGTTGGTGAGGTTTGTGAGGTCTAAAATGAGAAGTGATGGGCACGACACGTACAGCTGTTGGGTTCCATGGGTTAATTAAAAAAATATATACATATACACATATTTCCTTTTCACAAAAAGATAAACATCAAGGTCTCAACCTGTAATAATGTTCATTGCAAGAACATCATTTTCCCAATTATATACATAAAACTCTTATTTTATAACAAGAAATAACCAAAACTAGATAAGCACTAGCTACAAGTAACATCCATATAAGTTAATTATATAAATACTTGAATTTTTATGAAAATAATACCTAAATTGTGATGATGAAAATCATAACTTTTTGGTCTATTAGTAAAATTTTACAAATTAAAGTAATATACACAAATATATATATATGATAGAAAAGGAATGGTTGAGTTGTATACATTTTTCACAATGAACATAAATCATTTTGATGGAAACATGCATATGCCTATTCATTATCTTATATTATATGGGTTCACATATATATATATATAAGTTATATTATTAAGTTCAATTGGGATACAGAAGCTTGTATATTTCTTTGTAAAATGATGCATTTAGAAATCTTATAAATAATATGACATGGCATCTAATTAAATACATATTCCATTATATATTATAACTATTGGTTAAACTATTTAAATTACTGTAACAATTAAGTAAATAAATAAATAATATATATAGATAATATGTGAAAATAGTTTCTTTAAACTCAAAGTTAGGTAACCTCATTGGTTGCAGAACGAGATATAGGTTGTGATTGAGGGACAAGATCTCATTTTTGAATCTGAGTTCGTGCCTACTCTGGGAAGGGACTGCTCAATGTCACGTACCGTTCTAAATTCTAAAATAATCCCACCTCTGTAAAGAAATTAACAGAAATATTGGGGTCAAAGACCAAGAAAATAATTTTTTTGGTGAAAATGTAAGACCATATACATCATACCTTAAGATTTTACATGTAGTAGCACTAAGTTTATGCACTAGGTAGATACATACACATTCTTTTACATATATATATATATATATAAATTATAATTATATATAATTTTAAATAGTAATGACATAGTGATAACAGTTCCATACTTCAATTATTAGCCACCCCCATTGATCTGCTTTCTTTTCACTTCAAAAAAATATACACCTATAAAATCCCCTCCATTTCAAACTTCCACCGAGTCACTTGTGCCAATCCAAAAGACTTATTTCTTTCAAGTCATCACCAAACAAAGAGAGCCCAAAATTTCCAAATCTCTCCTCTCTCTCTCTCTCTTTCACTCAAAAGAAAAGAAAAAAAAATTAAAATAAAAAATGACTGAGAAACATCATCACCGACACCAACTCATGAATCTCTTGAAATCAACTCATCATCAGCAGCAACCCAATTACTACATAGAAAACCCAATTATCATCAACAAAAAACCAAAAGCCCACTACTTAATCTCCCTTTCATCTACCTTTTTCTTCATCTCTCTTTTAGCCATCTTCTTAACTCTCTCCCTTGTCCCTCCTTCCACCCTCCTCAAAGACACCAAGTTTTGGTTCTTCGTATCCAACGCCATCATCGTCGTCGTTGCTGCCGATTCGGGTGCATTTTCTTCTTCTTCTAATGGTGATGATCATCATGATCATCATTATCAGATCAAGATGAATAAGAAAAAACATGGTGATGATCTCCATGAAGACCTTTCGATGATGAACAGTACTACTAGACCAATTGCTAGATCATCATCAAGTCATCATTCTCACCATAAAGTTAGTAAAGATCAAGCTCATCATCATCATCAAGAGCAGCTCATGCAAGAAAATGCAGTTATACCACTACCTGATCATCAGCTCATGAGTAGAAGTACTACTACTACTAGAAGTACTGATCGTGCTGTTGATGATCAAGTTAATAATGTTATTCCAAATGAGCAGAAAAACAGTATTAGTGGTATCCAAGGTAGATTCGATCATTCGAATTCAGAGAAAGTAGTGATGTCAAATAATGATGATCAAGATAAGAGATTAGTTCTTTGTCGCTCGAAGACCGAAAAGATGGAGATGATTAATAAAGGATCATCATCAGAAGAGGAGGAGATAATAGAGAGCTGTGATGACGATAAGTTCTCTAGCATGAGTGTTGAGGAGCTGAACAAGAGAGTTGAGGAGTTTATTCAGAAATTCAACAGAGAAATTAGGCTTCAAGCTAGAGATCAAGAAGTATTGCTTATTGGGTGCAAATTAATATGAAGAAATATATATATTCTTGCTATAGCTAGCGAATAATAATTAAGAGTAGTAGCAGACATCCATTGCGGGAGAGATCATCTATGTTTTTGCAGTGTCTTCCTATAGTTCTTTGCTGTTCTTCTGTTTTTATCTTCCTTTTTGCCATTCCCTAGATTATGTGTGTATATAGTTTAAATATATATATATATTATTGCATATATATCTAATTGGCCTTTCCATTTAGACATGCAAGTTATATCTAATTTCTAACTTTGTTTTCCTCATGGGATTAATTAATTAGCTTAAATAAATAATATTATTGTACCTTTTTTCATTTCTTAATTTTCTATTTTTGTACTAGATCAATTATAAGGACATTAAACAAACCTCAATTATCATTCTCATATGATGAAATAATTAATTATTAAGCATTTTAAGTGGATGGTCAAAGTAATATTTAACAACAATGCTAAAAAGATTAAAAATCTCACACTATTTGCTACAAATTAATGTCACATCAACTTTATAACATAAATTCATCTAAACAATACAATTATCAATAAATAAAAATCTGATGCAGAAACTTCTACATAGCAATTGATGTATAAATTTTAATACATTTAGCATTTTTTAATATTTAATTAAGAAACGAAATGGTACGGTTGTGGTGTACTAGGAAAAACTGCTCATAGTAATTAATTTTAATTCTTTCAAGGGGTGGATCATATACGTTAACATGATGCTACAATTACATATCTGTGGAGGATTAATTGCTATAACTATATATAGAATAATAGAATTAGGAGTTCATTAATTTGGAATATTTAATTTAGGAATTAAAGTTGCATGCTTTCATGAGAATACATTCTTATTAGTTTCCTTATTTCATGTTGCAATATATGTTTACAATACATAATAACGTTAATTATATATCCATGAAATGACAAAGGTTTCAAGAAAGTCACCAATCGAGATGAGGAAGTTTTTAATATATCATACATTGACTTTATTTATGTCTATATTCAATGAAACTTTTCTTTTCTTTTTTTATTATTTATTTATTTTCTTTGAATCAATTGAGTGAGTAAAAGCATTTCTGATTTATATTAAAAAATCATGATTAAATTCTCTCACCACTAAGAATTTTTTTATATATTTTTTATCATGAGAACTGTCTATGAAAGCCACTGGAGAACCTCTTCTATCCATGTTTGGCAAGTTAGCGCGCAACATTGTTGCATGATCTAGGAATATGAGAAAAGCCTCTGACAAGGTGATTGGAGGATATACTTTTGATGTCTTGGATTAAGGAATCTATCTCCAATCAGGACGAAGGACGCTTTCAAGTTGAGTAGATTTATCGTCGTAAGAGAGTTCGATTCTACCCAAATAGAAAAGCACCAAGTTTCCATCGCCAATAGAAGCCCTTCCTTCACTGCAGTGCTCTCAGCTATATCAGCAGATACCCAAAACTTCAACTTTTTTGCAGCTGCAGCAAGAATCTCGTCATCTCCGTCTCTAATCAAATATGCTTCTCATCGATTGCTCGCTATATATAATAGTATTAAAACTATGCTCTCTGAAGTCTCTCATCTGATATAATAAAAGTGAATGTTGTATAACATTTATATCTTCGCATTCTATTATAATTTAAATATTTTTTAATTGACTATACAAGTTATACTATATATATAAAGAATTATTTTACGGACATTGGCTAGCTCTAACGGTGTGTATCCGACCCTCTCACTTGAGCTTTATTAGGAGTTTAATTTTCTCCCTTGCATATAAGTGGGAGTTAATCTTCTCCTTTTATTAATAAAGTTAGAGTTGAATCATGACAATTGGTTCGCATAGTCCTTACTCTAGGCTCTACATGTCCAATACTATTGTACTTGACTCTTTGGCCTTATTAAGGAGTCATCATTTCCTCTATCTCCATGCAAGTATGATCTAATTTTGTGTCATCACTTAAAAAGAAAAATAATGAATTACCTTTTCAATATTTTATCAATCATTTTTTCTATGTAGATTTTTTATGACATACCTTTTTTCGAATTAATGAATTATATTTTTTATTTATTTCATCCATTTTTTTGTAATTTGTATTCTATAATGTGTTTTTTTAAATCATTTTTAGTACTTTTATTGTATAATCAGTAGAAGAGGAGCTTTGGCGCAACTGCAAGGTTTACTGCTGCAGTGCGATCATGTGGTCACGAGTTTGAGCCATGAAGAGAACCTCTTGTGAATCAAGATAAAACTATGTAAAATAGACCCAAATGTAGTCTGACCTTTTTCAGGACCCCACATAGGTGGGAGCTTCGTATATCAAGCTACTTTTTTTTTATCATATAATCAATAAATATTTTTAGTACATCATTTGTACTACTTTTTACAATTAATATCCAAATATTATTGTAATAAATTATAATAATTAAATTTTAGTAGGCCATATTAATTATAATAATAATATGGCCTACTACATATATAGCCATATTAATTATAATAATTAAATTTTAGTAGGCCGTGTCACTTTTCCTATCTAACATATGTTTATAAATTAAATTATTTTAATTGATTCTCTTTTATTTTATTTCTAATTAGTGTCACGATTTTATTTATTTTTTTAATATAACTCGCTCATGCAAGCGAGGTAGAGGAGACAACGAGGGTACGTGATCTCAGGGTCTCTGTTAAAAAGGTTAACCTTCCACAATTTTACCATGAGAAGAAAATCATATCCACATCAAGATATATACAAAATGTTTTGGAAAAGTATGGTCAGCTGTCTTTGTCATTACTTAGACTTTCAATATTTGAAATGAAGTATAAATCTTAATTATAATCTCATTATGATAACAATGCTTTTTGATTAGACACATCCGCGATATTAATAAAAATAATAACATCAATTATAAGATTTTTTATAAGCAATAATCACATCTAACTCATTAACTTAAAATTATATGAAAACAAATTAATAAATACACATCAAACATTAAATACACAATCATACATATTAAAATAAGCACATAGAGTTTAGGTAAAATACAAATAGATTATGAGCTAGATGAAAAGATTTCGAGGGCGTTACATCAATTATGAAATCTTATATCTGCAGGGCTAACATTAAGAGCTAGATATATATATATATATATATATGTTGTGATAATAGAATGAGTACTATTGCAATTTTGGTCCATCTTTTAGATAATATATATATATATAAATTAATAAATAAATAATACAAAATTGAAATAACTAGT
Source organism: Paratinospora sagittata (assembly GCA_035771175.1). Taxonomy (NCBI): domain Eukaryota; kingdom Viridiplantae; phylum Streptophyta; class Magnoliopsida; order Ranunculales; family Menispermaceae; genus Paratinospora; species Paratinospora sagittata. Next base: position 883,895 of record CM069612.1, read on the forward strand.
TAGAAAAAATGGGTGACGAAAAATAAGGGGTTAAGCAATATATATATATAGTGATCGTATTCTTAATATATATATATATATATATATATATATATATATATATAGTGATCAGCTAGTTTCCAAAGTCTACATAGTAAGATGACCTTAATTTAGATATTTAAGGTAGATTATTATAGTGGATTTCTTTCATATATTGTCTAATTTCTATATTTTTATTCTTATTTCTTAAATAATAAAATATCTCTATCCTTTCAGTTCTATTAAAAGGTTCTGGTATTTCTTTAGTAGCAATAATTATAAAAGAATTTTACCAAAAAGGTTGGCTTGAGTGGAAGGGGCCTGATTATTTAATCAAGAGGTTTCAGTTTTAAATTCTTGTAGATGCAAAAAAATTTATTGGGAGAGGTATCCGTTTTGACATCTGACATTTACTTCGAATTTAGATGGATTAGTCTCGTCGCGAAGCGAAAGAAAGACATTACCTAGTCGCCAAAATCCCTATAATAATAAATAAATAAATAATATAAAAGAATTTTAAGATGTAGCTTTAATTAAAAAAATTAAATCCTCATTTGGTTCGATTGTGTTGAATATAGTTTTTTTCTGTTTCAATTTTTGAGAACAAAAAAAAAAAAAAAAAACCTCATTTAGCTGGTTGAATTCGAAAACAACTTTTGATTAAAAATTTTACACAAAAAACAATTTGTTTTCAAAAAATGATAAAAACTAGTTTTCTAATTTTTCTCATTTTTTAATAATTGTATCTCCATTTAACAACCATAAACTAAATACAATCTAATTTTTTAAAAATAAAAAATAATAAAATGATATAGGACCTTTTAAACTAAACTTGAAACAAAATTCAACATCACAAACTAGGGGTGACGTGGCATGATCACTAACATTTTTAGATATTTTGGAATGTATGTGTATTATACAATATTACAATATTTAAAGAAAGTAAGTGTTAATATAAAAAAAATAGTATTAACATTTATCGTATATTTAATATTATTTTAATTAAAAAAATAATATTTGACTAATATATTTTTTAAATATATTTTATTAATATTATTCTTAAAAGTTATTATACTACCTTGAGTCTGCATTAATGTATAATTATAGGAGATTTAATAACTTTTAAAGTTAACAAAAAATGTTTTTAAAATATTAAGTAACAAAAGAATCTAATCAAAAGTGATCATGCCACGTCATCACCTTTGGTTTGATTCATTTGAGTTTTTATTTTAAGCTTTTCATGTATTACTCTTTTGTAATTATTTTCTTGATTTATTTGTAATGACAAGCCAGGAGTTCCAATGAGAGACATGTGGACGAATGTAGGCCAAGTTCATTTCATCATATAATATTACCACACAACCCATCTAGGTGATATTACATATATATATAGTGTGTGATAATTATACATATCAAAATAACAAAAATATAATCTATTTTCTCCAAGCATACATACACATACCAGACGAAGACTCACGTGATTATCACTCACGGATTTTTCCTTTTCCCTTCGACTCAATACCTGAAATATTGAAGGTAATGGGGTGAGCAAACAACAGCTCAGTGAATATAATTCTTGAGATGACAATTATATACATTTAGAGAAATATGACATTTAAAATCATTTCAAACACTTATTCAACACATGCATCATTCAACGAATAAATTATACATATAACATCATAAATTGCATGAGTTTTCAATAACACAATGCACAATCTCCCTCCTCCACAAGGCAAAAGAGCGGGTCTAACCCTTGTATGGCCGTTACAAGGTAGCCACAACCTCTCATTACCCAATTCACAGTCATTTCAAGGATCGCAACCCTTGTTAGGACAGACCTACTGACAATGAGGACTCGTAAAACCTCATCCGGGTCTAATTCCTAACGAAATGACATCATTATAAACTCCAATTGCTAAAATCAGTTTGCATGCTCTATAAAACTCAATGCATTATATATAAATATAACGTGCATACAATCAAACATTTTATATGCGTACAATGTCATACAAGAACCAAATCAAGAAAACTATACTCACAGTGGTTACACGGGGTTTCTAAGCCAACCTCTAAAATCGAGCAACAATAAACGTCATTGCTTCCTCAAGAACGTTTATCCATGCCCTTAAGCTCTCAATTTAAACACTGAAATTAACTATAGATTATCATGAGAATCATCATTTATCATATCGGTAGCTACTAAAAATATCAAATCATATCCAAAAATCACGATCTTAGTATCGAAACGTCCGGAATTCAGTTCTTCAAATCACTGTTCACATCACTGTTCACATACATGAGGCCTTTTGTCACACCCCAGTACACAGCACACCGCAGTGTCTAGTACCCCCGGGATGTGAGGGGTACGCTCTGTATGAGGTACCCATCACATCCCGGGAGTACTAGACACTGCGGTGTGCTGTGTACTGGGGTGTGACATATATTGTTAACTTTCAAACACGTATGTGTAAAGTAAAGATGACCATACAAGAAGCTCGGGGGGGGGGGGTCCTTCTTTTTTTATGACTTAATTATTTTGCAACCTTGTTCCATGTTGACCTAACATGTTTAACTTTTTGTCGTGCTAGTTGTCTCGAACCCTTACCCTTTTTTTTTCTTTTTTTTTTTGGATGTTATTGCATTAACATCCTAAACTAAATTATTTTTGTTGTTTATCTTCTACTTCCGTAGCGTCGAGCTCGTGACTATTTGCAACTATCTTTTTTTTTTTTTTTTATAAACTTTGTTTGGTACTTGCGGTTTTTACATTTGTGGTAATCAAGACAATTCTAGTTTGGCTATTGAAATAGTTTGGTTTGTTGGTTTCCGACACCCTCATGTGAGTTTGAGGCTTTGGACTTTGGCAGATGATATGCAGAAAGGGGTGTTCGACGCCAACACATTCATGCCACACTATCTCATGGAATAAAACTTGGCGTACTATGCAACCTCTTGATGGACAAAGTGGCAAATGTGAAAAAAAAGAGATAAGTTTTGAGCTTGTCTGATTTTGATGAAAACTTTATTTTAATTCTAGAGTTGTAAGTAAGGGGAATATTCCTCGAGGTTACTTTCTATGGGCTTGGCAACGTATACATACCGAGCACGTGGGTTCATTTTGCAAGCCTCAATCTTGTCATTCCTCAATCGTTGTTTTTCCTAACCCTTTTGGCGTGTTGTAATATCTCAACATACGAGAGGGAGTTGTCAAGAACATAAGGACAAAATGCAGTATGTACCTTGTTTGATTCGCGACTTATTTTTTGGTTCTCCTACTTACTTCGTGGAGGTGTATGTTCGCCATAAGGTGTTCTCTTACCTTGCATTACATCGACATTGATTCGCTTTGGACAGATCATTGGTTGCGGGCTCCGAACTTTTGGTGTTCCAAGCACGTGACGTCTTCTGGCTTGTAACATTTTATTGTTTTAGGGTGCGTAGCCTCCATGACCCATTGGAAATTTGATAATTGGTTGTTGCCTACTAAGGACGATCAGTTGTTGCTATTTGTTTAGACGTGGTTGTATTAGTTGGAAAACAATTGGATGCAATCTTTCATTCTTCAGTGGTTTTGATTTTTTGTTGATGATTGGTTATACCCTTTCATCTGTAAGCATTTACAACCTTTGGAAGGAGATCGACCATGACTTTTTGTTTGTGGGTGGTTGTAATCTTTTGCTACCTTATGGTGTGTAACCCACGAGTGGTTGCAGGCTTTACCTCTTTAAGTTTGTGGTGCACATAGCTGGTCGTAGACTCTTGCTACTTTGGGTGTGTGGCACGCAATCGGCCATAACTTTTGCTAGTCGAGGTATACAATTCACACTTGGCCGTAGCCTTCGCTATTTGGTATGTACAGATCATACTTGGCCTGTTGCTTTTGTTATTTGGTGTGTATAGCTCACATTTGGCCTATGACCTATGCTATTTGATATATGTATAGCTCATGTTTGGCCTATAGCCTATGCTATTTGATGCGAATACAACTCACATTTGGCATGTGGCCTCTGCAATTTGATACATGTATAGCTCATGTTTGGCCTGTGGTCTATACTATTTGATACATGTATAGCCCACGTTTGGCCTGTGGCTTATGCTATTTGATGTGTGTACAGCTCACGATGGGCTTACGACCTTTGCTATTTGATACGTGTATAGCTCACGTTTGACCAAGGCGAGTAGAGGCTAAGGTAACGAAGCTACTTCCTTGCTTCTTTGTATTAGGTGATCACTTTAACTTGTTGGAGTTGTCGTTTCTCAAGGATTCAACAAATATTGTTTTACAAATTATCACACAAAGTGATTGTTATGTATCGTAACACACAAAGTGTTAATTTAGAGTTTAATACTTTGGCTTTTGAAATAAAATACTTATCTTTCTAGATAGCTTCGAAGAACTTTGATCAAACCAATCACTAGGAAATGTTTCGCTTGTAGTGTCATACATGGTTGGATTTGTTCCATGACCTCTTAAGACTTGTCATTCGTCGTGCGGTCAGTTTATTTAAAATGGGGGTGTGACGACCTTTTAAGATTAGTCGTCCGTCGTGCAATCAACTTTTCAGAAAATGGGGGTGCAACGATCTTTCAAGACTTGTAATCCGTCGCATGATCAACTTTATTGGGAGAGAGTCACACGATATTTTAAGATTTGTTCTTTGTCGCGCGATCAACATTTTTAGAAGAAAGGGCATGACGACTTCTTAAGATTTATTGTCCATCACGTGATCAACTTCATTAAGGGAGGTTCGTGACGACCTCCTAAGATTTATTATTTGCCGTGCGATCAACTTCATTGGGGGAGGTTCATGACGACCTCCTGAGATTTGTTCTCTGTCGCGCGATCAACTTCATTGAGGGAGTTTGCGATGACCTCCTAAGGTTTGTTCTTTGTCATGCGATCAACATTTTTAGAAGAAAGGGAACGACGACTTCTCAAGATTTATCGTCTGTCACGCAGTCAACTTCATTGGGAGAGGTTCGCGACAACCACTTAAGATTTGTTCCCACCTAGTCAAGCCAATAAGCTTCATCTAAGACTTATATTGTGAGAGATGATTGTATGGGTCTTTCTTCCCGTCATACGACTTCTCTGGTGTAATTTGTATCTTGTTTGAAAGTAGGGCGTATAAGATTTTATCAATGAAGGAAAATCTTATATATTCCCATATGGCATCCGTCGATGAAATGTCCTCAAAATATTTTTCCACTGAGGAGATGTGAGGTGGAGCCCCCAATCTGGGAGGGGTTGACTTTTATTGTGGAAATTGTTTGGCAATTCGAGCATTTAACACCTATCTTGGTATGTTTACCGTCGTCAGGATCTACTTTTGCATGTTCTCAGATCCTTCTTGGGATGATATAATGCTTAGTTTTTACTCAAATTGATAGGGTAATAGGGTAATGGACTTGATCAGTCATTTTCCACAGACGACGCCAAATGTTTCAACCAAAAATATCGCCCTAGATAGGCAGGTGACGAAGTCGACTGACTGATATCAAAGAGACTCTTCATTGACAAGGCGTTCGGTAGACATGGGGTTGATACAAACAGCTTTGATGTGGTCTTCGCTTGTGGCGATACAGACATCCTCGTCAGGATAGACTAAACGACTGCTTTCCGTTTAATCCTTGCTTATAATAGGAACTTCCTTGGGTAGGCAGGTTGAGTCATCCACCTTGATTTTGATTTCATCTTTGTCGCACGATCACATCCTTTCGCTCAAGGCTTGCAAGCAACCTGTAAAACAAATGTGGCATCGGGGGTTGCCACTAGAGACACTCTGATGCTTAAGTTAGTCTCTGAGGGAGAGCAAATGATAAGTGTAAAAAGTTGGAGCTTTCGAGCATACTTGTTTCTATAAAATAAGCCCATTTTTATAGTTGAGAGGGGATGATTTTTGCATTTGATGTCTTTCTCTGTCACGACCCAATATACATGACGTCATGACCGACACGGAACCCCCGGGTATACCCTCCGGCGATACACCCGGCGTCTCGCCAGCCTAACTTAAACTCAAATCCCAAATACAAATGATCCTATATAACATCCATCCAAACATGATCAACAACAATAAATATTACATCTCCAAAAATACCAAGTATAAAATTTCAAATGTTCAAATAATATAAAACCATACACATTTCATCTATGTGTTAATTATACATATGTTAGGTGTTATCATGTACATAATATCAAAATACAAAAGTGTACAATACCTATAACAACAAAATACTGAAAGGAATGTTCCACAGTCAAGCCTTCCCTTTTCCTTTCCTATTAGAACCTGAAAGGATAAGAATGAGATGTGAGCTACAACAAGCTCAGTGAATGTCTTCTACAAGTGGTTACATATATGTGCATTTATGTAAAACATGTCAAGATTATTAAAGTATTTCAAATAACATGAGATAACATGGTGATGAAACAAGATTACATACATGCTAATATAATACATCATGTCATAACAAGACAATACATGTCATTTAAATAACATGCAATGCAATCCTAACACTTCCTAGGTAAGAATCAATTCGAGAACACGAGTGCGTGAAACTCATGCCCAAACGACCTTTTACCCGTATTCTAATAGGAATTCCAAGGGTATGTCACCGATTTACAATTCTTTCCAAACCCTATTTCAGGTCTAGGTGAACCACGGTTGCGCCTACCCTTAAAACCCTCTGTCAGGTCCCCAACTGGGGATCTATCTAGATTTATAAGACTTCCTTAAGAAAATCAAAACTAGAAGACTCAACCAAATTGCTAACCCAATGGAATATGCTTAAATTCATTTCATGAATCAATTAAAACATGCATATGCTATATATATATATATATATATCAATTTGAAACAATTTATATAATACAATGTCACGTATATGAAAACCAACGAGTAAAGAGAACACTCACACTCGATTGGCTAAGTCTAGCCAATCTGATTTTCAATCCGCAAGCGAGTATTAGTAAGATCACAAATCACCTCACGTACCTCGACTTTCAACTAGCCCACTTGGGTTACTTAAATCAATTAGACTTCCTACATAATACACATGGTTCATACAATACTAAAATCAGCCAAAGTATGCTAATAACCATGTTTAAACCCAATATCAAAGTCAACTAATGATTCTAGAATGGTTAACCCATGAGCCAAATCTCTATTGTCCAATTTAACCCATTAACATCAAATTAAACTATACATAACCCAAATTGAATGCCATAGGTTGATCCTCTTGATCTCAAACACTATAATACAAAACATTCAATTATATTAGGGGTTAATTTGACTATTTATCAAGTCAATTTCACCAATTGACTAAGTCTTTGTCAAAATCCCCAATTTAGGCAATACATAGCCTAAGGTCAAATTAAACTAAGTCTTTCAATTTTAACACAAGTCCAAACATTCTAAACCCATAATTCTATCTAATTTGGGTTCAATTAAACAATCCCCAAGTCAATTTTATCAATTGACTTGATTTGGGGTCAAAAGCCCCAATTTGATGGAAATCCCCAAATCACATGAAAATTGTCAATTTACATGGCCTAAGCCAAAATTACTCTACAATAGGGTTTCTTCTACTCAAGATCAGTAAATTAGAGTGTCATACATCCATATTTATTCATCAATTTCATCTAAATCACAAGAAATTTGACTAGGGAAACCTAGGTCAAAATTCTAGTTTAGGTCAAGTCTATGAAACTCCTCAAATTTCTTGTTAGAAATTAAAGGTTTCACCATTTTTAGACTCTCATTGCCTTCTAGATTAACATATCCTAATCTCAAAACCTAAGTCCAACATTGGATTTCTTACCTCTCCTTTAAATTTCGGGGATTTAGAAAACACTCATTATATGTTGGTTGAGGTTGTGGAAGGTCATTAGTATGAAAAACAAGCATAAATCAACCCATACATGAAAACCCTAGACCAATAACCCTAGAATTTCGGGATTCATAGAAACCCTAGGTTGAAAAATCAGTTTTCATGCATGTGGGAAAGTGATGGAAGGAAGAAAATGAGAAAGAAATGGGGAAGAATGGTTACTTTGAGTGATTTTTGAGCATAAATCACCAAAACCCCTCCTTTTTCCTCCCTTTTCTCCTCTCCTCCTTCTTCAAACTCTCTAAGACTCTTTGAAAGTGAAAAAAATGAACAAGTGAGTCCAAAAATCGCGGTAGTTGCTTTTATAGAAAAAAAAAATTGGGCCCACACTTAAAAATACACTTAATAAATAGAATGAACAATTTTCCGCTAAAATTACTTTTACTTAGATACTCAATTGCTTGCAAATTATTTATCAATTTAACATCTTAACCGTTCAGAAGTTTTATGAGTTAGTTATCAACATTCTGGTAAAATTGCAGCTCAATCCAACGTTGAGATTTTGAGATCCAACTATTTAATCAAAACTGCACAAGAAAATTTATAAATCCGTGAAACAGTGTTTGGAGCCTTATAACTCACAGTAGACAACTCCGATCAAGATCTTCACCGTTCATAATGAAGACCTATCAGAGAAAAATACGCGGACAAAATTTTAGCTAATCAAACCACGGATCTACGATATCAAGCCATTGATGTAATCGGTGATAAAAATTTCTTCTTTCATGGTGCGAGCTTCACTGATCTAAAATACGGTTTTTGACACGTTTCGACGTCTAACCGGTCTCCGATTATTCTGAAACTTCATGCAAAAACACTCAAACCATCGCCTGTCAAGCATCATATACGTATACGTACACGTATACAGATACTCTAAAGGTCAAAATGACGTCATTTTAAGGTACGAGTGTTACATTCTCCATCATTGGAAGTGATTTATATATGTTCTTCCTCATCAAGACTTGGTTAGTGATTGTGTGCATTGGGATTCGCACGTTGTTTGATCGGGTTCATGGTTTTTGGAGTTTGGGAAAGAACCCTGCTTGATTGGACTTCATCCTTGAAGCCCTCGGTTGAAGTTAAAAATGTGCCCTCAGCCTTGACCGAGGGTGGGCCGTGACCGAGACGTGAGAATTCTTGACCATTGGCCAGGCATGTTCTGCTTCAGCCTTCGCTGAGGTAAAGTGTGACTTAACCTTCGCCGATGTGTTGTTCTCATCTCTGGCAAGACTTTGTCTAGGACTTGGGTTAGTTCAATTTTGGATATATCAGTGTCTTTTGAAAAAAATGTTTTCAATTAAAAACAATTGTATTGAAGTTGTCTTACGAGAAGACCGTAAGACACCTTAATTTTTTTTTAAAAAAATGGTACCACGAAGACGCTTTCAGTGATAAATTTTTTACATTTAAGGCATCTTAGTGTAAACAAAAATTATATTGAAGGTATCTTTGACACGATACTTTTAGTACAAAAGTTATATTCCGAAAGGATAATGTAAAAAAGAGATTGGAATTTTTGTTTTTTTAAAAAGAACACTTTCTTGAGGTTGAAGGTGAGAATGCAAATGGCGGTCTTGGCCTCACTGCAACCCTTTCTTCCATTAAATTCCCACAACATTTCTTCTTCTTCTTCTTCAATTTCAAGAAAATATTGCCCACTAACACGTAGAAACTCGATATTCTTTGCAACTTCTTTTCTGGGTTCGCTTCTTCTTCCTTCATTTCAGTTCTCAAACGCCATTGAAGTAGAAGAAGATGAATTACAGCTTCAAGAACAACGTATGGCTCACTTATTCCAGGTTTATATCTCTTCCCCTCTCTCTTCAAAAAAAAAAAAAAAAAAAAAGATATTTCAAGCAGCATTTTAGGCCTTTAGAGTAGAAGACTGATTAATTATCTAATTTATATGATGCCATTATAATTCAATTCTATTTTAAGAATTAGGATATTATGCTTAATTTTTTAGCCTACCCATGTAGCTGGAAAAAGGAATTGTGTTGAGTTTAATTGAATTGAGATATTATACTTATTTCATTTAAAAAGATGATTTTAGTAAAGGTACATTTGATTAACTATGGTATAAAATTTATATATTTTTTGTTTTTTTTTTAAACTTAATTTTGGACACAATCACATTGAGCTATAGTATGTAGCCAAGGAGACAGATGCCTCTTCAATCCATATAACTTGATTTTCAACTAAAACAGACCATATTTGGCTAAGGAATGACCTGATACATTGCAGCTATTAGAGATATGAGAGAATACTTTGATTGGTATTTTGATGATTTCCTCTTGAATGTCCTAGTGCTATAAGATCAATTACCCATCTTGACTAAACGTCCTTCTTGAGAGTGTTGACCACAGTATAGGCAATTAGCGAAAGGCTTGCTTCCAGTGCTAGTTGAATGTCTTACTTCATTGCCAAACGCTCACCCGCCTTTACATTTACTAAGGAGTTTTGCCTTTGCCATTTCTGATTACTGTGCCCATATTAATCACATCCTTGTTGAGCATTAATCGTTGCGTCAACATTAAGTTTGAAGTCCTGTGAGTCTGTAACTATTAAATCTCTTGGCAAGGTTTCGTCAATATGAAGATTATGTTGGGATCTCTTTCCACTTACCAACTTGAAACTATGAGTTATATACTGATTCTACCATGCGTCCTTTCCTACCCAACAAAAAAAGATGCGTTCCACCATTTCGATATCACATGAGCACGCACAGGAATATCCATAATTTGCAATGTTTCATCTTAATATATTAGCACCTGTTCATAGGCAATTTTGAGTTGCTCGCCAATAAAAATTCTTACCTTGCTGGGAAGTTTTACTTTCCAAAATCTCTTCCACCATTCTGATAAAGCGATAGAGTTAGATGAAGAACCCATTTGTATTCCTTGAGATCTCAAGTCGATAACCGATTTTAAATGTATATAGCTCCCCTGTTTCTCATGATGCCATGCTATGGTATCCTCTGGGCCCCTAGAATTGAGAGAAATGGATAGTATGGCTTCAACATCCTCTTGACAAAAAACATCATTCATCATCAATGTGGCCTTGCCCCTGAAGTCCTAAACAAGTTTTGAAACTTTTGAATCTTGTGGAAGAAGAGGGGACGATATAGGTTCGAGTGTTGTTTCTCTTGGAAGCCATGGATTGCAACAGATTCTAACATCTTCTTGTTTCCAATTTGCACCTTAATCCATGTTGTAGTAGTTCTCTATACCCCCAAATCTTTCACAAAGATAAGATGGTTTACAGCCATAGTTTTTGCTCCAAGGAAATTTTAGTTAGTATAGTACTTAGATTTTAGGACTTCTATTGCCATACAGATGAGAGGCAGATTTAACAATTGGATCCAAAAGTGTACTTTAGTGAACTCCATTGCTGTTGAGCCTTTACAAGGTTCTAATAAAATTAGTTTTCTATCAAAACTCCAAGGACTATTATGGAGGAATTTGTTCATATTTGCTTCGTGAGAGAACTTAAAAGAGAAATGCGTTGTCCCCTAAGAACCTGTCTGCTAAGTGTCTGGCTGTTTATGATATCATTGATAAAGGCTTCTTTAACGATTGTTCTATTCATTAGCAATCTCCACTTCTCCCATCACTATTTCATTTAATCTTATGAGACCTTCATCATCTTTTGATAGTTTGAGGGATTTCCGCTTCTCTAGCACTAGCTCCTCCGCATTTTATATAACTTCAGTTGATTAGGTGATTCTCATGGGGAGAGAAAAGAGGCTCACACTATTTCGATTTGGGGTACTGTTATAAACTATATTGCCACAAAAACATATTTTGAATTTTAAAAAACTTGTAAACTGGTCTATTATATTTTCAGGGTAACCAATTGAATTATGTAATCAATTCAAATAATACATTCACATGTCGTGTCAACTTAGATACTAATAATTCTTTAGGAAGTCTAATTATGAAAGACTTATTAGATTGGTCACATGCAGTTGAAAGTGATTAGTTTGAATTTATATCTTAAAATATAAATAAATAAATAAGTGTTTGCTCAATGATTAGTTGCTATTATTTCAGTTATGCATGTGAAGGATTTTTGATTTATTGCATTCTTTAAGATGGATTGTGTTTCACTTTGTTTTGTAGTCATCTATGAAAAGTGAAAGATAAGTTATCAAGTTATTCAAGATAGTATTTTTCTTGTTACAGATTAGATGTATTAGGAGAATTAGATTGAAAAGCAAGTTCTAGTATTTGCATATCGAACTTATTTGACTTAAAGCCTTCTCTTATTTTGGTCTAATTTTTCTTGTTACAACTCATATATGTATATGTTTTTAATCTTTTATGATTGTAGGAGGCTTCACCTTCAGTAGTTTTCATTAAGGATATTGAAAGAGTGAAAAATCCCAAGAGTTCTAACAAAGTTGCTGTATCTGAAGATGAAAATGCAAAAGTTGAAGGGACAGGTTCTGGCTTTATCTGGGACAAGAAAGGGCATATTGTAGGCATTCTCAACTTGTAAGCCAAATTAGCATTTCATGATCGGTAAGAAAAGTTTTACGCTTATATTAAGCAAAGAATTTTGTTAAGGATATAAGGTATGAACTATTAATTATATGGTTTCCTTTTCTTTTGTATTTGTTTTAGACTTTGAACTATAGTTCTTTAATAAATAAATGAGAACCATTTTATCTTAAACAAGTCTTTCTAAAAAAGGTATTTATATCTCTCACTAGCTACATGGAAATTGAATGAGATATTGAGATGGTAAGATTGAGTGGACATTGAATCATTCTAGTAGCTTAATTTTTTTTTCCTCGTCTTTCGCTCTTCATCCTAGTATTTTATAAGAGTAGAGTCCTTAATTTTTTTGAAATTTCTTCCTGGCTGTATTGCAGGTGACAAATTATCATGTGATAGCTAAATTGGCTACAGATACAAGTGGGCTTCAGAGTTGTAAGGTTGGTTTTGCATGTGCTCTGTTCTTCTTCTTTTTTCCCTCTAATTGAGCTCGAGATTAATCTATATTCTTTTTATATGTTTATTGTTGTCCTTTTATTTTCCATGCTCTAGCATCCTTGAACAAACTAGAATCAGAACTTGTGTGCTCTTTCTGCAGGTATCTTTTGTAGATTCTAGTGGTAATAGAATAGCCAAAGAGGGCAAGCTCATCGGTTTTGATCCTTCATATGATCTTGCTGTTTTGAAGGTAATATTCATTTGATTTTTTGTAAGAAAGCTGCTGTTTTGTTTATGCTATCCAATGTGATCACGTATACTTTACACAAGTAATAACAGCTTGTAATCGCAGCAACTTATCTGAAAAATTACGTTTTGTAGTTTCAAAAGCTTTACATCAAGACAATGCCTGACCACATAGGTAAAGTGATACCTAAGCGGTGCCTAGGTGATGAAAATAATTGTCTATGGGCCCGAAAATAATCTAAATAATAAGTAAACTTGCATATACTGTTAGAAACCACTCAACCCAAAAGCTATAGTTGTCTGATAAGGACCCACTGTGTATATCAAGCGAAGATAAATAGATATTGTAACACCCCAATTTTGTCCAAAATCAAAAAATTGAAGTATTATATTTTTGGACATCAACTTTGATCTTTACATATTTCTTAAAATTATTTAAAGTGATTAAAATAATATACAAAATTTAATTTGCACATTTTTACGCAGCGGAACCTACACATAATACCCTAGATCTAAGTCGATGTCCGCCCTACGTGCTCCACATGCACAAAATCCATGAAACATTCTCCAAGTCCTGAAAAATATAGAGGGGTGGTCTAAAAGCCTAGTGGTCATACCCAATGGTTCTCACGCATTAAACCTAACGATAGTATATAATTCAACCATAACAAACGCGCATCACAAATGCAACAATCATAACATCAAGATTAACATATATGAAAAGCACGTGCATAACATCCAACTTGGCATATGGATATCGAAATAATCATAGATCAATTACATGCGCAGCAGCACATGAGTGATTTCCTTTAGCACCAAACGGGGTAAATCCATACCCAATGATTGCATTCACCACATAGCATGGGCCAATCGCACCCATATCATATGCAAGAGTGAATGCATGAAATAGGATGAATACAACACTATAGAAACGAGTAATACGGGCAAACCTCGGAAATCATCCCACATTATTCCTCAAATTCCTTTTTCCTTCTTTTTAGCAGAATTTCCTTTCTCAAGAATCTTCAAATATTTTCAACTCCAAAAGAAAAAGAAAGAGAGAAAAAGAGAATAGAAAGGGATGGCCTTCCCTTACCCCACCACCCCTATTTATAGGGTGAATTTTTTGTTTTTCCCTCAAAATGTCCTTGGACTTTTTGAATAATGACATTTATGTCCTTTTTTCAAGAAATAACCCCAATCTTTTGGGATATTGACATTTATGTCATTTTCTAGAAAAATATTTTTGGTCTTTTTAGATATTGACATTTATATCCTTTTGAGTTTTAATAAGCAATTTTATGGTGTTTAATAGTATGATCGTAAAGTTTCAATTGGTTTGGTTTGAGGGTATTACAGATATTAACACTCCCTCACGTGCATGATGACATGTGGACTTGATTTATAATGGAGAGGAAAGATATGATTAATAAATGAGATAAACAAGTAAATATGCTTGCGAGGAGGTTTGAACACAAGACCTCAAGAATAAAACTACTTTGATACCATGTTAGAAACTACTCAACCCAAAAGCTATAGCTTTTAGGTCGATTGGCTTCTAACATATAAATACTAATATTGAGCAATTATACCTTGGATAAAAATTGACACATTATATATATATGCACATACTCATACACATGCATAATTAACACATTTTCTCTTCTATACATGCTATAGAGCTAGTTTTATGGTCACATAAGCTTATGCTAGATTTGCATATAAATTTTTAAAACTTCAAATTATCCAGGCAGTTTGGCCTTAGAACACTAAGGCATTGCTAGGTGATGCCTTCAACATGTACGAAGGTCTCAGTGTCAATTGGAGATGTCTTTATGTTTTTGTCATGTTAACGCTACTTACCCATTGTTTCTGTGATTGATTTATGCAAAATGCGAGCAAAGTATGCTTGCCTTGTTTCTTCATCAAATGATTGTTCATCTATTATAGTTAGCTCTATGGAACATGTAGCATCAATTTGGTGTTGTCCAATAAGAAGTAGACTAAGAAAATCAATAATATTGGTCTTGATACTTGATACCATGTAGAAATGTAGTAATTGATAATTTGAGTTGCATGATAGTGAAAATCTAGACGACTAAGTTATTCAATATGAATCAGTGTTGAAATGCCTAATTTGTTTCATTCGTTTATTCTTTTGTGCAGGTTGATGTTGAAGGATTTGAGCTAAAGCCATCCCTTCTTGGTACATCTCATAATTTGCGTGTGGGTCAAAGCTGCTATGCTATAGGAAATCCTTATGGATATGAAAACACACTGACTGCAGGGGTAACTTTTCATAAATTCTTCAATTTTTTATCTCCATAATCGCTATCAACACTTCTCATATGCTCTCTGTAGATTATTGTTGTTTTATCCATATACTGAAGTAATTTTGGCATGCTTTTCTTTAGTTGGACTATGAGCTCCTCTTAAATATTCTAGAGTTGAAATTCAATTCAGGTTAGCCAAAACAGGAGTTAACTTGTGTATGTTTTGATACTAAAACTATTTCTTAACCCTTAAACATACATGAGTTTGGGTTTTTTTCCTAGTTCCTACTTCTTCGTTGATAAATACTTCTCCAAAATAAACATATTGGTTCTAGGTGAAAGGAAGGTATTTAAATTTTAAATGAAAATATAAGATTGCTTATCGTGGGGTCATGTTGAACTCTTAAGGGCCTGTTTGGTTGGTGATTCAAATACAGTTTTCTGTATCCGAAAATTTGAAAACACAGACAATCAGTTTGGTTTGAGTGAGTCCGAAAAACGTTTTTTAACTTTTTATAAAGGAAACAGGTTGTTTTCATTAAACGATGAAAAGTCATTTTTTGAGTTTTCTATTTCCAGATTGAATCTTTGTTTTTAGATCACCAACCAAACACAACCTAAATTTTCCGGCTCATTTGCATCCTTATTCCTAAAAAATTGTGAAAAGACATACAGATTGAATGGGACGCAAACTGTTGAATGTAGTGCATATAAAGTTTGATTTTGTGATTTGTTCTATAAATCATGACAATATTATACTGCATTTAATTTTAATTAATCTTAAAGACTGAAAGTGCCATTGTACAAACAGGATCAATTTGCATTTGACACCAATTTTCAGACTGGATCAAAAACTTCTATAATTTTAGGACATGAATATCAGATAAAAGATTGTGCATTTTAAAATACATTAACTGGCATTTCTACAAGGACCAGTGCTACAGGGACTTGGGAGCAGAATCAGCTGGGTACTTGTGCTTGGGTCCCTTGGATCATCCTTGAGACGGCCAATTCACCCATCTCGAGGATAATCTGAGGAAATAGGTTGTGCAACGGTGCAAGTACCTAGCCAAATCTCATGCCCAAGTCCCCTTATCATTTCCACTTCTACAACATGCAGGATCAAAAAAAAATATATTTTCCTAGAAGAATCAAAGAATCAAAGCATTCACATGTTCAAAATCTTCTTTAAATGAGTTTTATTCCAAAACAGGCCGTCTTTGTGAGCTCTATCTGTCACTCTTATCTTTAAGAGCTGCAGGAACAGATTTTTAGCTCATCTAAACTGATCAACTTGAACTTGATTATAGCAATTATATAATTGCTACAAAAGATTATCAGGCCATTGGTGAATAGTTAATTTTGCTATTCTATTATTGCTCCAATACTCAATGATGTTAGTTGATAGTTAATGGTTCACTCCTTTTATTGAAAAACATTACCCACTAAAAGCTGCTTTTAGAGAACAAAACATTTGCTAACAATTTTAATTCTCTCTCTTCTTTTTCTTTTCTTTTTATTTAATCAGTTTGATAAGAAGTTTGGTTTCAAATTCTAGTTTGTTGTTTGCGTATTCTGCATAAACTTAATTTCTTTCTTCTCTTATATCCCTTTTATACAAACATCTTTATGTGCACACAGGCATGCACAATTTCTTGTAATTTGTTTATTAGTGATGTTTATGAGAAGATTGAACAAAGTTGCAGGTAGTGAGTGGACTAGGAAGGGAAATACCATCTCCAAATGGAAGTGCAATTCGAGGAGCTATACAAACAGATGCTGCAATTAATTCAGGTAAATGTACACTTCTTCTTAATTATAAATTTTGTATATAATGGTGATAATGAGTTACTGAGTAGTTACAAATGTTCTTTTACTGTCTTAATAACTTTACTTTTCTCAGAATTTTAATGATGTCTTTTCAATTTATAAGTTAATTACAATGAGCTTACTAAGCCATTCTGTAAGATTTCTTGAGGATGCCCATTTGAGATCCATCTCATTATGTACAATCCATGAC
Source organism: Paratinospora sagittata (assembly GCA_035771175.1). Classification (NCBI taxonomy): domain Eukaryota; kingdom Viridiplantae; phylum Streptophyta; class Magnoliopsida; order Ranunculales; family Menispermaceae; genus Paratinospora; species Paratinospora sagittata. The sequence continues at coordinate 901,279 of CM069612.1, forward strand.
AGGAAATTCAGGTGGGCCATTGATTGATTCATTTGGACACGTTATAGGAGTTAACACAAGCACCTTTACTCGCAAAGGTAAATGAGGGTTCTTAATTTTCCCACTAATTTGATTTTTTTTTCTTTTTGTTGGCTTAGAAATATTAAAGAAACACGAGACTTTTTTTTTTTTTTTTTTGAGGAGAAACAATAGATATATCATTAATAAAAGTAATGGTGCGTATAAACTACAACCGCCCAGAGCACAAGGAGTGCAGCTTGGACAAAACAGTACAAAGACAGAAAATTATATCAAAAGTTACAGCCCTACAAAAGACACCTTCCTTTACACCTAGTGTAGACAACTACCCCAATCAAGTACCCAATCTGACAATGATGGACCCTGAACTAGCGCGGCCACATGAACCCGTGAACTTGCTGTGAACTTGATGTCATCCCAAAATTTAGGCAGCACCTTACTCTTGTCATTGAAGATCCTATTATTCCTTTCCAGCCAAACGTGCCAAAGAGTGGCGTATGAAGCAATACTAACCACCTACTTGACTGTACTAGAAATGATAGTGCCATGAGGCAAAAGCATGCAATCCTCAATGCTATTCGGAGGGGAGAATCTACCCCCCCCTCCCCGAGAAGCTGAACCATCTCTCCCAAATCCACCTCGTCACGGGACAACGCACAAATAGGTGATCCGGGTTCTCTTCATCCTGAAAGCAAAGCACACAGCACCGTGAAGACAAATACATGTTAGGAAGTCGCCTTTGTAATTAATCCAATGTAGTTAACCTCCTGTGAGATAGTAGCCATCCAAACACTTTAACTTTTGATGGAATTTGTGTTTTTCATATCGATGCCAATAGTCGGAAATGAGCATGGGCCTGGTTAAGGAGGAGTGTAAGGCATCACCTAAAGATTTAAATGAGAATATGCCATTTGGTTCAATGGTCCAATAGAAATGGTCCGAAGTGTCTGATAATTGAACAAATTCTAATCTTGCTAAAAGGCCAGTGATTTCATCCTATTCCCTAGAGGTTAGAGCACGGGGGAAATGGAGGTCTGGGAGGGGCTGCAAAAGGAGGAAATGGATTGGTTATGAAGAGAAGATAGTTTGTATAAGTTTGGACATGTCCTTGCCAATGAGAGACTGTTGGTGCATTGAAATGAATAATTTTTATGTGGCATAATCATATCTATTAGGAAGGGTAACCTTGGAGCAATGGTAAGCGTTGCAACTGTGTGACCATGTGGTCACGGATTCGAGTCGTGGAAATAGCCTCTTGCCTTGTATGGTAAGCCTATATACAATGTACTCAAAGAGGTCTGACCCTTCCCCAAGACCCCACAAATGCAAGAGCTTCGTGCACCAGACTACTCCATTAATCATATCTATTAGCTAGATATAGGGTAATGCAACTACTTACCAAGACCAACTACAAGCTAATCCAAGTTGAATCTTTCCTTTAGACCCACAATAAAGGAAACTGCGCCAAGCAAAAAATAACAAAAAAGAATGTTTATGTTAATAAGCTCAGGGTTGAAAATATATTTTTACTATTCATCAAAAATATTTTAATAATTCTTAATTCTTTTCTTTTTTAAATAGTTTCATAGAGTCAACTACCTCTTGTATGTTTTTATTCTGACTGACCAAGTTGAGTTTCCATTTTCAAATCTTGGTCGACAAGTATTTTTTTTAAAAGAAACAAAAGTATATTGTATTATGTGATGAAATTCACTGTTTGAAGACTATACAAAGCAACCAAACAAAACGCAAAATAACTCTCCAAAATTAGACAAAATTGCCCCAGCCTCTAAGCCAATCGCTCAGAGCAAAACCCTTTAACAAACAACTATTAGCTACCCAAAAGGAAGCTAACATATGCGAATTCTCCCAAATGTCGACAACGTGGTGTTCAACTTCCTCGAACACCCTCCCGTTCCTTTCCTTCCACAACGACCAAAGAATCGCTAAACAAACCGCCTGTCAATGGCCTTTCCACTCCGCTTGAATGGAGTTAATGAATGGGAACAAGGGAAAATGGCCAAGCTCAAACTCCTCCAAGCACATAACAACAAAATGATGACACCACCTTCTCCATACTCCTGAAAAATGGACATCTCCAAAATAGATGATCAACGGACTCCGCATCTGCTTTGCATAAAAAACATCTAAAAGGAGACAAACACATGTTAGGAAACCTTCTTTGAAGCACATCTCTAGTGTTCACCTTTCCATGAGCCACCACCCATCCCAGAAATTTAACTTTAGATGGTACTTGTGCTTTCCATAAGAGATTGTAATGTGGAAAAGAAGGGATAGAAGAATCATTAAGAAGGGCTGCATAGAAAGACTTAGTGGAAAAATTACCCGATGGGTCCCATGGCCAAACAATTTTGTCCCTATTCTCAGTAAGGACAACACCCTCAAGTAAGTGAACGAGAGACTCGACATCACGCTCTCCTCGAGGGAAGAAATTGCTTCCAAAAAGAAAATCCCACCCCCCAAGATTTCCCTCCCCATTAACTCGGCCTCTCCTAAAATCCAAAATGGGTTTATTGCAAAGCAAAGATCAATGGAAAAGGTTGGTCGACAAGCATTTGACTTTTCTTTCTTTGTTAGTTATGTTTTTTTTTTTTTTTTTTAATTATTATAGATATAGCTCTTTCAATATGTATGAAAGAGAACTTGAAATTTGGAGGTTAAGGTATTATACTTGAAAATTTATGACTTACAAATATATTATTATTATTATTATTATTTTTTTTTTTTTGTAAAATCAAAGTGAATGATAAGATTTTGACTTATGGATCATAGATTCTAGTAGTTTATGGATTTTCTATGGGATTCAAAAGCCTGGGGGATTCAATTTTGCTTTCATTGGATTAAAACGTGAATTGTAAGATGGACATATTTGAATTTGAATTGGAATTCTTACAACCAATCTTCCCAACTTCATTTCTTAATCTTCTTTCTTATATCACTGTTATTACAATTTAATTTTATTACTACTTGATTCTCCTAGTTTTTCATTCTTGATATATACAAATATGTAAGTAGTTAATTATTTTTTGGGCCTTTAAATATGTTTTAGATTTTAACAACATTCATGGTTCTAAATGCTTTTGGTTTCCATGATTTCTCAGGTACAGGAATTTCCTCTGGTGTCAATTTTGCAATCCCAATTGACACTGTTGTGCGAACCATTCCCTACCTTATTGTCTATGGAACTCCTTATAGTAACAGGTATTGATCCAAATTTGTTTTCGACATCTCTTATGGATATTCATGAATTCTAAAAATTCTTAACTGTCAACAATCTATTGTATAAATGGATTCAAAACTATTACTATTTATTTTTGTGTTCCTATACTTTCCATTTAATCGAAACCAGTGTTGTCAAGGCAGCACCTAGGCCCCTTGGGTAGTGGCACCGCTAGACCACCGTCTAGGCGGTTTGGGGAGGTCTAAGCAAATATTTTTTTTAAAGGGTTTTTTTTTCTTTAAATTTGTTAAAACTTGCGAATTCCTCTCCCATCTTCCACTTCAACTTCTAAATTAAATTAATAATTACATATGTATATATATATGGAGTGAGGGACCAATGAATAAATAAATAAATTTTTCAGGGACCTCTAAATAAATATTTTATATCCCGCCTAGGCCCCGCTTCGCCTAATTAAGGTTTACCGCCTACCACCGCCTTTCCGCCTTGACAACACTGATCGAAACTATGGTCTTCAAGAGTCAGTTGCAGAAATATAATTTTTTGATATAACTTAAGCAGCTAAGATAAGGCTTTTATTCTTAATTCAACTCAACTAAGCCTTTTTTCCATCTGCTTAAAGGTTGACTACATGAATCTGCTTCCTCCATTCTGCTTGATCAAGGGCTGTGTTGACAATTGTTGGAAAATATTTAAATGAAAATTGATTTTTACAATTATTTGTTGTGAAGTGTTGCTTGTGGCTTGCTCCACAAGCATTGTTTGAAAATATTTAAATGAAAATTATTTGTTGTAAAGTTGCTTGTGATTTATTCCACAAGCTAGTAACAAGTTTAATTGTTTGTTCAAGAAGCAACTTGCGGCGTCCTCCACAAGTTCCTTAAGCAACTTAGTTGAAAATATTTAAATGAAAATTATTTGTTACTTGTGACTTGTTCTACAAGCTATTAACAAGCTTAGTTGTTTGTTCAAGAAGCAACTTGTGGCTTCCTCCACAAGTTGCAACTTAATGAGCACCGTCCTTTTTTTTTGTATAAAAAAGGAGTGCCTCTTCTCATTTAAAAATAACCAATTCGAAGTGTTTTCATCAGTTTTTGAATTCTCTCTCTCTAGTTTATTTTTGGTTTGTGGTAATAGTCTTCTGCAAAACTCAGTTCGCCCGAGTAGTGGCGAGGTCAACTGCTCATTAACCGTTGTATCCTGGGAGATAGACGCCAATCCACCTCTAGCACCAACGCGAGGGGCGAATTTGTTTTAAGGATACTGTGTGCTACACAGGCTTCGATTCCATCTTGCTTAACTTTGGTTCTACGGAATTTGGTTCATTTCTAAACTTATTTTGTTATTTTATTATAAGTATCTTGTCTCTTTGTCCCTGCATTATTGCTAAGAGTCTTTCCACAAATAAGCATCATTGCTAACTGTTTTCCCATTGTCTTTGCATTATTTTATTATAAGCAACTTGTTGTTTGCTTTTTATTGTTTAATTTAATATTATTTCAGTTATGTATTTGTTTGTCCTTGCCTTAATGCTAACAACAATTAAATTACAAGTAGTTATATATATATATATATATATATATATATATATATAATTTTTTTTTTTTTGTTGTTATTTTAGGTATACCTGTACATATATTATTACTATAGATTGTTAATAGGTCACTGATAGTATAAATTTAAGTTAGCAAGTGTACGAATTATCAAGTTATAATACCGAGGTGAGTCGGGTTATCGTATCCACAGGGAAGGTAATTTTACTGTTAAAAATGCCCAATTCTACAATAATTAATGGTTTTATTTTGGTGATAACAAAGAGATGATTTAATTGCTAAGATGTAAAATAAACAAAATCAAACGAAACAATGCAAATTAAATAGAATTTGGAGAGAAATTAATGGATTTATAGTTCTAGAGTTTAGATCTCACTATGTTATATCTTCTAATCTCTAATAATTATGTTAATAAATTAGTTTCTGGAATTTATAAACCATGAATCCTGACCCATCCAAATACCTCTCTCGACCGTCAATTTGAACATCTACCCTTAAGTTATCGATTCCCTCTCTCGAACGTCAACCAATAGATTAATAACACATTAAGATCTATGATTCATTTTAAATGATTTCAAAGGTGTTCGTAGGTCTCTCGACTTGATACTACTAACCTAGGTTACAAATTCCTTGCTCCAATTTGATAACACCTCTCTCAAGTGTAAGAAACCAAATCTATGTTCATTCAAAGAGTGGTCAGCAATTTGAAAGCATTAAACATGGAGAATCATAAATAAACCCAAAAGATTGCTCAAAAACACATAAACAATGACTCAATTACAAGATCCAACATAGCTAAATCAAAACTCTAGATTATACATTTAGTTCATAAACTAATCCATGGATACAAGATAGAGATTCAAAATGGAAATCATTGAAACAAGTCCTAATTGAAAGAATAAGTAAAGAAACCCCCTTATCAGGTGAGAAATCTCCTTCTTTTTCAAGCTTCAAATCTGCAACTCCTTCTTGTCTGTTCTCTTGTTCCTTTTTCTCTCCTCTTTCTCTAAACTTAATTTCCTTTGAAAACCCTAATTAATGGTCTCTCCGTTTTTCCTTGCCGTTTTTCGTTCTTTTTCTCTACTTCTAATCTCCCTTTAAAACCCTTTTATCTTGTAGTATTTCAAGTAAGGAATTCATAGAAACAAACCGCGTCCAATTCGGAGTTGAATTGAGAAAGTTATGATCAAAACAAAAAAGTCGCGCAAAGCTGTGAACCCTGGCGACGCTGCGCCCACCCACGGGTTTTTGTGGTGCTGATTTGTGGACTTAGCCGATTTTTCACTTTTTTCCACACTTCTTGCACATGTTCTTGACTTCTTTTGGACACCATTTGGATCTTGTTTCAACCCACTTTTGAGCTCTTTATTTACCTACAAAACAAAGTGTAAACAAATGTAAATTCTATGCAATTAATCAAAGTATTAACTAAAATGCAATGTATTCAAAACATGTGACTTCTATGATATTAAAATGTATCAAAAAGTCATTTATTCATGATAAAAAAAAAACTATAAAAATCTAAAATAAAACCTAAATGCGTCTAAAACAACTAAATATACTAATCATGTAAAAATGCCTAAAAATTAACTAAATGATCCTAAAAATTTATCAAATTAACATGCAAACTAACTACTAAAACTCAACTTATCAGTCACTTTTCTTAACTAGCTCATCCAAAGGTTTTCATTCTATGTGTTCAAACCACATTAACCAATTTTCTCATTTTAAGGCCTATTTCTTTCATTTCTCAAATATGCTCATTTCTAATTTTATTTTTTATAATATACATAGAAAATTCTGCATGGTCCAGAAAAGAGATAATTTGTATTGGCTCTCCTAAGTTTGGTTAGGCATCAGTTCTCAATTCAATCATGAAGTGTCAGGTCTAGTCTTTAGTACCATAATTGACAATTATCCAACCATGCTCAAGTTGGGCATTGAATTATCTTCCTGGTTAGATCATATTAGAGTCTTTGGAACGAGCGTTCTCTTTGGGTCAAAAAAAAAAAAAGGGGTATGCAAAGGGGATAATGACCCCATTCCTAGGCAGGGCGCATGTGAGATGCCTTCCTCATCAAAGGTCACTGGCATAACTCAAACTCTGGTCTTCGTCAAAGCGCTGCGGTCATCGAACCAGCTAAGCCCACCTTTGGAGGCCTTTGGAACGAGCATTTAGAGTCATGGGAAAGGTGTTGTGCAAAGATTAAGTGTAGCATGGTTCAAATCAGTAGTTGCACGGGCCTCTATTTGGTTGCTACTTGGAATTTGGAACGTCAATTTGCTCTGGTTGGAATACCCAAATTTTGGAATTGCTCTTGGAGATCATCTTAAGAAAAAAAAAATATTGAATTAATAAGGTGTTTCAGTGAGTATATCTTTTGGGCAAGGGACAATTATGCTTACTATAACTAATCAAATTAATATCATCCTAACTTAAGGGAGTCCATATTGTTTGAATTCATTTGGTGATACAGAACTCATAGATCATAGTGATCTTCAAGATGGAGAACTTCTAATATTTTGCGCTTGTTTTGGGGTGAATGAACCAAAATAATGCTTGATATTGGTGGAAACTGTAAATTCAAATATCAACTATAGACTTCACATGATTGAAATATTTGACAATAGATGCTACATGTTAAAGATGTCTTGTACATTTTAGTTTGCTTTTATGCCTGCCATATCTTGCTTGTGAGAATTTCCCCCTTATTTATTCTATATTCAAAAGCAGTTCTATATTGAAAGAGTTAGAATTTTACGAGAAATATGAACATGCCAAGAAGGTGTAGTTGAGGGTGGAGTCTAAGGTCACGTGTAGGATTTTGACAAAAAGGCACTTGTTCTTGATAGAAAACAGCGTGGCAATCAATACTCACCGCTAGCATTGTGACTAACATGCTTTTTTGAGCAAATTCCGTTGTTTAGGCCTTCAATAGCGTTTTTTCTATTTTAGGAAAGTTTTGTTTTGAATATAACTCGAGTTAAAAAAGTCTGATTTTAATTTCATTTGTTGCTACATGATCTAACATCAATATTTCTTTTTAGATAGTTTTTAGGATACTTTTAGTTTTAGCAAAATTTGCTATTTTTAGAATTCGAGTCTATTTAGAAGTTTAGGTATTGCTATTTCAAAATTATAGTCTATTTAGGAGTTGTTCGTGGGTTTTGCCTATTTAAAGGTCATTGTATGAATTATTTGGATATAGAATAATATTGAATTAAAAGTTTTTCATGTTCTTTTTGCCTGTTTCCTCGGTATTCTTGTGAATTAACGAGTTAGAGAATGCGAGCTTTGTCTTTCCTATTCACGCCTTGCATCAATATATTAACAAAGAAGAATCTATATTAATGATTCATCCCTTTGCTCGAGTGGTGTGGCCTCCAATTTATAAGCTAGAGGTCCTAAGTTCAAGTCTTTTGGTTTATTTGGTGCATAATTCTTCCAGGTAGAGTTGCGTTGTGTCTTCTGTCAAGATTAGTTGTGGTGCGCGTAAGCTTCTCCAACAAATTCCAATGTCCATATCTCACATGCATAGAAGAATCACAGCTACTTTATACCCTTGTGTTTCTTGAATTGTAGAATAACTTCATGTATTTTGTGTGGGTGAGGCAGTGACTTGGAGACACTATCCTTCTCCATACACCTCTTGGCCCATCCAATGATCTTAGGGCACTCAATTTCAAAGCTGAAGTTCCCACAAATCTCAAGAGCATAAAACCAACAATAGAAAGGAACAGGTGCTACATCCACGTACCCTAATCTCTCACCCCCAAAGAAGGGCTTCTCTCCAAGCTCTCCTTCCATTGTCTTTAAGCATTCTATCAACTCTTCTTTTGCCTTTTCTTGCTCTTCGGCTTTTCTCATACATAAACTCTTCACATTTTGGGGCATCTGCAATATTCCCAAAGCATAAAAAAAAATACAAAATATCCTCTGAATTTACAAAAATTAGGTCCTATTTGGTTTGTGCTTTAAATAAAGTTTTCTATATTCAAATTTAAAAATACAAAATATCATGTGGACAGTAGAACTCTTGGGCGTCTCCTACCACCTCATCATCCATGGGATGATTGGGACCCTACATATCATGTTTGATCGATCGGATTCAAAAACAAGAAACGAAACCTATGATATTGTTCCTTTAAATTTTGATTGGATGTTTTTGGTTCTTTCACTAATGTTCTCATATTAAGAAAATTAAAAAATGTAGCCGGCCAGTACACACGAAGCTTTCGCCTACGCAAGTTCTTGAGTAAGGGTCGGATCATTTTTGGGTCTTTTGCATGTAAAAACCTTGCATTATAAAAGGCTATTTTCAACTTGACACAGACTGCTCTTAAAAAGGGGTTTTTTATTTATTTTTTTCAATGCCATACGTGTATCCACATTCACATACAGCAAACTTAACATCTCATTATGTTATATTGTCAATCAAGAGTACAATTATAAACTAAGAATTATACATAGAACAATGATAACTAGAGTATACTTTAGTTGATATGATAGTTTATTACTTATCTTAATAGATAAGGTGGGACATGTTACTTGGGTTACACTCGTAACATTTTTCGGCCTTAGAGCTTTTTTTCACGATTCAAGCTCGTGACCACATATGACAACTCTACCTGTTGTGTCAAAGGTACCCCTTCTCATCAAGAAAATAATAATTGAAAGTATTTTTGTTTTTGTTTTTGAAAAACCGTTTAATTTTTATGAGTTAAGTAGGTTAGTCAACTTGATCAAAGAGGAGCCAAAATCATTAAATAAAGGGATTTAAATAAAAATAAAAATAAAAAAATAGTTTTTTTTTTTTTTTCATTCTGATTTCGATGTGAAAAATTCAATACGTATTAGAAAAGAGGAAGAAAATATTTACAAAATCATGAAATCTTGATTCAAAAAGACGAATCAACATCGTTAAATAAAATTTTGAGGACCATTAAGTATATAAACAAAAAACAATATGGAGAGGAGTGATGACCATAGAAAACCAACCTTCTTGTCAATGTAATGTACCCAAAACTTGTCCATGGCACGCTGGTAAGGATCAATAGGCAACAATGGTAGAGATTTATGCTTCCAAGCCTCATCTAAATATTCAATTATGATCATAGACTCACATATGGGTTTATCATTATGAATCAAAACAGGGATCTTCTTATGAACTGGATTCATGTCAAGAAGAAATTGGCTCTTTTGCATTACATTCTCTTCCTTGGAATCATATTTAATTCCCTTCTCTGCTAAAGCTATTCTCACCCTCATACAAAAACTACTTGCCCACATATCTAACAAAACTATCTTCTCATCACCCATTATATATTATCAAATATATATATATATATATGTATTGATCGACAAAATTAAACTAAAGCTAGACTAGAGAGTATAAATATTAAAAGTGAAACAAAGCTTGGAGAGAGTCATCAAGTTTGCTTCATTTATATCATTTATAATAGCTGCGTCTCTCATCAAGCTAGGATCCTTCCTTTGTTTGACTCCATTTCTTGTTCCAAGGAGATGTCTTTGAAATGACAGAAGGAGGAGAAAAGTTTCTTTGAAACCATCAAAGGATCTAAAATATTGTTGTTGTAATTATTGTATAAGTGTATACTTCCTTTACCAACAGGTAGTAGCTTAGTTAGTTGAGAAACTGAATACAAGTGAGGATGATGTCCAGGTCTCGAATTCGAGTCTGGGCGTATCCTCATTTATCCGTTTCTGTTGGGAGGGTTAGCCCAAACACTTCTGTCATACCCGAGTCTGGGAGGATTAGTCTCTCCCAAAGGGAAGGACACCTCCCGGGTGCCGGAAAACCGGTAATCACAACAAAAAATAACAAATAAAGTGTATTTTTCCTTTTAATAATTAATATAATTTGATGTTAAGCCTAATTAAAATAGAAATTGGTCGAAATTAGAGTGTTTGGTAATAATATGTCTAACTTCTAAATTATTTAGAGGTTGATGAATAGTAAAGGTTTATATCAAAGTTTAATTATAATCTTTGAAGTACATTGGTATTTGGTTCTCAAATTGCACATTAGTACATTAACATATAAACATGATGCCTAAAGGGTGGACATCTTAGTTTATATTAAGTTGATCATCACCAAAAAGAAAAGTTATACATTTGAGATTTAATCCCAAAATATTTATTTTCTCTATGGTAAAATCAATAAAGTAAAACTCGTATATAATAGTAAAAATTCTTTGCTCATGACTCATTTAGCCATCAAAATGTTTTCACCTATAGGATTTACTTGAAACATAGAAAATCACTAATTAATCTTAATTATGTTACTTATGATAAAATGTTTTTAATCCTGGATATAGACATATATATGTTTGATATAGATGATACATATGTTTTGTGCAGGAAGGAAATGGACATGGTGTAAAATTACGTGTAATTTTTATTATGTAGTTCTATTTTATATAAGTTCAAAAATTTTACATTTAAAATCTCAAGAATTTGCATATATTTTGTTTAAAAGAAAATCTGATTTCTAGCTCTTTCATTGTGTGGCATGCCATAAACTTACTATACAATCTCTTAGGTTGCGTTTAGTACGCGACAATCTTGAGATGTGAATGAGAATTAGATTCTTGAAAAAGTGATTGATAAAAAAACTAAAGATGAGAATGTTATATTACTGTGTTTGGTTACTCTTGAGAATCTTACACAACTTTTTTAGAAATATTACAATACAATATTTGGTAGCACATCAAAATCTTAGATAAAAAAATAATTTTTAATGTAGAAATATTAATTTTATTAAAAATAATAACATTAATATTTATTAATATAATAAATAATTAAAATTTATTATTAAACATATTAAAAATAATTTTTAAATAATACAATATTTTTTATTAAAATAATAAACTTAATTTTTATTAAAAATAGTAAATTTGGTTTTTCACTAAAAATAATAAATTAGTTGTGAATAAAGGGTGTGATTTTGTTTTTTTTTTTTGGCTTCTCTAAGATTTTTTTTGCTTTTTATAAAAAAGAAATAAAAAATTTCTCACGGTAAAGTGATTACCACATATCTCAAAGGGAATTATTTTTCCATCATGGATAGGAATCCTACTTATTTGAGAATCACTTTTCCACTCCTAAAAAAATATAAATAGTGAAACAAACATAAGAATCTTCAAGATTCTTATTTTTATCTCTAAGATTATCCCATAACACAAAAGTATGTAAACTTTAATTTTTCAGCCTTTCTTAAGCTATTTTTACCATTTATTACTAAAAGACGTGCCGGGTAGGTACCCTACCATATGTATTTGAAAAATGATTTGAAAACAAACTTAGGAGCACTCATTTTGAATATTATGCTCCATGTGTTGTTCGATTGTCTCGAATCACATAACCATTGCATGATTCAATAAAAAGATTCAACAACTCTTGGGAGTTTAGTGTTACCAATATATGTGTTTCCCAAGTATGTACTTAGTAAAAATTCATAGATTTATTAAATAAAAGCTTTCCAATTAAGAAATATATTATATATAGGTTATAAAGATTATTGCCTAAACATAAATAATTGGCTACTTAGACGGAAAAAAATATAATGGGAGAAAGAAAGAAGGGATTTATTAAGAGTGATTACTGAAATTAGATATTATAATAGGAAAGAAATTTGTTGCAGAAATCTGGTTTCTAAATTCAACGTAAATTAAGTAATAATACAAGTAAAAATAACAATAATAATTAATTTTATTATTACTTCCCTTAATTGTTAGCAATATCAAAAAGTCCTTTGACATCCTTAGAAGTCTACATAAATGGGGAAGCTACTACAGTTTTCATCCTCAACAAAATATTTGAAATACTATTGTTGGAGAATCAAAATACTAGTTAAATTGAGATGGCAAAAGCAAGAGTTATTGCATTCATTGTCATGATCTTATTCCTCACTGTCTCTATAAGTTAGTTTTATTTTTAGGCGGCATTGATTTTAATTCTTTTGTGAAAAAGATCAAATGATATAGTTCTTCCTTCTTATTATTATTTTTGTAGTGCCTATTCTTTTTGTGAAAAAGAAACTTATGCTATTGTATGAATTGTTGCGTTTTTCATATAATATATATATGCAGCTGCGGAGAAGAGATTTGCAGAGGGTGCAAATTGTTGTGATACCATTCACATAAAGTGTAATCCTAAGAATGTTGTTGACAACAAAGCGTGCAATGATGCTGGCAACAATGGATGCGATAAGGGTGGAATCTGCAAGAGTTGGAGAAATGGAGTCTGCCACTGTTATTGTTGATAGATATTCAACAACATTCTCCTATTTAGGGGTGGCAATTCGTGTTGTCGTGTCGTAATCGGTCATGTCGTAATCGTGTATAATAAAATATATTGTAAATCCAAACCCAACACGTTTAAATAACGTTTCATTATGTGTAAACCCAAACCCGACACGTTTAATAAACGAGTTAAACATGTTAACTTGTGTATAACCCTTAAAACTTAAACAAGTTCATTTTAACATATTTATCATATATAAATTCTAAATTAACATATAAATAAAAAAATTCAAAATTATAATTATACAACCATATAATTAAGACCAAATAAAATATTATAAAATTTGAGTATCAACACCTGACATAAAATATTAAAAAGTCTTCACACATAACATAAGTCTCAACACAAAATATAATCGTGTTAAACGGGTTAATTTCGGGTTTAGCAGGTCTACCTGATTTTGACCTAAAATTTAATTATATCTAATTAGGTTTAACTTATTTTGACCGACACCTGTTTATGTAAAACCCAAATCTATTTATTTTGTGTTGATTTTTCGTCGTGTTATCCTGCTTCAACGTTTTAGTTCTATCTATGACCTCAAATTATATCTTTAATAAAATCTAAGAAACGTGTTTATTGATATGTATTCCACGTTCCTTGTGATGATCAATAAAAATACTACTTTAATTTTTCTTCCCAACTTATAAAGTTCTATTCAAGTCAAATTAGACCCACACACACACTTGATTAATTAAATAGTCATCAAAATCCATTGGATTATGAACACCCCCGGCCAATTATACTCTTACATTAATTAATTAATTAATTAATTATATATACACACATGTCATGTCACCGAAAATAAGATGGGAAAATAAAAACTTGTTTTTCTGTACAATTAGTATAATCTTATATACTTAGAATAATTATATGATGTGTTTATTGTATGCAATGGCGTCATACAGGGTAATATATAGTAATATATACAAGATACTATAATAAAAATAAATTGTGTTGGTACAAGATTTGACCAACACCAATAAACGATGAGGTAGAGGGAAGATGTTGATCTAGAACTCAGCAGAGTGCTGGAGAAATCGTCGGAGGTTGGTGATCTTAAAGAAAGAGAAAACAAGAGAGAATAGGCTATCGTGAGGAACACAGGTGTGGTGTTGGCCAAAGACCCTCCTATGCCTACGTTAGTTCAGAACTGTGTAATACTAAACTTAGTCGAGAATGGCTTAGAGTTGCTTACCTTCCCCTTAGGGTTTAGGTCTTTTTATAAAGAGGGTTTGAGGTCTTTGGCCTTGTCGTAGTGTTGTTGTAGAATTAGGAATCTGACTCGTGCTAGGAGGGCATATTTGATTTCTAATAAGATTTGGTCTGATCCTCATAGGATCCAGATGACTTATTAGTCTCCTAGTCGAGCTGGAATAGTGTATGACTTTATCAGAGTCGGACTAGGAGTGAATCTCGAACTTGTCGCAATAGATCACGCCATATTCCTATTCGACCAGGGATTCCGTCGTCATCCGTCCCGAAGTCGAAGATCACTACAGGTCAATATGTCAATCTGTGGTTTTTCATTTTGGCTGCCTGATACTGAAGATTCAGTCTGTCATGAGGTCGGTATATAGTGGTCGGTGACCCTCCGATAATTGATACTGATCAAGCAACTCTGATGTTCCTTGGCCGACCTCCAATAGTGGTTGTGATATTCAATAGGTCGGTAGGACAGACTATGACTTGGTCTGCCTGCCTGGCTAGGTAGATCTGTCACTCTTGTCCGGAACAAAACAGGTCGGTATATCTATGTGATATGTTCTACGTCTCACTGGACCAGACTAATATGGCTGACGTGTCTTATGCTCGATATATGGTCCAACAGTTACCCCCCAAGCTCCGAGCAAGACTAATTGGTTGGAGGTTATACGAAACGACAAATATTGAGCCATTTAATGCATGTGACAATTGCGCTCTAACAGCACGACTGTCGATGCACGTATTCTGACTGTGAGCCATTGATTTTGCCTGGAGATTCGTGTTCATAATTACGCCTTGCAGTTCGTTTACCTATAAATAGAGAACTGCCCATTTGCTCTCCATTCATCAACTACGTTCCGAGAGATCGGTAATCGCATGCTCAGTTATTCTGATCTTCCACTCTTACGCAGTAACTCCTTACTCCGAGCTTTTCCTTTGTCTCTTTGCTAGGTAGTCTGTAGTCTGTAGGCATATCCCTTAGATTGTTTAGATGGCCAGTCCAACGTAGATCCTCCAGCCGATCAGAGGGCTTCCTCTTCTTCTTCTATGGAGGTCACCTACGAGAACCTCTTCCCAGAAAAGAGAGATAGGGCCGACCCTCAGGTGAGAGGGAGTGCAGTAGTCCTATCATTCTCCGAGGACTCTGAGGAGACCAAGGAGGACGAGGAGGTGCTTGATGTCGCACCATTTTTAGTTGATAGATCCCAGAGTAGACTCGATACTGCCGAGCCTAGTACATCAGGTCGGGTACACGTATCCCTTGAGCCTAAAGGCAACGGGGCGGGTGAGATCTTTTACTCAGTAGATCGCGTCCTGTCCAAAATAAAGGAGCATCACCTTGCTCAGTTGAGAAAGGAGGTCAGGATACCCAATCATATTGGGTTGAGGGCACTCACTCCTGGGAACCGAGCCAGTCACCCTAACAAATGAGAGGTTGCTCTGTATTCCAATCTATTTAAGGACGGATTGATCTTATCTCTAGATATATCCATATGTCGCCTGCTCGGCCATATAAGGGTTGCCCCTGCTCAGCTCAATCCCAATGTGTAGAGGGCTATTCTGAGCTGCCTTGTGCTTTGGACGGGGAGAAAATGACCAGAATTTAACTTTCAAGACTTCGCCCTCGTATGTCAACTAAAATCCCACTTGAAGTGTAGCGGGTGGTATTATGCGTAAGCTTGTCAGGGTGCTGAGGAAGGACAATCCCTAATTACAGAGAACCCAACCTCAAATAAATCATGGAAAGATAAATGGTTTGTTGCCTCGAGGCCTTGGGAAGATGAATCTTACGTACCGGTCACTTTCAGGAAACCATTTACCAAGCTTCCCTCCATAACTTATTTTTTTTGGTTGTCTTTGTTCTGCTCAGTAGGGCTAACATATTTTTCTTCTCTTGTCAGGTACTTGGGAGAGACCAATCAGAGACGAAGCATTCGACTTTTCTCGCATCGACAAAATCTATCGGCTTCCCTTTGCAGAACGATGATACAAGGTTATACTCACTCCAGAGAGGTTGTATCGATCTGGTATAATTAACGAGAAGAA
Source organism: Paratinospora sagittata (assembly GCA_035771175.1). Taxonomy (NCBI): domain Eukaryota; kingdom Viridiplantae; phylum Streptophyta; class Magnoliopsida; order Ranunculales; family Menispermaceae; genus Paratinospora; species Paratinospora sagittata. Next base: position 917,630 of record CM069612.1, read on the forward strand.
AGTTTTCTCAGGACGTAAGTTTAGCCTATCACGTTTTCCTTTTGTACCGACTAGTTTTATAGTTTCCGAGCTGATACATTGTGTCTATAATATAGGTTTTTCTGCTCCCGGTTCTTCCACCAAGACCAAGACAAGAAAGAAGAGAAAGATAGATAGGTCTGAGGAGATGGCACCGAAGAGGGGAGCTGCGGGTCGGTATACAATCGATCCTTCCATGCTGAAGGACATATCTGCTGAGCGAGCAGTTGCCGCTCAGGGGCCTGTAGGTAGATCGCCGAGCAGCCCCCCACGAAAGGCCCTGGCTTCGAAGGGGAAATCCCCCACCTCTTCCTCTGAGCAGGTGACTATTCCTGTTCGGGAGACTAGGTCGGTGGGCAGCAAATCTAAGTCATCTGCTTCTACCGACCATGGAGCTTTTAAGAAGGCAAAGTTCGGAGAAGATGACCAGATCGGAACCAAGATTAGGGACATCAACCTGAACATCGCCAACTACCAGGTCGATGTCCCCGACGCCTTCTCGATAGTGATGAAGGACGAGAAAATGTTCGAAGGCATGGCTGATGCCTTTATGAAGTCGATGGAGGTAAGTGTTCCTACTCAATTCATTTTGTTGTCGATGTGCTCTTCATTCGTGGTCCTGACTTAAACTTTTTGGCGTTTGAAGGTTGCTGCTCACTTTTTGGCGTTTGAAGGTTGCTGCTCAACACGTATACAACCTTCGCCGGATCAAGAACCACTTCGTCAATTTTCAAGACGCAGTGAAAGAGTCCCAGACTACCTCGGTGATCTGGGAGTCCAAGGTTGTAGCTCGGGACGCCGAGATCAAGAAGTTGAAGGAGCAGCTGAAGCTCAAGGAAGTGGAAGTGGAGTCAGTTCAGGACGAGCTAACCATGTACCGAGCTCAGTTCCAGGCTGCTGTTGAAATCGAGGTTGAAGAACTCTTTCAAGCCCGGGTGGATCAATCCTGCATAAAGGCAATAACAGTATACCGAGCTTATTTAGAGGAGTTTTTTGGCGACTCAGTAGACTGGAGTGGCTTCGACAGGTGGGCCAACTTGACAACTGGAGAGGTTTTTGAAGAGAAGGCCGAGGCTGAAGACCAAGGTGCTACACCCGTTATTCTGGGGGCATCATCCGAGCTGTCACCGGCTGGGGCTACCTCCGCGGTTTCGGGTACATCGTCCGAGAAGCCTCAGACTGTCAACTCCAAGGAGGAGACGCACCGAGCCGATGATGACGATGAGCCAGTCATTCGAACTGAGATCTTGCACCTTTCCACTGGTTCGGAGTCGTAGTTGATCTCTTTTAGTCTCGGCCGTGTTTTTTGTAAGGGGCCTGCGTGCCCCAGTAGTCCTCTATTCCTCTTTGTACTCTGCTTCAGTATTAATGAAATGTCCATTTTTGCTTGGACCTGATCTTGCTTTCGATTGTTTTGTGTTGGTTTCTCTACTTAATTTTTCTAAGTATTTGCTAGGTCATGTGGTCGGTAGGAAACGTATAACTTCATTTTTCGCTCTGAACAATTAAGTTCTCTTCTCGGTAGCGGTTTGATCGCCGCTCCAAGGCACTTCAAGGGTCATTGACCCTTCTTCTCGGTAGTATCTACCCTTCTGGGGCAATGCCCCAAAACACTTTTGACTGTGGTCATCTTCTCGGTAGGTACGTAGCTAGAGCTTGGTACTCCCAATGCATTCTAGGGCCGGGGCCCTTCTTCTCGGTGGCTTTCAATCAGGTCAGTAGTCCCAAGGCACTTTTGTTTGTAGATCGTAGTCGCAGATTTGTAGAAAGACGACTCTGGGTTATTGTAGAAATATCTCGAACAAACATTTGTAGGAATCTAAAAATAAAACTAGAGGTAACGAACACCTCGCCAAATACTGTAACATAGCTACTGAGCTGCTACTACAGTCACACCCTGGGTTGCACAGCGTGCCCCTACCCAGGTGCGGGCGCACCACCGCAGTGGAGAACGCCTAGCCATTATATATCCACAGTATTGTCTTTATTGGGGTCCACAGAACACTGCACGCACCCAACGACCTTTGTCCTTTCCCTATGCAGAACACTGCACAGTCCAGGGGCCTCCCCCAAGTTTGAACTCGCAACCTCTTCCTCATAAGGTTAGATTTCGCAACTTGAGTATCCATTGAACCATTGGCCCAATGGATACTCAAGTTGCGAAATCTAAACTTATGAGGAAGAGGTTGCGAGTTCGAACTTGGGGGAGGCCCTCCCTGTGCTGTGGATTGTGCAGGGGGATAAATGATCTCGGTGTCCGGCGTCCTTGTGTGGCGTGGCTGGCCGAGATGGGACAATATTATGGGATCCATAATGGCTAGGCGTTCGCCCCGAGGGTGCGCCCGCACCTGGGTAGGGGGCACGCTGTGCAACCCAGGGTGTGACAAAAATGTCTTATGTATACATAAGGCCTTTTTGTCACACCCTGGGTTGCACAGCGTGCCCCCTACCCAGGTGGAACGCCTAGCCATTATGGATCGCATAATATTGTCCCATCTCGGCCAGCCACGCCACACAAGGACGCCGGTCACCGAGATCATTTGTCCATATTATTCACACTCCCATGAATAATATAGGGCCTCCCCCAAGTTCGAACTCGCAACCTCTTCCTCATAAGGTTAGATTTCGCAACTTGAGTATCCATTGAACGGTGTGACAGTTAGGGAGCATGGTGTTTCTCCTGTGGCTGTTCGGGAGGTGGTGCGGTATGACCAGAGGACTTGAGACATATCCTCAGCCCACATTCCTTTATTTTTCTAGAGCTTGACCTTCAGTATGTGCTTGATAATCTTGTTCACGGCTTCCACTTGACCATTATCTTGAAGATGGGCTGGAGTAGAAAAAAAATGTCGAATACTGAGGTCTTCGCAGAATGATCAGAACCTTGCATTGTCGAATTGTTTGCCGTTATTGGATATGATGGCATACGGGACACCAAAACGGCACATAATCGATTGCCAGATGAAGCACGTGATTGTTGCTAACAGTTCAGCCTCTACCCACTTGGTAAAGTAGTCAACAGCTACAATTGCAAACTTGACCTGACCCTTACAGGTCGATAGAGGTCCACTCAAGTCCACCCCCCACTGAGCAAAAGGCCATGGGCCCTGCATTGGAGAAAGATTTTCTACTGGAGCTGTCACACCCCAATACACAGCACACCGCAGTGTCTAGTACCCCCGGGATGTGATGGGTACGCATACCCCAGCCATAGTACCACATAATATTGTCATATCGCCATGTAGCAACCCAACCGCAGCTGGTGTACATCGAAACGATTATTTGTCCCTACTATTCCCTCATGAATAGTAAAGGGCCTCCCCCAAGCTCGAACTCGCAACCTCCCTTAAGGAGTTAGAATTCGCAACTTGAGTAGCCACTGAATTGGTACCACAGGATATTATTCAATACACAAGGTTGGTATATAGGCCTTGAAATTTATTGTGGCTGACTCAGTTTTGTTAAGGGTTTTACCACCGAAAGGTAAATGAGATTTGGAATGAAAAGAAAGCTCGCACCGCGATTTGTTGGATCATTAAAGACCCTTGATGGGATAGGTCCATTGGCTTACCGATTTGCTCTATTGTCACAGTTGATAAGTGTACGGAAGAGTGTCTATATATTGATGTTGAAGACTTGTCATTCAGATTCCATATATTGTATGGATGTAACTCAACTCTAAGTTGGGGAGGATAGCACGTATCAAGAAGAGCAAACATGGAAGCGGAATATAAAATGCGGGAGCAGTTATCTGGGATTGAGTATCACTTGAAGAATCGTCATTTCTAAATTTTAAGGACGAAATTCCTTAAGTTGGGGAGATTGTAACACCCCGTAAATTTAATTAAATATATACGTTAAATTACACGTATATCAAGATGTATAATACACGTATTTGATACGTATGCGCTAAATATACGCTGTATGATTTAATTAAAAATGTGGATTGGAGTATGATTTTAATGAAAGTTTGATTGAATAAATGAAAGTTAAATATTAAGATGGAGAGTTGGTTAATAAAGGGAGTCTAGAAGCATATACTTATCTTTTAATATCTTCCTTATCAACTCTCTCCCACCAACGTCCAACAACAAAAAACAAGACAAAAAAAAAACAAAATGAATAAGACAAAATAAAAGAAGATAAGGAGAAGTTGCTGAAGGTTGAATAAAAAAATAATAATAAAAGAAAGATAGCTTATCTACGTGTTACAACAAGAGGAATAAAATAATAATAATAAGCATGAAGGAAACGAAGTTTCCAGAGAGTGAAAGAAAGAAGCAGAGGGAAGACGGAGAAGAAGGAGAAGAAGAAAAAAAGGAAGCGCGCGATTCGAACGAAATTCGGACCGTTGGTAAGTAATTTTCACGCTTTTTCTTCGTAAAATTACTATCTAAGCTATTCTAGCGGAGAAATTTTGACTGTGGGAGCCGTTTTACGGCGTTTTGCCAAATTTGGGTTTTGACCCCAACGTGAATGAAAACCCGCTAATAAGGTATAAAATGCTCCCTGGACTGTCAGGATTCTGAATCTGTGGTTAGATTCAATTTTTGGAGTTTTGGCGACCGTTTGACAATTTTAATACAATATACATCTTTCGGATGAATAGTGAATAGTGAATAGTGAATAGTATACAGTGTACAGTGTACAGTGAATAGTGCATAATGCATAGTAAATAGTGCACAATGCATCGTAAACACTGACCAGTGATGTGAATAATACTGTGCACAGCGATGTGACCAATGATTCGACCCAATGATTTTCACTGTTCTTTCTTGTGGAAATCTCTAGAGTGACCACAGAAACGAGATAATAGATTCTTCAACTGCTTGTGAGTCCTAAATGGATTTATTATGTTGAGAAATATAAATATGAAGACATGAAATTGAATTATGGAGTGATTGTAACAGGTTAAATTAATTGGATTTAACTTGGAGCTGGACTCGAAAGCGACGATGATTGAGTTTAAGTGGAATGTGTTGTACTGTGAGTATAGTTTTCTTGATTTGGTTCTTGTATGACATTGTACGCATATAAAATGTTTGATTGTATGCATGTTATATTTATATATAATGCATTGAGTTTTATGGATCATGCAAACTGATTTTAGCAATTGGAGTTTGTAATGATGAGGCTTTGCGATTCCTCACTGTCATTTCGTTAGGACTTAGACCCAGATGAGGTTTTGCGAGTCCTCATTGTCAGTAGGTCTGTCCTAACAAGGGTTGGGATCCTTGAAATGACTGTTAATTGGGTAATGAGAGGTTGTGGCTACCTTGTAACGGCCATACAAGGGTGAGACTCGCTCTCTTGCCTTGCGGAGGAGGGAGATTGTGCATTGTGTTATTGAATTGGGTAATGAGAGGTTGTGTTTACCTTGTAACGGCCTTACAAGGGTTAGACCCGCTCTCTTACTTTGCGGAGGAGGGAGATTGTGCATTGTGTTTTGAAATTGGGTAATGAGAGGCTGTGTCTACCTTGTTCGACCATACAAGGTTAGACCCGCTCTCTTGCCTTGCGGAGGAGGGAAATTGTGCATTGTATTATTGAAAAGCATGAAATTTATGTTGTTGACCTGTATGATATATTCGTTGAATGATGCATGTGTTGCATAAGTGTTTGAAATGATTTTAAATGTCATATTTCTCTAAATTTATATAAGTGTCATCTCAAGAGCTAAATTCACTGAGCTGTTGTTTGCTCACCCCATTTCCTCCAATCTTTCAGGTATTGAGTCGAAGGGAAAAAAAGAACTTGTCTGGTATGTGTATGTATGCTTGGGGGAAATAAATTCTATTTACGTTATTTCGATATGTATAATTATCACACACTATATATATGTAATATCACCTAGATGGGTTGTATGGTAAGATTATATAATGCTTGGGATGATGAAATGAGAGGATCATAGATATTTAGTTGGTGAGAATTTAATTTGTGGAATGAATGGAATCAATGTGAATGGAATGATCATCTATCTATATGGGATTTGATTTGATGTGTGGTAAATAAAAAAAAAATATTCTGTACATTTTGGGAAGGTTTGTGAGAGTACGTGAAGGCTGACAGTGTAGTATATACTGTATATGGGTTTGTACAGTGTATAGTACGTTGTGCCGGTCATGACGTCAGTCTACGTCAGGGGCGTCGTGACAGGAGCTCGGATGTTTGTTTCATGTCTTTGGCAGCTATCGCATTTTCACGCTATTCTTATGGCGTTTTTGTGGATTGTTGGCCAATAATAGCCCTGGCGAAGGACCTTGTGTGCTAGAGTCCGTCCACCTGAATGGTTACCACATACGCCCGCATGGATCTCCACCAAAACTCGTCGTGCCTGCTCCTCCCGTAGGCATCTTAAATAAAGCATAGAGAAGCTACGCCTATACAGTTGATCGTCTTGTAAGGAATATCTGGCAGCTTTTCTTTGTACTTTCCTTGCTCTGATATTGTCCTCGAGGAGGTTATCATTTCATAGGAAGCTTTCAATCGGGCCCATCCAGGATGGGTTCTGGCTGAGTGTGCCGACCTGTAGGTCGGTACTAACTTTCCCGGTGCTCCTTTCTAGTAAGAATTCTACTGGGATCTAGATCATGAGCTCAGCCTCCGAGGAGGAAGCCAACTTGGAAAGTGCATCAGCCAAGGTATTTTCTGCCCTTGGCACCTGTGTCAGTTCATATTCCTTGAACTTTCTTAGCAAGGCCAGTGCTTCCTTCAGATATGCTTGCATTCTATCATTTTTGGTTTAGTACTCTGAAGTGACCTGCCCTCCGACGAGCTGGGAGTCGCAATGGAACTTCTTCACCCCCCAACTAAAGGCGAGTCGCAAGCCAGCCAGAAGTGCATCATACTCTGTTTCGTTATTGGATGCTGGAAAATCGAAGCGAAGAGCACATAGATGCTTCTCACCTTTGGGGGAGATGAGGATTATTCCAGCCCCACTTCTTTGCTTGCAGGAAAAATCGTCGACGAACAGCTTTCAGGCTTCTTTAGGGTCCTGGTCGGTGTTCGGACATATCTGATGTAACTCAAACAAAAACTCTGCCAATGTTTGGCCCTTCATAACTATTCGAGGTCAGTACTCAATGTCGAATTTGCTCAACTCGATGGCCCATTTAGTCAACCGTCCGGATGTTTTCGGCTTTAAGAGCACTTGCCTAAGCGGGTGTTTGGTGAGAACGACTATGGTGTAGGCCTGGAAGTAAGGTCTCAGCTTCCGGGCTGAAGTAATGAGTTCTAGTGCTAGCTTTTCAATATCTGGATATCTCGTCTCTACGTTGAGCAAAGACTTGCTGGTGTAGTAGACCACTTTCTGGCTTCCTAGCTCTTTTCTTACCAGGGCCGAGCTAACAACTGCTTCCGAAACTGCTAGGTATAAGAAGAGTTGTTCCCCTTGAAGGGGTTTTGAGAGTAGATGAGCCTAACCTAGATAAGCCTATAGCTCCTGAAAGGCCTTCTCGTGTTACGGGGTTCACTCCACTGCCTTCTTCTTAATGAGCTTGAAGAACGAAAGACATCTGTCTGTGGACTTTGAGATGAACCTGCTCAGTGCGGCTACACACCCAGTGAGTCTCTGGACTTCCTTCACTGTGCTAGGTGCTCGCCTGTCGACTAGAGCTTGGATCTTGTCGGGGTTGGCTTCGATTCCCCTATAATTAGTGAGGAATCCCAAGAATTTGCCAAAGCTTACTCCATATGTGCATTTTGCTGAGTTGAGTTTCATGTGATACTTCCTCAATATCGTGAAAACCTCTGACAGATCGGTAGGATGAGCTGTCAATTCCACGCTTTTGACCAACATGTCGTCGACGTAGACTTCCATGTTTACTCCAATTTTTTCTGCGAACATGTTGTTGACCAGCTTCTGATAAGTAGCCCCGACATTTCAAAGGCCGAAGGGCATTACCGTATAGCAATACAGACCTCGATCTGTAATGAAGGTTGTCATCTATTCATCTTTGCGACTCAGCACAATCAGGTTGTACCCTGAATACACGTCCATGAAGCTCAGCAGCTCATGACCTGAAGTTGCATCTACCAGTTGGTCAATGTTAGGCAATGGGAAACTATCCTTTGGGCAAGCTTTGTTCAGGTCAGTAAAGTCGACGCATGTTCTCTACTTCCAGTTGGATTTCTTGACCATCACTACGTTGGCCAACCAATCAGGGTATAGTACTTCTCTGATGAAGCCGACCGTCAATAACTTGTCTGCCTTCTCTCGTAAACCTTGAGCTCCGTCGGAGCTATGAGCTCTTCTTTTCTGTCGGACCGGCATGGCCTCCGAGTCAATGTTTAGTCGGTGCAGTATCACACTAGTTGGTATTCAGGGCATATCTTCATGTGACCAGACAAAAATGTCTTTCTGTTCTCGTAAGATGTCGACCAGGTGATCGGTGAGGCAGGGACTCATCCCCATACTGACCTTGACAGTCCTGGCTGGATCGTCCCCGATCTGCACCTCAGCCCATTCCCTGACACCTCTTTCGGGGGTCGAGGTCTGAACTAACTGGATGTTCTAAGAGCATTAGTTGCTCCTCTGTAGACTTCAGACTTTCCTCATGTCACGTCTTCTTCTTCACAGCCGTCACATACCAGTCTCGTGACTCCTTCTGGCTACCTCATACTACTCCCCAACGTCTCGCTCTGCTGGGAACTTTAGAGCTAGATGATAGGTTGATATGACCGCTCTTAGGTTATTAAGGAGGGGTCGTCTTATGATGGCGTTATAGACGATATGACACTTTACCACCACAAAACTAGTCATAACTGTGATTTTGTACACAGAGTCACCGGCCGTTATTGGTAAAGTTATCCGTCCTTCGGGCATGATGTTGTTTTCGTTGAAGCCGATCAGAGGGAAATCTACCGGGGTCAGTTGAGCCTTAGTCAGTCCTAGTTTCTCAAACGCTGACCAGTAGAGGATATCTATCGAGCTACCATTATTGACCAGCATCCGACGAATTTTGTAGTTGGCCACAGTCATTGTGACTACTAAAACGTCGGCATGTGGTTGGATTATGTCTTGAGCTTCCTCCTCGGTCAAGGTAATCTCAAAGTAGGCCCGCTTCTGTTTCTTAGGTCAGTACCCAAGGTTCATAACTTCTGACCTTGATTCCCACACGTATACCTTCATAGCCCGGTTCAAGGTACCCATCTGATCTCCGCCGAAAATTGTTCTTATCTCACCCACCGGCCCAGTTTGGTTGACTTCTAGAGTCCTTTGCCGGTTGGGATTTTTCACGAACTCCCTCAGATGACCTTTGCAGATTGACGTTTCAATCTCTTGCTTGAGGTCATAACACTGGTCGGTATCGTGACCGTGATCTCGATGGTACCGGCAGTACTTCTTCTTATCCCGCTGTTCCGCCGGTGTTTTTAACTTTTGGGGCCATCGAATGTACTCTCTGTTCTGGATTTCGAGGAGGACCTGCTCTCGTGAAGCAGTGAGAAGCGTGTAGTTGGAGTACACGTTTTGAGGTACTTTGTTACTCCTCTAATCTCGGCTGCCACCATTCGATATTTTCCCGCCTCTGTTGTTCTCCTTCGAGTCATATTCCTTTTATCTCTTTTTCTCCTTCTTCGAGCTTTTCAGGGATTCATCCGCCACTTGCTTCGCATCAGTTTGCTCGTCGGCATTGATGTACTTTTCTACTCGATCTAGGATCTCTTCGTAGGTTTGGGCCTTTTTTTCCCAAGGGAGTATTGAAACTTCCCTGGCCTCAATCCTGCGAGGAAGGCGGTTATTGTCGTTTTATCGTCGCAATCATCTACGTCGACTCGTATATCGTCTACGCGACCGAGGTACTCCTTCAAGGTTTCACTTTTCTTTTGCTTAATGCCGAGCAAACTATTCACGGGTTTTTCCTTTTCCTTCTTTCCAGCAAAGTGGTTCATGAACTTGTGAGCCAAGTGCCCAAAAGAAAATATAGAGCCAGTTTTAAGTTTTCGGTACCACTTTCGAGTAGGTCTGCCAAGGGTGATATGGAAGCGCTTGCACATAGTCATTGTCGTAACCCTTGAATTCCATCCAGGACTTGTAGTTCTCATTGTGCTCTCTGGGGTCTACCTTCCCTTTTGTACGTCCTGACATCTGCGGTCTTGACGTTCTTTGGAAGCGGCGTCAGGAGTATATCCTTAATAAAATGAGAAGGGAGCTCTTTGTACTCATGATAGTGCCGATGTGCAAACTTAGTAGTTTCATAACGTTCCGACCCGTTCGGCCTTCTCGGTACCGATCTCTCTAAATCAGGTTTTCCTGGCATAGCTCTTTTCTCGGATACTGACCTGTGTGAGACCGGCTTTGTCAATCTCTGAAGAGCTGACCTGATCTGGGAGAAGACCGAGCTGTGACTTCTCTTGGCGTTCAGTGAATGACGTAAGTCTTTAGCAGACAAGGACTTACGACTAGGATGGGGTTTTCCCGGCACTGACCTCTTTTTTGAGGTCGCACTTCGACACTTACTCTTCTCCCCACTCTAAGGCCAAGGGCTAAGACGTGGTAGTTGACTATGAAATGGTTGTAGGGGGAGTACTTCCCTCAACATTCGTTGCTACTCCAAGACGTTTTGAGTCATTTTTTCAAGGTTCTTCTCTATAGCAGTCAACCTCGATTTCTGAGCAGAATTCTTTGACTGCTTCTTCGGTGGTCTTCCCCTTTGTTTTTGGGGTACCGCCGGCGTGGTGACGGGTTCCACCTCAACTGGTATACCTGCCTCTTGACTCATGACGGCAGAGCTGTTCTTGACTTACAATGCCGATCCCCACAAACGACGCCAAATGTTGGTGCAAGATTTGACCAACACCAGTAGACGATGAGGTGGAGGGAAGATGTTGTTCTGGAACTTAGCCGGGTGCTGGGAACATCGCAGGAGGTTGGTGATCTGAGAAAAAGATAAAACAAGAGAGAATAGGCTATCGTGAGGAATATCGGTGTAGTGTCGGCCAAAGACCCTCTCATGCCTAAGTTAGTTCAGAGCTGCGTAATACTGAACTTAGTCGAGAATGACTTTGAGTTGCTTACCTTCCCCTTAGAGGTTCAGGTCTTGTTATAGAGAGGCTCGAGGTCTTTGGCCTTGTCGTAGTGTTGTTGTAGAATTAGAAATCTGACTCGTGCTAGGAGGGCATATTTGATTCTTGATAAGATTTAGTCTGATCTTCATACGATCCGGATGACTTATCAGTCTCCTAGTCGAACTGGTAGAGTGTCTGGCTTTACTAGAGTCAGACTAGGAGTGAATCCCGAACTTGTCGTAATAAATCACGCCCTATTCCTATCCAATCGGGGATTCCGTCGTCATCCGTCCCGAAGTCGGAGATCACTACAGGTCGGTATGCCTATCTGTGGTTTTTCCTTTTGGTTGCCTGATACTAAAGATTCAGTCTGTCATTAGGGCGGTATATAGTAGTCGGTGACCCTCCAATAATTGATACTGATCAGGCAACTCTGATGTTCCTTGGCCGACCTCCAATAGTGGTTGTAATATTCAACAAGTCGATAGAACAGACCATAGCTTGGGCTACGTGCCCGGTTAGGCAGATCTGTCACGCTTGTCCGAAACAGAACAGATCGATATATCTACGTGATATGTGTTGTCTCACTGGACCAGACTAATATGGCCGACGTGTCTTATACTCGGTATATGGTCCAACAAATTAATTTACTAAATAAAATGCATAAGACAATTAAAGTTAATTTACAAAAATTATTTAAGTTAAATGGAATAATTGAACTTACAAAAAGTAACATATGTAGAGATTATGGGGCAGGGAGCAAAAAAATAAAAAGAGGAAAAAAATCACAAAAGAATTCTTATACAAAGAAAAAGTGGTGAAAAGTTGTTGAGAAAGATTCAAAAATGATCATAATAAGAAAAAAAAATCAAAGAAAATCTATTGTTGAATTATCGGGTTTTAAATTCCATGCAAATAAAGCAAGATCATAGAAAGAAAAAGAAAAAAAAAAAAAAAAGCTATTACCATGGTTGGTGGAATACCCATAAATTTCTAGGCAAAAATAGCACTCGTAGAAGTCTATGATTATAAATTATAATATAATTATAATATTCAGACCTGATTTTACTCGATTTTGTTAGAATTATAAACTTCTTATTTTTACTATCACTATGATTATAAATTATAATATAATTTAGTCATTAAAATTAAGTTTGATAGTAAGAATTATATAAAAAAAAAGTTGTATAAATTGAATTTATAAAGTATTTATATTTAATATTAGTAATTAACATAACTAGTCTAATATACTTTTTCTATTAAAAGAAGGCAAACAATTAAAAAAAAATTCAAAAGAAATATGAAACAACTTAACCATCAATAATAATAACATGTTCGTTACGTGTAAACATTTTTAATTAATTCAGACCAATAAAAAATTGTTTTTCTTCTTAATTTTCTCTTATTTATACGAATATAATTTTTAAAATTAAATTAAAAAATCTCTTGAGATTTTAGTAATTTATTTATAACTATAAACTAAAAACAAGTTATATCCTATGAGAGTTAAGGTAAAACATGTAATTAAATACTAAATATCTGTTTTTTTGCTTTGTCATAATAATAGACTTCTTCGTGTAAGATATTTGCTGATTTTATCCGAATTTATAAGAGCCCATCTCATACATACTGTAACCCCATGAAAGAAAAAAAAAAAAAAAAGATTTCAAACAAAATCCTGAAATCACGCCGGATATCTCGCCGACATCTCGCCGAAAATCTTGCCGACATCTTGGTAGAAATCGCGTCTCGCTCTCTCTAAACCCAATCTCACAAGCCTCGCTCTCTCTAAACCAACGCAAAAGCCTCCTCTTCCTCTCGAAACCTCTATCTTCTCTCTTCCTTCTCTGCCAGCACACCGCCGCTGCAACTCATCACCGCCTCTGCTCTCTCGCTCTCGCCAGGTTTCTCTTTCAACCCTCTGCTCAAAACCTGAAACCCCATCTCGCCACGGATCTCGCCGCCGCCCTCTCTTCTCTTCTCCTCCACGGATCTCGCCTCCGTCGTTCTCTCTCTCTTCTCCGCCACTGATCTCGTCTCGCCGCCGCCCTCTCTCTCTCTCTTCTCCGCCACTGATCTCATCTCGCCGCCGTCCTCTCTCCCTTTTTCTTCCCCACCACTGATCTCGTCGCCGCCGCCTTCTCTCTCTCTTCTCCGCCACAGATCTCGCTGCCCTTTCTCTCTCTCTTCTCCGCTATCCGCCATTTTCCCCTGCCCTCGCCTCGCCTCCGATCTCTCGATCTCTCGCCACTCTCTTTCCTTTTTTCTCTCTCTCCCCTATTTTGTTTTTTTTTAATCAAGTGTTATTATTTTATTTAAGCAACCAAAATGTTATATAATATATTTATATATATATATAATATATTAGATTATGGTATATCATATTTTATGTTTTTACTATCTAGATCATCATATTATATCAGGTGAAATTTTATTAGCTAAGTTATATTATATGTATAATATGACCACCACCATCAACGCCCCTTCTTCTTTATTTCCCTAATCCATTTCGGTTTTATTTTTAAAAATACATCCAGCAGCACACCCCTTCTTCTTTATTTCACTATTCTAATTTAATTTTTTTTAAAACCTTCAAAAGCACACACATATTATATATTATATTACATATCACACTTTTCAAAACCACCACACCTTATATTGTATTATATCATGTTATCGCCTATTATATATTATATTATATATATTACACCTTTTTAAAACCACCACACCTTATATATATACCACATATTGTATTATATCATGTTATACCATACACATCATTATATCATATCACAAGGCACTATAATATGTTATTATATATATATATATACTTAGTTTAAACATCTCACCACTATATATATGTATATATCTCTACACTCATAATCGTTCTTATGAGTAATTATATTAACAAACGTAATATACGTGTACAGGTTGAGTACTACGCGTGACGAGGAATTTAAGTGATTTGAAATTTAGCGATTCATGTGAGGATGATTCTAGGCCTTCATAATATTTTATTTTGATATATAGATAGAAATGTTAAATTAATTAGGTCTAAAGTATTATTAGATTACTTATGCATGCCTATTGTACATGATTTTATATATACAATGTTGTGATAGTTAGCCATGATGATATGTGTCAACATGACTTTTATTCTGATCAAATGATAATTGGATGCATGAAATTCATGTAGTAATTGAATTCATTTATAAATTATAATGCCCGATAATGAAATGTATGATTTGGAATATTGGCATAGTAAAGTTCATGCGTGAATACTATTATAATTGACTTTGTGACATGATACCATGTGTAGTTTGAATATGTTTTATGAATGCATTTAATATCGCACTTATACTGTACGTATGGCGTGACATCACTAAAGAACACAATTAAGATAAGAATCACACATATGGGGCAGTTATTCATGATGAATATCGCCAACGAGTTCTAATTTATGGGTTGTGCCACTCTGAGTTTGATTTCTTCAAGGTACGTGATTTAGAACGTGATGAAATTCTCGACTCAAACAATCTAATGTTGCAACGATTAATGTGTGAAACTTGTTTGTAATGTTCTTGTGTATGTATCATAATAAAATATTGTGAATTGTTTAGATAACCCACTGGGCTTTCAAGCTCACCCCTATTTTTCATATGCAGGTGCTTAGGAGAATAAAATCGTGAGTTCGTGACATAGTTCAGAGTAGTAGGGGTGGGTTAATTAATTAGTATTAAGGTGATAGGACTGAATATTTTTATTTGATTTTTAAAATTTTATTATTTGAACGAATTGTATTCATAATCAAAATTCAATAAATATTATTACGGTTAGTAAAGACCTTGTGATTTATTTCATGTGTGAATGTCTTGGAATAGGATTCACTAATTCTATTTGATGATTGTATTTAAATGTTGTATTCATGATGGATGGATAAGGACAAGTACCCTTGTATGAAAATAAAGATTGTATGAAGAATTAAAAGGAATTCGTTTATCTTAACCAGTAAGTTGGTTAGAAGAATATAAATTCATAGTTTTGCAAATTTTATTATCTATATAATGGTTATGGGTTAAGATAGACGGATACGCGTAACATCTCAATTTTCAGTGATTTTCTCGATGAAATTAAAATATGCATTATTTTACAAAAAAATTTAAGTTTTGAAAATCGGGGTGTTACAGTTTGGTATCAGAGCTTTAGGCTTCAGATCATGGGAAGTGTTACAACGAATTTTGAGAAGCTTAGTGTCAGTGAGTAGGTATCAAATCTTTATGAGATTAGGGTCCAACTTGAGCTAGATAAATATGCCAATTGTAAACTTTATAACGTAATATCGAGAATGAAAGTACAGTGGGTCTAACAAACTCAAAGCTTTTAGGACATCGGTTAGAGACGAGAACTTGTATGGAAACTGTTTGGTTAGAATCTAAGTTCAGGATGAATCTTTTATCCTTGGTTCCAAAGTGGTATGGGACGTGGAGGAATTTAAGGGTATTTGAGGAGTCTTGATCTTAGAGACTAGCAGACCATGTTTGGTGAATGACTAACAACTCTAGACGAGCTTGTATTGCTACGTTCAACTGGTATGGGACATCTTGGACATAGTGGGTACCTGGAAAGCCTTAGTTTGTAGGACATTTGCGCATTGTTTGGGTGTATTGAAGTTTCTTTATGGAAGCTTATATCTCCGGACTAGAATGGTATGGGACACTTGAATATGGAGGGTATAAGTGAAAGTTTGGGAATTTTCTTTATACCATTGTTGTATGGTATGTTGTTTGTTTGTTTGCTTGTCTTGTTTACATGTATCAAAACCAAATCCTGTACCCTATGACAATCATGGATTGCCAAAAATTTGTTAAACCTAGAAACTGAAACAATAGGATCATTTTATTTTCGAGAACTTAGAATTCTGAATCTAGAGTCACCCTAAACGAAATAATTATCTCATGTAGTACTAAAGATGAGTTGAAATTTTATAGATAGCTGCACCTCGAAGAAGAAACACAAGGTGTGTGAGTGATCTCATAAGGGACACTGAACCAGCTGTGCAGACACAACCGACATTCGAACCTCAGCCGACGGAGGAAGAACCTGCAAATCTAAAGGTGAATGTTGACTTTACTGGAACAGAGAACGTCCAACCTACAGCAGTTCCAACCCCTAAAATTGCCTTGGGACCAGAGATGATGGCTGAATTTGTGAGGCAAGTCGTGGAACGGGTGACCAGACAGATGCCTCAACCTCAACTGAATCCAACAATTGTGGTGCAAAATGAAACAGGAACTCGAAACATCAAGAGACCTGAAGAAAAGGAATGGGCAGATCAATTAAAAGACTTCCAACGTATGCATCCTTCGAAATTTGAAGGAAAACCAGATCCAAGGGAAGCTGACAAGTGGTTCCAGGAGGTTAAGGAACACTTGGAAGTTCTGGGAGTGACTGGTCCAAGAATAGTGGCAATTGCGGCTCGCCAATTCATAGGTGAGGCCAAACATAGGTGGAGAATGGTTAAAGAAAGTCCTACAGTGGACGTGAACACTATGACCTGGGCAACTTTTGAAGAAATATTTTATGATAAATTCTTCCCCAAGGCGAACAGAAAAGAACTACAATATGAATTTGTGAGGCTGATACAGAGGAACATGACAGTGGCAGAATATGAGGCTAAGTTTATCGAACTTTCCAGATTTGCTGGTGAACCGGTCGTCAATGAACAAATAAAAGCTAGTAGATTTGCAGAAGGTCTCAAAATGGAGATTAGAAATGTGGTTGTTTCGATGAATCTGGAGACTTATAAAGAGGTGGTTGAACGAGCTTTGTTGGTCGAAAGAGATGCAGAATCTGAATAACTTCGGTAGCAATAGTAATAATTGGAACAGAAACAAGTTCAACAATGGGAACCAGTGGAACAGGGGGCAGAATCACAACAACTGATCAGGAGGGTCTAGGCATAATGGTAGACAACAGATGCAGCAAAACAATATTCGTCCACCCCAACAAAATAAAAATCAAGTAGTCGATACGAGACTTTGCTTCAAATGCAACCGACCGGGTCATTTGGCACGAAACTGCACTATGCAAGGAGTTCGACAAAATTCTCGTCCGGGCAACTGGCAGAACAACAACAATGTGCAAGGAAGAAATCATGCCAATCGTCCAAACTATAATCAAAATCATATTCAAAATCAAAATCAAGGCAGAGTCTTTGCAATGACAGAAGGAAATCCTGAACAAGAAGTTGGTGCAAACGAAGTGGTGAAAGGTACTTTCATTTGATTTCATACAGTTAAAATCTTGTTTGATTCTGGAGCATCAAGGTCTTTTATTTCTGAAAACTTAGTCAGGAAACTACAACTTTCCACTGTACCTTTATCTGTCGTTATGAAGATTTCAACACCAGTAGGAGTAAACGTCCCAACAACTGAAAAATGTAGTTGTGACCTTAGAATTAATGATAAGTTGATTTCAGCTGAATTGATACTCTTACCCATTAATGATTATGATGTAATCTTGGGTATGGATTGGTTATCTGAGTACCAAGCCCAGATCGATTGCCTTCGAAAGAAGATTACTTTGCGGTTACCTTCGGGAGAGTTGTTGAAAATCTATGGGGATATAAACAAAATCTCGAGGAATATCATGTCTGCACTTCTCGAATTTGTGAATCAAAAAGAGGAATTCAAAACCCTAACAGAAGTTGAGCCTCTAAAGACCTTGAGGAGTTTAGAAGAGTACTTGGTGGTTAGAGACTTCCCTGAAGTGTTTCCCGAAGAATTTCCAGGATTACCTCCTAAGCGGGAAGTAGAGTTCAAGATAGAACTATACCCTGGAACATACCCCATAGCCATGTCACCCTACAGAATAGCCCCTGGCGAACTAATAGAACTAAGGACTCAGCTTGATGATCTTAGTGCGAAGGAATTTATCTAGCCAAGTGAATCACCCTGGGGAGCACCAGTATTGTTTGTCAAAAAGAAAGATGGGTCGATGAGACTGTGTATTGACTACAGAAAATTAAATCAAGTCACAGTTAAGAACAAGTACCCCCTTCCCAAAATAGATGATTTGTTCGATCAACTGAAAGGAGCAACTTGTTTTTCCAAGATCGACCTAAGGTCCGGTTATCACCAACTTAGAATCAAAGAGTCAGATATACCGAAGACAGCATTCAGGACTAGGTATGAACACTTTGAATTTAGAGTCATGCCATTTGGACTCACTAATGCACCAGCAACATTTATGGATCTAATGAATAGGACATTTAGGCCTCATCTAGACAAATTTGTAGTGGTATTTGTTGATGATATTTTGGTTTACTCAAAGACCAATGAGGACCATCAGGAACACCTTACGGTAATTTTGGAAACATTGAGACGAAATCAATTGTATGCCAAATTTGAAAAATGTGAATTTTGGATGAAGTCAGTCAAATTTTTGGGCCATGTAGTGTCATCAAAAGGGATATCCGTATATCCAACAAAGGTTGAAGCAGTAATGAACTGGGAAAAGCCAAAGTCAATGACAGAAATTAGAAGCTTTTTGGGACTAGCTGGTTACTATATAAGATTTATTCTAAATTTTTCGAGACTAGCTAAGCCTATGACAAAGCTAACAAGGAAGGATGCCAAATTTAGCTGGGATGAGAAATGCGAGAATTCCTTTCAGGAATTGAAGGGATGATTAACCACAGCCCCAATATTGATCACTCCTGCAAGCGGAGTCGGTTATGTTATTTACACCAATGCTTCTAAGAATGGTCTTGGCGTGTTCTGATGCATGAAGGTAAAGTGGTTGCTTATGCTTCTAGGCAACTGAAGACTCATGAACAGAACTACCCGACTCATGATTTAGAATTGGCTGCTATTGTGCTTTCCTTGAATATATGGAGACACTATCTTTATGGAGATAAATTTGATCTATACTTTGATCATAAGAGTTTGAAGTACATTTATACACAAAAAGAGTTAAATTTGAGGCAAAGGAGATGGATAGAATTGCTGAATGATTATGATTTTCAGCTGCATTATCACCCAGGGAAAGCCAACGTAGTCGCAGATGCTTTAAGTCGAAAATCGTACAAGAACGAAGCAGAAAAAACCCAGATGTACCAATTGATTGAAGATTATAATTTGGGCGTACAAAAAGGTGGCAATCAGATTTTCTTATATAATATGAGCTGCAAGCCAGACCTACTACATCAAATTAAGGAAGGTCAAGCTCAAGATAGAAAACTGATAAAATGGGTGGCAGATGCAAGAGCCAATAATAGAAATGCAAATTTCAAGATCGATTAAGGGTTATTAAGGTTCAAAGATCGAATTTGTGTACCCAAAATTGAGGAAATTAAAAAGATCTTATTTGATGAGGCACATCAAACTAAATACACTTTACATCCTGGTGGAGATAAGATGTACCAAAATTTAAAGAAAAACTACTGGTGGAAAGGTATGAAAAGATATGTGGCCAAATATGTGTCTAAATGCCTTACATGTCAGTGAGTTAAGGCCAAACATAAAAGACCGTCTGGATTGTTACAACCTTTAAAAATCCCTGAATGGAAATGAGATAACATAGCAATGGATTTCGTCGGAGCTCTTCCTAGAAATCAGAAAGGTGAGGATAAGGTTTGGGTAATTGTGGATCGACTTACTAAAGTGGCACACTTCTTACCTATTAAATCCACAGATACAATTAGTAAACTCGGTGAGCTGTATGTGAAAGAGATTGTGAAGCTACACGGAGTACCCAAATCGATAGTGTCAGATAGAGATTCCTTATTCACATCTCAGTTCTGGCAGAGCTTACAGCGGGAATTGGGAACCAGATTAACCATGAGCACCGCCTATCATCCTCAGACAGATGGTCAATCCGAAAGGGTTATTCAGATCTTAGAAGACATGTTGAGAGCTTGTGTACTAGGTTTCAAAGGAAATTGGAGGAAATACTTACACCTAGCAGAGTTTGCTTATAACAATAGTTACCAGGCAAGCATACAAATGGCTCCATATGAAGCTCTATATGGACGACCATGTAGGTCACCACTGTGTTGGGCCGATTGGGAAGATAAGGTACTTACAGGACCTGATATGATAATGGAAATGAACGAAAAAGTGAAGTTGATCCAGAAAAGGCTAATTACTGCACAAAGTAGGCAGAAGAGCTACGCAGATAAGAGGCGCCAACCTCTACAATTCCAAAAAGGTGATAAGGTATTTCTGAGAATAAGCCCTCAAAAAGGCATCATGAGGTTTGGTAAGAAAGGGAAGTTATCGCCGCGATTCATCGGTCCTTTCAAGATCAGTGATCGAATTGGTGAGAATGCTTACAAACTAGAATTACCAACTAGTTTATCCGCCATTCACAACGTATTCCATGTATCGATGTTGCAAAAATATGAACCAGACCCTTCCCACACCATCGATTGGAAAGACGTAAAAGTACAAGCTGATGCCACCTATGAAGAAGGACCCTTACAGATCCTAGATTGGAAAGTTCATAGCTTGAGGAACAAAGACATTCCATTAGTTAAAGTATTGTGGAAGCATCATGGAGTTGAAGAAGCCACTTGGGAACCTGAAAGTGAAATGAAGGCCAAATACGCCGACTTATTCCAAAGAACACTCTAGGTTTCGAGATACAACTGGTCAACAGTGGAAAAAGTTGAACGTCAGCAAGTAAGTAAGCCTATACTTCAATTTCGGGACGAGATTTCTTTTAAGACGGGAAGAATGTAACCCCCTGAAAAAAAAAAAAAAAAAAAGATTTCAAACATAATCCTAAAATCACGCCGGACATCTCGCTTGGAATCTCGTCGAGATCTCGCTGGAAATCTTACCGACATCTTGGCTGAAATCACGTCTCGCTCTCTCTAAACCCAATCTCACAAGCCTCGCTCTCTCTAAACCAACGCAAAAGCCTCATCTTCCTCTCGAAACCTCTCTCTTCTCTCTTCCTTCTCCGCCAGCGCACATCGTCGCTCATCGCCGTTGCAACTCATCACCGCCTCTGCTCTCTCGCTGTCGGCAGGTTTCTCTCTCAACCCTCTGCTCAAAACCTGAAACCCCATCTCGTCACGGATCTCGCCGCCGCCCTCTCTTCTCTTCTCCGCCACCGATCTCGCCTCTGCCATTCTCTCTCTCTTTTCCGCCATTGATCTCATCTCGCCGCCGCCCCCTCTCT
This sequence comes from Paratinospora sagittata, assembly GCA_035771175.1. Taxonomy (NCBI): domain Eukaryota; kingdom Viridiplantae; phylum Streptophyta; class Magnoliopsida; order Ranunculales; family Menispermaceae; genus Paratinospora; species Paratinospora sagittata. The sequence continues at coordinate 938,843 of CM069612.1, forward strand.
CTCTCTCTTCTCCGCTACTGATCTCATCTCGTCGCCGCCCTCTCTCCCTCTCTCTTCCCCACCATTGATCTCGTCGCCGCCACATTCTCTCTCTCTCTTCTCCGCCACAGATCTTGCCGCCCTTTCTCTCTCTCTTCTCTGCCATCCGCCATTTTCCCCTGCCCTCGCCTCGCCTCCGATCTCTCGCTCCCGATCTCTCGCCACTCTCTTTCCTTTTCTCTCTCCCTCCCCTGTTTTGTTTTTTTTTTAACCAAGTGTTATTATTTTTTTAAAAAAACATTGCAACTCAAGTGTTATGTTTTAAGCAACCAAAATGTTATATAATATATATATATCATACATACAATACCACATATAATATATTAGATTATGGTATATCATATTTTATGTTTTTACTATCTAGATCATCAAATTATATCAGGTGGAATTTTATTAGCTAAGTTATATTATATGTATAATGTGACCACCACCATCAACGCCCCTTTTTCTTCATTTCCCTCATCCATTTCGGTTTTATTTTTAAAAAAACATCCAACAGCACACCCCTTCTTCTTTATTTCACTATTCCAATTTAATTTTTTTTAAACCTTCAACGGCACACACATATTATATATTATATTACATATCACACTTTTCAAAACCACCACACTTTATATATATACCACATATTGTATTATATCATGTTATACCATACACATCATTATATCATATCACAAGGCACTATAATATGTTATTTTATATATATATATACTTAGTTTAAACATCTCACCACTATATATATGTATATATCTTTACACTCATAATCGTTCTTATGAGTAATTATATTAACAAACGTAATATACGTGTACAGGTTGAGTACTACGCTTGACGAGGAATTTAAGTGATTTGAAATTTAGCGATTCAGGTGAGGATGATTCTAGGCCTTCATAATCTTTTATTTTGATATATAGATAGAAATGTTAAATTAATTAGGTCTATAGTATTATTAGATTACTTATGCATGCCTATTGTACATTATTTTATATATACAATGTTGTGATAGTTAGCCATGATGATATGTGTCAACGTGATTTTTATTCTGATCAAATGATAATTGGATGCATGAAATTCATGTAGTAATTGAATTCATTTATAAATTATAATGTCTGATAATGAAATGTATGATTTGGAATATTGGCATAGTAAAGTTCATGCGTGAATACTATTATAATTGACTTTGTGACATGATATCATGTGTAGTGAAGTTTGAATATGTTTTATGAATGCATTTAATATCGCACTTATACCGTACGTATGGGGTGACATCACTAAAGAATTCATTAATTCTATTTGATGATTGTATTTAAATGTTGTATCCATGATGGATGGATAAGGGCAAGTACCCTTGTATGAAAATAAAGATTGTATGAAGAATTAAAAAGTATTCGTTTATCTTAACCAGTAAGTTGGTTAGAAGAATATAAATTCATAGTTTTACAAATTTTATTATCTATATAATTGTTATGGGTTAAAATAGACGGATACGTGTAACATCTCGATTTTCAGTGATTTTCTCGATAAAATTAAAATATGCATTATTTTACAAAAAAATTTAAGTTTTGAAAATCGGGGTGTTACACATACATACATACATACATACATATATTACAAATTTAATAACTCTTGCTACTAAATTTTATTTAATGGTTAAATTATGTCATAATTACAGCAATAATAAAAATGAAAATTAAAGCTTATAACTTGAACAAAATCGGTTGCCTTATTTTAAAAGAAAAATGCTAATAATTATGTCACAATTATATATATATATATTAAAAAATCATCTGACGCAAGCCATGAGATCACAGAAATGAGTCAAACATATATATATTAAAAAATCATCTGACGCAAGCCATGAGATCACAGAAATGAGACAAATTAACCATGGAAGGCTTTCTTGATGAGAAAAGCTATATATAAATGAAGCAAACTTGATGACTCTCCCGAGCTTCATTTCACTTCTAATCTGTAAGCTCTCTCTTGTTTTAATTTGTTGATCCTTGTACATATATATCTGATAATATATAATGGGTGATGATGATGAGATAGTTTTGTTAGATGCTTGGGCAAGTTTTTTTGCGATGAGGGTGAGAATAGCTTTAGCAGAGAAGGGAATTGATCAATATGATTCCAAGGAAGAGGATTTAATGAACAAGAAGAGCTCAGTTCTTGTGGAGATGAACCCAGTTCATAAGAAAATCCCTGTTTTGATTCATAATGGGAAACCCATATGTGAATCTATGATCATAGTTGAGTACATAGATGAGATTTGGAAGCATAAATCTCCACCATCGTTGCCTGGTGATCCTTACCAGCGTGCCATGGCCAAGTTCTGGGTGCATTACATTGACAGCAAGGTTGGTTTTGTCTGATCACTACTTTTTATTTTATTTTTTTAATTTATTTATTTTGTTCTTGTTGGCCTTGATCTTTCTTGATAAGTTGACTAGCTAGTCTAATTAGCTCATAAAAATTAAAAGATTTTTTTTTTTTTTAAAGTCAGGGTATCAAAAGCCCACCCCATTAGTGGTGTACGTGGGATACGGTTACAAACACTCAAGGACACACTCAAGGACTCAAGGATCTCATTGTATTAATGAAGAGGCTCAAACTCTAAAAATTAAAAGATTTTCAAAACAAAAAAAAAAATGAATATATTTAATTATTGGTTTTCTTTAATGAGAAGGGAAGCGTTGGTGCAACAATAAAAGTTGTTGAGCCAACTAGGCATAAGCTTGATGGTACGGCGGTAGGAAACAAGAACCTAGTTATATGGAATAGGTCTCGAGTTTGAATGTACATGGGTGCAAACTGCGATCAAGCATATTTTTTGCGAAGTTGGTGAAGATCTCTAGCTTGTCGTTACCGTAGCAGACCAATCTTAAGGTTGGTATGAGGATTAGTGGGTTTATTCAAGGGGACTCAACACCTCTCAACACCTCTCGAGTTAGGAAGTATGGATAATTTATAATAAGCAAGTTATACTTTATTTTTATTTAAAAAAATAAAATAAAATAAAATAAAATTTTTTGTTGTGTGACCAAAATGGTCTCAGATTCAAGTCTAGAAAATAGCCTCATCTGTGCAATAAAATCAAAAATAGTTTGACTCTTCCCAAAATGAGAATTCCATGCACACCTGGTTGGTTTTTTATTGGTTTTCTTAATGAGATAACATTAGTGAAAGAACCAAAAACATCAAATAAAAATTTTAAAGAGCAATAACATAGGTTTGGTTGATCAAATTAATTAATTTCTTTTTAAGATTATGCTATGAAAACATAGTTTTTGAATCGTAAAACAAATGCAACGTAAGACTGTCTATGGTATGTCATTCCAAAACAAGGATATATACAATCCAAAAAAAAATTGGAAAAAATGAATTTTTTATTTTTCTTGAAAAAAAAAGTTATTTTCTAGATGAAATTTATTTTTTAATTTGACCAACCAAACAATTTTGTACTTTTAAATTTTTAAATATGGAAAACTGGATTTAAATCACAAACCAAACTATCCATTAATTTAGGAAATGATTGTCACAAAATATCCCTTTCTTTCTCTATCTCTCTCTTTTTTCTTCTTTTGTTCTCTTTTTTTTTTTTTTTTGTGATTTTGTCTTAGGATCTAACTCACTAAAATTTTTATTATGATCCCCTAGATTCAAATTGTTTTAATGTTTTGGAAAAACTGCAGATGCCCAAGAGTATGAAGAGCTTATGGATGAGCAAAGGGGAAGAACAAGAAAAGGCAAAAGAAGAGTTGATAGAGTGCTTAAAGACTATGGAAGGAGAGCTTGGAGACAAGCCCTTCTTTGGGGGAGAGAGATTAGGGTTTGTGGATATAGCACTTGTTCCTTTCTACAGTTGGTTTTATGCTCTGGAGATTTGTGGGAACTTTAGTGTGGAAGCTCGGTGCCCTAAGATCATTAGATGGGCCAAAAGGTGTATGGAGAAGGAAAGTGTCTCCAAGTCATTGCCTGACCCACCCAAGATATATGAACTTGTTCTACAAATCAAGAAATACTTTGGTATAGATCAGTAGCTGGGGTTTTTTTTTTCTTTTTATTTACATGTGTGTGTGATATGGATATGGGATTTTGGGTTAGGTTAGGTCGGTTTTTCATTATACCCAAGACTAGATCGAACTGTTCAAGTTGGATATTTTAGAACTCAACCTAAACCAAAAACCTTGATCAACCCAACCCAAGCCATTACTTTTTGTTCAGTTTCAGTCGGATTTGTATGGTTGACTTACACTCATAGCATCATGATTGTAAGGGAAGCGAGCCGGTATGATGTATTTGTATTCGGTTCAATTTTAAATTCGAAGACATCACTAATATTCAGACCTGATTTTACTCGATTTTGTTAGAAGTATAAACTTCTTATTTTTACTATCACTATGATTATAAATTATAATATAATTTAGTCATTAAAATTAAGTTTGATAGTAAGAATTATATAAAAAATAACTAGTATAATATACTTTTTCTATTAAAAGAAGGCAAACAATTAAAAAAAAAATCTCAAAAGAAATATGAAACAACTTAACCATCGATAATAATAACATGTTCGTTACGTGTAAACATTTTTTATTAATTCAGACCAATAAAAATTTGTTTTTCTTGTTAATTTTCTCTTATTTATACGAATATAATTTTTAAAATTAAATTAAAAATCTCTTGAGATTTTAGTAATTTATTTATAACTATAAACTAAAAACAAGTGATATCCTATAAGAGTTAAGGTAAAACATGTAATTAAATACTAAATATCTGCGTTTTTGCTTTGTCCTGGACAAAGTTATTTAATAATATTAGACTTCTTCAGGTATGATATTTGCTGATTTGATCCGAATTTATAAGAGCCCATCTCATACATACATACATATATATATATATTACAAATTTAATATATAAAAAGACATGAAATTTTAATAACTCTTGCTACTAAATTTAATTTAATGGTTAAATTATGTCATAATTACAGCAATAATAAAAATAAAAATTAAAGCTTATAACTTGAACAAAATCGGTTGCCTTATTTTAAAAGAAAAATGCTAATAATTATGTCACAATATATATATAGATATATATTAAAAAATCATCTGACGCAAGCCATGAGATCACAGAAATGAGTGAAATATATATATATATTAAAAAATCATCTGACGCAAGCCATGAGATCACAGAAATGAGACAAATTAACCATGGAAGTCTTTCTCGAAGAGAAAAGCTATATGTAAATGAAGCAAACTTGATGACTCTCCCAAGCTTCATTTCACTTCTAATCTTTAAGCTCTCTCTTGTTTTAATTTGTTGATCCATATACATATATATCTGATAATATATAATGGGTGATGATGATGAGATAGTTTTGTTAGATGCTTGGGCAAGTGGTTTTGGGATGAGGGTGAGAATAGCTTTAGCAGAGAAGGGAATTGATCAATATGATTCCAAGGAAGAGGATTTAATGAACAAGAGCTCAGTTCTTGTGGAGATGAACCCAGTTCATAAGAAAATCCCTGTTTTGATTCATAATGGGAAACCCATATGTGAATCTATGATCATAGTTGAGTACATAGATGAGATTTGGAAGCATATATCTCCACCACTGTTGCCTGGTGATCCTTACCAGCGTGCCGTGGCCAAGTTCTGGGTGCATTACATTGACAGCAAGGTTGGTTTTGTCTCATCACTCCTTTTTATTTTATTTTTTTAATTTATTTATTTTGTTCTTATTGGCCTTGATCTTTCTTGATCAAGTTGACTAGCTAGTCTACTTAGCTCATAAAAATTAAACTATCCATTAATTTAGGAAATGATTGGCACAAAATATCCCTTTCTTTCTCTATCTCTCTCTCTCTTTTCTTTTCTTTTTTTTGTGATTTTGTCTTAGGCTCTAACTCACTAAGTTTTTTATTATGATCCCCTAGATTCAAATTGTTTTAATGTTTTGGAAAAACTGCAGTTGCCCAAGAGTATGAAGAGCTTATGGAGGAGCAAAGGGGAAGAACAAGAAAAGGCAAAAGAAGAGTTGATAGAGTGCTTAAAGACTATGGAAGGAGAGCTTGGAGACAAGCCCTTCTTTGGGGGAGAGAGATTAGGGTTTGTGGATATAGCACTTGTTCCTTTCTACAGTTGGTTTTATGCTCTTGAGATTTGTGGGAACTTTAGTGTGGAAGCTAAGTGCCCTAAGATCATTAGATGGGCCAAAAGGTGTATGGAGAAGGAAAGTGTCTCCAAGTCATTGCCTGACCCACCCAAGATATATGAATATGTTCTACAAATCAAGAAATACTTTGGTATAGATCAGTAGCTGGGGTTTTTTTTTATTTATTTATTTACATGTGTGTGTGATATGGATATGGGAATTTGGTATAGTTGTAATTTTTTGTAATTAGATTAACATTTTTTTATAAATAATATAAATTTTTTTTGTTAATTTCAAGATAAAATACTTATATAATTAATTTTTCTAAATAAGTTCGTCAAGTTAATGTTATGTTCAACAATATTCAATCAAATGAACTCCAGTGAAAGGTTAAAGGTAAGGTCACTTCTATATATAGTATTTGCATTATATATAGGGGAAGCAAAAATATATTTGTTCTGGTTTGTCTACTCTAGTTTGGTCCAATTTAAAAAGGTACATATATTTATTTTCAGTAATGCTAGAAAAACTTGAAAATCATAACTATATAGATTTTTTTATTATTCAGTTTTTTTTATCATTCCATCCATGATGGTGATAATTTCACATCACCTCTAGTTTGATTTTGAGTATTTTTTTTTTCAAGCTTTTTTTTAGCATTACTCCTCTTTATTTTTATCTAATCCATTTTAAAAGATACATATATTATATTAATTGAAATGGATCAAATATGAATGTAAGTTTCATGTTTGTTTATAAAAATGAGAAACCAGTTATTGGAGTAAAAAGAATTTAATAAATTATTTTTTTTATTAGTATAATAGCACATCTAAAGTATATATTCTGTTGGCGTGAGCCGTAATTATAGACAATCACGTTTGAAAATAGATTAGCATTAGTTTAGGAAACGTTTGAAAATATATTAGCATTAGTTTAGGAAATGTTTGAAAATAACAAAAATTTGTTTAGATTTTATTCTTTTAAAATGTATATAACCTATGGAAATACATAGGAAAACAAAATGAAAAAATAGAATGTTTTGACATGGTATCAGAGAAAGGTTACGAACCATCTGAGCCGATTCTCTTGACGTGTCGTCTTTCCTCGCCGGCATTGCTCTGACGTCCGTTTCTGATTTTGTTCCCCGTTGTTTTTGCTGCTGAAGAAGAAGAAGAAGAGCGGAGGAGCAATCGAAGACGACGTCCGTCAGCGAAGACGGAGCGTCGATCTCGATCACAGAGCAGCACCGGCTTCTATTCCGGCCGGCGACGCCAGCAATCACGCCCCTGCTGCTTCTTGAAGCGCAGCCACAGTCGAGCTCTGGAACCTGAGATCTGTCTCGCGATCTTGAGCGATCTTGCTGAAACCCTTCTTTTCCACTATTATCGCTGAAACCCTTCTTGAGCGATCTCATTGAGCGATCTTGAGCGATCTCGCTAAGCAATCTTGAGCGATCTCGCTGAAACATTTGCAAATTCTCGCTGACCCACTTACCGATAATAAGGGTTTTTTGCCGCTGAAACAAGAGAGAGCGAGAGAGAAAGAAGGGTTCCTTGAAAATTTCATGGATGATAAGTAGAAGAAGAAGAAGAATATCATGTGGGTATGTTGATGAATGAGTTAATAACGTCCTGATCTATCTCATATTCATCCTCGGCTTTATGGGTTGAGTAAGTTTGGTTTATTTATTTATGTGAGGTTTGGTAAGATGGGCAGAGGTGATTAATATATATATATATACTTTGAAGATCAAAAAAAAAAAATAGAGTAAGTGATGAAGAGATTGTCAAGCAATTGACCCACTGATTATAATGCAATAAACTGCTCAAGAATTGACCGCATCTCCGAAAATCACAGATTCGAGTATTGCACCCTACCCTTCCTCCCATGGCGGATTTTGATGACCAGAATACTCCTGGCAACGCGTCCAATCTCTCTGATCCTATCCTTGAATTGACTACATGGATGACTGAAGTTTTGAATAACACTCGGACCCCGACCATCACCACTGAAACATCCGCTGCTCAGATCGGCATTAAATTAGATGGCTGATGTTTTACAGATAAAACCATTTCCTACGGTTGAACAGGCTTATGCGCATGTTAGGCGGGAGGCTATTCGACAACAAGTGATGACTACCCATGACACCGATGGGCCCCAGGGGGCTGTCTTGGCGTCGAAAGCTCTCTCGTTAAGCACCTCTAGCCATGGTAAATCTGCCAAGCACCGGCATTCTACTGAGGGAAAAAATGCTCTCATTATGGCAACCAGAAACACACACGTGAAAACTGATTTAGGTTGCATGGGTACCCTGATTGGTGGCATGATCTTCAAGCCTGTAAGCGTCCTGATAGCACTGGCACTAGTGGCCGTTCAGGCACAGCTGTTGTTGCTAGTGCAGAACCTCATCTCTCTCTTATACAATCGGCCGCAATGTCCACGAATGCTCCTCCCAACTTAAACTCAGGTATCTCTGGTCTTGCTCTTTTTACCTCCTATAGAAATGCGGATTGTAGGGCATGGCTTCTCGACTCGGGGGCCACGGACCATATGACTTTTGCTGCTTCGAACTTTTCTCAAACTTCTCTTCCACGACGCACCTGCATAGCTAATGCCAATGGTGTTATCTCACCAATCACTGGAGCTGGCTCTGTGACTTTATCTTCATCTCTCATTTTATCCAATATTTTAGTTGTTTCGTCTTTATCCCATAAACTGTTGTCTATAAGTCAGCTTACTGCAGACCTTGGCTGTGTTATACTTATTTATCCAAACTTTTGTCTTATCCAAGATATTCTCACCAAGGAGATAATTGGACGTGGTACTAAGAGGGGGGATTATATTATGTGGATGACATCGGCCAGGCCAACAACATGAACAATCTGCATGTCAATAAAGAAACAACATTGTGGTTATGGTATCGACGCTTGGGATACCCATCTTTTCCGTATTTGAAGCATGTTTTACCTGATTTGTTTAAGCATTTGCAGACTTCTGACTTGAAGTGTGAAACTTGTGTTTTGGCTAAGAGCCATCGAGCTACTTACCCATTGAGCATGAATAAAAGTGACACTCCATTTGCCTTAATTCACTCTGATGTATGGGGGCCCTCACCGATTGCTAATTGTCTGGCTTTCGTTGGTTTGTTATTTTTGTGGATGATTGTACCCGTATGACATGGCTCTACTTGCTAAAACACAAAGATGAAGTTCTCGGTGTTTTTAAAACATTTCATGTTATGGTTAGTACTCAGTACGGTGCCACCATGAAGGTTCTCCGATAATGGTGGTGAATATGTTAATAAGGATCTTCAATCTTATTTTTCCCACCATGGTTTAATTCATGAAACTTCATGCTCACAAACACCCCAACAGAATGGTGTCGCCGAGAGGAAGAATAGACATATTCTGGAGACTACCCGTGCTGTGCTTCTTGGTGCCAATATGCCCAAACGCTTTTGGACCGATGCCGTCTCCACTGCCGTCCATCTTCTCAATCGAATGCCATTCAAGGTTTTATCATTTAAAACACCCCTTCAATCTCTTTTCGATCATGTGTCCATACCTACGGCGCTGATGCTTCCTCCTCGTATCTTTGGGTGTGTCGCCTACGTGTATCTCCACAAAAACCAACGCAGTAAGCTTGATCCATGTGCACATCGGTGTGTGTTTTTGGGCTATGGTATCCATCAAAAAGGGTACCGTTGCTACGATCCTACTACCCGAAAACTCTATGTGACTATGGATGTTCAATTTTTGGAAATTGACATGATTTTTCCATCTACGGCACCTCCTTCTCCTTTTCAGGGGGAGATACATAATGAAGAGTTGAATTGGTCCCAACATGAGATACCAAATGATTTTGATTGGTTCAGACTTGAGGGGTCGTATGAGCATGAGGAACAGAATCAGAATGAGAAGTCGCATGAGCATGATGGGCCGAATGATACCTCAGGCGATGTGAACTATGAAATTGAGGTATTTCTGAATGCAGAGCATGCAACATCTGAAACCGAGCCTATATCCCCTTCCTCTGAAGTGTCAGCCGAATCCTCTCCTAAGAATAATCCTGAGGTAAGTACTACTATTACACCCTTACATATCAATGACATAGATGATTCTGTGGGATATGTTTTACCTCCTAGGTATAACCGCGGCAAGCAACCTAATAGATATTCTCCAGATATTGAAGAAAGAAGGTCGAGGTATCCGATTGCTAACTATGTATCCACCGAGAAACTATCTAAACCTCTTAAGAATTTTGCACAGGAACTCTCCACATGTCAGATTCCTACTAATGTTCATGAGACATTGGCAAATCCAAGATGGACCCGAGCTATAGAGGAAGAAATGAAGGCACTACTAAAAAATGATACATGGACTCTTGTTCCATTACCTGAAGGAAAACAGACAGTGGGATGCAAATGGGTGTTCTCCATTAAGCACAAAACAGATGGATCTATTGAGCAGTACAAAGCGAGACTAGTAGCAAAGGGATATACACAGACATATGGAGTTGATTACCAGGAGACTTTCTCACCTGTAGCCAAGTTGAATACCGTTAGAGTGTTATTGTCCCTTGCAGCAAATCTTGATTGGCCTTTGCATCAATTTGATGTGAAAAATGCTTTTCTCAACGGTGACCTCCAAGAAGAGGTGTATATGGATATTCCTCCAGGTTATATAACTTCTTCAGATAATGGAGCGGTGTGTAAATTGCAGCGAGCATTGTACGGACTAAAGCAATCACCGCGAGCATGGTTTGGAAGGCTTAGCTTGGCAATGAAGAAATATGGCTTCCAACAAAGTAACTCTGATCACACTTTGTTCTTGAAACATCAGTTGGGTAAGGTAACAGCTCTGATAGTCTGTGTAGATGACATGATTATTACAGGAGATGATGAAGAAGAAATCTCTCTACTTCAAAAGCAATTAGCAACTGAATTTGAGATGAAGAATCTGGGAGGACTCAAGTATTTCTTTGGAATTGAAGTTGCTAGGTCTAAGCAAGGTATATTTCTTTCTCAACGGAAATACATATTAGACTTGCTAACCGAAGTAGGGATGTTGGAGTGTAGACCTGCAGACACCCCCATTGTTCAGAATCACAAACTTAGAGAATACCCAAACCAAGTACCAACAGGTAAAGGTAGATACCAAAGATTAGTTGGTAAACTCATTTATCTCTCTCAAACTCGTCCAGATATTGCATACGCTGTGAGTGTTATAAGTCAGTTTATGCATAATCCAAGTAAAAGCCACATGGAAGCAGTGATTCGAATACTTCGATACTTGAAGTCATCTCCAGGCAAGGGGCTTATGTTCTCAAAACATAACAGTCAGTTGATGGTTTATGGATATACGGATGCAGATTGGACAGGTAATATCACTGATAGAAAGTCCACCTCGGGATATTTTACATTTGTTGGAGGAAATCTTGTAACCTGGAGAAGCAAGAAGCAAAAAGTGGTAGCTTTGTCAAGTGCTAAAGCTGAGTTTAGGGGAATGGCTAAAGGTCTTTGTGAACTCCTCTGGCTAAGAAAGCTACTTACTGAAATTGGGTTTACTCCTAACTCTGAGATGGATCTTTTGTGTGACAATAAAGTTGCAATTGCAATTTCTCATAATCCCATTCAACATGATCGTACTAAACATGTAACACCCCGTAATTTTAATTCAATGCATACATTGAAGTACGCGTATATCAAGATGTATAATACACATATTTTATACTTATGCGCTAAATATACGCGTGTATGATTAGAAAATAAATAAAATTATGAGATGGAGTTGAAGTAAATTGATTAATTTATGGGGTTGGTTAATTAAAAATGTGGATTTGATTATGATTGAATGAATTTAATGAAATTTGATAGAGGAGTTAGTTAATAAAGGGGGTCAAGGTACATGGAATCATTAGTATATATAAATCTAAATAAAAAAAAATAATAATAATAAAATAATAAAAAAATTAAAAAAAATCATTCTAGTTGCTTCCAACGTGTGGCAACTAGAATGAAATAAAAAAATAATAGAAGGAAGAAAGAATAAAAAATAAATAAAGAAAAGAAAGAATAAAGAAGAGAGATGAGGAGTTGCAGCAAAAGAAAAAAAAAAAACAAGAGAAGCAGAAAGAGAGAAGAACGAGCAGACAGAGAGAAAGGAAAGGAAGGAAGAAAGAAAGAAAGGGAAACGGAAGGAGATCCGAACTTGTGGTAAGTTATTTTTGCTATTTTTCGTCGTAAAATTACTATCTAAGCTAGATGTAACGTTTCTAGCGGAGTAAATTTTGTTGTAGGAGCCGTTTTACGGTGTTTTTAAGAATTGGGGTTTTGACCCAACGTGAATGAAACTCCGCTAGAATGGTAGAAAATGCTCCCTGGACTGTTAGAAACCCGAATATGTGGTTAGATTCAATTTTATGATTTTTGGAGCCGTTAGACAATTTTAATACAATTTGCATCTTTCGGATGAATAGTAAATAGTAAATAGTAAATAGTGAATAGTAAAAGTAAATAGTGAATAGTGAATAGTGAAAGTAAATAGTAAATAGTGAATAGTGAATAGTAAAAATGAATAGTAAATAGTAAATAGTAAAAATGAATAGTGAAAAGTGAATAGTAAAAAGTGAATAGTACTGTAAAAAGTGATTTGATATTTTAGTAGCTACCGATATGGTAAATGATGATTCTCATGATAATCTATGGTCATTTCAGTGTTTAAATTGAGAGCTTAAGGACATTGAGGAAGCAACATTGTTGCTTGATTTTAGAGGTTGACGTTGAAAACTCGTGTAACCACTGTGAGTATAGTTTTCTTGATTTGGTTCTTGTATGGCATTGTACGCATATAAACTGTTTGATTGTACGCATGTGATATTATATATAAGGCATTGAGTTTTATGGATCATGTAAACTGATTTTAGCATTGGAGTTTGTAATGATGAGGCTTTGCGATTCCTCATTGTCATTTCGTTAGGTCTGTCCTAACAAGGGTTGCGATCCTTGAAATGACTGTTAATTGGGTAATGAGATGTTGTGGCTACCTTGTAACGGCCATACAACGGTTAGACCCGCTCTCGTGCCTTGCGGAGGAGGGAGATTGTGCATGGTGTTATTGAATTGGGTCATGAGAAGTTGTGTCTACCTTGTACGACCATACAAGGGTTAGACCCGCTCTCTTGCCTTGCGGAGGAGGGGGACTGTGCATTATGTTATTGAAAATCATGAAATTTATGATGTTGACATATACAATATATTCATTGAATGATGCATGTGTTGAATAAGTGTTTGAAATAATTTTAAATGTCATATTTCTCTAAATGTATATAATTGCCATCTCAAGAACTATATTCACTGAGTTGTTGTTTGCTCACCCTATTTCCTCCAACATTTCAGGTATTGAGTCGAAGGGAAAAGGAAAAATTCGTGAGTGATAATCACGTGAACCTTCGTCTGGTACGTGCACGTATACATGGAGGAAATATTATTATTTTGATATGTATAATTATCACATACTATAAATATACTATCACCTAGATGGGTTGTGTGGTAATCTTATATAATGCTTGAATGATGTCATGTATGAATTTCATTTGTGGAATGAATGGAATGATTATGGAGATCTATATTGGATTTGATGTGTGGTATATAGAAAAAAAAAATTCGGTAAGTTTGGGATGGATTGTAAGAATACGTGAAGGCTAACAGTGTATTGTATACTGTATACAGGTATGTACAGTGTATAGTACATTGTGCCGGTCATGACGTCAGCCTACGTCAGGGACGTCGTGACAAAACATGTGGAGGTAGATCGACACTTCATCAAGAAAAATCTTGAAGCAAAAACAATTAGGTTTCTATTTGTGAAATCTGAAGATCAATTGGCGGATATTCTTACAAAAGTTGTATCGAGCAAGGACCTCTACAACTCACTTGACAAGTTGGGCATGCGAGACCTCTATGCATCAACTTGAGGGAGAGTGTTGGCGTGAGCCGTAATTGTAGATAATCACGTTTGAAAATAGATTAGCGTTAATTTAGGAAATGTTTGAAAATAGCAAAGATTTGTTTAGATTTTATTCTTTTAAAATGTATATAACTTATAAAAATATATAGGAAAACAAAATGAAAAAAATAGAATGTTTTGACATATTCTAATGCCAACTTGTGCCAAGTACACCAAACTTTGTGTCAATCTGCAAACATACATAATGGGTCCCAATAAAACTGCACTCAAGTAAACTGCACTTAAGTTGTTGATAAAGAGATTAAAGAGAGATTGGAAAATAATGGCATGCCTTTTTATTGAATTAGTAGTGAATATGTATACAAATTACAAGATAAAGATGTAGGAAAGTTTCTCAAACCTTATAAAGAGTAAATCTAACGTGATGAGATTCCTAAATAAAAAATACAGAATTAGAAACTAACTAGATAATTACAAATAAATTAACAATTAGTTATTTCTTTCTATATGCCCCTCAAGTAGGGGTGGCAAAAAATTAGGTACAAACGGATACAGGTACGGACAATGTCTTATACTATCAGACATATAGCATGTTCGTACCCGGCCCGGTTTAAAAAATGAACAGTAAATGTTCGTTCGTACCCATGTGTTTTAAAAACCAAATAACCCGATTTTGTCCATAAAAGTATGTTTTGTAAAAAATATAGTGGTAAAGTATGTTTTTCAATAAAAAATAGAAATCTTATACCAACAATGATGAAAAACAAAAAAGGGTAGAAGATAGCAAGAAGAAAGAAAGATTCATTTAGAAATATAAGTAAAAAAATATTTAATGGAGCAAGAGCACGGACATGTTAAAATAGGGATATATAAAATATATCATTTGTATTAAGTAGGAATCGGATACCCAATTTTTTAAGTCTATGTCCGAACCTGACCCGGATTTTAAAACGAATACAGATTTTTGTTTTGTACCCGGATTAGTTTTTAAAAAATTTTATCCGCGCCCATTTTAAAGCCGGCCAGGCAAAAGTGGACAAACACGTCCAATCCATTTTACCACCCCTACCCTCAAGATGGAGCATCAGGAGAAGAGTCCAATCTTGACCATCAGATTGAGAAACTGAGCGCAACAAAGAGGCTTTGTGAGGAGGTCTGCAACTTGATCAGCAAAGGAAACATGAGGTATGTGCAAAGCACCACTCTATACTGTTCTGAAATGAAAGTCCAAAGCAACATGTTTCATGCGAGAGTGGAACACTGGATTTGAGAAGAGATTAGTGGCGTCGGCATTGTCGCAATAAATTATAGAAAAGTGCAGGAACTGAGCTGAAAGTTCAATAAGTAACGAACAAATCCAGCGTAATTCGACAGCAATGGTGGCAATGGAGCGATAATCGACCTCTATAGAAAAACGTGCAATTGTACATTGTTTCTTTGAGCTCCTCAAGATTGGATTACGTCCTAGATACACAATATAAGAAGTTATGGAAGTAAAGTCATCCTTGTTACCAACCCAATCTGCATTAGAGAATGCATGAAGAGATAGCGAAGAGCTATGGTGAAGAACTATGCCAAGATCTAGTATCTCACATAGATAGTGCTGAAAATGTTTGGCAGTATTCCAATGATTAGTAGGTTAATGCATAAACTGTGATAGCTTATTCACCACGTATATGTCTGCCGAGTGAGTGAAAGACACTGCAAAGTAGCTGCAGCAATAGTGCAATATTCTATTGAATCTGATAAGCCCGATCCGGATAAAAAACTTAGCTTGGAATATGTGGGTGAGTACTAATTTTGCATCAAGAAATATTGGTCCGGGCTAAAAGATCACAAATGTATCGTCAATGGGAAAGAAAATCACTAAGCTCCATCTTATAAGATTAGAATTACTAAGCTCCCTATTGCTTAACACCAGTGGTATAAGCAACCTGACCGACCCGACCCGACTCGACTATTTTTGGTTGGGTCGGGTTAATTGTTTAGCAACCCAACCAAACCCGACCTGCTCTGACCTCTGAAAATTTATATATATATGTATGAGTTCATCTTCATTCTCATAAGTCAAGTTTAAGTGTAGTTTAACTTGTACATATATGAGTTCTTCCAAAAAAAGAGAAATCTCATCTTTTAAAACTTAAATAGTAGTTTAATAAGTTGGATACATGATAATTTAACATATTTTATTACTAATATAAGCTTAAATAGTAGTTGTTAAGTTTTAAAAAAATTAGGCTATTTAATGGGAGTCAACCCGACCCGACCTCATCGAGTTTGGTAGATTATGGGATAAAAATCTAACCTAACCCAACTCGATTTCATCCCTACTTAACACATGGTTCAAACCAAAGATCTAAATTTAGGTGGATAATCAACTCCATGGAATACATAATACAAAATTTCCAAGCCCAACTTAGCCAATTGCCCAAACCCAAGTATTAAGGCCTTTATATATTATATTTATTGGGCCAATTTAGCCTATTGATCACACAGCACCTTTCCACTTGCCTTTCGAGTTAACAGACCTAAGTTGCCTTGAGTTTATTTTCATTTACATGTAAAGTCGTTTTTCTTTTTTTTTATTATCGGTTTCCGTATTCGGAAGGTGTCCTTCTTCTTTTTAGGTAAAACAAATCCTTTCAGACTCAAGCATGACAAAAGCGTTGGGCTGGCCCTCCCAACAAGAGCGGATAAATAGAGACACACCAAGGCTTTAACTCGAGACCTAAACTTCAACCTCACTTATACTCAGTTTCTTAATCAATTGAACTACCACCCGGTGGACGTAAAGTCTATTAACCAATAGTAAACTCACTAAGATTTAATTTATTAGGTATCTGTCAAAGATGTTCTTAACTTGAAGGAAAAATTCAATACATAAAAGGGTTGGAATTAGTCATTATCAATGGTTAAAGGGTGGATTATATTTTGGCAAGTAATATTTAGAATATATCACTATTGCAAAACTTTCCAACCATATGCTATAAATAAGGTCGGAGAGATGACAATGAAAATGTTATTCTACTACAAAAAAAAAAGAGCAATTAAAATAAAATACAATTAGGTTGTTATACATATATATTCCATCAATTTGATCGAATATATTACATATACTAGGCTAGGATGCATGATACATACAGCTCAAAGGGTCATAAAACTCTAGTTGAGATTTTTATAGTTACAAAAGAATTTCTTTAGATCATTTAGAAATTAAACGAAATTAAGTTTAAATAAAATTAGAAATGCGTATATTCCAAAAATGATATGACTAGGCACCCTAGATAAAATGAGAGAAAATCAATTAAGATAATTTGGATATATACAACAAAGATACCTTTGAATGTAACAATTAGAAAGAGTACTTACCTATTAATTAATAATCCACAATAATAATAAAAATAGAGAAACAATCTCTAAAATAATATAAATATAAAATAATTGAAAGATGCACTTAATTGCTTGTAATTTAAGAGTTGACTTAGCCCTTAATCGAGCGGATTAAAAAGAGTAGATTCATGTAGCTAAGTCATATAGCTAAGAAAAAGCTTAGTTTAATTAAATAGAGTATATAAAGTAAGTGAAACACTTAACTTACTGTATAGGCTACTTTATGTAAATATATTTATAATCAACTTTTTTTTTGAGAAAATATAATATTAATAGTTAGTTGTATAATCAACTTTATCACTGAATCGCACTCTCGGAGAGGTATCAGGCTCGTTCTTCACTCATTAATCTCTGCAGTGGCAAGAGTTGAACCTAAAATCTTTAGGTTCCAACGTCAGTTTTTTATTAACTGCACGTCAGTTTTTTATTAACTGCATCGACTCCATATTTACATATTTATAATCAACTAATTAAGTAACTTCATATTATAGATGTATATATTTGAGTTTGGAGAGTAAGAAAATTTCTAAATTCTATGCAAATTCAACAATGCTGGCGTGGAGAAAAGGGTGGGGGAGTGCATGAGTGGGCAAAAGAGAATTTGAGTGAAAATTAGAGATGAAGAAGCAAAGACTAACAAGGGAGACCCCACGCACCCAATAGATAATGGAACCTTGCCTACCTTCTTTTTTCCTACCTTATTCTAAATGCAATCATGGCTCATAAAATAATGGTGCCTACTTTGTTTTTTTTATGTGGAATGAGGCTTTTTGCCCTAATAACTTCAAAAAAAAAAAAAAAAGGCACTTACAGTGGACCTCATAAATCACTTAATTTCTTTTAGTTAGGACACTAAATTCCTAAAAATGACTATAGTAGGTGTATATAAATGATGTAGCAGCATTCAAAGATACAGAGAAAACTTAAGAGAAAATTAGTAAATCAATACTCAATAATCGATAATTAATAATGGTCTTTTTAATTATATCCTAAAATATTTATAGACTAATTAATATGACGTCTAAACTGATACTAATCAGAACTCGTAAATAAATTCAAACTCTATCTAAAATTTTAAACAAAATATAAATCTAAAACTAAATAATAATTCAAATAAAAATAAAATAAAATAAAATAATTTTAATTTAACTTTGATACTACTCATGTATATCCTGTATCAATAAACTTTCATAAAATTACAAAAATATTTAACTAGCAAATAATGTATATAAGTGACTTAATTAATTAAAGACTTTGTTTGCAGCTGAAAGCCATTTTCCAAACTACAAAAGTCGGCTAACTTTTTTACCAACTAAGTTTATGTTAAATATGTTGGTTGGTATCTAACATGCTAATTAATTTCTTATCATAGGGGTAGTTGATTTCTTTTAGGAAAAGGTTTTTATTTTATTTAGTAATATTAATATATTATAAGATTGAATGATTAAATTTCTTCAAATATTATAATAATATAGTTGTCATTAATAATAAATTATACTTATTTCAATGCATAAAAACTTTAAAACCTTTATTTATATTCATTATTTTGTTTAAATTTTTTTTCAAAATTTTCTAAAAAATAAATGTGTTTATTATTAGTTTATCTTTAAACTTCATGAAAATATTAAGAACATAACAACATACTATATTAATGATTATGCGTTATATCTAGTAGATGACAAATTATTCTTAAGTAATCATTACTCACTAGATTTGCATGATATGAAATCATTTTATATTAATAATTATTTGTAAATTTGCTGATAACATATCATTTCTACATACCCTCATATCATTTGGGTATAGACTAGTCCTCATTTCAGATAAGAGCAAAATAGTAAACCTCTTCTAACGATGGCGTCTCCATGAATTGAATCTTAAAACTTTTATACAAAGACGACATTGACACTCAGTTTGCTTCTATTGAGCCAACCACTTATTGGTTACTTTTATTATATATATAGAGGATAATTCTCCTCTTTGGACTTTAAGAAATTAAAGTTTAGGCTTATTTGGAATTAATCTTGGAATCTTGAACTAGGTTGAGGCCGAGCTAAAAGTGAAGTCGGTTCAAACTAGGTAGGCAGCCTATGCTAATTCTTGTCAAAATTTAAAGTAAAGTTTTCACTTTGAAAATGATAATCTTGTTTGAACCAAAATCATTCATCTTGTCCACCCAATATAGTTTTATAACACTTAGTTCAACAAACTCCTAAATTGCTAACCACATTTGAATGAGGCTCTCGAAAAATGCTATTTAGGGTTTCCACTATAAATATTTTTCCCTTGATTTGCAACTTTTTCTGTTATCCTTAAGTTATGTTTGTTTCCATTGATCTTGTGTAGTAGTGATCGTAAAATCCATGCGCTCTACTTGCATGTCTTCAATTAATTGGGTTGGAAAATATGATTTTTTTCCAAAGGCAGTCAAACTTCTCTTTGTAATTCATAGTAAATAAATAGGTTAGCAATATGAACATAATTCATATAAGAAAAAAAATCGTCTTTTACTTAGTTTTTTTTTTAGGTTTTCCACGAGGTATCCCCACACCTTTCGAGGACTAGTCCTTGTTCAAGGCGGGAGCGGAATGATAGATATCTTCCAACGATAACACCTTCAAAAATTGAACCCTAAAACTTTTATACAGGACACGACCTTGGGACTCAGCCCGCTTTCACTGAGCTAACCACTCGTTAGTCGTCTTTTACTAATTAGTTTATAGTAAAGGTTTAAGGTTTTGGGGATAGATGGCGAAAGTGGATTAACGGATGTGTTAGTTCTGTTAATTATGTAGTGGGTCGGGAAAAGATTGAGGTCTCACACTTGACCACTGAGTCATTGGCTCAGTGGTTACTCAGATTGCGAAATCAGACCTTAAGAGGTTTCGAGTTTGAATCTGGGGAGGCCCTATAGACTAGTCACATCTTTCGAGTATAGACTAGTCCTCATTTCATACGGGAGCGAGATAGTAAACCTTTCCTAACGAGGACGTTTCCATGAATCGAATCCTAAAATTTTTATACAAAGACGACTTTAGAACTCAGTCTGTTTCTATTGAGCCAACCACTTTTACTTCTATTTTATATATATAGAGGATAATCCTCCTCTTTGGACTTTAAGAAATTAAACTTTAGGCTTATTTGGAATTAATCTTGGAATCTTGAACTAGGTTGAGGACTAGCTAAAAGTGAAGTCGGTTCAAACTAGGTAGGCAGCCTATGCTAATTCTTGTCAAAATTTAAAGTAAAGTTTGCACTTTGAAAATGATAATCTTGTTTGAACCAAAATCATTCATCTTGTCCACCCAATATAGTTTTATAACACTTAGTTCAACAAACTCCTAAATTGCTAACCACATTTGAATGAGGCTCTCGAAAAATGCTATTTAGGGTTTCCACTATAAATATTTTTCCCTTGATTTGCAACTTTTTCTGTTATCCTTAAGTTATGTTTGTTTCCATTGATCTTGTGTAGTAGTAATCGTAAAATTCATGTGCTCTACTTGCATGTCTTCAATTAATTGGGTTGGAAAATATGATTTTTTTCCAAAGGCAGTCAAACTTCTCTTTGTAATTCATAGTAAATAAATAGGTTAGCAATATGAACATAATTCATATAAGAAAAAAAATCGTCTTTTACTTAGTTTTTTTTTTAGGTTTTCCACGAGGTATCCCCACACCTTTCGAGGACTAATCCTCGTTCAAGGCGGGAGCAGAATGATAGATATCTTCTAACGATAGCACCTTCAAAAATTGAACCCTAAAACTTTTATACAGGACACGACCTTGGGACTCAGCCCGCTTTCACTGAGCTAACCACTCGTTAGTCGTCTTTTACTAATTAGTTTATAGTAAAGGTTTAAGGTTTTGGGGATAGATGGCGAAAGTGGATTAACGAATGTGTTAGTTCTGTTAATTATGTCTGAGTTGCACAGCGTGCCCCCTACCCAAGTGTGGGCGCACCCCCTCGAGGCGAACGCCTAGCCATAGTACCACGTAATATTGTCCTATCGCCATGTAGCAACCCAACCGCAGCTAGTCTACATCAAAACGATTATTTGTCCCTACTATTCCCTCAGGAATAGTAAAGGGCCTCCCTAGGAATCAAACTCGAGACCTGTGCATAAGGCCTTTTTGTCACACTCTGGGTTGCACAGCGTGCCCCCTACCCAGGTGTGGGCGCACCCCCTCGGGGCGAACGCAGCCATTATGGATCCATAATATTGTCTCATCCTGGTACAGCCACCGCCACACAAGGACGTCTCTTGTACACGGGATCATTTGTCTAATACTATTCATGAATAGTGCAGGGCCTCCCTAGGAATCGAACTCGAGACCTCCCTTAAGGAGTCTAATTTCGCATTCCTAGTAGCCACTGAGCCAATCAAATGATCCCGTGTACAAGAGACGTCCTTGTGTGACGGTGGCTGTACCGGGATGGGACAATATTATGGATCTATAATGGCTAGCGTTCGCCCCAAAGGGGTGTGCCCACACCTGGGTAGGAGGCACGCTGTGCAAACCAGGGTGTGACACTTCTCTTTGTAATTCATAGTAAATAAATAGGTTAGCAATATGAACATAATTCATATAAGAAAAAAAATCGTCTTTTACTTAGTTTTTTTTTTAGGTTTTCCACGAGGTATCCCCACACCTTTCAAGGACTAGTCCTCGTTCAAGGCGGGAGCGGAATGATTGATATCTTCCAACGATAACACCTTCAAAAATTGAACCCTAAAACTTTTATACAGGACACGACCTTGGGACTCAGCCCGCTTTCACTGAGCTAACCACTCGTTAGTCGTCTTTTACTAATTAGTTTATAGTATAGGTTTAAGGTTTTGGGGATAGATGGCGAAAGTGGATTAACGAATGTGTTAGTTCTGTTAATTATGTAGTGGGTCGGGACAAGATTGAGGTCTCACACTTGACCACTGAGTCATTGGCTCAGTGGTCAAGTGTGAGACCTCAATCTCAGATTGCGAAATCAGACCTTAAGAGGTTTCGAGTTTGAATCTGGGGAGGCCCTATACTATTCATGAGTGAATAGTGTAGACAAATGATCCCGGGGGTACTAGACGCTGCGGTGGGCTGTGTACTGGGATGTGACAATATTATGTGGTATGTAATAGCTGGAGTATGCCCTGCGGGATACTCATCACATCCCGGGGGTACTATACACTGCGGTGTGTTGTGTACTGGGGTGTGACAAAAAGGCCTTATCAGTGGCTACTCCTTAAGGGGAGGTTGCGAGTTCGACTTGGGGGGAAGCCCCCTTTGTGGACAAAAAACCTCGAGGATACTAGACGTCACGACACCCCTGACGTAGGCTGACGTCATGACCGGCACAACGTACTATACATTGTACATACCCATATACAATATATAATACACTCTCAGCCTTCACGTACTCTCACAATCCATCCCAAACTTACCGAATTTTTTTTTCTATACCACAAATCAAATCCAATATAGTTCATTCATTCACACATCACATTTTCATTTCATCATCCAATATATTAAGCTATTTATGCCCACACATCCCATCTAGATGATAATACATATATATAATGTGTAATAAGTATACATATCAAAATAACAAAAATATAATCTATTTTCTCCAAGCATACATACACATACCAGACAAGTTCCTTTTCCCTTCGAGTCAATACCTGAAATATTGGAGGAAATAGGGTGAGCAAACAACAGCTCAGTGAATATAGTTCTTGAGATGACAATTATATACATTTAGAGAAATATGACATTTAAAATCATTTCAAACACTTATTCAACACATGCATCATTCAACAAATATATCATACATGTCAACAACATAAATTGCATCAGTTTTCAATAACACAATGTACAATCTCCCTCCTCCGCAAGGCAAGAGAGCGGGTCTAACCCTTGTATGGTCGTACAAGGTAGACACAGCCTCTCATCACCCAATTCACAGTCATTTCAAGGATCGCAACCCTTGTTAGGACAGACCTACTGACAATGAGGACTCGCAAAACCTCATCCGGATCTAATTCCTAACGAAATGACAATGAGGATTCGTAAAACCTCATCATTACAAACTCCAAGTGCTAAAATCAGTTTGCATGATCCATAAAACTCAATGCATTATATATCAATATAACATGCATACAATCAAACATTTTCTATGTGTACAATGTCATACAAGAACCAAATCAAGAAAACTATACTCACAGTGGTTACACGGGGTTTCTAAGCCAACCTCTAAAATCGAGCAATAATATTGCTTCCTCAAGAGCGTTTATCCATGCCCTTAAGCTCTCAATTTAAACACTGAAATTACCATAGATTATCATGAGAATCATCATTTACCATATCGGTAGCTACTAAAATATCAAATCATTGTTCATAGTACTATTCACTATTCACTATTCATTTTTTACTATTTACTATTCACTATTCACTATTCATCTGGAAGATATAAATTGTATTAAAATTATCAAATGGTCTCCAAAAATCATGAAATTGAATCTAACCACATATTCGTGGTCCCAACAGTCCAGGGAGCATTTTTCTACCTTTCTAGCGAATTTTCATTCACGTTGGTTCAAAATCCCAATTTTTAAAAACGCCGTAAAACGGCTCCCACAACAAAAATTACTCCGCTAGAATTGTTACATCTAGCTTAGAGATCAATTTCACGAAGAAAGAAAATGAAAATCACTTACCGCGGGTTCGGATTTTGCGTTCTTCTTTTTTTTTTCCTATTTCTTCTTCTTTCTTTCGTCTGTCCGTCTTCTCTGTACTTCTCTTTCCCTTTTTTTATTTTATTTTTTTGTTTGGACGTTCTTCAGCAACATCATTTAACACTTTTTAATTTATTTTTTTTTTTCAATCCAAATAGTTGGCTTTTAAAAGAGAAGCGGAAGAGCATGATTTTAATATGATCTCATGCTCCTAGACTCTCCTTAATAACCAACTCCTCCATCAAATTTCATTAAATTCCACTCATCTCATTTATATAAGTCATTTAATAATTCGATTTCAATCTACACCATTTAATAATTCACTTATTTCACATGTATTCATATACACACATGCATTACATCATACTATGCATTTAAGTCCTTAAATCATACTCCAATCCACATATTTCATTAACCAACCCCATAAATTAATCAATTTACTTCAACTCCATATTTATAAATTATAAGCACTCATATTAGACGATCACATATGTATCACCTTCATTTTATAATTTTATTTATTTACTAATCATAAACGCATATATTTGTCTCTTACGTATAAAATATGTGTATTATATGTCTCGATATACGCGTAATTCAACATATGTATTTAATTAAAACTACGGGGTGTTACACTAGACGTTGTGTGCGGGCTGTGTATTGAGGTATAACAATATTATGGATTGTAATGGTTGGGGTACGCTCAGTATAAGGTAACCATCATATCCCGGGGTACTAGATACTGCAGTGGGTTATGTACTGAGGTGTGACATGTAAGTGCATCAACTTCTTGTAGGGGTGTTGGTCGACTGTGTGTGAGGGTGTATTTATTACCCCATCATCTTTTGAGGATGGGATATCTTCATGTAAATTTGCTATGCTCTCTCATAAATTGTTGGAGGTTGGTAAGATAATGGTTTTGGCTACCATTTGGTTATTTGGTTGGAAAGGAACATACGAATCTTCGAGAACAAGAAGAAGAACGAGTGGGGTTTATGGGAAGAAGTGCTTTTGTTGGCTGCATCGTGGGTGTCCTGTTCTAGATTCCCTAGGGGATATTCTTTGGTTGAATGGTTTAGGAATTGGGGTCTCATTTTAATATAAGGGGTTGTGGTGTTTGGATCATATGTTTGTTGTTGGGGTGGGTGTTTCTATTTTTAGATTGGGATGTATGTATGTTTCATTCTCTTGTTGCTCTCTTTGTAATTTTTCCTTTTGTTGTTCATTAATACAATATATTTATTTTCTCTCAAAAAAAAAAAAATGTTTAAGCTCTTATACAAAAATATATAGAGAGAGAGAGGGTAGTGCTATGGAAACACGCTTGAGGGTACTCACTTTTGATACTGTACTCCTTAATGTCGTTTGGTTACCTCCAATCACGTATTAATTGTATGATTCAAGGCAATTTAACATTAATTAAAGGTATGTTGTCAAAAAATGAGGGCAATAAATATGTTTCCTAATAACTTTCCTAAGTCTAGCCAAGATTGCAGCAAACAAGCTCTAAGATTGCCTATAGAGGGTTCTAGCTGGTTGCCTATATATGATTCTAATATCATAATCTTAATTGAGCATTAATGTTTTAAAAAGGGCCCATATGCAACTTAATATAGCATATTAATTACCAACCAAAAAAATAATAATTTTATGCCTTTTGCTTTTTTATGAATTTAGATATTATTAGAGCTTTTAGTGCACTAACTAATTAATTTATTAATACGATATGTGCAAACTTTGATGTTTTGTCTTGACAACTCTGGCAATGAGAGAGTTGTCAATGGTTTAATATATATATATATATATATATACATTAAACGCAAGCTCTGAAATCGTATATAGGTTTAAGCTTTAGGTGTAAGTAGGGTTAAAGTTCATGTCTCAAGTTTGAGTCTGAATGTGTTTTAATTTATATGTCTTTGTTAGAATGACCAACTTAAACGTTTATGTAATGTCCGAGTCCGAAATGATTAGTCTAATTCAAAGGAAAGGAAGACATTCTCACTTAATGTAATATCATTAAAAACAACTTTACAACATATATGATTCAGTGATTTTCATCAAATGGGTCACCAATGAGAAACACTTTAGTGAATTATTTTAGCTTTTTCCATCATTTTTATGTCTGTATCTTCTATGTAGGCCTTGGCAGATTAATTGTAAGAAAAATAAAATATAAATATAAATGGGTGTTGAGTACACGGAAGCAAGCACGTTCCCTCATCTACAAAGGCCACAAAAAGAAATGCTAAAATAATGAGATATTTTGAACGAAATCTTCACATTCTCTTGAGATTTGATGCTTTGGAAATTGGAGAGTGAAATAATCACTTGCTTAAAAAAGAAAGAAGAAAAGAAAAAGCAACATTTATATATAGTCCTTCCTGTAATGATACAATTACACTTTCAATATCATTCCATTTTCTTCAATCTACTTTTTCTAAATTTTTCAAAACTATACGGTGCACCAGGACATCAAATTGGAAGCAAATATATAGTCCTTCGTTTAAACTACTAAGATAGGATGGCTCTGGCTCTTCATTTTGTATATGAAGAGCCAGAAGAAAAATAGAATAAGAGAAATACCAATTATATAAATAAAAAACATGTAAATGTCAATAACAAGACTTGAACTCAAGACCTCTTGCAAAACTAAGACTCTGATACCATATTAAAAATAACTTACCTAGAAGTTATAGCTATTAAATAAGAGTCCAACAATACATATAAAGTTATCATTAACAATAGTCAGTGAGTTTTTGCTATGTTTGACATCCCACTCCTTTTTGAGAAGTAAAGAGAATTAAAGTCTTTTTGGTTGTTGATTCTTTATGGTCTTTTTGTGGGCTATGACCCTATCTACTCTTTGTTATGAGGGTTGTGTCTTTTGTTATCGAGCCTTTGCCTTTCTGATCCTCAACAAAATTGTCAAAAACCCAGTATAGAGCACAAAGGCTCGTACAAGTCAATTTAAGTGGTGATTGACAAGTGTTAATTACGCCTTTAATTACGTTTCTAATAGAAACACTTTTTAAAAAAAAAAAGCTATCTCACCTAACTTCTCTAAAAAATAGAAAAATTATTTTTCTATCATAATTTGATCCAAAATTAGATGTTGTCAAACACTTTTTTAACTATTTTTAGTCTAAAAGCAACTGGTAAACTCTTAACGAAATGGGGCCTTGATATTATGCATTGATTGTTTTACAACATTTTACTTGTATTATAATAATTAAATTAAATTCATATCATTTTTACCTTTTTTTTTTATTCTATAATATTAAAAGTTGAAAACTGATAGTGTTATCATTCTTTCAAAAATACCTTAAAATTTTGTTATTATTTTTAATTTTAAAATATAAAAGTTAATATGAATTTAACAAATTAACTTTTTCTCATCTTATTTCTTTCATTTTTCATGGCTCAGATTTATATAAGCATTTTCTAATTTTACCCTCCTTTCATATTTATGGATATATATTATTTAATTGTTTTTTTGTGGGTTTTTTTATATGCTTAAATTACTGTTTAAATTGATAATAACCAAATTAACCCAAACATTTATATATATATATATATATGTGTGTGTGTGTGTGTGTGTTGTATAATATACAATAATTTAGTTTTGAAGGATTACTTTTGCATTAATATGTAAGATTATATTTGTCACGGGGAAGAGGAGGATTTATTAATTAGTACACTCTGTCTCTATTAATGGCTTTGTTCATGGATTATACTTATTTTCAACTCCCCCCATTAACATTTTTTCAAAGTTGTCCAACTTGTGCAAAAGAGTCACACTTTTGTAGTGTTTTCAACTGTCAAGCACATAACCACTACCATGGTTATTATTTATTGTGGACGAACCCTTTAATTTAATGGTTAGAAGAAAGGACTATTAATACCCTTTAAAAAAAAACATACTCAAGGTAGGGGTTACAAAAAACTTGTTTTTTTTAGGTCGGCGGGTATCAAAATTCTTTAGTTTTCTACTATTTCCTCTAGGGCACGACCACAAACACCCTTAGAACTATTGGTCAATATAGTGGTGGGTGACATGAGTTCCAATTCAAATTCTCTACCTTAAGGTTGGGAGCATCCAATTCTGAGGTGAAAAAAACTAAATATGAACTTTAATTTGTACGAACAGTACTTTGTAAGTTTGTATTAACGGACATATAACAATATCTCTTTTATATCCGGCCAGATTTGAGAAATAGACAGTAATCTTTGGTCTGTTCCTTATGTTTTAAAAACTAGAGAAATTAATTTTATTTGTTTCTTTACAACATATATGCCTAATAATTTTTTGAACTATATATAAGGTTTAATCAAATACATTTTACAATTAAAGATATTAGAAAATTTTATAATGCAACATTATATATATATATATATATATATATATACTACAAAAGGTTTGTAATTTGAATATAATTTTTTATATATATAAAAAAAACAATAAATAACATTCAATTCATCAAATTTTAAAATAGTTTTATAAACTTCTATTTTAAAAAATTAATATACTCTATGTTTTATAAAAAAAAAATTATAAAACAAAAAATATTTTGGATTTTGTCTTCCAAAGAAGTCAAAGGAAGTCAAATGAAAAGTAATCAAATCCACTCCAACAAGTATCTATATTAGATATATTAGTGTGTATATATGTATATAGATTAGTGCATGAGGGAGCAAGATTCAATTTTATATATTTGAGATCATATATAATTACTTGAACTTTTACAATTAATTAGAAGGGAGGAAGAACCAGGGAGTTTTGATTACTTTCCATAAACTATATATATATTCAGTAGTGTTAGTATCCCACTTGAAGATCTGCAGGTGCAAAAGATCAAAAAGAGATAATTAAATTTAATAAAATAAAAAGAGCTGAATCAAAGATGACGAAGAAGAAAAAAAATAAACTATTAATATTTAGTTGGTTCAGATAAATTTGCATATATTTCTTTAAGCGAGGTCACGAATTCAAATCTTTATCATGCATGGAGCTATTATTTGTTGAGAAACCTTTACATCTTTGTGGTTTAAATAAGATCAAATTTAGATAAATTAGTCTTATAGTAAAATAAACGACGACATCACTTAAATACCGTTTAATAATAAAATAAATAAATAAATAAATAATAGTAGTATGAGGTCCACCACCCACTAACACTCACACTCACACTCACACTCACACTCACCATTCTTCCCTACGTTCGGTCTCCATTTACATCATGAGATCTTAGAATCAGTACAAAGAAACAAACAAACAAGATTAGAACAGCATAAAAGCCAATCTCTCTAGCAAGAAGAAAAAAATGATCATACTGGGTGTTAATTAAAAATTAGTAAAATTAAATAAAAAGTGCTAGCTAGCTCTTCATTTAATTCATAAATATTATTATTAATTGTGATCACAAGTAGTAGCAGAACTAGCAAGAACATCAACAGCAATGGAAACAAGAAATGAGAAGAGAAGAAGAAGGAGAAGAAGAAGAAGAAGAAGCAAAAACAACACGCAATTACTCAGTGCTGTAAAGTTTTAGTTGACTTAGGAACAAAAAAAAATTTCATGCCTTTTGATTGTGACTAACCTTTTCTGACAACAATACACAACCCATTTTCTTCTTCATACCTCTTATCTCTTAGTTTTAAATGCTTCTTTTTCTCCAATTTTTTCATCTGGGTCTTGTTAATTCTTGTTTTTCATGCTAGAAATGTTGTTCTTCAAGTTTTTAAGCATCTGGGTCTTATCAATTTCCCACTTTACAACCTTAATTTCATCACTAAATGAAGAGGGTCATTGGCTTCTTGATTTCAAGAATAATCTCACTGATAATACCCATGTTCTTGATTCATGGAGTTATGATGATAACCACCCAAATCCATGTAATTGGAGAGGAGTTCTCTGCAAAAATGATTCTAAGGTAATTTCTGTGAATCTTCATAATTTCAGTTTATCAGGAACTTTGTCTTCTTCAATCTGTAAACTAGATCATTTGCTGGTGTTCAACATTTCCAATAACTTCATTTCCGGGGCTATACCATCTGAACTCGCTTATTGCAATCATTTAGAGGTTTTGGATCTTAGCACCAATAGATTTCATAGTCAAATACCACCTGAAATTTTCAGTGTTACTAGTTTGAGGAAGCTGGATTTTAGTGGGAATTACTTGTATGGTAGGGTTCCTGAAGAAATTGGGAATCTGAAAATGTTGGAAGAGCTTGAGATTTACAGTAATAATCTTACTGATTCAATTCCTTCCAGCATTGGAAAGTTGAAGAAACTTAGAATTATAAGAGCGGGTTTGAATTGGATTTCTGGTGCAATTCCTGTTGAAATTAGTGAATGTGAGAATTTGGAAATTCTAGGGTTGGCTCAGAATAGGCTTGAAGGGCTTCTTCCTCCAGAGCTTCAGAAACTTAAGAATCTTACTTCTATACTTCTCTGGCAAAATCATTTATCGGGATCAATTCCTCCAGAACTCGGTAATTGTAGTAATCTTGAATTGCTTGCTTTGAGTGATAATGGTTTTACTGGAAGAATCCCTAAAGAGATTGGGAAATTGTCCAAGTTGAGGAGATTGTATGTTTATACTAACCAGTTGAATGGAACTATTCCGCCGGAATTGGGTAATTTGGTGAACGCTGTCGAGATTGATCTCTCGGAAAACCGGTTAACGGGTATCATTCCGGGAGAATTGGGTCGGATTCCAAATCTCCAGTTGATTCATCTTTTCGAGAACTTGTTGGAAGGAAGGATTCCAAGAGAGCTTGGGCAGTTAAAAGAGTTGA
Organism: Paratinospora sagittata; assembly: GCA_035771175.1. NCBI lineage: Eukaryota > Viridiplantae > Streptophyta > Magnoliopsida > Ranunculales > Menispermaceae > Paratinospora > Paratinospora sagittata. The sequence goes on from CM069612.1 coordinate 969,916, forward strand.
GAAAATTAGATTTGTCTATTAACAAATTGACCGGCGAAATTCCATTGGAGTTTCAGAATTTAACCTTGTTGGAAGATTTGCAACTCTTTGATAACCGACTTGTCGGAAGCATTCCTCTTCTCATTGGAGCTTTCAGCAACCTCTCTGTTCTGGACATGTCTAATAATCAGCTCTCCGGTGGGATTCCGGCGCAACTTTGCAAGTATCAGACATTGATATTTCTAAGCCTTGGGTCGAATTTTTTAGCTGGGAACATACCTTACGGGCTGAAAACTTGCAAATCTTTAATGCAGCTAATGCTCGGAAACAACAAGCTTACTGGAAGCCTCGCTCTTGAATTCTCCTCGTTGATGAATCTTACTGCATTGGAATTATATGAAAACCGGTTCTCTGGTTTGATTCCTCAAGAACTCGGGCAGCTGAAGAATCTCGAAAGACTCAGATTATCGAACAATTATTTCACCGGCAGGATTCCTCCGGAGATCGGGAAATTGAAAAAGCTCGTGACGTTTAATATTTCTTCAAACCAGCTCTTGGGAAGTATCCCTCATGAATTGGGGAATTGCACACAACTCCAAAGGCTTGATCTTAGCAGAAATCAGTTCACTGGTTATGTTCCTGAAGAACTTGGCAATTTGGTGAATCTTGAGCTGCTGAAGCTATCTGATAATAGACTGAACGGACCGATACCAGGTACTTTCGGTGGTCTTTTCCGGCTAACAGAGTTACAAATGGGAGGCAACTATTTTTCAGGTCAAATTCCAGTGGAATTAGGCCAACTTTCAGCTCTTCAGATTGCTCTTAACATCAGCCACAATTCTCTTTCCGGCAGAATTCCAGAGGATCTTGGGAACTTGCAGATGTTGGAATCTCTTTATTTGAACAACAATGAGTTAAGCGGTGAAATACCCATTTCAATTGGAGGGCTTTTAAGCCTCTTGGTGTGCAATCTTTCATATAATTGCCTCATCGGAACTGTACCTAACAACCCAGTATTCCAAAGAATGGATTCCAGCAATTTCATCGGGAATAAAGGCCTATGCATCTCAGGTTCAATTCATTGCCATCCACCTGTAACCTCATCATCTTCTACTCCGCACCCAAGTTGGATCCAAGAAGGCTCATCAAAAGAAAAAATTGTAAGCATCACAGCTTCTACAATAGGATTAGTTTCCTTGATCTTAACCGTCGGTATCTGCTGGATAATGAAGTGTCGTAGGCCAGTTTTTGTCGCATTTGAAGATCATATTACAAAGCGTGATGTTTCCGACAATTATTATTTCCCGAAAGAAGGGTTCACATATCAAGCCCTTCTCGAAGCAACCAGTAATTTTTCCAAAGGTGCGGTTATTGGGAGCGGAGCTTGTGGAACGGTTTATAAGGCTGTTATGCTTGACGGAAGATTAATCGCTGTCAAGAAGCTGAAGCCATGCGGGGAAGCTTCAAATATAGATAATAGTTTCTGGGCTGAGATATCAACACTTGGGAAGATCAGGCATCGGAATATCGTCAAGCTTTACGGGTTTTGCTACCATCAAGAATCTAATCTTCTGTTATATGAGTATATGGCTAACGGGAGCTTAGGAGAATTGCTTCATGGAAATGGGCAAACTTGTGTTTTGGATTGGGATGCTCGGTATAAAATTGCTTTCGGGGCGGCAGAGGGTTTGTGTTATCTTCATTGTGATTGCAAACCTCAAATTATTCATCGGGATATAAAATCGAATAATATTTTACTTGATGAATCGCTAGAGGCTCATGTTGGAGATTTTGGCTTGGCAAAGTTAATTGATCTACCCTATTCAAAGTCCATGTCTGCTGTTGCTGGATCTTATGGATATATTGCCCCTGGTAAGAATTTTATAGAAACTGTTATATATATATAATGTTGCTGATTCTTATTACTTTTTAACTTTCCTACATATCATATCCATTTCATTCTCTGATCATTTCCTTTTATTCTCTGGTCTATTGCTAGAAAATGATGTGGTGATTGAGGAAGTTTTAGAAAATGGCGATTTTTTTTTCACTTCTTTCACTGCTGGATATCTTGTTGAATTTCATTTTCTATCAGTAATAGAAACTAAATATCTAGAGCAGAGAACATTACAGGTTTGATGATCAACGCCTTTACTTCACGGCATGAATGAATATGTGGAAACATGATATACAAAATCATTTTTTGCGTGCTCTTGTGCATTTCCTTGCTATTATTGTAACAGAGAAAGATCGCCGGGAACATGTATTGGAAGCATAAAAGAGTTCCACAATTCTATTTTATTGTTAATTTTTTTTATGGATTCACTTCCTCTTGTCACTCGAAAGCTTTTACTCTACCTATTTACAAGGAAATTTTCTGATTCCCATTACTTATTATTATTGAACTCATTAATGGGTCATTTGGTTTCTTGTTAGTGTGAAGATTAGAATCACCTGCATCTATGAATAAATTCCATTCTCTTCTTTTGCTAAGCCTATGAATGTTCTTCTATCAAAAGTTGGTTTTGGAACTTGCTTTATAAAATTAAAGTATGATCAGTGTTGCCTGTTTACTTGAATTTTACACTTTTTTTTTCTCATACCAGAATACGCTTACACGATGAAAGTTACGGAAAAATGTGATATCTATAGTTTTGGGGTGGTTCTGCTGGAACTAATTACCGGGCGGTCACCAGTTCAACCCCTTGACCAAGGAGGAGACTTGGTCACTTGGGTAAGAAGGTCGATGCAGACTGCATTATCAGCATCTTCCGTCTTGGACCAACGTCTTGACCTGAGCATGAAGAGAACAGTTGAGGAGATGTCTCTTGTTCTTAAGATTGCCTTGTTTTGTACCAATACATCTCCACTCAATAGACCAACAATGAGAGAAGTCATTGCTATGATGATTGATGCTAGAGAAATTTCATGCAGTACTTCTCCATCAACTCCGACATCTGAGACACCATTAGATGAAGTTGCTGCTTCTAGAGGTTAATTTTTATATGATCTCTATTATCTTAGGGTGGTTGTTTTTTTTTTTCTTTTTTTCTTTTTTTTTTGTTGTTGAGGGTGTGAATTTGACATGAAATATTTGGTATTTGCAACTTTTGCAGGACATGGAGAATTGTAGATGCTGCTGCCCTTGTCCTTTGGAGATATAAGATATTTCCGGATCGATTTACCAAGCTAGAAAACCATATAAATCTTACTCGAATTATGTAAGTTTTAGAGTAAATCATAATTTTTCCAAAGAATATAAATATAAATATATATATATATATATATATATATATATATATATATAGAGAGAGAGAGAGAGAGAGAGAGAGACAACATAATATTGTTCTTGTTTTCTTCCCTTCCTAATGTTCTGATTAATATAATAAATATTTTTTTCTATGCAATATATGTTATCTCTTCTCCATATTTAGATATCTATCTGCAGGAAGTAACAATCTCCAAGTAACTTTTGTAGTTTTCCAGCTATAGCTTGTAAAAAATAGTTGCAATCCCATCTGTTATGTTGTATATTAGGAAGAAAAACTCGAATTGATTTCCAATATTTTTAAGATTAAACCTTGATGTAACACCTCTTTTATTCAGAAACTGACTCTAATCTTTGTGTAGAAACTAAGTCAAAATTCTGAAGATGATGATCCAATCAAGATTCAAGAGCAATTTTCTGTTTATGCATAGGAATAAACAAATGAAAATTATGTTCAATGTTTTTACACTATGCTGTGGATATTGCAGAACAATGCATATGACTCTCTCCTTCCTTTCTCATGTTTTTTTTTTTTTGGTTTCCCACGCGACACCCATGTCCTTCGGGTGAGACTAATTCGTATTCGAGCATTGCAGGGGCATTGAGCGGCTCTCCTCAAGTGGGCATGACTAAGGTGGACACGAGTTTCGATCTTGAGACTTTCACCCTTTAACCACTTTTAACACAGACCCCCAACCATATAATGTTAGGTTTTCTCATGTTTCTTTGTGGTATGTGAATGTTGAACCAAAAATATTTAGGACCCGTTTGGTATTCAATTTAAAATTTGTTTTTAAAAATAAGTAAAATTTTGTATTATTATGATTATGATTTTTTCTTTAAAAAAAGAAGAAGAAGCTATTATGTATAAGTTATTGAGGAAGATTTTCTTTCTAAGAATAAGGATAAAAAAAGGTAAAAGTAGAAATATATGAATATAAACTAAAAAGGTAAATACATGATTAATATTTGGTTGAGAACCAAAAAATTAATAGTGTCTAGTTGGGGGTGTTTATGATTATGGAACCGGAGAAGGATACTTTGGACAATTTAGAGGTAAAAGGGTTCCACTATATAGTACATACCTATTAGGGAGACGCCACTCTCTCTTTTCACTAGGAGTTACCCTGGGGATAAGTTGGTGTGTGTAAACTGAGCTAACCCGTCTTGATAAAAAGATAAATAAAAGTAGCACAAACACTAGTTACTCAAAAACGTATACGTGCGCAATGCTTGAGTAACATACTTGGGAAATACACATTTTTAACATTATCCTTCAGAATTGTTGGATCATTTTGATTCACGTCATTAATACATAATTCGGGATAATTTAACAAATTTTAATGATAATATTAAACACTGTATCGAGAAAATGTATAATTAAGGCTGCGTTTAGTTTGTGATTTAAATATAATTTTTAATATCTAAAAATTTGGAAACACGATAACGCATTTGGTTGGTTGAAATTCAAAATTAAATTTTAAAAATTTATAAAGAAAATATATTGTTTTTAAAAAATGATAAAAATATTATTTTTTAAAATTTATAAGTTTTTATTTATTTATTTATTATTTTTATTATTATTATGGAGGGTCTTAAATCAAGAGAGAGACAACAACCTATTATCGCCGGTTCTATCTCAAAGATTACCGGGCAAGCTGGTTATACATCGAGGTTTCGTTTACTTTTTTTCTACCTAGTCGAACTTCGTCGAACTCGCGCGCCATTTATAGGCTCTCGAGGTTTCTAGGGTTAGGGTTTTCCGCTACTCTCTTACACATTCATATTTCTACTAAATCTGGTACGTTTTTCTTGTTTTTCACTTTCGTTGCAATTTTTCTTTCTTGAGCTGCTTAGCAATTAGCATTCTTCGAGACTATGGTTTTTGTATTTCGTTTCAACAGGTGCTGTTTCTGTTGTTTTTGAAACCCTAGAGATGTTTCTGTTATGAACATGGTATTGTTTCATTGTAAATGCCTACCTTATTATGATTTTGAGAAGAGAAAATGCATTCTTTTTTTTTTTCTCAGTAAAGGGCGTGTTTGATTGGTGAAGAAATTGTCATTTTCTTGAGATATTTTTTTTTTTAAAGTTAAAGGATTTTTTTTTTTTTTTTTAACATTATTAGCTATTTTGGTTAAAGGGTCGTGGTTAAGAAGGAACAGTGTTTTTCATTAAAGGGCTTGTATCGATCGAATGAACTTTCTAAAGTTATAAATGATGAGTTGGTGGGATCGGTTCGACTGAATTTTTGTGATAACTTGGTGTTTAAGAAAGGTTTCTACAGAGTTTTGGTAAATTGTTGCATTTATGATAGGAGTTTCAACATTGTTCTCGTAATGGAGGATTCTTATTACACACACACACACACACACACACACATATATATATATATATATATATATATATATATATATATATATTCGTGTAGAAGTAGCTGCAATGCTATGGTTGTTGATTCTGTTGTGGTTGACACTTACTATATCATTTTTGTGATCATTGTAAGATTTTATTATTATTATTATTATTATTAGTTTGTGAGGATAGTAGCGATACTTCAGCATTGTTGATCATGTTTAGGTAACTTTTGTTGGTTCCTAAGTGTATGTTGTTTTTGGAGACAGTAGAATTGTTGTTACAATCATTCTGGATGTTCTCTACTCTCACTAGTGTTCTTCCTTTATTCCCATGTTATTAACAATGCTTGATTTCATTTTATTTAGTTTTACTTGAGTTCCTATATTGGGTATTCAGGTGATTACTTCCATGGGTGAGACTGGAAAACGGTCCCGCACTCAAAGGGATTATGAAGGGGACGGGAAAAACCAGAAGAGGAGGACAAACAACAGAGATGATGGTGGGGATCAGGAGTTGATCATCTATCGGATACTTTGCCCTGATGGTGTTATTGGAAGTGTGATTGGGAAGAGCGGTAAGGTGATAAATTCAATAAGGCAGGAGACTAGGGCAAAAATCAAGGTTGTGGATCCCTTTCCTGGTGCGAAAGAAAGGGTGATATTGATATATTGCCATGTCAGGGAAAAGGAAAATGTAGAGGTTGATGATGAGTACACCTATTCAAATCCTCTCTGCCCTGCACAAGATGCCCTTCTTAAAGTGCATGCTGCCATAGTTAATGCAGTAGCAAGTGTGGGTGACTTGGACAGGAAGAAGAAGGATAAGGAGGAGGTCCATATTCTGGTCCCAACTAGCCAAGCTGCAAATATCATTGGTAAAGCAGGGGCCACTATCAAAAAAATAAGGAGCAAAACAAGGGCAAATGTGAAAGTTACTCCCAAGGATGCTAGTGATCCAGCCCATTCATGTGCGATGGAATTTGACAATTTTGTCTTGGTAAATAGCTAATCTTATATATAATTTTTTTCTTCTTCTAGAAATGCTTAGTTATTTGGTTTATATATTTATTTTAGAAAATATCAAAACCTTGAGGTAATAGCTGTATCAACCGTGTTATGGAAGATTGTGCAGAGAAGTGCATGAGTTATGCAATTATATATAGATTTAAATGTGGCATTTGCTAAGATCTTAAGATGATTCTTTCGATTAAAATTTTCTTTATGAGTGTTTGATGTAAATAACTTGAACTTTGAAGGTTTTGAAGTAGAAAATCTATCTGTATGATTGTTAAGCTTGTATTGCCTGTCCCAAACATGAATAAAGGAAGAGGGCTGTGTCAAGTTGACAAAAACAGTGACAAATTTTAAGCATTAATATTTAAAGTTCGCCCTTTCTACTGTATGCTTGGGATTTGGAAAAAAGACCTAGAAAGAGTCAAAATGCTGAGTAAGAGGTTGCATGGTCAATTTTAACTATTGAGGATTAAACTTAGTTTTGCTTTATATATCAAGAAATAGATGTGAGATTAGGCTCACACCATTTTTATTTTCTTTCTAGTGGTCAATGTACTGATATAAATGATTAGCACTTGGTTAAGATCCTTTTGATTAGGTCATGACATTTCACTTCTTCACGTGCCTTATGGCAGCTATTCCACTGGATTTTCTATTTATTCTGATGCTTTGGCCTAGAGGCGAGTAATGGACCACATGTTATGATGAATGGACCCCCTCGGGGCAGACCCTTTTAAAGAAACAAAACTGCAGGGGGGAACTCCCCAAGCAAGGCAGCTTCCCCTTAGCGGCAAAGCCGCACCATACATCCCTTAGGGGCTTCACCCCCCATTATGTAGCTAAGCACTAGGGGCTTTGCCCCAAACTAAAACCGCCCTGCCATTCCTGACCTCAGGAAGGAATGGGGTAAGGGGCGCCAAAAAAAAAGAAAGTCAACCCCTTGTATTCCCGTCCCTTTCTCCTTTTCCAGAAAGACAAGCTACTAGATATGCGTTATAGATTTATATATCGGATGTTTGATGCATGTGGAGAAATATTTACGGATACTTCTGTTCTTGTAATTTTCAGATGAAATAAGATGATTCTGATACTTCCCGAATATTTCACTAGTTATTAATTCTCATCCTTTATGTTACTCTGAGCCGTGACATATCTTTGTTTGGAGTAGATGACAGGTGATGAAGAAGCAGTGAAGAAAGCATTATATGCAGTGTCCGCAATCATGTACAAGTTCTCTCCAAAAGAAGTAATTCCTCTGGATTCCAGTCTACCGGAGGCACCCCCCAGTATCATAATTCCATCTGATGTTCCTATCTATCCAGCCAGTGGCTTTTATGCGAGTGCAGATCCTATTGTTCCCCCTTCTAGATCGATTCCCTCTGTTGTAGGTGCAACACCACACGTATCTGAGTTCCATGGATACACAGATAAAGGGAGTTCATGGCCTGTTTATTCATCTAGCCTTCCCGTAGTTTCTGGTTATGGTGCTCCTCAATCTGAGGAATTAATAGTAAGACTGTTGTGCCCCTCTGACAAGATTGGGCGTGTTATTGGCAAGGGAGGGAGCTCAATTAAAAGTGTTAGGCAATCAAGTGGTGCTCGCATTGAGGTTGATGATAGCAAGGGTGATAGGGGTGACTGTCTTATCACTGTTACTTCAATAGAGGTTCTGATAGTTTTCCCTCTTTTTTGCTTGTTGTCTGTTGCCCTTTATTTGGAGAACATGCAGTTTTCCCCTCTCGGCTACTTGTTTAAGGGAACTTACCTGAGTGTTCTGTTTGCAGTCCCCAGATGACATGAAATCTATGGCAGTTGAAGCTGTTCTGCTGCTGCAAGAGAAGATAAACGATGAGGATGATGATAAAGTAACGATCCGCCTCCCTGTTCCATCTAAGATTATTGGGTGCCTCATTGGAAAGGGTGGTGCTATTATAAATGAAATAAGAAAGAGAGCTAAAGCTGATGTTCGCATCTCAAAAAGTGAGAAAACCAAGCGTGCTGAAAACAGTGACGAGCTTGTTGAGGTTTGTTAATCTTAATCCCCCTTTTCCCCTGTTGTATGTAATACCATTTCTTATTCATTGGTGTTTTTTTGGTCCTTATAGATCTCTGGGGAGGTTGGTAGTGTAAGAGATGCACTTGTGCAGATTGTTTTGAGGCTTCGAGATGATGCTTTGAAGGATAAAGATGGTGGTCGCAACCCCCCTCCTGCCGATCCTGTTTATTCTGGCAGTGGTAATGGTTTCTCAGTATCTTCAGTATTGCCTAGCATTCCTCCAGTTACACATTTAGGTTATGATCAGAGGAGTGAAACTGGAGGTGGCTTGGGTCTACTCTCGTCTAGCAGCCTTTATGGATATGGTTCATTGCCGGTAAGTTGTGGTGTCCATGATAATTTTTTTTTGGGTGATTGTTTTGTTGTTTGTTTTTCTTTTGTTACTAGTAATATATAGAAACTAAAATAAATTAAATTAGAGCAAGGAATGTGAGTGTCTTTTGAAGTGCTTGCGTCTGAGTTATTTATAAACCTATTCGGTAACTCCCTGCTATTGCCATGCTTTGTTAGTTACATGGAACTTTCTTTCTTTCTATTTTTGAATTCATCTTGGTTTTGACCTTAGGAGTCGACATTTAATTGTGTTGTCCTGATTATGTGTACAAGCTTTTGTATTGCACTTGTTACTATTATGTTGCGACACAACATACCATTTATCATAAATTAGTATTATAGAAAAAATTCCTTCTGCTTTTAATCTACTGGTTATTTTATATAAAGAAATTTTGGTTCAAGTATAAGTAAAACAGATTTGTGTTTGAGCATCTTTGCTTCTTGGGTTCTGCAAGGGATTGTATCTATCATTATTATTTATGCATGGTTTTACGTGCCCCTACCATTTCATCATTGGGAGTGATTGCTGCAGTATTTGTGTGAATTGTTTTTCTTACACGTAAGTAATCGTATAATTCTCTGATATTGCCTAAGATTATTAATTTTTGGATTTTTCTTTTTGTATAGGTTGGAGAGAATGGCTATGGCTCAATTTCTTCGTATTCTTCCAAACTATATTCAGGGTTTGTCCTCCATACCTAATGGATTGAAAGTTAAAGAAGTTTTTTTTTTTTTGGCTATCATTTGTTTGACATTGGTATACATCTCTATGTTTTAACTTTGGTTAGGTTGCCTCCTCCTTCATCTCTTGAGATGCTGATCCCTGCCGCTGCAGTTGGCAAAGTAATGGGCAAAGGTGGTGCTAATATAGCTAACATTCGAAAGGTGTGTCCTATATCCTTTCAAACTCCTAAAGAAAAGTATTTGAACAGGATATGTTTTATTTTGGAGACCCATTGGATTGCCTCAGGCATTTACTTGCTTCTAAGATTTGTTTGGCACAAATGATTATATCACCTAAAAATTGTTTTTAAATAAGTAGAGAACATAATACTTAAATGGATAAACGCACCCTGAATATGCGGTGGTGGTCCCTTGTGCTTTTAGAGGCATACCATTGAGTGCAGCAAGGTGCAAAAATGCATGAAAATTTATTTTACATTAAACAAAAAATAAAAATAGAAAATGTATGTTCTATCAAGTATGCATCCATTTTGAACTTAACTATGTATAATGAAAGTATAGGTTTTACGAGTGTGATGGTCATAGCCACATAAAAATAGTAGTATATAACAAAATTGATATTATGATTGATAATTATTTAAAATTCAGACTGAAATGTCGAGTATTTAATTTTTAATATCACATATTTCCAAATAATTGTTATTGAAATTAAAATGTAAATTTAATTAGAATCAGTTGTTAGAAGACCAAACTATTGTGTGAATGATTATAACAACTAATATAGTTATTATTAGATTTTGAAAGGCATTCATAGAAAGGGGCCTTTTCATGCAGCTGAGGATTGAGGTTTGGCGCTCCTTTAGAAAGCCCTCGTCAGATTTAATCATTTGACCCATGTGTGGTATTTTTTAGCAGAGGTTTCCCATTAGCAAAAGTTGTATCAAGGCTATAAGCACTGGAAAGAAAATGGGTATACAAGGCAGCTGGTGCTCCTTGCACTTGAACACAAACTCATGCCTTAGTGGGGTACCTTGTCTAGTTCCGTACCATTGCAGCTGTGCTCTGTGACAAGGTGCATGAAATTTTTTGCGCCACTGGTGTAGAAATTGATTTCTCGTGTTTAGGAGTTTGCTACTGTTGCATTGCCCCAGGGGTGTTCAATGTTGCGGCAGATAATATAGCATGGAGGCTGTGGGCCCTGCTAAAACTGTGATATGTTAAACTGTGTTTTGAATCTCTCTCCGATTTTGTGTGTGATACAAATTTGGTGTGAGATGTTTGATTCCATGGCTGGAAATCTGAACTATCATAGTCATATACAAGCATTAATGTCCATGTTATATTTGAGTATATGAATTGCTCAAATCTACATGTGATGAGTGTTCGAGTATTAGTACAGACTGTACTTTGTCATTAGAAGGTCTGCATCTGAAACTGAAAAGTCAATTTGTCTTTATTCAGTTTCAATTTCCTCTTCCTAATGTTCTGATCAAATTTCTAGTGAGATAAGAAAAATTATAAACTCAAGAAGACTAGTGGTTGCAATGTTCTCATTTTTTCCCATGGGCATATAGGTTGGTATTGTGGTGATTAATCATTCAAAAGGCACTCATTAGAAATCATGAAAGCTTTAATTGTTTCCTTTTTAATCATGGTGTCTGGATTATACTGTGGCCATTATTTGAAAGTGTTAATACCTAGATGAAACATATTGCTTGTTTAGGCATCTCTTCTTTCAAATTTGTTTGTCATGTCTCTCTCTCTCTCTCTCTCTCTCTCTCTCTCTCTCTCTCTCTCTCTCTCAACAGAAATTTGCTAGTGTGCTGGTGTTCATTTTTACCTTTTTTTGTTTTATTTGTGTCATCTCTGCAATAGCGGAGGATCCCAGAGACTAAATGTATTTGGTTGTCTTAACTACATTGGTAATTGACCAGTTATTGAGTTGAATCTTTAAGAGTGAGGATCCAAATCTCTGTTCTTTTTGTCTTTCTTTCTGTTTTTCAATGGTCTTCACCTAATCTTTTGTTTTCTATTTTTTTTTTTCTTCTTCATTTAACGAGTTCCAGAAGTAAAAACTAAGAAGAAAATTGAAACCTTTTTTTTTTTGTTTTTTGTCTTTGCGCTGGGCAATGTTTTGCAATTATCAAATTAAATGTCCAGCAGTTTTTCTTTCCATCTGATTTGGTCTCACAAGCTCACATACATGGGCGTGATCAGGGTGTTAGGTTTGTTGAATTTTGACAGATTTGTTTTGTAATTGTAGTCGGGGCAGTTAATTGGGTTTTTTTTGAGACCTGTGAGTAGTATGAAAAAAAACACAAATATTGCTTTCTCATGTTTCTGCCATCTTGTGCTAATTTCAAATGTTTTCTTTTTTTTTTTTCTTTTTCCGGTGACATTCCTTTATACATCCTTCTAAAACTGGCAATCGGTTTTTGGTCATCTCATTTGCTATTCTTGTTTGTGGGCCAGATCTCAGGAGCGATCGTAGAGATTCTTGATTCAAAATCATCTCGTGGTGATCGTGTGGCTCACATCTCTGGCACGCCAGAGCAGAAACGTTCAGCTGAAAACTTGATTCAAGCATTCATTATGGCTACCTAAGCTTGCCCTGGTACTCGAACGTTCCTTATCAAGTTTCTTGGAACTTCTATGAAGAGGGACTCTTTATCAGTTTCTTTAGGTTCATCCTGGAGTGAAATCTCATGGTCCTAGGATTCCTCCACTGTAACCTTTTATCTATTTCTGTCAAACTTCTTCCTTTAAGGGGCCACTTGGGATCATGTGGGTGGATTCAACTGCCTTATCATCTTAAAAGTGTGATAGGTCTCTATATTACTGACTGTTCTTATCATCTGTGGTTATCTTAGAACACAGTAGGCTCTTCTTTCCTTTGTTAGTGTTACTTGCCATCTTAACTATTATATAGCCTTCGTATTTCCAGTTTTTCATGTTCTTTTTGATTTTCATACTGGAATCGCATGTGCTCACCTATCACTGCAGCTTGGTTCGTTGTTACTCATAAACGTGCATGTTTTCTTGAGATACTATCTCATGTCATCCTTCTGCATTTGGTATGCCTTTGGACAATAGAACTCTACTGCCAAGTTATTGGTCCTCAAACTCTATAGAATCCTTTGTGGACAAATGGATCTCTCTCTTGCTCTCTTTCTTTCTCTATCTCTTATCTCTATCTATCTGCTGTCTGTCTGTCTATTTATGGCATAATATAGTTGTGGACATGAAAGACTAGTTCCCCTCTCCTTGGTGGTATTGTTACTTTCATAGTTTCAGCAGATGGGCATAATCTTAGGATTAGGTTGGAGGTGTGTTAAGGATGGAATGAGATGATTAGCTATTGAGTTTTGAGGATAACTAGATTTTAATGTTAAAGTGTCCAGAGCCGCCCCCAAAGGTGGGCTCAGCTGGTTTTGATGCCAGTGGCCTTTGGTGAGGAAGGCATCCTGCCTGGGTATGGGGTCAACCCCTCCGCATGCCTATTTTTCTTTTACCTTAAAAAAGTGTCCAGAGCCAAAGCTGATGAGGATGGTAATATGTTTAGTTTTTAGGTTGGTTTCCCTTCCAAGTCTCCTTTCTACATGAGATGCAGAAGACAGCATAAGATTCAACCTGTGTTTCATTTCTCTATTTCTTCTATTTGGGTCCTTGGAACTTTTTTGTTGACAGGATCTGTTCGTTTAGGATTTGGTGTGAGGATGTTGGTATCTTATTGGGACTGGTCTAACTGCCCTTCAACTCTTTTATTTGCTTGAGAACAAGAATACAAGTTATATAACCTGCCTTACTCTCTCTCTTTTCAATTTATCTCTCTCTCTCTTTATCTCTATAGTCGATATCTATCTCTTTTACGTGATCTCTATCTTTGATCTCTCTCTCTCTCTCTCTCTCTTATCAATTTATCTCTATCTCTATCGTCTATATCTATCTCTATAATCTATATCCATCTCTTGTATGTGATCTCTATCTTTGATCACTGTCTTCTGGTATAAACTGTTTCAATATTCTTGTAGATCTCATTCCATTTTTGGTGTACAGTCTTGGTTTGGTAAGATTTCATTTGTACAATATTCTAGGAATTTTGGCTTCAACTCAGCTCTAGTGGCTCTCCCACATTGAATTCATCTGTTGAAACTGATTTCTCTAGTGCCTGACACATTCTTTGATTGATATATACCTCCCCCTTACAAATTCTTCAGAAAAAAAAAAGACTTAACTGTTGCAGAATGAATGAATGACTGTCATGTCTGCCAACTAAGGCATTTTCCTTTGAATGCATGATGATATAGATAGTAGTAACTTTATGATTGCTTATTTTGATCATTTCTGTTTTTTTTTCCTAATAGTTGAAAAACATATATGTAGAACAGGGTGGTTATGTACATTCATGAATTCTTGTTATAAAGATGCATCTGGAATTTCTATACAGGTATGTTGAGGTAGTAACTTGTGAAAAGTTGTATCTTAACCAGGATGCTTGAAGTAGTTTTTTCAAGCACCTAATTGGTATTAAAAGCATTATATATTGTTTTGTCTTGATTGATATTGTTTGAAATATTTTATTCTTACCCAAATTTTTATATAGTTTTTTTTTATTCAAGTTAGTGGAAAAAATTTATTAGCTTTCAATTGAATGTGACATGTGCAAAGAATACTGGAGTTAGGATGGGAATATTGGAGTTAGGGGTGTCATCGGTTCAGTTTGTGTCGGTTTAGTGCTCAGACCAAAATCAAATAAGTTACTTGACCTTGCTTTGGGTTGGGTTGGTTTAGTGTTCAAACTAAAATCGAATTAATTACTTGATCAAGCCGAATCGAATTAAATGAAATTGGTCTAGTTTGGTTTAGGGGTAATCGGTTTAGAAATTTAACTTATAATAATATTTGTTTTAAATATAAAGTAACAAAGTATCTAATTTTATCATCAATAATTATTTTAAATATAAAGTAACAAAGTATCTAATTTTATCATCAATAATTATATTTGTAATTATATAATAAGTAAATATTATATTATATTTAATATATATAACCTTGATCTGTTTGGATTGGGTTAATACGATTTTTAAATTTTTAACTCGGAACCTAATATAAGAGATGCAAGTTTGCAACCCCACACCATGTGTGGACATTTTTATTAATATAATTTTAAAAAGTAAAATAAACCTTTATTTTAGAAAAAGATTGATGTCTAACTGTGGTAGTTTAGTTGGACGAGGAATTGAGTGTACGTGGGGTTGTGGTTTAGGTCTTGATTTTTAACTTGGCGTTATTTTATTTATTTGTCATTGTTGAGAGAGTTAGTTCAAACTTTTTTGTTATGTTTAAGTTTGGAAATATTAGTTTTGTCTAAAGGGAAGGACACCTTCGGTAATAAAAAAAAGAAGAAAAAGATTGATGTTATTAAATTGTTAATCTAAAATATGAAAATATATTATAAGCTATAAATACAATTGAACATATTTAAAATTCCGTTTTAGAATCAAACTAAATGAAAAACTAATGGTTTGGTATGTAATTTAAAAATAATTTTTAAAAAATAAAATATAATTTCATCTTTAGTTGATTTGTAATTTTTAATAATATGTTTGGTACCATATTCAAAAAAATGTTTTGTAAATTTTAAAAATTAAGAAAATTTGTTTCGTTTTAAGATTTCATACAAATCTAAGTGTAAAAAAATTTATGTGGGTACCATCAACTATAAATCATCTAAAAGAAAACTTAAAAAACAAATTTTTTTTATGTTTTTTTGAAAACAATCTTTTTCTTTACTTTTATTTTCTAAAAATGTTTTCTGAATCACATTTAACCAAATAAGTTTTTCATATCTTTTTTTACTTTTTATTTTTAAATACAAAAAATTAAATTTAAAGACGATGCCAAAAATTACAATGTTATAGTAATTTAGTCATTCCACATTATATATAAGACCATTTTCTCCAAATTTAATATATATATATATATATATATATATTTGTTGACATTTCTTATTTCCAGTTTTAAAAGTATATACTTAGATATTAAAAAAATAAATAAAAGGTTGGAATGATCCCTTGATACAGCTAAGTTTTTTGGATTATACAGTTAAATCATTATAACTTTCTTCTGAGCTAAAGTTCTTACAAAGCCGTCTGTCTCCAACATGTCTCCTCCTTTAAAATAGATATTACATTAGTAACAACTATGTCTCTTTGATGATCAATGTAGATTAATTATGTATTGTAAGGTTGTCAAATGGGGTTATGAGAATAATAAAATAGGCTAAGGGTGTTATTATTTACATTATCCATTGAAAATTTCAAATAACTACTTCAAAAGAAAGAAATTATTTGTCATATGACAATAGAATATTAATAAATAAATAAAAAATCATTATGTTCACTTTTTTAATTGCAATTTATAGTATGACTAGTTGTAACATATTATTGCTCTGTCATACCAAGGCCTTGATCACCTCCTTAAGATCAAAACAATCATATATGTCATGACTATGGTAATTGTGAAATCCATAGCATTTTAAAGTTGTCCTAAGCTTATTCTTTGGCTATCGTACAAAGTTGTCTTTGTTTTGATTTCAAGTAGACCTCATGATCCCTAGAGTTTTTTTTTTTTTTTGGAGGCGTGCACTCCACGAATATGCTCAAAGGTGCATGCCCTTTCTTTTTCTCCTAGCAAACTACCTCTTAACGTCGCCCATCTTCTTTCTTTTTTTTGGTCCTAAACCCCTCAGTGCCCTCAGTTAGCACCTTTCTATCAATGCATGTCGTAGTGGGACTCGAACCTGTGACCAGGTTTCTCAACCCAGTAAGACGTAATTGTCCTCACTAACTGCGCTGAACCCGATGGGTAACTGTCCATCTTCTTTCAATCGCCATTGTAATGCTCCATACTCATCATACTTAACACATGGAAAATAAAGAAATGGATGACCAAGAGTGTTACAACCATAGTCATTTGTTTTCATTTTAGAGTCTTTTGGTCGAGCTCTTCTTAACCTAGCTAGTCTTGGCTTTTTTTTTGTTTTTTGTTTTAGCATCAATCATCTTATCAGCACTAGTATACTCTTAAGTTCTCTCTAAGAGATGTGCTAATCGGTTGCTCTTCATCGTTATTAATTACGCATGCTGCTAAGGTGACGACCCTCATTATAATTATACCGCGATGATCTTTGCGTTAAACTGAGTTAGGTAGTTATTCAAGCTTTCAACTCTTTTAAAACTGAAAGGAGATGCATATGGCTGGCCTTCTTCTTGCATAACGACCTTTGTAATTCTGACATTGCAAACAAACTTGCAACTCTTCTTTCTTTGCATATAGAAAGTGTTAGCTAGAGATCTCCAATGGGTAATGACTTGTGTAAGAACTTAGCTTGTTGTTAGCACATGCTTTTATACCACTTTTCACTCGCCTATGGTCGAGTTTAGGTTGGTAGTTCGGTACATTTCTTTTGTTCTTGTTCAAGAAAGAACTAAGAAAATTTTCTACATGGTTTCCTCGAGGTTATTCATCAACTTGGATTTTCATGTTATTTTTTCTTTTTTTATCGAATTGAGCTCTAAATGAACTTCAAGGTGGATGTCCTCATTTTGGCATGAGGTATTGGTATTGGTGCGTGAGATCGGATGGGATAAGAAATTTTTTAGTTCAAAGCCTATGTTTGGTTGCCGACCAGAATAAGATAAAAAATAATTTCATCCTCATTTTTATCCTATTGTAATGAAATAAAATAGTGATAACGAAAAGGGGGGATTATTTTAATCCTATTGTAATGAGTTTTGCATTTTTTTTTTAATTTTTAATTTTTAATTATTTAATTTTATCCTATCTCGTACACCAAACGAGCCCGTATAGTAGTGGTTGAGTTGGTATAGCTTTAAGCAAATTGATTCCTACAAAAAAATATCAAATGTTGATGCAAGATCTGACCAATATCAATTATAAAATTGGTTATGACCTTAACTAACCCCTACCTCAAAATTTGTTCGGGTTAGGACTTGAGGCAGTTCACAGGATAGATAAGTTTGTCGTGAGTGTAAAAGACTTTGTTGTTTGGTTGGAGGAAACTCCCCCAATCATTTTGGATATTGTACAAAAAGAATCTAATTAATATCTTTTAGGGTTTTGATAAAAGGAAAACATTTTACAAGCTTAGCAAATCAACTATTGCATTTTACCTATTTTAACAAAAAAGATTAATACAAATAAAATTTATAAAACTTAGCATTTTATTCATAAATACAAAATTAATCAGCTGAATTTTTTTAAGTTAGAAAATATTAATTTAATTGTAAAAAATTATAACTACAAGTATAACTACACTATTAATACCATTGAATATATATGTATTATACATCTTAATGTATATAATAAATGATCTAATGACATTAAGAATATAGTTATACTTAAAGTTATATTTTCTGGGACTTAGATCTTAGATTAGCATTTCCTTTTTAAGTTTGTTCATAAAACCACTAAAATTTCATAAATAAAAAAAAACCGCAAAAAGAAATAGATTTCAATTAATCGCGCCAGGTAGGGGTCGAACCTACGACCTTCAGCTTAGGAAACAGACGCTCTATCCACTGAGCTACAGGCGCTATTGGCGCTATTTTAGCCACTTTACCTTATTTTATATACTTATTTAAAATTATTCTAAGATCTTATATTATATTTCAAGATTTTATTTTGTTGGGCCACTGGCTCTTCAATGAGCCAGAGGTTAGGGAATCAGATCCAGCTTTTATTTTTATTTTTTTTATATTGTTGTTAAATTTATATATAATTAGTGCATTTAACAGCCAAAAATGGGCATCTACATTGGAGATCTCAAATCATCTTTGGAACAAAACAATAATAATAAATAGAGTACAAAAAAACAATACAAAAATAGGATCAATGCAAGGACAAGAGACAAACAAGGTCCGTACTAACATGCTTCCTTGCATTTAAATAAATAAATAATTAAAAAAGCCCTTTAATTTTTGGGTTAATTAAATAAACTGCATGCACCTCCTTTAATTAATTAATTAATTATTCTTTCCCTCACTCATTTTTTTTTTTTGAAAGGAAAAGAGGGGGAATACCCAGCAAAAATAACTAGCACACTACATCTCGAACTCTCCTAGGCCAAGTAACCCCAGTTGCATCTTCCCTCAAACTATTGAATAACCCACGGGGAGGGGAAGACAGGATACACACTCCCCGATTGAACTTCAAAGCCTCAGTAGCCAAATAGTCTGCTGCTCTATTACCTTCTCTATAAATATGCTCAACTTGAACTATCCAATCTCTCTGAAGGAGTGTTCTACACTCATTTACCAAGTTGGAAAGGCTAAGCTGCGGCATACTGTTGCTTTTTAACCAACCAGCCACCATAGCCGAATCTGTTTCGAAAACTATAGAACGATGGCCCTCATCCCAAGCAAGACGGAGGCCATGAACAGCAGCCCATAATTCAGCTTCAGTTGCAGTACAAGACCCAATATTAGCCACAAACCCCCTCAACCACATACCACGATAATCACGGAGAAGACCGCCACCCCCTGCTCGCGATGAAGCTTTCTTAAGACATCCATCAGTATTAAGCTTAGTCCAACCATGGTTGGGAGCACACCAGCCTACCATCTTCACCCTCTCTATCAGTCCAGCACCATGGACCGCCACTTTGGCTCGAAAAGCATGAATAATTTCAGCCACTTTCCCTTTAAGCCAAGCCATGCTATACTCGAAGTGAAAACGAAGATTACGAAAAACTAAATCATTCCTCCATTTCCAAAGAGCCCACACGGCAACTGTAAATAGAAAACATTTTTCTTTTGTGGGTAAGATGCAGTTTGATACTTTGATCTAGAAAATGGTTTTATATATACTAATTGATTGGTTAATATTAATTGCATTCTCCAAGAGAATCAAGAGTCTTTGCTTTAAATGATAAAAAAGAAGATGTTTGGCTTAAAATAGAAAACATTTTTCTTTTTCTTATAAGAAAAGAAATTACATTAATTAATTCTACCTCTAGCGAGTTATTAGGGCCCTTTTAAAAGCTCTTTTTTTTTTAAATATTTTTTAAGTAAAAATAGTTTTAAAAGTGTTTGGCAACATCTGTATCTAATTAAATTATAGTGAAATTTTTTTTTTTTAACTTTTTCGCTAAAAGAATTTTTTTTAAAACACTTCTTAAAAAAATACTTTTGAAAAAGTAAACAGGACTTGAATTTAGATGGTAACTAAATTTATTATTTTTTTTTTTTTTGATTCAGTAACTAAAAGTTAGCGGAGAATTGGAGAACTATTGTCACGAGACTACTTGTACAGGTTATAGAAATTGATTTTTTTTTTTTTACATTTAACAATAAATAGTACATAGGATCTAATAAAAAATAAAATTAACTTCTTGTGAAGACCTTCAACCCCTATATATAATAGCCGTTTAACATAGCTAAATATTCCCTGAGTAATTCCCCTTCTCCAAATGATATATTATTGTTGTGGTGATTTTTAACATGATATCAAAAGTTTATTATTGTGAAGGTCTTATGTTCAAGCCTCCTTGCTAACATTTGCTTATACTCTCTTTTATCAATCATGTTTTTTATTTTATTTTTTAATTGTAAATCTAATCTATGTGTCATTGTGCACCTGAAAGAGGGTGTTAATATTTATATTGACTATGTGTATAAAGTTGGGTAAGTTAAATGATTTCTCACAATCATAAAACTACACTCTCCAATTGGGTTGCATTATTATTATTATTATTATTATTATTTTATTTTTATTTTTTTATGGCAATCCAATTGGGTTGAATTTGAAGCTCCTTCTATGATCAAAATCTTTACAACGAAGCCAAGTCAAGGTGAGAAAGTGATTTTAAAATAAGTCATAAGAATGAAGGCATGAAGTATGATTTATTGTATTGTAATGTTTTATGTTTCGCTGGTTGTACTTCTGCTTATTAACTATAATTTTTAGGTTAAATGGTTTCCGGGTTGATGGCATTATCTCTGCTACTAGTCAATTGTGTGAAAAAGGTTTGGTAGGTAGGTTACTTGGAAAGTCATTCCACTAATTAATTAGTGCCATCCTTGAAGAACTTAAGTAGCTCAAAATGAAGCTAAACGTGTCTCCATTGCTTAAGAACAGCTAATAGAGTTGCAGACTGGTTAGCTTCAATCATTCCTACCATGGGGGAATTTTTGTTTAGTCCTTTAGATATTAATGTATAGTTGTTTATTCTAGTCCCTCTCATGTTAGAAGGGCTCATGCGAGGAGCTAGGGTTTATATCATACTATTTAGTAATGGAAGTTTACATCGCTAACGTTCTGTTGCCAAAACTGTTAGATGAGTCTGGATCTCTACTAGTACCGATATTATCCATAACTTAACCATTTCAGAGAATAGGTGTGAAGCTTTACTATAAAAGGCCTTGGTATTAATGAGGGTGAGATCCCAACTTATATTTTATATGATGAATTTGCCTATATATGATGTGAGACTATTATTTTTGTCTACAAATATCTAACAAATCTTCACCTTAGTGCAAAACTCAACTTTCTCACAATCACACATCATACGATTCATCTCAAATCAACTGTCGCCATTATCTTGAAGAATCATGGGCATATATGCATGCTCCACCTTAACATACTGGTGTCCCAGCCAAATCATCGTCTCTGATACTACTTATTGGAAGAGTCTAGATCTCTCCTAGTACCAATATTGTTCCCAACTTAACTATCTCAGAGCTTTAGTGTGAGGTTTTATATTAAAAGACCTCAATATTAATAAGAGCGATATCCTCACTTATATTTCATATGATGAACTTGTCCATATTTAATGTGAGATTATTATTTCGGTTTACACGTACCCAACAAAAACTACAACTTTTGGCAACAAAAACTTTTGCAAACAAATAACTCGTCACTAAAACCTACTGGTTTTTTTTATAATTGGGTTCTTTTAGCGACCATATCTTGTTGCTAAAGATTATATTTATTCATGAAAAAAGAAAAAGTCAATGTAACTTATTTTTTCTTATAGCTATACTTTTTTTTTTTTTGCAAGGTTATTAGCTATACTTTGAACTGAAGTAGTTTTTAATCTTTAATTCCCAAGAACCCAAAAAAAAAAAGTACTTCCTAAGATATATAAAGCATTGAAAGCATAAGAAAATACAATTAGTTTAGAAGTAATCAATTTGAATACTTCAAAACTATAAAAGAATGAGCAAAAGCTAACCAAATATAAATGAGAACAAACTAAAGTAGGTGAGAAATATGTGTGGGTTTTTTTTTTAAGAAAGATCCTTCAAAAAAAAAAAAAAAACACTAATTTGAAACATTTAATAAAAGCATATGGAAGAGTCAATGAAGTTATCTACATACATAATATATATGGTTGTAATGCTAAAAGACTAAGGCGTTGTTTGATGGTTGAGAAATTTTTTTTAAAGAATTTTCTTATAGTTGTTTGATTATATATGAGAAAATATTTCTTTTACACTCTTATAATGTAAAAAAAAATTAGATAATGAGAAGTTTCATAAAAAAAAATAGATGTAAGCTTAATCAACAATACTAAAAAAAGTTTCATGAAAAAAATTAAATTCTCACCTCTACAGCTGAGAAAATAAAGGGGTTGATAAAATTTTTCTCGAAAAAATATTAACAATTGAATATACAACTTTTTTATTTTCTTGGGACCAAAAAAAAAAAAAACTTTTCTATTTTTTTTAGAAAAAATTTTAATTTTTTAAGAAAATAACAATTTTCTCACTAATCAAACTGGGCCTAAGAGATCCAAAATACAGACAAGAGCGAACACTTCCAATTTGTTTACTTACCTTGAAGTACATCAAGGGAGAAAAATCAAGAAAAAAAAAAATGAAAGAGAGACAGAGGAGAGAGTTGGAAGGCTTTAATTTAGAATTTATGACTCATTCAAATAATAAATCCTTTTCCAACTAAATGAGACATGTTATTACATGAATACGCTTTCCTCACTCTACCTTTATGAATGAAATTTTAATAATTAAGTTGATTTAGTAGTTTTGATTAAGTATATTCATAACATTATAGCAAAAAGAAAACTCACTTAGTATGATTAAGTAGATTCATGTCATTATATATAGTAAAAGAAATTTCATGTAGTCTCATTAAGTATATTCATATCATTATATCAACAACAAAAAAATCGCAATAAATTAGATTTATAAGATCATTAAATGTTTTAAAATATTATAGCAAGTTTTTAAATACCATGAGATTCAATTCAAAAGTTGAATATATATATATATATTTTGTTTCTCACGTGGTGTCCCCGGTCTTCGGGTGAGACTAATCCGCGCTCAAGTACAACAAGGGCATTGGGCAGCTCTTTTCAAGTGAACGCGACCAAGGTGGGCGCGAATTTTAATCCTAAT
This sequence comes from Paratinospora sagittata, assembly GCA_035771175.1. Classification (NCBI taxonomy): domain Eukaryota; kingdom Viridiplantae; phylum Streptophyta; class Magnoliopsida; order Ranunculales; family Menispermaceae; genus Paratinospora; species Paratinospora sagittata. The sequence continues at coordinate 993,046 of CM069612.1, forward strand.
ATCTCTACCCTTCAACTACTTTTAATACAGACCTCCGACCATCTGTGTTGTACCATGTTGGGTTTGAATATATTGATAATGTTCTTGTTGAAATATCTCATTGAGTTCTTAGCAGCAAATATACTTCTAAATTTTTTTGTTTAATTAACCAAATGAAAATGATATAATCAACTTTATTTTCTGGTCTTATTAATTAAAAAAAAATCCAAGTAATAGTTTTTTTTCTTTTTTTCTTTTTTTGGAGAAAATAGACAGTTGAGTAGTTAACCAATGCATTCATAAATAGTACCCAATTTCTTTAGTTATTTTAATAGTTTATTTAAAATCTCGTTATAAGAAATAAGTGAATTGACTACAAATTTTTAGCTGCAAGTTAATACAAATCACTACAAGTGAACTGTAGTGATCATTTTACTACAAAAATCTAGCTACAAGTTATTAAAATCCATGGGTCCAACTCGTCCTTAAAAACTGGCTTGTAAGGAAAGGGTTGCTCATTACTTATACATTGCACATTTTATTGTATGCTAACACTCTTCTTATATATGCTAACACTCCTCTTAGAGCCAAGGTTGAAGTTACTCTTCATCCCCCTCCATGCCTGGCTAGAGAGCGAAACTTGACCCATCCCTGACATATTTCATCTTTGATACCATGATAAAACTCATTAATATGTAACGTATAAGTCATGGACAACCCTCTCTTTATAAGCCGGTTTTCAAGGATGAGTTAGGCCTATGAGCTTTATCACAAGTCACTACAAAATTTTATAACTAATTCTCCTACTTTTGGAAAAGATTGCTCATGACTTATACATTGTACATTTTATTGTGCCTATATATGCTAACACTCCCCGTTAGAGCCAAGGTTGGAGTCACTCTTCATTCGCCTCCATGCATGGCTAGAGATCGAAACTTGACCCATCCCTGACATATTTCGTCTCTGATACCATGATAAAACTCATTAATATGTAACGTATAAGTCATGAACAACCCTCTCTTTGTAAGCCGGTTTTCAAGGATGAGTTAGGCCTATGAGCTTTATTACAAGTCACTACAAAATTTTATAACTAATTCTCCTATTTCTTGGAAAAGATTGCTCATGACTCATACATTGTACATTTTATTGTGCCTATATATGCTAACACTCCCTGTTAGAGCCAAGGTTGGAGTCACTCTTCATACGCCTCCATGCATGGCTAGTGATCGAAACTTGACCCATCCCTGACATATTTCGTCTCTGATACCATGATAAAACTCATTAATATGTAACGTATAAGTCATAAACTCTCTTTATAAGCTAGTTTTCAAGGATGAGTTAGGCCTATGAGCTTTATCACAAGTCACTACAAAATTTTATGACTAATTCTCCTATTTCTTGTAATGCGTTATAATTATTTTAGAGTACCCTTTAAAAAAATTATTATCAATTAGAGAGATAATAATATTGGAAACTATGCAAAAATGAGCACACCATATATTTTTTGTTTGTATTACATAGAAAATTCAAAATGCTCATAGTATAATTAAGAATTATAGCATTAATAAATATATAAAATTCTTTATGCAAAGAACATGGCTTTTAAATAGTTACTTGTTAAGAATGAAGGAAATGAACCAAACTTAGATTAAAGAAAAAAATAAAATAAAATAAATCTAGATATATTAAATGAAGAATAAGTGATTACCATCATCATAATATAAGCTTAAACCAGCTAAGCTATGTTTGTTCTTTGAAAAAAATATAAAGAATTATATATTTAGTTTTAGTTGACATTAGCTTTAGGACATGTGAGACAACTAATGTTGTTACAGTATTGTCTCCTTCATGTCTCATCAATAAAGAAAGTTTAGAATTATAAAATAATGTCTTTAGGATCTATCCAATACTATACATTATATTTAAACTATAGGAAGTTTTTAATTTGATACTTTGATTCATACTCTATTATATATATGAGTAGTAAATGGAGTTGGTCACACTTGTAAAATTTTAGATTTTTTTTTTAAAATTTTAAGTATAATAATAGAAAAACAATAATAGTATAAAAATAATGAAAAATGCAGACAGTAAAGTCACTCAACTAAAATAAAGTTATGTTATTAATAATAAAACCACTGTCTTATTTGTCTGTTATAACAACCAATAAGCTGTGGGTCAACCATTTCCATTATTAATCAACTAAAATATATATGTTGGTAGCTTCAATTTTAGAGATTAGTCATACATTGATCATGTATTCTTCTAAGTTAAGTCATATAAAAAGTTTTACCTTTTTATATTAGCAAGAGACTTTTTCTTAAGAAGAAAAATAAAATCTTTCGAGACTTGCCTGTGTGACATGCTCTACGTAAGCATCTACAGGTTCGATGGCCAAACTTCGGGGTTAAGGGATAATATATGATATGAGTGGTGAGTCAAAATTGGCTTTAATAATATATATAGTTGTTTTAAAAATAGCCCCTTTTTTTTAAAAAAAAAAAAGAGAGAGAAGAAAACAAAATTAGAATCTTAATTTCTAGTTTCTTAAAAAAATTAGAAAACAAGTAAAAAAAAAAAAACCCAATTTGAGATTTTTTTTTTAAAGAATTATTGAAGGATCAAAACATATATCAATGAGCTAGCTAGGAATTTAATGGTGGTGTCCAAGTCACAAAATGATAATGGAGTGTTCTCATGGTGTAGTGACTTTGATTACTATGGTGGGTCATTACAGGTGTCAAGATCTGACTTGATTAAACAAACCTGATCATCTAACCCATTGACCGTGGTATCTTCATGATCAATGAAAGTGACAGCTGTTGTGCTTTTAGTTGACAAGTGGGAGACAAGTGGGTGTGATGATCATGACGGTGTTGATGGGCCACAGCACCATGGGAACATCACCCACTTTATTTATATGTATTTATATCCCAAATATTTTGAATTAAATCAATATGCGTTGTCCTTTCAATGCAATCATTTTTTTCAAAAAAAGGATGGTTCCATCCATTAGTAGTGCGATATATATATTTTTTAGAGGACCATGTCGACCACATATAAGGCCAAAAGCTGTATTAAATGGCACACGATCATTGCACGCGTTCTCCACCAACTATGGAGCTTTAGATCCGAATTATAGGCTAAGGGTTGAGCTCGAATCGGTTGAGTTGAGTTGAGTTAAGTTGAGTTATTTTTACTGGGCATTTCGATACTCTGGTAAAGCGAATCTATGACCCGATTTGAGAAAGCTTTTCCAAAATCATTTTTCTAAGAAATGCTTATAAAAAAAATGTTTTTGGAAAAATTGATCTCTTTAGTTAAAAACAGGTATTGTCAAATAACTTTAAAAGTATTTTTGTTCATAAGTACTTTTAAAAAACTCTTCTAAACATAGTCTATGTGTAGTCTCGAAGAAGTCAAACCACTCTTTTAAGTTTATTGTATAATTTGATCAAATAACTAATTTCGAAAAATAAAACAAAGATTTCATGAAGATAGTGATTTGTAAGAATGGGGTCTCTGTTTTTTTTTTCATATTAATTCATACAAACAATCATAACCTAAAGAGAAAAAATATATGTATCTTGACTTAAAAAATCTACATCTTAACATCTAATTTTGACATTATGAAATGATTTCTTTGTTGAAATCCGGGTTTTATTTTTATTTAAACATCTAGATTATTTTTTTAAAATTTAAAGTATATTTCTTAAAATAAAATACAAACATTATATAATTAGAATATAAACTTGAATTTTTCTCCAAGTTTTAAATTTAATCATTTCAACATTATGGTTAATTAGAAGCTACCTCAAAATATTGTGATCTTTGAAGGACCACCTTACATACAACTACTAAAGAAGCAACCTTTTCCTTACCATTTAGAATGGAAGCAATCATTCTGGTTAAGATCGATATCCCAATTATTTGAAATGAACACTTTTCACTAAAAGAGGTTTTTTGAGGGTTTTGCATCTTAGTTAAACATATCAAAAGATTGAAGAGACTAGGTTCAAATACAAACAAAGACATATTAACAACAAATATTCTCATAATATTACAAATCTTAAGTAAGATCTTTGAGTTTTAGAGTTGGGTGTTTTGATACTAAAAAATGTCGTGTTGAACATCGATGATGCTAATGAAAGAGCCTTGAGCCCAAACGAGAAAGGGTCATACAAGGTCACTTCAATACTGAGGTCAGGAGTTTATGAGTTACAAAACTAAGAATAAAGAAGAATTCATAGACATTAGAACGTTGCCCTTCTCAAATTGTATTATGGAAGTATCGATTAATAAGAGATGTGCTTCCATGTTGTTGACATAAAGTCAGTGCATCAACCGAAGTACCTTGGGATGCTGAGCTCAACTTTGAAGGTTTTCGAAAAGAAGGCATGAGAAGTCTTATAGTATCTTAGAAATAGGGTTCCTGAGAAGAATATATGAGAAGCCTTACAATACCTTGCAACATTGATCTTAGCTCAGAAGGTTCTTGAAAAGAAGGCTAAAAGGCTTTACCATACATTATAGAGTATTGAGCCTAGCTTGGATGGTTCCTGTGAGAAGACATGAAATGCCTAATAACATATCATCAAGAACTCAAACTCGGCATGTACGAGACAAAAGGTTGCAAAATTAATTTTATGTCTATTGACGACAGTTCATCATCATTATGAATTATATTGAGAATAACTTCAAAGTCCCACAACATGCCAAAATCCAAGTTAAGTGCATAAAACTTTATTGTTAAAAACTTTGTAATTGCATCTTATTGAGCAATCAATAGGCCTAGAATTAGTGATGTCCTAAAAGGGATAAAAACAAACACAAGACGTACAAGTACACAAACTCAAGCATTAGATTCAGGAGTTGAGGTGTCCATGTCTACAAGGTTTCCAATTGGTTGTGGAGCAGCAAAACCCTCGATGGCATAAACTACACCATCTCTTTCTTTTCTCATTGGGCTCGAAGCCTAGAGCATCGATAACAACGAAGTTCCAAAACTTCGAAAGATCGAGCCAATCCCCATAAAACTTGACCAAGTCAAGTTGGAGGTCAACCGCATCTCACTTATATTTATTGACCTAAGTGATTTTTCACATAGCATTCTCCTAAGTGTTTTGATGCTAACAAACAATATAAAACTTGGTGCTAATATTTGAACCAAGTGTATTTCAACACCTTAAGTAAAAAGAAGAAGGAATACATGATTGGAGATAGACTTCAAGCTCAAATCAAGACTAAGAACTCTTCCAAGCATGGACGCCGTCTACAAATCTTAAAGATTCAAAGAAGGGTGGCCTTGAAAGTGAGAGTGTTGTAAGTCTAGAAAATGAGAGTGTTGTAAATCTTCTACTTAGCTCTCTTAAAATTCATAGTATGCTTTGTGGTTGCGGTATTAACTGATCTTCCACAACAGAAAATATTTTCTTGAGTGTTCTCCTCCCTTCTTCCAACAACAACCCCATCACTTATATAGATCTCATTCCCTTAACTACACTCATCGTCCTCTCACTTCTAGCATACAAACAACTAGATGAAGGTCAAGAGCTTGGTGTACGATTAGGTGGAAATCAACACGTACCGAGGAACATGAATTACGCATATACATGTGGGTGTGATCCTTGACTTTTTCCTTTATTCTTATTTATCTCTAGCATGTTATATCCTATCTAGTTAGATGAGTGTGTGTGAATTACCTTCTAAAATTATTTACATGTTAGTCATTATTGTGATACATGTATTGTGTCTTTTCATAAAGTTGTCATGCATTTTTCATTATATTTGATATTCACTTACACCATGCCATTTATGCTTGTACCTTAGTATAAAAAATCAACGACATACCATTACTCTACTGAATTAGTAATTGATTTAATTAGCTAGACACAGTCTTGTCCTAAGTACCTTTAAATAGTGAATGGGAGACAGCTTACTGCTCTAGAAGAGTGGTATTTAAGAGAGACCATTGTGACTCCACCACTCAGCCTGGAGACTAGTTTGGTTGATTTTATTGAGAACTATTCTTTTGGAGTAGCCTTGTGATACAGTACTATTCACGTATACAATACTATTCACATATATGAAATGATTGTTGATAAATTATGACATGATATGAGTTATTGAATGTTGTTCAGTAATAATTTTATAATGTCATGATATGTTAATACATTACATTAATAATGTTGGTATGTTAGTCATATGATTTGTCTCACTAAAGACACACTAAAAATATAACAATACGTTGAAAGGTGTCTTAGCCTAGGCTGGGGTGTTCCGAAAGGCCAAAGTTATGTGTCACGATGGCCAGTGAATTTCAGACTCCATTCGAAAGGAGTTTCGAAGGAAAGGTGATTTCGTCTGGGCGGTCTATGACCCAAATGGATGGTTAACGACGATACTTAAAACAAATTAATGTTGCAACTTAATGTATGCACTTGTTTGAATATCTAATTGGATTTGATGTATTATGCTATTAATAAATAAGAGTTCAAGAATATTGTTTAAGGTGATCCACTGGGCATTAGCTTACCCCATTTCTTTTTCAAGAATGAATAATGCAGCATGAGTAATCCATGGGTTAAAGAGCAATAGTAGCTAGTACTATTAGTGGCTTAGATTTGGCTGTGTGTAGTGGTCATTTGTACTTAATAGTAAGAATAATAGTTCCAATAGGAACAATATTGGTATTTTAGTTTGATTTTAATATAGCAAGTGTTATGCTAAGGGTATGACAACTAGTTTCAATGTTATTTATGTTAGAACATAGTGGGCATATGTATAATTTTAATTAATCCAATGCCATGTGAATTATTAAATGTTTATTAATAAATTTGTCTCTATTGATGAATTATGTCGAAATTAAAAATGAATCTAGTCTTTTGATGTCTGCAGGGTTAAAAATGTCAAAGCAATAAGCATTTCTTAGTTGAATTAATGTATTAAGGTCTATGGTGAAACCAAGGTAATTATAGAGACATTCAGTCTCAGATGAATTGAATTTGCAAGCACAATAAGATTAGGGTTAGGCAATGTCCTTAAAAAAAACGTGTTCTCACTAATTTAAAAATATATATTTTTTATTATAAGGACATTAACCTGACATGATGGACACTCACGCCCCCGGTTAGATGATCTAAGTGAGTTGCACTCCATTATAGCTATGATGTCTGAAAAATCTGGGTGTGACAAAAAATTTGATTGATTTCTCTCTTGCTTTCTCTTCGTTTGCCATTAAAGGGTTCCCTACTCAATTGAAAAATAAAAAAGAGCCTTATAAGTACCAACCTTAAAAAAGTAAAAAGGAATAGGAACAAACGGGAAAAGCGGATGAACTCCATACTTTAACTTTAGAGTTCCATCAACGCAATATCGACCACTTGCCTTCCAATCCCTCGAGCCAAAGAACCATGTGTCTTTTGAGTAACTATTAGAAAACAATTCTCCAAGAGGACTTAGGGATCCGACCACCCACTGATCACTTAGTAGCAACCTTTGCATCTTGAGTAGGATTTGAGAGAATAGGTCAAAAAGAAATCTAAGAAAGTGTGCTCAACCATCTTATTATTTTCTTTTAAAGTAGAAGTAGCTTAAAAGGACATGTCATACACTTGGGTTGAGCTAACTACGGGTTAGGTTCAGCTCGGCCAACATATGAAAGATTGAAGCTATGATTGACAACCTAAGCCTATATTTAAAGAAGTCTACATGACGCACAACCTTATATAAGAAAAGCCCTGCTTGGTTTATATTTTCTTCCAACACCCTCAACTTGGTGGAGTCTCAAATTCCAAGCTATTACACGAGGGACGCCAACTTGGCCTTGGTGGCATTTGATCGAAAACAAATTAATGGTGATCCCATTGTCCTTGTCATGTACATTGTTAGGTCGACCTAAGGTGCTAACCTTGGCAAACTTGTTCTTGCTCCCAAATTGGTTGTGTCGGGGATGTGTAGACCAAAATAATAGTCTCACATTAGATATGGATAAGTTCATCACATGAAATATAAGTTTTGAAATCTCACCCTTATTAGTACTGAGGCCTTTTGGAGTAAAACCCTGCATCTAGGCCCAAAGGTGGTTAAGTTGGGGATAATATCGGTATTAATAGATATCTAGGCCGGCCCAACAAGTGATATCAGAGCCGATGGCTCGGCTGAGACACACTTATGTCAAAGTGGAGCACGCGGGTGTACTCATGATCGCAGATGGTTTTTCGAGTTTCTCCTCCCCGATATGATGGCGACAATTGATTTGACATGGATCGTGCGGTGTGATTATGATAAAGTTAGATTTTGGTCCAAGGTGAAGATATGTTGGGTATGTGTGGACCAAAATAATAGTCCCACATCGGAAATGAGCAAGTTCAATACACAAAATATAAGTTGGGATCTCATTCTTATTAGTACTAAGGCCTTTTGGAGTAAAACCCCATACTTGGGCCCAAATGTGGTTAAGTTGGAAATAATATCGATGCTAGTAGAGATTTAGACCTGCCCAACAAGTCGATCTACAAATAATTTCACTATTCACAAACTTGTTACGTGTGGGATGTCTTTTTTCTTTGTTGCCAGCATTTTGTTTCTTAAAGCGTGAACAACATAATACAAATTTTGTAAAATATTTTTTCTTTATTGTGTCTCTTTTTGCATTTTTACTTCTATTAAAGCTACATTTAATACACTCAACATCTTAGTTCTACTAATTCTTAATCATATCTAAAGTCTAATTCCAAACATCAAATATAGAATTTACTTATCTTATTTTTATCAAAGAGCAATATATCATTAATCCACAACATAAATCATGGAATAAGATATGATTATCAATTCATTTATAAGCTGTCCAAAAATGATAAGGGCTTAAGCCTGATGTTTTGTATAACCTTATGGTATGTAGTTGAGACTTATAATTTCTCATACTATAAATTGAATTTGATTTATTTTGTACCCTTGGTTTGATGAGAAAATTGGTCAGATAATGCTGCATGATCAATTTGTGGAAATTAATAAATAATGGAAGTGAATAAAAAGAAAAGAGAGCCTTTTTGCTATAGTAATTGCTCCATCATACATATCCTTTACCACTCTATTATTATTTATTACTTTCAAAATTAAGGTTACGTTTAGTTTGTGATTCAGATACAATTTTCTGTATCTTAAAATTTAGAAACACAGAAAACGCGTTTGGTTTGTTAAAAGGAGAAAACAGTTTTTCAAAATTTAGAAAAAAAACATGTTGTTTTCAAGAAACGATAAAACATCGTTTTCCAAATTTTCACTTTCCGAATTATATTCTTATTTTCAAATCACAAACCAAACGCAACCTTAAGGTTCTTAGTAGATCAAATTTTATTTATATTCCAAAACCTAATTAAATTAACAAAGTTTGTTTTTATTTCAAGTTCTTTACCGAAGTGATGTTTGTAATCAAACTTGATCACTATATATATATATATATAATTACAAATTTGTATAACTAAAACAATTGCATTATTATAAATTCCTCGCAGTAACATATTGGGAAAGAAGCAACCAATTATATATATATATATATATATGAACGTGTACACAAAAGATTAGTGATCCATAACACCAGACATGTAACACATGTAGGATATATTATTGTGGTTCTTTTTCTCTTTAATTACTCTTCCTTATTTGTTGGAATGAATATATATATATATATTATAATAAGAATATGATAAACATTAATATTAATAATAAGCTTTTAAAGTTGGCATATGGAATTAAAATTTTGTCCATAGACACATAGCTAGGCTCCGCACCATGAAATTAATCATAACAGACAAATTAAATTACTCTCCTAAATATTTATTTGCTCAACAAAGCTATTAGAATATTTATATCAAATTTTGGCATCATAAAGGAGTCATGTATAGGTAATCTAAAGGACAAGAATGCAAACTCTTATCTTTAACTAAAGTGAATGGCATTAATGTTGATACTTACCCAAAGTTGGGTAGCCTCGTTGGATGATGAACGAGATATAAGTCGTGGTTGAGACATGAGGTCTCGATGTTGAGTCCAAATTCGTGCCTACATTTATCCATTCACTTTGGGGGAAGGACGCCCAACAACCTCTGCAGTTCCCAACTTCAGAATAGTCTCGTCCTCGCAAAGGGTTAGCAGGGACACTGAAAGGTCATAGACGGAAAAAAAGAAAAAGAAAAAGATAAGGTTGATACTTATATTGACATACATATTAGATCTATCTCAGTTTTTAAGTTGGGCAATATATATTTATCTAAATCCAACTTTATCTAAAATCAAGTTAATTAATTTTATCCAAATATTAAAAAATAAATTATAATTAAAGTTAATAAATAGCATTCATAAACACAAAATATAAACAATAATAATATATAAGATTTTATACATAAAATATCATATATTAATATTTGAAATTAAAAACTCAGTTATTGTATAATAAAAGTTGTTCCATAACTTAAGCTTGCCTAATTAGTCACGTATTTTCAGTACGGTAACAAAAATTAATAATATTAATTACCTCTAAATCAAGATTTTTAGTAATGTATTTTTTTTTGCCTGAATTTGACCTTAATATTAAAAATAATGCACACTTTTGCTGCTCCTAGTCTTTGGTGTATTAAGTAATATTAGGATGAATATGAAAAGTTAAGAGATACTCAACGTCGGATAGCCTTGTTGGATGAGAGACGAAGTATAAGTCGTAGTTGAGGGGCGAGATCTCGACTTCGAGTTGGAGTTTGTGTTCATAGTTATCCGTTTACTTTAAGAAAGAACGTCCAACAACTTCTGCAGAATAGTCTTGCCCCTGCAAAGGAGTTAGCAGAGACACCGAAGGTCATAGACCAAAAAAAAAAAGTTAAGACATGCTTTGTAGACGATAGAAACAAGTTATATGAACTATAATATTGATTACTATGCCAATAAAATAAATTTTTAAATTTTGGATTCTAGCTTTCTTTTTTCTTTTCTTTTCTTATTATTTCTTAGATTCATGATTTTCTTTAGAATGTTATATTAACTAGAGTTTGGATGTCATTCATTGTGGAAAGTGGAATATAATTGCTTATAATCAACCAACCCCTTCTTTTTGGATTTTTCCCTATGGGAGTGATTGATTTTTGTTTTTATTTTCTTTTCATTTTATTTTCCTATTGGCACATATGATGCTTTTCACTTTAGGTCAAGTCTCATTTGGAGGCATCATATATATAAGAGACTCATCAATTGGGTGCCTACGGTGTTTTTTTTTTCAAAGATTACAATGATTCTCTATTTTTGAAATACATCTTGTCAACGACATTATGAATAATTTAAAGGACATATATAGGAACTACTAGTTACTTTTCTAGTCCAATAGGAACTTATGCAAAAAACTGATTCAAACCCGAATAACATCAAATGTGTGATGCCCCGAAAACTATTTCATCTAGCCCATAACCCAATTGCACTTTGCCCAAACTCTATGTGTTGCCTTAATATGATTGGTGTTTGTTTGATGGTTGTTTAATGTTTGTATAGTTGATGCTTGATAATGTATATAAATATGTGTATTATAAATTGTATATGGGTCATGTTAAATTAAAGTATAATGCATATGTTATTATTTATGCATGGATCCATTAAACCATGAATTGATATGGGTTAGGATTGATTGAATAAAAGGATAAATGAGAATGAAAATTTGGTGTATTGAATAGATTGGACATTTAAAATACATGGAAGCATGAGATTGGTTAAAGTACATGTGGTTGGTATGGGCAGTATGAGACCAACACATGTGAAGGTTGGTGCATGAAAGTGGACAAGTGTCCCATGCCCACTCCTCTTATCCAAGAATGTGCTAGAAAGTGAGGGGAGGGGAGAGAAAGGAAAAAAATAAAAGAAAAGAAGAGAAAGGAAAGAAGAAGAGAAAGAAAGAGAGAGTTGCAGGAGGAAAATCTCTGCGACGTTTTCATCAAAGAGCAGGATCTTTCGGATATATGGTCAGATTAAGCTCATATTTTGTCAGCAAGTTCGTAGCTTATGGTTATTCATTCTGAACGGTGGAGATCTTGATTTGAGGTTTCTTCTAAGAGATCTAACCTCTCAAACCAAGCTGATCGGAAAGTCTGGATTTCTCGCGCCGTTTCCTTTCACACTTATAGATCTCCTCAATCTACCATTGGATGGATTTCATATTTGGGTATGTAGTTTAAAACTGATATTTCGGCATTATGAACGGTGGAGATCTTTATTAGAGGTCTCGTCTAAGAGATCTAACCTCTCAAACAAAGTTGGTCAGAAAGTCTGGATTTCTCGCGCCGTTTCGTTCAAACGTATATATCTCCTCAATATACCGTTGGATAGATATCAAATTTGGGTATGTAGTTTACAACTGATATTTCTACATTCGTAACGGTGAAGATGTTTATGAGTAAAGTATGTTGTGTGATATAGTCATCTGAGTTTGAGTATTTGCAGCAGGAAAGAAGAAATTGTCTGATTAGAGACTTGTTCATCAAAGTTAGTTATCTTTTCGGTCCACCGTTGGATTGGGCTTATATATGGACAGAAGGTTTGTTTCTTCACATACTTCAATCTGTACGGTTGATTTTGTGATTACATATTTTTGTTGGTAGATTGATACATCTGAACAGAATATTAAATGAAGAATTGGTAGGGTTGCTTGTATTAGACCCAAATTTAGAATATGAACTTAAACCTTTCCAAATAGCTTGCATGTCAACTATGTTGACCTAGTTGCCATTGTTGATGAACCCATAATGCAAAATCAGTGATATACATAGCTGAACATAGTGACCTAGTGTAAATCGACAATATGGCCTAAGTATGGAAACTTTCATATTTAAGGGCTTTTGACGCTTTTGGCCTAGAATCATTGAATTGATACAACTTATGTTTAATTAAGCATGATTAAGGTTGATTATGCTACTGATTTGGTGGTTGTGACCATATCATGGGTTAGGCCTACTTGTGATCAAGTGACCCAATTTGGCCATGTTTATGCCTAAGGAATTGAAAATCAGTATTTTTGATTAATAGAATGGTTTATGAATGAGAATTATGCGTTAGAGGCTTAAGTCATGTGATTTGAGTTGAATGATGGGATTAGATGAGATTTAGGCCTATTGTCTATATGTTGGTTGATTTAGGGTTGATGTGTAACGTCTATGTGATTGAGCATATAAATTGATGCATGGTAGGATATTGATGAATGTTTCAGGATCTTGATTGGGTTGATTAGGTTTGGTGGTCGTGTGTGGTTAAATACTCTTGCGAGGCTTGGTTGTGAGTAGACTTCATTTATGATTATATCTTTTATGTCATCATACCACTTATATATATTGTATGTTGAAAGCATGATGTGTTCTAATGTTTTGAATGATGCATTGATTTGAGAAAACCTTACTACTTTGGTTGGGCCCATCTATTTGGCTAATAGGGGGACTTAACCTTGTCATAGGAGGGTTTTAAAAAGAAAATGATTGGGGTCAACGGTACGGTGAAATAGACGTGCACTAGTAACCCAATGCATGTGGAATGTGGATCCAAATTGATAAGCTTTTACTTGCACCGAACTTATTATAAATGCTTGATATCTATATGTTATGAGCTTTTAATCATGCTACACATTGACATGCATACATGATATTCATTTTTATGGATTATCTCTTGTCTTGGATGATTAATACGGTTGGTAGTTTTGTTTAGTACCTTTTGATATTATGTCGTTGTTTGAGATAATGCTCGTAGGGTCTCAACCACCTCACCGGAGTTGAGGAGTGGTTGGAGATGCCTACGTCGGGCCTCCCGCCCCGGCATTCCGCGCGTCATTCCCTACGGGGTTGGTGGTCTGGGGTGCGGGGTCGCCACAAAATGGTATCAATATGACCTAGGCTTTGATTAAATATGGTAGTAGTAGATAAAACCCAATCATAAAAAACACTCTTGCAGTATGAATAACATGTGTTAACCTAGTCTTAGGCAAATTAACTTAGTGGTATAAAGCCCCCAAGGTAATATCCCAAAGTCCTAAACTTCTATTGCAAATCAAACCTCTATTTTACAGAATCAAGACACAAACTAGGGGTATTCCAGGATGTTTATACCATACACATATCCCTATTCCATTAAACTCATGCAAAGAGGTAGTAAGTGTAATACCTTAGGATTGCAAAAAAAAAAGAAAAAAAAAATTGAACTTCGGGCATCATTTTTTCTATAAAAGGAGGGCATCCCCCCCTCATTTTTACTCCAATCCAACTCTCTCCTCTTGTTAGAAAATCTCTCTCTCTCTCTCTCTCTCTCTCTCTCTCTCTCTCTCTTTCTCTCTCTCTCTCTCTTGAGTCTCCCTTCGCGGTGCAATGCAGTTCTTCCCGGGGAAGGCACCAATTCTCGAAGGAGTTATTATCTGAAGGTGGAGAACGAAACATAGGTTTGCGTGTCTTATGACTTTTATTAAAGTTTACATTCATTTATCATTATGTCTATTATTTATTTACACTGCATTATTGGGTATAATGTTCATACCTCTCAACCAAACTCAGTCTTGTCCTCAGTAACTTTAAATAGTGAACGGGAGGCAACGTGCTGCTCTAGACGATTGGTATTTAAGTAGACCTCGTGTCTCACCTCTCAAGTTGGAGACTGATCTGGTTGGTCTTATTGAAAGCTATCAACTTATACAAGTAATACTGAATATCCTAATTGTGCACGTAGTGATATCGACCCTGATAAGGATCACCAGACGTTGTCAAATCCTGTCTAATGTTAGTAAAAACCGAACCTGTTCATGCATTGACATCATACATAAGCTCCACCTAGGGACGTATGTGGTTTGTGATCCACGGAATAGTTAGAAGCAATGCTCATTATTATTGGTATTTATCTGGAGAGGGACGTACAATAAGAACTCGGGTTTACCTGGGGAGGGACATCTGTACATGAATCCAGGGCATCATTCCTGAGGAAGGACGTACAATGAGAACCCGACTACTCCTGGGGAAGGACATCTATGCGTGAACTCAGTCGATGTACAATCATGGAACCAATACGAGGCGGTGTCATGCATACATACATGTTGTAGTGATTATGATGCTTTGATATGTATTTATGATATTTGATTATGAAGTTTGCTTTATTAATTGTCATATTCACGAACTATTTTACCCACGGGCGTGTAGCTCACCCCGTTGTTATCCAATATTTCACAGGAGATTAGGGTGGACTGAGTGCAGATTTTTGGGCCTACATTTTTTAACCCTTTGTTTATTCGTTGGGAATTTTGGGAGGATGTTCCCTTTTTTATTTTATGTACAAGAATATATTCTGAAATTAATAAAATCAGACTTGTACATTATTGTGTTCTTGCGCACTCAATTATTGTAATAATGCATTCGCACTCCGTCCGTGAGTGTTCCGCCGATTTAGGAGCTTCCGGACGGGGTGTGACAGTCAATCGAGGATACATGCATTTCAGTTCTAGGATTTCCATTTGAAACAACATCACACAAATCAAAGATACTATCATTTGGGCGTGGTTTTGAGCCAAATGTCTCTATTTCCACTATTTCCAACTTCTTTCCAACAAAAGACACCAAAACCCCAGCTTGGGAACACCCCAAACCGTCACCTATAAAGGATTCTAAACCGAGGGAGAGGTTTCATTCATAACCATTGGTGATTTCATAAAGAAATTTGGGGAAAACACATACCTAGGGCTTGGATTTTGTGGAAATCCTCTTTAAAGCCTTGCTTTTTCCCCTTTCTCCTCCTCTCTCCTTTACGTTCTCAACTCAAAATGAGAGAAAATAAGTTTTCCCCCCTTTTTGTAGTCCGTGCACAAAACCCACGGCTCACAAATTATTATTTTTTTGGATATAACGCAAGGAGCGCGCTGCTCCTCGCATTGATAAATCTGGGCATTTTGTCCTGTGCAAAGAGTGCGTTGCTCTCACCATAAGTGCTCTACTCCTCACACTAATAAAAGTCTATTTTCTGTCTCGTGTGAGGAGCGCACTCCTCCCCAAGGAGAGCGAGCTCCTTGGCCCCAATTCTTCATTTTTCACTTTTTTCATCCCCGATTGGTTCCCTGACCAATCCCGCATTAAACACAACCAATATACACCATAAAAACATGCAAATCACTTACAACACACACTTAACATCAATCAAGCAAGGACATGCAACATTTACCACCAAGTGACATTCATTTCACTAACACTAGAACATAGAGTAGGACATCCAAATGAGGTACGGGCTAGACGAAAAATACAGGGCGTTACAATTTAAAAGGATAAAAATTAACCACGGAGTCCCAAAGGGAAAAAAAAGATTCTTGGTTGTAAAGAGTATTACAAGGTACACTGAGATAGATAACAAATAGTTAATTTACATCAATAGTTTTTTTGAGATGGTTAGGACAACATATGCATATATTGCCAAGTTTAACATGACTTTGTTGACCTTTTTTTTTTTTTTTTTTTTCTCATTTTGTTGTTACAAGATGTGATCAATACCAGATGTTTTACTAAATGTGGTAAGGGTATCTTTAAATTTTGCTAGGAATACATTCAAGTTATATTTGATGGAAGGACTCTAAATTTAGGACATGAAACGCGCAAAAAAGGGAAGACTACAATGAAGGGAGATTAATATGGTATCCACCTTATGCCTTCCTATGATTAAGTCAACAATTGAATACTCTGGGCCAAAACTAAAATATTAACATTCAAGGGTCTATGGTCCTATTTATACTAATGGGTGTGGATTACCACTTAAATAGCAAATAATTAACTTCTACAAGCATATATCATCTATTTCTTTTGTGACACATGCTATCATTGTCTATTAGGTCACTGGTATCAACATTGTACATGTACCTAGTCACTTTCACCGAACCAACTCTACAATATCATTAGAGTTAGTCTCGTATTTTTGCTAGACCTTGAGGTTGGTGGGTTGATTTCATCTGCTTTAGTTGTCCTCACGTTCTATTGAGGTTTAGTACCTAGTAACGAAGCAAGTGAGGGATCGTAGTAAATGATCACTTTGTGTGATGGTCAAGAGCATTCCTGTGCGATGCGGTGAGCATTTTACTTAAAAAAATACTAATTACAAAAAAAAAATGATGAAAAAATATTTTCTAAATATTCACATTTTTGGATTTTATCTCAAACCTTTTTTTTTTTTTTTTTAAGTAAAATGTATCTCAAAACAAAATATATTCTAGGTCTAGTTCTCTCTATCATACTCCTTACAGTATTTCCTATTCTTTATAGGCCTTTTTATATATTAAAGTTTGGGAAATGCTTTTCCATTAGGGTAAAATATATATATATATATATTCAACTTAATCAAAAAATTTATTCATTTATTTATTTTTACACTGAAATTCAAATGAGTCCACCAAAAATAATTAAAATAAAAATAATAATTTATAAATTTCTCCACACCCCCCTAAAAATAAAGATTAATGTTTGGGTAATATAGGAGAGATACACACATTTTTTTATTTTATTCTTAAAAATTGTTGGATAATTTTAAATTATGTGTATAATTTAATAGACGACGTAAAAATGTACGTTTAAAAATGTTACTGAAACATTTTTTTTAAATAAAACTAATTAAAAAAAAACTAAAAGAATTAATTTTTTTTAAGAAAAAAACCCTGTCTTGTACTGCTTCAAAACCCGTGGATCTATATCGTCTGATCTCATATCTTTCTCTCTTTCGCTTCTCTTCTCTTCTCTTCTCTTCTGTCTCCCAACAAAGCTTTTCCAGTTGCAGAAGCCTCTCTCTCTCTCTCTCTCTCTCTCTCTCTCTCTCTCTCTCAAGGGTTAGGGTTTCTTCTCCTCATCTTCTCAGATCTGATCTTCGTCTTCTTCTTCTTCTTCCCATCTCAGATCTGACCATTAAAACTAGCCGTTAGAAAAACTTCCTCCGACGAACGCTGCTTCAATTAGGGTTTACAATTCGAAGTTGTGTGTTACGATCTCTTCTTCCATCAGATCTGATCTTCACAACTATCGCCATGTCTCTACACCGACAAGATCTCACCGGAAAAATCTGGCCGTGTCCGTCACCGGAGACTGCCGGAGCAGAAGCAGAAGGAGAACGAGAAGAAGAAGAAATCGATCATTTCGACCGATTACCGGACTCTGTGTTGCTAATCGTGTTCAACAAGATCGGCGATGTTAAAGCCCTAGGCCGATGCTGCGTGGTTTCGCGGCGATTCCACGGCCTCGTTTCTCAGGTCGACAACGTCGTCGTCCGCGTGGATTGCGTCGTCTCCGATGACGACGCATCATCGCCGAATCTCTCCTGCGACAAATCCCGCAACGTTTTCTCGAACCTCTTCCGCGCTCTCCTCGGTAGCATCGTTAAACCGATCCAAACTCTCTCTCAATTCCTCGGCCCCAAGAAATCGTCGCCATCGGCGTCGTCGGCTCTGGAAGACGATACGGACGCTGGTGCTGGTGGTGTTAGGCATCATTCACCGACGCAGGTTTTGAAGAACTTCAGCGAGATCCGACAGCTGAGAATCGATCTACCGAGCGGGGAATTAGGTATAGACGACGGTGTTTTGCTTAAATGGAGAGCTGATTTTGGATCTACACTTGATAATTGCGTGATTCTAGGAGCATCATCAGTGATTTACCCATCAGTGACGTCGCCGCAAAACGAAAACACCAACGCCCACGGTGACGGATTATGCGATGACAATGGTAGCATTCCTGACTCTTTCTATACGAGCGGAGGCTTGAAATTGAGAGTCGTTTGGACTATAAGTTCTCTAATTGCTGCATCAGCTAGACATTATTTGCTGCAACCGATAATTTCCGAGCACGACACGTTGGATAGCTTGGTTTTAACTGATGCGGATGGACAAGGAGTGTTGTGTATGAATAAGGATCAGCTGGAGGAGTTGAGAGTGAAGCCGCTGTCTGCTTCGACCGCGTCGAAGCGGACACTTGTTCCGGCGCTGAACATGCGGCTCTGGTACGCGCCGCATTTGGAGTTGCCGAATGGTATGGTGTTGAAAGGCGCGACGTTGGTGGGGATTCGGCCAAGCGAGCAGACGGCTGCGTCAAAGAAGGATGTTTCAGATGGGTCTTGGGTTTCGAAGGCATTCGAGGAGCCGTATGGGACTGCAGCAAAGTTGCTGGTGAAAAGAAGGACTTATTGTCTTGAAATGAATTCCTTCTAAAAGATCATATGGAAGCTGATTAGGTAATTTTTTTTAACCGGCTTGGCTGTGTTCATTTCGAATGTCATCGAAGGAGTAATGTACACAGTTAGATGTAATGTAGTAATTCATTGTCATCATCAGGAGGAGCTTGTCAAATATCTATCTGATGATGATAATGTAATGCTGTATATTATAGTTGAAGGTTTTATCTACCTGCCTATGTGATTCTGTTAAAATGCTTTGGTTATTTTTATCTGTTTTCTTTATTATCTTTGAAGCACACGATGTCACCTGCTCAAAAAAATCTTCTTATGTACTGGAACTGGAGAAGGGTTTTTGTAAGATCCAAAAAATTCTACTTAATTGACTATGAAGTGTCAGAAAAGAAGAAGGATGTGCTTGCAAATGTGCAGATCCATATAAACGAATGTGTTTTGTAATATGCCAATGATACAATTAAGAATGTGTTTGTCTGTTTATATTGGCTAAGGAAGGAAAATGCAAAAATAACATTTCTAGTTGACGTTGATAGGAACATTTTCATTAATTACCAATTGGATTGTATTGAATCATGCACCTACACATGATTCAAAGCAATTCAATGATGCATTAAATGTCATGTTTCTATAAATGTCCATGTAGCACTACTCATTTGCTAATTCTAGTTTGAAATCAAACACTTGGATCTTATTGGCCTTTTGAGACTCTTGTTTGATCCGTTGTTGCGATGTTTTAATTCATTGTTTTAGTTTATCCCTTTGACGACACACAAATGATGTCACTATGTATCTATTATCTAATATGGTTGTTAATTGTTAGATTCATTGCAACTTAATTCAACTCAATAAAGCTTTTTTATTCAACTATATGGGGTTTTGATTACATAAATCCACTTGCTACATTCAATTGTATCAAGGGCTAAGTGGACAATTATATTACAAATAGGTATATCATTCGTATTTATCTCTATCCATGTTATTTTAGGTCTTATCTTACTTCTATGATTACCATTAATTGTTAATAAGTTACTCTTAGTGTTATCGAGGCACGCGC
Source organism: Paratinospora sagittata (assembly GCA_035771175.1). Classification (NCBI taxonomy): domain Eukaryota; kingdom Viridiplantae; phylum Streptophyta; class Magnoliopsida; order Ranunculales; family Menispermaceae; genus Paratinospora; species Paratinospora sagittata. The sequence continues at coordinate 1,013,285 of CM069612.1, forward strand.
CTTAAGGCGGGGCGCACATGTTGCTCCTCAATACGTGACAGACAAAGCGCTTTTACTCAGGTGTGTGTCTTATTGTGCCTCAGGTGTGCTCCTTACCTTCCTGGTCTTCATTATAAGACTCATTGCAAGATATGTGATTGTCTTGCATGATGGCTCACAACTGTATGCATTCAATATATTGTTAATTATTCTTTTTGATGATGATTCAAATAATAGTTTCAGCATTTTATAACATAGACAAAGATAATTAAGAAAAAAATAATTTTATGTGATTTAAATATTGATGTAACCTTTATTAGAGCGGAGTAGAGGAAGCGGATTCATGTAGCCGACCCTGTGTAGTTGGGAAAAAGCTTAGTTGAGTTGAGTTTAACACTTTATATAAAATCTAAAAATCTCCAGATCAATCAACTTTAAGTGGCTCACAACTTAGTGTTTATGTCATGGAAATAAAGTGTTTGCCATTCTAATCCATGCATAAATGTGAAACATGTTGATGGTGCTAGAGGCTTGGATTTAACATGAGTCTTTGGTGTATCATAACGTTAGAAAATTAAGTATCCTTTAGGAGTTGCCTCTAACTTGGGCAGTTCAGGCTGCCAAAAAATTGTGATGTTGCTTCCTTGGAAGGTGACATTACCCTGTTCTACACTAGGGTAAAAATTCTTTTTTCCTTTTCAGGGGATATTTACTTCAGTTCATGAATTCCCCAATATCAATCAAGTGGTTGTAAGAAAAAAGGCTGACTAACTCTTTTTCTTCTTTTTTCAAAAAGCTTTTTATTTAGTTTTGAGTAAAGGTATTTAGTAGAACCATGGAAAGCCAATTTTGTAGTATGAGAATGCCTGTGGTGAGTTATAAAAGATGCCCCATTTTGCCAAATTCCCATCAGTGCTTTTTTTTATGTGCCCAGCACATTGCAAACACTTCAATTTGAAGACATTTGCACAAACATTATATAATTTACAAAAGCAGTCAGCCCCTGGATGTTAGGGTTCCTGACCCCATGGTTTTCCTCAATATCCTCGAAAAGGCTCCTCTTGTGCCAGGTGCTAACAGAAGAGACCATGGGAAACACTAGAAAATGAGTTTCCTTGATCATTTACCTATGACATCAACAAAGGAGTAGAAAAATGAATTTGACAATGTGTGTTGCTTTTTTGGGTGATTCACTCACTAATTTTTCCTGAAACAGCTTGTTATCTATGTGCTGGAGGCTACATCAGGGATAAGTTCTGTATCAGCCATGATTTAGGTTACTTGTCTGTGTAATATGTTTTCTGTTATACTAGAAAAAATACTGTTATTGTTTCTCCCTTTCTGTCATGTATTGAAATGCTTCAAACATTAATTGAATGACAGTTAGGCTTGCCCATTATTGTTTGATAAGCTTAAAAGCCTTTCTGTTATCTGCAATGATGCGAAACTTATCCTATTGCAGTTCTCTTACTTTTATCAGATCTATTACTGGCTTGGTGAATCATTTCTATACTCTAGTATGTATCCTCATGCGTTATAATTTAGAAACAATCTAGATGAAGTCATGAAGTCACTTTCTTTCTGTAGTTTTGTCAATATGATGGCTGTTTTTTTCTTTTACCAGTATTCCATTCCCTGTTGATCACCTGTGACTGAATACTCTAAATGAAAAAAAGGGATATTGAACTGTCTTAATCTTATCTGGGGACTGTATATGCTTTCATGATTGGTCATGTTGTCTCAAATTAGTGGGAGACATGGTGTTCTAGTGGCTTGGAGGACCAGAATTTGGAGTCCTTGTTCAGGGACCAGAGGACCCTTGGAATGAGAAAGAACGAGAGGGAATGAATAAAAAAGAGCGTATAGGCAGACCAGACATGGTCCCATATCACTGAGGAGTTGGCAACTAGTTCATCTTACTTGGACAATAATGACTTCATATATAATAGATTACATGTTTTCTCATGCTTTCCAAATTGTTTCTTGAGTTTGTTTTAGGAAAAAAACAGGCATAAGAAACAATAAAAAGAATGGTTCTGACAAAGTAATGTTAAAAATCATACATGCCCTAAAAGCCTGAAGAAGAAGAAAAAAAAATAAACATCTAATTTCTTTCTATCTGTCTAAAAGCAAATGTTTGAAGTGTAATCCTAGATTCCAGGTGGGAACTGCTGGTGTGGCCAAAGAAATTGCTTTGGTCAGGTTGTCAAGGAAATCTGTCCATACAACAACACCTAATGGTTCTATGGTCCAAAGTGCTTCCATCAAATCTATACCATCTGGACCACCTTATACTGAATTTTTTTTTTTTTTTTTTAAAAGAACAAAGGATTCTGTCATGTTTGTGTACATTATAGAATCTTTTATCTTTTAAGACTATTCTCTGAAACAACCTTTTTAGATTTAGTCGTACTCTTGTAAAGGGGTGTGTCTATGTACGAACGAGTGGTTGGTTTGCTATGTAGAAGTGAGCTGAGTTATAAGGTCGTCTTTATATAGAAATTTTAAAGTTTAATTTTTAGAGGTATTTTTGTTGGGAGAGGTCGACCATTCCGCTCATCCTTGTACAAGAATTAGTTCCATATCTGAAGGGTGTGGGGGGTGGGCCGAGTCACAAGGTCGTCTTGTGTAGTAATTTCATAGTTCGATTCTTGGAGGTGCTTTTGTTGGGAGAAGTTTACCATTTTGCTCTCATCTCGAACAAGAACTAATTTCATACTTAAGGTGTAGGGATATCTCGTGGGAAACCAAAAAAAAATAAAACGGTGTGTGGATTTTCTTTTTTATATTTATTTATTATTATTATTATTATTGGATGGAATAGAATCTGGGTGTGAATTGTGCTTGTAAGAAAAGCATAATAAAGGAAAGAGAATAACTTCATGTGATAGTGATGCCACAACCACAACGTATTTTGAACATTTTGTTTTCTTGAAGTAAAAACTACAGAATACAATATAGGAAGGATCTAGATGTTATCTTATATAATAAGAAATATGAGAAAACTTATTGTTATAATATAGGATGTAATATTGGAAGATGTGTAGATTATAAATACTGACTTTACTGGATTTATGTAGCTAGGAATTTAAAACTAATTTTATATAAAATCAATATATTTCTAAGAATTTAAAAAAATATGAAAATGAAGTGGTCAGAACTCAAATATATAAAATAAAGAGTGAAATATTAGTAATAATTTGAAGTCTTCCTTAGGGCACTTTGTCCTCATTGGTATAAAAAAGACCCTTCCTTTAAGTTACATGCAATTTTCATAATGATAATACTAATAATAATAAATCTTTATGCTTGATACATTTACAATATGTAAATTTTTAAAAATATTTCAAAGAACCCTACTTCCCTACTTTTAAGTATATTAATTAATAATTTAATTTCAAATGACCTAAGCTGTAGATTAGGTTTTTCCTAATCTATATGACAACAATGAAAAGAACTTGTTCTATATATGAACATGTGGATTCTATCACAGTAGGGTGACCTTATCATTGCAGTAAGGCCCACTTTTAATTTCAAATCAAAATCTTCAATGCATCTAATAAATTATTTAATCCTTTTTCTTCAATTATTATGATTTTCCTTTCTTTATGATCACATTAAGAAGAAATGCAACAATTCATGAGAACCTAGGTAGCTTGCATAACTTATATATATATTGCTTGCACGCCTTATTTCTTGCTATAATTAGTATAATCTATCTTTGTTTCTGTTTCTATGGATGACAATTATAAATCAATATAAATTTCAAATTTTCTTCCACATTGCAATAAATAAAACTATTTTTTTTTTCTAGAAGATACAATATTAGTAGTCAATTGTATAATCAATTTTATTATCAAACCACAATTTCGAGAAGATATCAGGCTCATTCCCGACCCATTAATCCTCTTTATCCCCTAAGGTGAGGCAGTGACAAGAGTTGACACTGAAATCTTTAGATTTTAAAGCAAGCTACCTCTTTACTAGCTGTACCAATTCCCTGTATGACAATTTTTTTTTTTTGAAGGCTCTTTGTTTTTCTGTTTAGACTTAAGGTGTTGTAGATTACCTTGTAAAAACCTAGCTAGATAATTTATGATATCATTCTTTGAGTGTCTATTTTATCTTTATGTATATAGATGTAAATAATTAATTAAAACCTCCCTTATTATTAATTAGTATCATGACTTGAAAGAATTGTTTTATAATTATTATTACCTTTGAAAGGTGACTATTAAGATATATAAAAATACAAAAGGTTAGAGATGAATTATGTTGCGTTTGCATAAGTTAATTAGGTGCTTAAAGTTAGATATCCTTCTAATAGTATCAATTTAAACCTCTAAACCTTTGATGTTAACCAAAATCAATAGTGTTTTCTTTTCATATAAAGGCAAAAAGTGTGAAAATAATGTAATTGATATTATTGGTTAGGTATTAGTTGATTCTATATATCTTCTAAAACCATATGATCGATGTTATTCCAGCATTTGTTTCCCGGGATAGATGAGATTTTTGGTTTATAATTCGGATACAGTTTTCAGTATCCAAAATTTTAGAAACACGAAAAATGCATTTGATTCGTTAAAACCCGAAAACAGTTTTTTAAAATTTACAAAGAAAACAAATTATTTTCAGAAGATGACAAAATATTATTTTCTGAGTTTTTATTTTTTAAGTTCTATTCTCATTTTCGGATCACAAATCAAACAGGCTTAAGTGTTTTAAATTTCTTGATTCTAAGGGGTGTCCCAGTGGACACTGGTGCTTGCTTAAAGGCCACATATGTTGCCCGTAAGGTGGTCTTGTGATATAAATCCTCGATCATGTTGTCCCTACAAGAATGTATTTAATTAGAGTAGTGGATCATTGTTTTGCCTACATGAGATATATATATATATATATATATATATATATATATAGGATAACTAGCTATAGGACCACAAATGGAATGGTCCTATAGTTATTTGTGGCACTAGTGATTTTAAAACTAGCTATTTATATTATATTGATTAATGATTAGAAATTGAAGGACATTGAAACTATATATCCAGATCTCATGATTATTATTCATTGTGAATTGATGTTGATTCATCACAATGATATGTATGTCTCCTCTCTTGGATAAGATGGGTTCTTTTCTTGGGAACTGTCACATCCTCATTTCTTTTTCGATTTCTTACTCGTGTCCCCATTTTTTGGGTAAGACTAATTCTCGTTCGAGCACTACAGAGACATTAGGCGACTCTTTCAAAGTGAGCACAAATTTTAATCTTGAGACTTTCACCTCTCAACCACTTTTAGCACAGATCTCAACCATATCTAACATCATCATTTCATTACTTAATAATTAGGCTTAATATTTTCAGGTTAGTTTCTAGGTTTAAGGCTACATTTTGGGTATAACTTAAATAATATTGTAGTTTCGAGCAAGTAGATAATAGAGATTTTTGTACTCTGTCTTAGGTACATAATGGGAGTGTGACTCTTATTCGTAAGAAATCCCTTTACCCAAAAGTTATAATTAATTAATTAGCAAGGTTTAGGACTTAGAGTTCCATTATGTATATATATAAAACATATATATATATATATATATATATATATATATATATATATATATATATATATATATATAGATAGATAAATATTACCTAGGCCATGATCTATATACTTGATTTAAATTGTTAGCTCAAGCAATCAAAGTTGGATAGAATTAACTTAATTGGTATAGCTATTTGAGTGATTAGAACTGCTTTTGTCTTCTTTTTTTAAGCAGAAATTAAACTTATATATACACCTATTTGATAATTATAACTTCAGGTTTAAAATTGGGCTTTAAACTCTTTATTGTATAATTCACCCACCTTTTTTTTTTTTTTGAACAACTTTTGCATATAAGTGTTTAAGTAAGTAACTTTTAAAACACTTTATTAAATTCATCATCATCTCTTCTTTAGTGTCACTGGAATCAGATGAGTTGGAAAATATGTTTATCTTGTAAGATGGAGCCTTTAAAATGATGTTTGCTATCATTTTTAGCAAGTAATGACTAAGCAAAAAAATTCCTCTCAAAAAAGAAAAAAAAGAAAAAAAATGCAAAACATTAGTATATTTTACTATATAGAGATTGAGCCTTTATATTTTTCCAAAAGACAAGTGTGATTATTCTTAAGATTATTTTCTAATTGGAGAAGTTCCCACAAAACTAATGTTGATGACGACCTCTTTTAATTTCTCCCTAATGTGGTACAATACAGATGGTTTAGGGTCGAGAGTCTATGTTAAAGGTGATTGTAGGATGAAATTCTCAAGATTCAAAATTCATGTTTATTTAGAAAGAACCGTCCAATACTCTCATAGTGAATTTTTTTCAAAAAAAAAAAAAAATTCTATATATATAAATTATACACCCAATTATTCCTAAAACAATACTATTCCTTTTAGCACTTGTGATGAGCTTTGCATCCAACAGCACAGGTGTATTTGTTGATCATATAGTAGACATAGACATGCTTTACCTCCTCAGTATATATATAACTAATTATAGGGACCAAAGGTAGTCCTATGGCTTGGATTACTCTAGAGCTATAGGTCCTAACTCTGATAAATGATTATAAACTAGAGGACATGAAACTAGGACCACAATTGGTAGCTAGACTAAGATAAATTTTGAGAGAGATTTATTTGAGTAAGATAGTCATCTGTTCTGGCTAACAGGTCAACACCTGTTACATCTCCTTTATACTTGCTAGTAATTTCTGTTGACTTTCCGTACTTGAGGTTGATTGATTTGTCAGTATTATTAAGAAACAAATACACCAAACTCCGGATACCATTCTTTAAGGCCTTATAAACAATTGGTTTAGTGTTTGGGTAGTTGTTTTACTCTCATCTTCTTCCAGGCCAAACACAAACGTATCCTCTTATGTAGTAACAATCCAACTTCTTCTCATACTATGTCATAACAATTCCGACCTCCACGAAAATAGTAAGACTGCTAACACGCACAGCGGCAACGAACCAACGATCAATGCGAGGAAATTCTAGAGTACAATTGTAAACACAACCATTAACCACCCAACACCATCAACCTTGACGCTAGCTAGTGCAATAGCGAACCCATAACAACTATAACAATTCACTTCTCGAACTTGGTTTTGATACCAATTTGTTAGATTTTTTAATCCAATCAACCAGTCCTATGCGCAATGGAATATTCAAATAATAAATCAAAAGAAATAATTGTTTGGGGACCTGAGGAACCTTATATTATTATGAGTTATAAGAAGGTGAGAAAGGGAAGAAATAAAAGAGAAAGTAGGCAGACCAGGCCATTTGTGGTGTTGAGGAGGAGCTTTTCATGTATATATGAGGATTTGGTTACTAGCTAGTTTATCTTATTTTAGAGAATGACTTCATGAATATTATTAGATTACATCTTTTCCCTCGTTTGTCAAATTGTTCGGAGTATGTGTTTTAGGAAGAAAACAGGCATGCATAAGAAACAATAAAAGATGGGTTCTGTGTCTCAGACAAAGTAATATTACAAACAATACGTGCCCAAAAAGCCTAAGAAGAAGAAGAAGAAGAAGAAGAAGAAGAAAAGATCTCTTCTTTCTTTCTGTCTAAAAGCAAATGTTTTGAAGTGTAACCTTAGCTTCCAGGTGGGAACTGCGGGCATAGGGGCTAAAGATGCTTTTGGGGTTACCCAAAGTAAATTGTAATTGGGAGAGGAGGTCTCAATTTTAAATTTGACTTTGTCCCCATGTCTATACGTTCATTATGGGGAGGAACTGCTCATGTCGACTACCGTTACCGACTTCAGAATAGTCTTGCTCTTTTCGGTTAAAGACCAAAATAAAAAAAAAAGGCGCTTCTTGGGTTAATACTGAGAAATAAAAATAAGGAAGGATTCTGACATACACACTTGTGTACATTGTAGAAGCTTTTATCTTTAAGACTATTCTCTGAAACAACCTTTAGATATATATATATATATATATATATATCAGTCATACTGCTGTTAAGGCTTTGTAGATTTTTTTTTTTTTTTTGATGGAGTGGTTAGTACTTGGTTTTGTTTAGGGCATTTAGATGAAATATATAATCTGGTGTGAATAGTGCTTGGAAGAAAAGCATAATAAAGATGAGAAAATAATTTGATTTGACAGATGCCACAACAATCACATATTTTGGACATTTTCTTGTTTTCCTTGTAAGTATATATATATATATATACTTCAGAATACAATAGGAGGATTTCGACGGTATCTTACACTTTAAGAACTATGAGAACATTTATTATTACATATTGATAATAAACGAAGATTTATACTATCAAGTATAAATATGACTTTGGAACGAAGTATAAGATGTGGCAGAAAGGCGAGGTCTCGATTTTGAGTTTGAGTTCATACTCACAGTTATTCGTCAGCTTTAGAAAGAGACGTTCAACACCTCTGTAGCTCCTAACTCTAGAATAGTCTCACTCTCGCAAAAGGGTTAACGAGGATACTGAGGGGTCATAGACCCAAAAAAAAAAAAAAAAAATTATAAATATGACTTGGTTGGATGAGATGGATTTTATGTGGCTGATCTATGCAGTTGAAAAAATGTTTTATTTAGTTGAGTTGATTATTGTTCTCTTCTATGTACCAACTTTGTAAGAAGAAAATAAATTTCTAAGAATAAAAAAAAAAACTTCCCACAGGAAATAGAACTCATTATTTGAAGTCTCCTGAGATATAAGGAGGGAACATTCTAATGCTTTTGTTAAGTGAAAAATCTGATTGAACAATAAATGGAAAATTTGCCTTCTTTATAAGTATTAATTAATTTGTTGAAAGTTTTATGTTATAGGTAAAATAGTTTCTTTTCTTTTTAAAGAATGATCTTTAATTAATATTTTTCTTATTTTTGAAGGGTGTTTTTAATACGTTGACATAAGAAAGATATTTTTCTTATGTGCCCGTTTTTTTTTTTTCCTTTTGGTTTCACCGTTAAGTGGCACCGAGGTGGTGTCCTCCTTTGTTTTGCGATGAGACTAATCCACCTAGATTCGACCTGAGTTGGACTACAAAATTACAAAGGTCTCCCAATAAATGATAACTTCATACACGAAAGAAGTTTTAAACTCGCGACTTCGCTTAAGGAAAACGGATGCCAAGCCATCCGAACCAACCAATGTTGGTCTTATGTGCCTTCTTTGCCTTGTGTGAAGGCTGCTATATCAAGATGTATATGTGGTGGCTTGGTCCCACCATTAGATTATTTCTATTTATGTATTAGTTTCCTAGTTTAAATTGAAAACTTTCCTACTTTGTGTTAAAAACTAATTGATATTAAAAACTAACTCTAACACCTAATATTATATAAACCCTCATTGGGTTGTGTGACTTGAGAGTGTGTGTGAAAATTTGAAATTTGTGTGAGAACACTTTGTGATATGAGGAAATTTGTTTTAAATCTGATTATAGGTTGTAAAATATTTGTATTTTCTCATTAGTGGATTGATTCTCATCTCTTGTGGACGTAGGTGTTTATTCACCGAACCACGTTAATCTGTGTGTTCTTGATTTAATTTGATTTTGCATTCGTTTAAATCATTTGGATTGTTTAAGTTTGTGTATTTGTTATTTGGCTTTTGTTTTTGCTGCGCACAACATACATAACTTGTACATCTTGGCTTACTTCTTACCATAAGTTAATCCTCTCTTGTTTCTATATATTTCTATGGATGACAATCACAAACCAATATATATTTCAATTTTTCTTCCACTTTACAATAAATAAACTACTTTTCTTTCTTTTTTCTATATAGACTAATTAAGGTGCTATGAATTACCTTGTGAAGAGCTAGATGTTGCTAAAAATTTTGATTTCATTGATGATATTTAATATGAAAAAGAAAAATAAAAATTAATAGCTTTGTATGTAATTAGAGGGGTCTTTGCCAAAAAAAAAAAAAATGAGAGGGGTCAAAGTGTGCTCAAGTTTAGTTGCTCGCAAACGTTGGCTAGTTTCAACGGTATGCATTTAGACCCTTTCACTTAAAGTTGGAGTTAGATTTCCTCCTCTTGCAAATAAGTAGGAGTTTTCTCTCTCCTAATAAAAAGTATGAGTAAGATCATGGTAGTTAGTTCTCATGATTCTCATCTTGGCCCTTTATGTCCTTCGTCGTTGTACTCGCCTTCTTGGCCTCACTGAGAGATCTCGACTTCTTTTGACCCTAGTGTCTACATCCTCTGACTTTGTGTTAATACTCAAAAAAAAAAAAAAGTTTAGTTGCCCAATTTTGCTTGGCCCAATATAAAAAAGGGTTTGGACATTATTATTAAAAATTAAAGTAGGATTTGGGAAAAAAAACTTAGGCCCGAATTGAAGACCGGGCTAGGTTTGGACAAGCAATTTTAAAAAACCAATTAATAGAACCTGATTTAATGCATGGAATACATTAAACTATTAATAAGATTTTTCCCACTTTGTGTATTCCAAAAGAAAACAATCTCCCATTAGTTTCTTAAGTTTGGATTTAAAATTTCTTGATTTCTAAAGGGTGTCCCACTGTATATAATGCTTGTTTTAAGGCCACATATATTGCCCTTAAGCTGGCCTTGTGATATCAATCCTCAAATCATAGTCCCTCCAAGAATGTATATATTTAATTAGAGTGGATCATTGTTTCACCTACATGTTAGAATAGCTAGAGCTTTAGGACCACAAATGGTCCTAGTTATTTGTGGCCCTAGTAATCCTAAACTAGGTACTAACCCAAGGACATTCAAACTAGCTATACCAAGATCTCATTATTAATTGATTGTGATGTATTGATGTTGATTCACAATTATATATGATGTGCCCCCTCAGCTCCCTTGGATAAGATGGGAGGGGGTCACATCCTGTTACTTGATAAAGACTCTAGTTGGTGTGTATATGCATTACACGTGAACTTTTCAATGTAAATGTATTAGTAAGTGAATTCAAATATTTGTGTATATTTTAACAAACAAAATGTAAATAATTAATCCAAATTATCTAATGGTTGATAAAAAAATTAATTTTAAGTGAAATTGACACACACATATATATTACAATTGGAAAAGAAGGGTAAAAGTTTTTTTTTTTTTTTTTTTTGGCTACTACAGAAAAATGAAGAAGATAAAATTAATTTGGGACATAAAAGGAAAGTTTTTCAATTGTTTAAATTTGGAAGAGAAAAAAAGAGAGAGAGAGTTTCTTAATCAGTGAAATAGATTAATTGACCATTACCAAGATTTGTAGAAGAGTAATTTTAAATATACTCACTAAAAATATTCTTTGTACCCATTTATTATGTAACATTATTAAAAATTTATAAAAATATAGAGTGCTTTTCATAGGGTTTAGAATTACCCTTTCTAGAATTGGTGAGAATTATAGGGGAGAGATAAAATGCCTATTTTGCCCCCCCATAAATTTAATATTAATTTCTTTTATAAAGAATAAAAATAAGGGGGAGAAATACAAAAATAGTCATCAGGTAATTAAGACCTCGTCTCTCAACTATAGCCTATATCTCATTTTACAACTAACGAGACTACCTAACTTAGTATTATCCCTTTTAGCACTAGTGATGAGATTTGCAACCACGTTTCCACTAAATTGATCTTACATTAATGTGTGCTCTTTCTCCTTATTATGAAGATATATAATTAATTATTGGGACCAAAGGTGGTCCTGTGGCTTGGACTAGTCTAGGGTAATAGGTCCTAACCTTGATAAATGATTATAAATTGGAAGAACATTTGAGCTAGGACCCAATCATATTGATCTCTAGATTAAGACGAATTTTAATTAAGTGAAATTTATTTGAATAAGATGGCCATCTCTTCTAGCTATATATAGTTGATATGTAAGTATGAACCCAAGTAGCTTTTAAACAATTATTATTTTTATTTATTTTCTCTAATTTTTTGAATTATATACTTATTGTAACAATATGATAGTATCATTTATAGCTAACAATGATGGGCTAAATGAATTGGCATATATAGGCAATTTTCAATCTTTATGAATAATTTATACTATCTTCATCTTTAATATTAATAGAGGTGATAGCTTTTGATTACTAAATCACAATATTGCACTTTTTGTTTTACTTTATTCTTAATAGTTTATATAGTCTTTGGATAATTAACAAAAATGTTAATATGATCCCAAAATTATATCCATAGTGATGGGTGGTCACCGTTTAAATATATATATATTGACATGGTAACCATTGTTGCAAAGTACATCAATTCTTTTTGTCGTATTTATCATTCTTATTATAGTAAACACAACTTAATTAAGCCTTTTTCTAATTACATAGAGTCTCACGAATCCGATTTTTCCTCTTCGCTCTATTAAGAGCTAAGTCGGCATTCAAATAATTTTTTTTTTAATTATTTCTATTTATGTTATTTTAGATCTACCTTTTGATAATAATAACGGACTACTTAGAATGCCATTGTCATTATTGATAATAGTAAGATATGTATTGTGTAAGCCCTTATCTGATAGTTATAACTTTTGTGTTGAGTAATTTCTAACATGGTATCAGAGTCTTGGTTTTACAAGAGGTCTTGGGTTCAAGTCTCGTTATTAACATTCGTATAATTGGTATTTCTTTTCTTTTATCTCTCTTCTGACTCTTCACATGTAAGATGGGTTGTCCGTGAGGGAGAATGTTGATGATAATTTGATATATATTGTTAGACCCTTAGATGATAAGTATAACTTTTAAGTTGAGTGGTTCATAACAATTATTACTTATATCCCCACTAACATATAATTAAGATAAGCCCATTCATGTGACATGATATGAAGTATTAGTGGGCAGTGGGCAGTTTGTTCTAAGAATTGTGGCCATGCATGCTTCCATCAGGATTTGGTCCTCCCTCAACTATTTAGCACAGCCAAGAAAAACTGGTGTATTTATTATGCTTTCTTACGAGGATGATTAATTAATTAGGACCTGAAATATTAATGAGCCTCTATGACTTGGTGCTATATATATATGGGCCCATAGATTCTAGTTAAGACTAATAAAATGATTGGGACTTGAAAGGCATTTAGCCCTAGACATCCAGAAATGGTCCTATATACCTTTTGGATTTTCTAGAATGGTTTAACTTTCAGCAAATGTGGATAACCTTTAACAATGTTTAATATCATTAAATCATCTTGGCATATGCTTTTAGATTCACAACCTTTTTTTTTTTTTTTTTTTAATTTCCTAGGTATTATTTCTTAAGGGGCATAGTGCCCTTGATATCAAGGGCTGAAGGGCATGTTGCCCCCAAGATATATATATATATATATATATAATTTATATCTATATCTATAGCCATTATAAAAGAAGTTGTTTGCTATAGTGTAGCTTTTTTCAATAACTCAATTTTTATGACTATTTTACCCCTCAGCTTTGTGAGTTTTTTTTACTATTTATCCTTCATTTCATCTTTTGTTTTCTACTGATGAAGTAAGGGTATAGAATAGTGATAAATTCATCAATTTTATTTCCTTTTTCACATTTATTGCAGGTATTTTACTTTTTATTCTTTTTTGTCCTTTAGGCAGCTTTGTCCTTCACTTTTTTTTTTTTTTTTGTACTTCACTAATTATTTTATATTGTTTGTCCAATGATGGATTGTATATGTATACTTTAAACAATTAAAATTTATTTATTTTAATTATCTCAGTTCATTAATTATTCATCAGTAAATAGATTTTTCTTCAAGTTTTTCTTCCTAATTATAAGGGTCCACTTCTCCCTTTTTTTGCACTAAGTATTTGTTCATTTTATTTTTTCTAAATAAATATGACCAAACAGGTTTAATGCTAAAACATTCGAACAATCACATGAAATGAATGTATTAATGTTATAATTGAACTTATTATCAATATTGTATAAATAACTTAAAAAAAAAACCATATTTATTTATTTTAGAATAAACATTAAGCTAATTATTGAATTGTGTGATTTTGAGGGAATTCACTTATCTCCTTACTTCTATTTTTATTTAGAAGTTGATTCTTATTTTGTCTATTTTTATTTTGTAAGTAATATTTTCTTATTTTGTCTATTAATCAATATTAATTACATGGACGATTGCCATTATTACAGGGGTAAATATTAAATGGTTAGCTACAGGATTTAGATTTAGATTTAGACACCTAATAATTAAATGACAGATTTATAAATTATGATATAAAGATTAATATATGTGTCAATACTTGGTTAGAACTTAGAAGAATTTTATTATTATTTATTTGTACGATATGTGGAACATGCTCAAACTTCTAAAATATGGTAGTTTATATTTTTTGCATCAAGATTAAATTAGTTTAAGAGAACTCAATTGCTAATTCAATTATTTAGCTCGAGTTTATTAGGTTTTATTTTATTTTACCTCATGTTTTCTTGTCTTTGTTTTAAATATTTTTAACCTTTTGATAGAATTTTGCATTACATTAGATTTTAAAGGCACGCTGTAACTTTTTAATCTAAGACATAAAGCTAACTACTGTTCAATTCAAGGTTTTTTAATAGATGAAGTACCTAATTATTAGATACACAATCAGAAGGTGTATAAAACAATATCAATATGTTTGATTTTCTAAAGTTCATATCATTTATACAATAAATTTCTAACGAGGAGGTAGAGTTAATACATTTCACTTTGTTGAAATTGTTTGTATATCTTTTTTTTTTTTTTGTTTTAGATAGACATTGTTGAATTTTTTTTTATATTTTTATTTCTAATGCATATTTTATATATGGCAATTGCAAAAATTCTCGTGTTGACTTTAATGGATGCTTGATAGTAACTTTTCTATTAGATTTTTAATGTCATTGTATTTTTTTATTTTTATTTTATCTTAATTTGTCTCCTTACCATGTCAAAGTTTATTTAGACCTGACATACTAATTTAACCAGTTGCTTTTATTTATTAATATGTAGGTTTTAATTAGATGTTTCATGAATGATGTTCTCTCAACTGTAAATATTATATTGGACATTGACATTGGTACTGTCATTGCTTTCATTATAGTTCTTCCGCACGTATACATATATTGATGATTGAATGTACATATTATTTCTTATATTATAATAGGATAGATAAATGGTTGAATTGCAAGTTTTTTTGAATTCCTTAAGTTTCTTAATGAAGGAAATTATGTCATTTTGTAATGAATTAATTTCTTTTTTCTTAAAAATCATATTACAATTCTTCTTCTTTTTTTTCCATCCAAGGGACATCATTATGGTTGTACATAATTGTAAATATGGATTTAATCACAATTCATGATGATTATTAGTATTATTTATCAAATTCTAGCAATCAAGATTGTCTACGAATTGTGGACATGTCATATGAAACTTTCTTTATTTTATTTTAAAGAGCAAATTATAATTTTTTTGTTGCACAACTGCTTTAATTGCAAACTAATTTATGTAGTTTATTTGCATCAAACAAACTATGTTATGAAATTTATTTGTACCAAGAAAGATAGTCAAGGGCCTTAATAAATGCATATTGTAGATAATGCAATATGTATATGTTTATGAAATCATACTACACTTCTTAAAAGCGTAAATTATATTTTCCCCAGACCGTATTAACTATCGTTAACTTGTTTTATATAAATTATGACTTTGTTGCTCTAAAATGTATTCATTAATATTTTATTTCATGTTACCTTCTCAATATACGAATACTATTAATGCACTAAAACATGCTTCCATGACCAAACTAGTATATATATATATATGATGCATATCATGGTACCATAAAGTAGGGGCATTTTGACCTCATTATGGTTCAAGGGTCTCCTTGCACCAAGATGGGGCCAAAACTAGAGCCATTTTTTTAGTTAACATGGTGTGGGTTCAAGGCCTTGCCCAAGTTTTTCGTACAAATGTTTGGGCTCGAGGAAAAACGCTCAGGTTGATTTATGTAAAAAAAAAATCTAAATCTCTATTTAGAAAAGTTATTTTCACATTCATTTGATGTACTTCAAGATTAAGTAAGGTTGCAATTGTAAGTACCATATCCTAACGAAGTTTATTCTCGTTTGAAGCAAAAATATTTTTGGAGGTGTTTGACAGTACTTGCTTCTAGCTAAATTACAGTGAAAAAAAAATAGTTTTCTACTTTTAGAAGAAACTGGGAGAAATAATAATAGTAATTATTTCATAACATAGTTTAATCTAGACGAAAACAAGAAAAAAGAATTGGGAAGACGAAAAGGGTATTAATCTAGACATGCTATTACGTGGGCACGGTGAAATAATAATAGTAATTAGTTTTGTGCGAGTGTGAATGTTGGTTATATGTATGAATCAAAATTGTATTTCTACATTGGATAAGAAAAAGTTTATCACAAAAAATATAAGTTGGAATCTCATTCTCATTTATACCGATGCTACGTGAGAGCGCTCAAATGTGATAAGTAAGAGAAACATAGATAGTAGCTGTGATTCAAGCTTGTCCAACAAGAGGAGAGATTTTTTTTTATTTTATTTTTTGTTTAAAACCAAAATTTTATTTAAAATTAAATTAAATTGACATCATCACCCATCAAGGAGTATATATATAGAGAAATGCTTAAAAAGCGCACCTTTCTAACACCCTTTTTTGACATTGCACTTAAAGTTGTTGGATTGTCTCGAATCACTCATTAATCGTGTGATTCGAGACAATTAACGCGTGATTCGAGATAATCTAACAACTCTAAGTATAATGTCAAAAAAATGTCTTAGAAAGGTATATCCTTCAAGCATTACTCGTATATATATATATATAGAAAAATGTTAATCTAACTATAAATTTTGCAACTGCATGTGTAACAACACATGCACATCCATCGGATATTATTATTTTACACATTACAAAATATGTAGTAAATGATCTAGGGGATATGCATGTATAATTGCACATGTAGTTACAATATTTTACAGTTAAATTAACATTTCCCGTATTTGTATATCCAGTTTGGAGCCTATTCAATCCATTATCTTCAATTCTTATAGCAAACTTTGCTTAATGTATGAGCAACCTTATTATTACAATATATCTTAATATGCATCTTTGCACCCCCCATCCATTTTTATGGCCAATTAGCCATTTTATACCTTCAAGCAATGTCTTCCACGATTGGCTACTTGCAATAACCATTGGTGAATAGCTTTCAATGCGGTTTAGCGATTGGTGAAGAGAGAGTATAGTTTGACTGAGATGAAAGAGTGGGTGCAAGTAGAATCACAACCTAAAAAATAAACTCAAAAAACAACATTTTGTTGTTTCTTGAAAACATGTTTTCTTTATAAATTTTTGAAAATTATTTTCAAGATTCAACCAATCAAACTCCTTTTCGTGTTTTCAAATTTTCAGATACAAAAAACAGTATCTAAATCATAAACCAAAACTCCTTTTCGTGTTTTCAAATTTTCAGATACAAAAAACAGTATCTGAATCATAAACCAAACTTCTGAAAAACAATCTAAGCCAAATATCTAAGAAAGATTCCTTCAACTAGTGGTCAAGGTTTCATAGCATAGTAATCTTACTAAAAGCAATCTTTGCTCCTGGTAACATAGTGTGGCATTGCCTAGGTACAACTATGATGTAATATATCAATCGTGAACAATCCTCTCGTCGCAAAACCCATGATTACTAGCTCTTATTAGAGAGGTATTAAATTCCATATGTAGATATAGTTTGATTGATCTTCAATTATTTTTTTCTAGCTATCATGTTCTTCTGTCCCTCGTCTTCAAATTCCCTTTTTCTTTTTTATTTGACATTCTAGATATTAGAATCAATTCAAAATGTAAGGCAATCATAATAATAAATGAGGGAATGAATTGATGAGTTACTGAAGATAAAATCTACTGATCTAATCACTGTATAAGTTCCTGTTGTTTCCCAAAATGATATCAACTAATATTGTCACAATTAAATCATTAGTGGAGAAGGGTATATTATGAATAACAAAAAGAAGAATAGATAGACAAATATCAATTCATAATAAAGGAAAATCACATATATATCAAAACCAAAGGTGGGGAAAAAAAAAAATCAAATCAAATCAAATCCTCTAGTACTGAGGAGCTTCTTAGTTAGTATGATATATCTCAGCCAAACAGAATATGCTTTGAGAGCATATAAAATCATGGAACAATATATGAATTTTGCAAGACAACCTTCAAAATGGATAAAGAAATTTAATATTTTCAAAAGCATAAATAATGTTTTGTTTTCTTGTAAGAGCCTCCTGAGGGTGTAGGGAAGGCATGCATTTGCCACAGTTTGCCTGGACTTCTTTTCACTTACCTGCATCAAGTTGCAAATTAGAATATATAGTTAGTTTCTTTTTTAAGAAGAAACAACTTCTTACACCCCTACAGACACACCCGCAGCAGGGAGCTGCTCCTCTCGGGAGGTACCCGGGCCCCCTGGGCTGGGAGGTATTTTTGGGTTTTTTAAAATCAATCGATCAATCTAACGTGCAGTGAAAATATTCAAATAATAAATCAAGCAATTACACAAATCGATTTAACATGGACTTCCACAAGTGGAAAAATCAATATATTTTGCTAAAGAGATAGAAGGCCATCCCTCGGCCACTCACCTCTTGTTACACACTCAATCACTCATCCCAACCATTCTAACAGTTTTCAATATGAACTAATCCCATATTTATAATGAAGAAAATTAGACTTCTTATACAACACAAACATACTAAAATTAGACCTCTAATATAACCAAAAATTAGAAACTTACTCGAACTAACACACTTTCTATTTTATTTATACTTGAATTAGACACTTTTTGTTTGAGTTCGAACCAAAATCTCAACCAGTGTTTACAATAATAATGTGCCAATTGTGAGCAACTCATATACTTTGGATGTGAGATATAAAATTGGAAGCACTTATTAATTTCAATGAATGATAAAGCAAAATATATACCCATGTAGACCAAGTCTAATCCACTAAAACACTAAAAAAGATGGTCCTAAACAAACATCAACTCTTATAATAGAATCCTAATCTTCTAGATAACCTCCAACAGGGTGGTTAATTTCATTCAAGCTTCTAATAAGAACAATCACACCTGGTATCTGTTGTAAATAATATTTAGAAATTAGATACTGACATCAGATCTTCAAGGGAGACTATGTTGCCTCCTATATGAATTCATTAATCAAGATAAGACAAAAGCAAGAACACAAATTTTAAGTGGTTCAGTGAATAATCACCAACGTCCACGAAAGATGAGAATCAAATTACTAATGGAGATAATCAAATAAGTTACAACCTGTGCAAAGACCTAAATTCGCATTCCCTCAAATCCAAAGTACTCTCACACAATTCTAATTTCTCAAACACACCTCTCTCACACCCCAATGAGGGTTTATATAACACAAGTTGTTAGAAATAGTTTTCAATATAAACTAAGGAACTTTTCAATTCAGACTAGGAAACTAATAAATGAAAATAGAAATAACCCATAATGGACGAGCCACATCATATATAACAAATCAAGCTGTTTTCGCAGCTATTCCATATAGGCATGTCATTTAGTGATCAAAGTCTGCATGTAATGTGATAGGAATGATATTCAGATTTGTAGCATAATACCAAGAGGCTTAAAGAAGTAATCAAAGTCGCAAACGTTAAGGTAAGCATACAATAGATGAAAATGTAAACATTTTTTACTGTCAGACATGTGCATCTTTAAATGGACTAAGAAAAAAATATTCTGAGGCCGTAACAATAAGAGAAAATTGTCAAAGAGGTTATATATACACACAAATAAATGCAAAATGATTTTCCAATTAGAAAAATGTAAACTACAATGGAGTCTACTTTGTCCTGTTTGTTATAGATGAGTTTTGGTAGGAAATTTTGTGAAATATGAAACACTTAATGCCAAAAGTCAAGCTCACTATTTTCATTATCCTTGCAAAATGGTTTGCAAATTCAACAAATGCATGTTTAATAAAAACTATACCTAAAAGCTAGAGCTGATAGGTGCTCAATTAGTACATCTCAAGCTATCATGAACACAATCCTTCACATGGAACTTCGTCCTACATGTGGAAAGACAAAGGTTTGAAAAATCAACATAGTTCACCAAATTTCTGGTGAATTTTCTCAATGTTAAACTTGGCGAGTTAAAGAGTTTGCGTAATTTTCAAAATATAAAATTTAATAAAAGTTTGATTTTTTTACTTTTAGAAAATGCAAAAGAATTAACACGATTTGGTACAATTTGATAAAATTCAATAAATAACCTACCATGATTAATTTCATCAATAAAAAGAAAAAGAGGTACCAAAAGCCATGCATTCTTTTTTTAAATTTCATAAATCAACATAGCAAGATGAAAAAATAAAAAATAAAAAAATTAGTGTTTCAATAATAAGCAATCAAATTATGTAATTTTATGAAGTATACTAACTCTGGGAAAAAGAAGAAAGAATGTAAGAAATAAAAATAGAACACCAAAAACAAAGAAGGAATGAAATTTTCAATAAGAGAAAAACTCAAAAAAAAAAAAACAGTAACCAAGGCAATTGTTTCTAGATTTACCAACCCATACAACAAGATAAGAAAACAATATAATTTAACAACAAAGTTAACAGATTAAGCAGCGTAGAATTCTAAATTAGTG
Organism: Paratinospora sagittata; assembly: GCA_035771175.1. Classification (NCBI taxonomy): domain Eukaryota; kingdom Viridiplantae; phylum Streptophyta; class Magnoliopsida; order Ranunculales; family Menispermaceae; genus Paratinospora; species Paratinospora sagittata. The sequence goes on from CM069612.1 coordinate 1,033,973, forward strand.
AATTGCATAGTCTACGAGCATTAACAACCCACGTAACAAGATAATCAAGCAATACAATTTAACAATAAGCTACTAAAATAAATAAGGTAGAATGTCAAGTTAGCAAATTATATTGTAAGATTCAACTTGAATCCTAGGATTGAAATTGAATAGTTAAATTTATTAGAAAAATTAATCTTACTTGATCAATAGCCAATTTTTTAAAGTTTTTCGTTAATTTTTTATTAACTTTAACTCCTGTTTAACTTCTTTATAACCTAATGAGACAAACTTGAGCTTTTTGAAAGTTTAGGTTTGCCTCTAATGTTGTAAGTTAGGTTTGAGTCTTCTTGCTATTTCTAGAATTATTTCTTAGTTGTGCATCATAGACATAGAAGGAGAGCCTTGGTGGAATGGTAAGAGTTGGTAAGATGTGACCATGTGATGTCTCACTCTCACATAATGGAGCAAGGCACCCTTTTCTGTTTGTCTAAGAGAAGAGAGCGCTCTACTTTGTTGTGTTCTAAGGATCTTATAATGTGGAACCATACTTGCATTGGTTGCACCAGAATTTTAAGAGGTTTTAGATTTTTTTTTTTTTTAAAAAAGCTCTTTTGCAAGCTGTTGAAAGTTCCTAGAGTGTATTTTATACTCTTCAAAGACATATTAGTGTTTTCTAGAGAGTGATCTTGTCATTTTTCTTTTGGTATCCTTTCTCTTGATAAATATAATTAAAAAAGACCATATTAATGTAAGCACAGGATGGATTTGCTCATAATGTCAATTATATGGAAACATGAATGAACTTGGATACTCTTTTAAATTAGTTCATAATGGAAGCATGGGATAGATATCTTATTTGAAAATGCAAATCTATATATGTGACACAAGTTATCATCTCGGGTGATCTTTAATGTGGATATAAAATAAGTCAAATTAGAGATTATTGTTTAACAATTTCTATCCTGAAGTCCAAACATTAGATGAAACTTCAATCTCACAATCAAAATGTATTGCTATTAGAAACCCTATTTCTAACAAGTATAAAAAATATGTTAAACTATTTTAACATTCACGTTCTATCTTAACATTCACGTATCTATCTTAAGATTCATATTTCTGGCATACTTAATTTGTTGATGTGTTTTTCTTTATAGCCCGACATTTTATTTCATAAAACATAGCTGGCCTATAAAAATTCTTTCAACTTTAATAGGATGATTCAATCATACAATATTCTAGAAGCAATCCTAAACCTAACACATCTTGCATCAATTATATAGTTTACATCCTCTCCTATTTCACTCTTAATGAATAATTGACCCTAAATACCTAAAGTTTTTACTCTTTGGAATCTCTGAACTTTTTTCACTATCTCTTCATTTGTATTTCCACTTCCAATGAAATAATATTTAATATATTTAGTCTTAGTCCTACTAATCTTGAAGCCTTTAGATTTTATAGACAATTTCCAAATATCTACTTCGCCTTTATTCCAAATTTAGTTTCCTGACACTATATCATCAAAAAATAACATCATAAGAGGAAGTATGTAGTCAGTTTCATAGACATTGTTAGGCTTCCACCTATCAACTATAGCTTTTGGGCAAAGTAGTTTCTAACATGGTATCAAACTGTTGATTTTCTAAAAGGTCTTGGTTTCAAATCTCATTATTTGAATTTGCATGTTCTCTATTTGCCATATTAATATTTGTCTCTTCTTCTCTCTATTTTGGCTCTCCATGTGCGTGAGATAAGTGTTAATAACAGCATGATATACATTGTTGGGCTTCCTCCTACCAGCTATAACTTTTGGGTAAAGTGGTTTCTAACAATGATTATGAGTTTTATAACAAGGTTACTAAAGGAATCAACAAGCGCACAAAACTGTAGTTTCCATCCAAAAATTAGAAAGAAAACAATATACAGTTGCATGTAATCTATCAAATCAAGAGTCATAACTTTCAATATAGCCCAAGCAAGCAATACTATGAAGAATCTGTTGGAAAATATTTAAATAATATTTTATTTTGGAGAAAGGATATAATGAACATAGTTGTTTAGGTTCAAATACATTAAATCTAAATGTGTCCATTGGAAAAGAGGTGCTTATTCATGAAAGGTTTATATCATTTAATAAAAAGGTGTTGATTGGTGAAAAAGTATTTTCAATTAAATAGACACCTCTATTTATATGAATAGGTGTCTACTACTAAAAATGTACATTTGAACAAATAGATAGATCTATTCACATAAATAGGTGTCTATTTATTAAAAGTGGGTAACTAATGAAAGAGACACGTCTATTAGCCAATAGACATGAAAAAAAAAATAACTAGGGGCACAAGCCCTCATTTCCAATTATCTCAATCACAATCAAGTGATTTATTTCCCTTACTCTATTTTTCTTCTCAACATCATCCCGTTTTAATTATTAGAGTGTTCTTGGTTGAGTTGAAGCTAACATAATCCATACCCGACATCGTTGATTAAGGCTACATTGTATCCTGAAGGTAATTTTCTACATACCCACCATGTTCTCGTGATTCTATCGGAAGGGAAGAAATATTGCTTAAAAGACAACATCTTTTTTATTGTGCCTTGAAGCCAATAGATCTACTTCCTTCTATTTTGCCTATACCAGTACGTACATCTTTTGTTCTAATCATTTTAGACATCTATATCCTGTGAATAGATGTGTCTATTTGTTTGCATGTACCTTTTCATTAGTAGGCACCTATTCATATAAATAGATGTGTCTATTTAATTGAAAATACCTTTTCAACAACCAACCTCTTTTCATTAAACGATACATGCCTTTTCATAAATAAGCACCTTTTTATCAAGGACACATTTAAATTCAATGTATTTAATCCTAAGGAACTTTATTTATCATACCCTTTTTCCACAATAAAATATTATCTAAATATTTTCGAATAGAATCCTCCTAAACCATTAAAGTTGAAATAATAGGGCAAAGAAATCTAGCTAAAAGTTAATAGGAGACTTTTGGTGTGCATCCCTCCTTAAAAGTCGAACTCACACTCATTGTTTTAAGGGTAGGTTACATAAGAGAGAGAAAAAGAAAGACTCTTGTTAGATATTAACCTATATATAGTAAACATGATTCATTGAGAAATCATATGTGGAATGTATTTTTAGTGTGAATATAGTTATTAAGTTCGTGAATGTATCTAGGAGTTAATGAATTCATGTATGTACCTAGGAGAGTGTAGTTAGAGGTTCATGTATGTGAAGGTTAAAATATTGTTCATGTATACATTTTGTCGCAACCCACCGCGTATGAGTGACGCACAATCGGCACAAGATACGATATACGCCATGTGACGGCGTATATAATACCTTGTCAGCCTTATCCAAAATCACATTCAATTTTTTTTTCGGAATTTCGACAAAGTCTCCTTTGTTTATTGGTCATATCACAACCTAATTATCACAAGTCAAACACAATCGAGTATAATTCTGGTCATTCCATTACTCATTCATCATCTAAACTCATCTTTAAACCTTTAAACATAATTTTTATTTATATTTTAAGAGAAAACGTGAATTGGGAAAAGAAGTTGCAAAAGAAGGAAACGGGAACAAACGAGAGAAACAGAGGTTTCGTGGCCAAATTCGACATGCCGGTAAGCTATTTTCATGGTATTTCATTGCAAAATTGCAATTTAAGCTACGTGTCACACTTCTATCGATATAAATCTTGCTATAGGAGGTGTTTTAACGTGTTTTTAAAAATGGAGTTTGGACCCAGTTTCAGTGGAAACACGTAGAAATGATATATTACGACTATTATAGATGTGTAGATACTAAATATGTGGTTTGTTTGTGTGTAGGTGTAATATTGGTGCCAGTACAGCTGGCGAAAGCCAAATTTGACACTGAGGGCCTTTGGAACCATGTCAAACTCCGGTGAAGTCCTGGTTTGAAATCATAGAATTATAGAGAACTGAATTCCGAACATTTTGATACCAAAATTATGATTTTTGGGTAGCGATTGATATTATTAATATATGTCTGACTGAATTCGGTAAATACGACAAACTTGGATATTAGTGAAAATGTGGTCGAAAGGCTTGTTTCTACTGTCCATTGCCTTAAAAATAATCATGAGGGTCGTGTAAAATATTTTGGACGCCTTACATGAATTTTAGACTGAAATGGAATTATGAGAATTAATTGAAGAGTTGGATTTTAATGAATAATTGAAAAATAAATAGATATAATGATTTGATAATTGATTATGGATTATCTAAAAATGAATATATGAGAAGATTATATTATTGATTGGATACAAATAGTAGAGTGGTCGTAAAGAGTAGGTCTACACGGTACCACTATGAGTATCTCTCGACTTTGGTTCCTCGTATATGGCATTGTATGATATAAATTGTGTGTTTTAAATCATGAATATATGTATCTATTGCATTGTTTAAAATTCATGAAAATGTTTGACTTTGGAGCATGTTTTGGACTTGTTAGAGCAAGTTAAAACATGAGATCATTTCCAGAAGACAGTCTCGCATTAGGATTGAATAATCTAATGGTCCGAGTGATAGTTTCTGAATGGAATTGGGATTAAGTCCTAATTTGAAATGATTCATAGCAAAAAATTGGGTAATGAGAGGTCCGAGCATAGACTCCTTATAAATACATAATAAGGAGTGCATACCCACTCTACTACTAGCAGGAGGGAGATTGTTTGATTTTCTTGTAACCTTCCATGTTTTGGAATTACTTATAGGCACGTATGTATTATGAAATGTTTCATGCATGTTTGAATGAGATTTGAATGTATTGATTCATATGATTTTTATTAAATGCATATATAATGTCATAGTTAGAAATATTCACTAAGTTGTGGTTGCTCACGCAATTCTCAAACATTTCAGGTTCGGATCCTAAAGGCAAGGGAAAGGCACGTGAAGGATAGAGAATCCTTCTTATTTTACAATGTATGTAAATGGTTTGAGAATGTTTAATACTATTTTGAGTAGTAGTCATGTAAATAACATTATAATAATATTTGTATCACATAGATGGGTATGCATAGGTTTACAGGGATGTGTATATATGGAAATGTGAAGTTTAGATGATGAATGAGTAATGGAATGACCATAATTATACTTGATTGTGTTTGACTTGTGATAATTAGGTTGTGATATGACCAATAAACAAAGGAGACTCTGTTGAAATTTCGAGAAAAATTTGGATGTGATTTTGGATAAGGCTGACAGGGTATATACGCCGTCACATGACGTATATCGTATCTTGTGTCGGTCGTGACGTCACTCATACGGAGTGGATTGCGACAATGTTGGTATCAGAGCGTAAGGTTAGGATTAAAAGCCTTGAAAGATAAAAGCCCTATTACATTATATTTGTAAGGGTATATTTATGGATAGCTAGTTTAATATATTTATGGATAGCTAGTTTAAAATTAAATATCCTGATCATTTGATTAATTGTCTCTTGTATCTGTAATTTCCATATTTGAAAAGAGATAATCAGAGTTTATCATGGATTCTACTGATCGAGAAAGGATTAGAAAACTAGAAGAAACATTAGCTGCCCAACAACAGCAGAATGCTCAGATCATTGAGATGATGACAAAGATGCAGGAAGATAGGCAGAGGCCTGCAACATCAGTGATCCCTGATGTTGGAGCCAGCAATGTTGGCGCACCTACAGCTGAGCATGTGGCTGAAGTCCAAATAGTTGAACTGAAAATTGAAAAGAATAAAGAAAAAAAAGATACAAAGAGGTGATGAAAGCCTTTAAGAGGCAAGATCCACCCTCTTTTCCTGGTAGTTTGACATTAGAAGTGGCAAAAAAATTGGCTTCTAATAATGGAAGTCATTTTTTATGATATGCAAGTCTCAGATAGTGATAAAGTGAGACTGGCAAGATTTAAGTTGTTTGATGAAGCTGTGAGATGGTGGCAGACTACAAAGAAAATCCAGGGGGTTGTTGACACCTGGGAAAAGTTTAAAGCAGTGTTTGGTGCAACCTATGCCCCAAAGGCTGAATGTGATAGAAGAAGAGTAGAATTTATGGCATTGAATCAAGGGAATATGACTGTGAGACAGTACAAGCACGAGTTTAATCGTTTGTCAGTATTTGCACCAGAGCTAGTACAGACAGATGAGAGCAGGATGAGGCAGCTCAGAGACGGATTTAGAGATCCTATTCGTCAGGGCTTGGCAGTATTGGTGTACAAACGTACGAGCAGGCAGTGCGACAAGCCTTAGATTTCGAGACTGCAGAGGCAGCCGTAGCTAGGCCAGCTGTTTAGTCAGCACTGCCAGTACATCCTACACAGTCAGCAATTCCACAACTGTATCTACCATTCTCGGGGAAGAAAAAGGGCAGATGGGGTAGAAAGCACTGGAATGAGGCCAAGACGGCTAAGACAACTAAGGCAGCCAATGGAAGCAAGCCATTTGTGACACCTATGGCACCATTCCCACCATTTGCAGCGTGACCACCACCATCGACAGGCAGAGGTGCACCGTCAGTAGGAAGACCTCAGAGTCAGGGTTCTTCCATGAAACCGCCATGGCCTCAGCAGAAAGGGTCAGGATAGAGTTGGTTTCCAGTTCCAGGCACAGAGTCCCAGACTGCATCTTCCACTCCACGTCCACCGTCGATATGTTACAGATGTGGCATTAAGGGCCACAAGGTCATTCAATGTCCTTTTCAGCCGGTTCCGAAGACCCCGGCTATTCCAGCTACTACTACACCTTCTGGCATACGAGAACAGGCAAGAGTTGTGACTGAACCAGATTTGGATGCCAGCAAGACCCTGATTGAAGGTATGATCAGTATCTGTGATGTGATGATATATATCTTGATTGATGTTGGATCTACTTTATCTTTTATTGTTGGTCACATGGTAGATAGATTACATTTGACTCCTGTTAGGGCTAGTACACCATTGATTTAAAGTACAGCAGCAGGGAAAAGAATCTATCCAAATATGGTTTTCAGAACTATGTTGTCAAATATGAGGGACATGAAATGACAGTTGACTTTAGGGTATTCGAATTTCTGAAATTTGATGTCATCTTGGGTATGGATTGGCTAGCTGCTTATCATGCCTTAGTGGACTGCTTTTCCAAAAAGGTGATATTCCAGATACCTGGTCAGCAATTATTCACTTACAGAGGTATGGATACCTCTAAACCCCCTAGTAGAGGTAGGATTGTGACCAATGAGGAGATGGAAATATTGGTTGGTTTAAAGCCTTAGGGAGATAAGGAACAGGGTATACAGTTATCTGAGATTCTTGTGGTGTGTGATTACCCATATGTGTTTCCTAATGATTTACTGGGATTACCACCTAAACGGGAAATAGACTTTATTATAGAACTAATGCCCAATACAAAACCCATCTCCATTTCTCCATATAAAATGGCACCTAAGGAGTTATAAGAACTCAAGGTACAACTTGATGAGTTGATGGAAAAGGGGTTTATTTACCCCAGTATGTCACCTTGGGGTGCACATGTATGTTTGTAAAGAAGAAAGACAGAAGTCTACGTTTGTGTATAGACTACCGTCAGTTAAACAAGGTGACAGTGAAAAATAAGTATCCTCTCCCACGAATTAATGATTTGTTTGATCAACTGAATGGGGCCAAATTCTTTTCAAAGATCGACCTGCGATCAGGGTACCATCAGTTGAGAATAAGAGAAGAGGATATACCGAAGACAACCTTCAAAACGAGATATGGACATTATGAATTTCTAGTGATGCCCTTCAGTTTAACCAATGCACCCGCCATGTTTATGGACTTGATGCAGAGGGCATTAAACCATATCTTGATCAATTCATTATTGTGTTCATTGATGATATTCTCATTTATTCCAGGACTCGGGAGGAACATGAGCAACACCTCCTTATTACTCTATAGACACTGAGAGAGCATAGGTTGTATGTCAAGCTCAGTAAATGTGAGTTTTGGATAAATGAAGTTAAATTTCTTGGTCGTGTGGTCAGTGCAGAGGGAATATATGTTGATTCTGCTAAGATTGAGGCTATTATAAATTGGCCAAGACCAACCACAGTTACAGAGATACTTAGTTTTTTGGGATTAGCTGGTTATTACAGAAAATTTGTAGAAGGTTTTTCCAAACTGGCAACTCCACTTACCAGACTAACTCAAAAAAATGTATCATTTGTGTGGACTGTAGCATGTTAAGAAGCTTTCACAGAACTGAAAAGAAAATTGACTACTACACCAGTATTGATACTTCCAGAGCCTGGTAGAGAGTTGGTAATTTATACAGATGCGTCTCATTCAGGGCCGGGTTGTGTATTGATGCAGGAGGGTAGAGTGGTAGCTTATGCATCTAGACAGTTAAAGGTGCATGAGAAGAATTACCCTGTGTATGGCTTAGAGTTGGCTGCAGTTGTTTTTGCTTTGAAATTGTGAAGGCATTACCTATATAGTGAAAAGTTTACACTGTATTCAATCCATAAGAGTCTGAAGTATCTATTTGATCAGAAAAAGTTGAATATGAGACAGAGAAGATGGATTGAATTCTTGAAGGATTATGACTTCACACTGGAGTATTATCCTGGGAAAGTCAGTGTAGTTGTAGATGCACTGAGCAGAAAGCGGACAGAAACCAGTGTGGTGGCTTGTTAGATGGCCCATGAGTGGCATTTATTATAGAGAGTTACTATGATGAGTGTACTCTCTATAGCTCCACATGTTGATATTTGTGCCCAAATGCATGTGCAGCTCACCGACACTCATATTCAAAGGGTCAAGAATTTGCAGCAACATGATCCTGACTTTGATATGTATAATTCTTGGATTGATAGAGCAGACATAGTTGATTGGCATTGAGATCCAGATGGTGTCTTGTGTTTTCAGGGGAGATTATGGGTTCTTGTAGATCGTGATCTAAGAACAGAGTTACTCCAGACAGCGCACAGATCTCAGTATACTATCTACCCAGGGTCAACCAAAATGTATCATGATATGAAAAGAACAATGTGGTGGCATGGGATGAAAAAGGATATAGCTGAGTATGTACAGAAATGTGGGGTTTGTCAGCAAGTTAAAGCTGAACATTAAAGGCCTAGAGGACAGATGCAACCATTATCCATTTCGGAATGGAAATGGGAGCACATCACCATGGATTTTATTACAGGTTTACCCAGATCTCAGGGTAGATATGGCGCCATTTGGGTGATAGTTGATAGACAGACAAAGTCGGTCAACTCATTTTCTTCCGACGAACACCAGAGACTCTGTGGACAGACTGAGTAGATTATATATATGAGAGATTGTCAGATTACATGGGGTTTCGGTATCCATTGTGTCAGACAAAGATCCGAAATTTACATCGAGGTTTTGGCATTCAGTGCAGACTCGATTTGGGACTCATCTCCATCTTAGTACGGCATTTCACCCACAGACTGATGGTTAGTCTGAGAGAGTGATACAGATGTTTGAGGATATGCTCAGATCTTGTATTCTAGAGTTTGGTGGGAGCTGGAATGAATACCTTCCTCTGTGTGAATTTGCGTACACTAATAGCTATCAGGCTAGTATCGGTATAGCACCCTTTGAGGCCTTGTATAGTCGACCTTGTAAATCTCCGACTTGCTGGTATAAGGTTGTAGAGTCGCAATTATTGGGGCCAGCTGTCATTACAGATCACACAGAAAAGATTAAACAGATTAGACAAAATCTGAAAACTGCCCAAAATCGTCAGAAAAGCTATTATGATAACTGACATAGGCCCATAGAGTTTGCAAAGGGAGACCAGATACTGTTGAAGGTCTCTCCCATGAAAGGCCAGATGAGGTTTGGGGTCAGAGGAAAACTTGCTCTGCGATTTATTAGTTTACAGGCTTGCTCTACCACCACAGTTGGCTAGTGTCCATAATGTATTTTATGTTTCTATGCTAAGGAAATACCATACAAACTCGACCCGGTATCCAGATTTGACTCATATTTTAGATTTGAGTCAGGTACAAGTTGGGAAGGATACTACCTTTCCTGAAGAGCCAATTCAAATAGAGTTCAAAAGCTCAGAAATAAACAGATTCCTATGATGAGAATCAAGAGGAGATTTCATGATAATGAAGAGCAGACTTGGAAACGAGAGGATCAGATGCGGGAACAGTTTCCAGATCTTTTCACCACTTGAGGTATATTTTACCTTACTTTTAAATTTCGAGGACTAAATTCCTTAAGTTGGGGAGATTGTAACACCCCGTAGTTTTAATTAAATACATACGTTGACTAATGCGTATATCAAGGTGTATAATATGTGTATACATACATAGAAGTCAAATGTATGTATGTATGTGAATAAGTGCTAAATACAAAAATTGAAGGGAATAAATTAAATATGTGAGTTGTTGTATAAATATGTGAATTGGAGTTAGATAAGGGTATGATTAAATTAACTTAAATAAAGATGGTGAAGGAGATGGTAGTATCAATTGGTAAATGAAATGAAAGTAATTATTAAATGATGAAACGAGGAGTTGTTTTACTAAATGCCATTAGAAGCCTAGAATCCTCATTTTAATGATGCTCATCTTTAAACCTTTAAACATAACATTTTTATTTATTTATTAAGAGAAAACGTGAATTGGGAGAAGAAGTTGCAGAAGAAAGGAAACGGGAAGAGACGAGAGCAAAGGCGGTTTCGCGGACAAATTCGTCGTGCCGGTAAGCTATTTTCACTGTTTTTCGTTGCAAAATTGCAATTTAAGCTACGTGTGACGTTTCTATTGGTATAAATTTTGCTATAGGAGGTGTTTTAACGTGTTTTTAAAAATGGGGTTTGGACCCAATTTCAGTGGAAACACGTAGAAATGATATATTACGACTATTATAGATGTAGATACTAAATATGTGGTTTGTTTGTGTCCAAGTGTAATATTGGTGTCGGTACTGTTGGCAGAAGCAAAATTTGACACTGGGGGCCTTTGGAACCATGTCAAACTCTGGTGAAATCCCGGTTTGAAACCATAGAATTATAGAGAACTGAATTCCGGACATTTTGATACCAAAATTATGATTTTTGGGTATTAATTGATATTTTTAATATATGCCTGACTGAATTCAGTAAATAAGACAAACTTGGATATTAGTGGAAATGTGGTCGAGAAAGGCTTGTTTCTATTGTCCATTGCCTTAAAAATAATCATGAGGTTCGTGTAAATATGAGAATTAATTGAAAAGTTAGATTTTAATGAATAATTGAAAAACAAATAGATATAATGATTTGATAATTGATTATGGATTATCTGTAAATGAATATATGACAGGTTTATATTGTTGATTGAATACGAATAGTAGAGTGGTCATAGAGAGTAGGTCTACACGGTACCACCATGAGTATCTCTTGACTTTGATTTCTTGTATATGGCATTGTATGATATAAATTGTGTTTTAAATCATGAATATATGCATCTATTTCATTGTTTTAAATTCATGAAAATGTTTGACTTTGGAGCATGTTTTGGACTTCCAGAAGACAGTCCCGCATTAGGATTGAATAATCTCATGGTCCGAGTGATAGTTTCTGAATGGAATTGGGATTAAGTTCTAATTTGAAATGATTCATAACAAAAAATTGGGTAATAAAAGGTCCGAGCGTAGACTCCTTATAAATGCATAATAAGGAGTGCATACCCACTCTATTACTAGCAGGAGGGAGATTGTTTGATTTTCTTGTAACCCTGCATGTTTTGGAATTACTTATAGGCACGTATGTATTATGAAATGTTTCATGCATGTTTGAATGAGATATTATTATAGTATTATTTACATGACTACTACTCAAAAACATTCTCAAACCATTTACATACATTGTAAGGATTCCATGCTTCTAATGTCATTTAGTAAAACAACTCCTCATTTCATCATTTAATAATTACTTTCATTTCATTTAGCAATTAATACTACCATCTCCTTCGCCATATTTATTTAAGTTAATTTAATCATACCCTTATCTAACTCCAATTCACATATTTAATTCGATTAATTTAATTCACACATTTATATAACAATTCACATATTTATATAACAACTCACATATTTAATTTATTCCCTTCAAATTATGTATTTAGCACTTATTCTCATACGTACATACATTTGACTCCTACGTATGTATACGCATATTGTACACCTTGATATATGCGTAAGTCAACATACGTATTTAATTAAAACTATGGGGTGTTACACATTTATTGTATTAGCCTAGGTAGAGTCCTATAAATACCCCATGTATTTTTCATTTTCAAATCAAGCAAAGTGCACAAATTCAAGTGTAAGTTCAAGTCCTTCAATATTTTCTAGTTTGAAGTTTGTGTGTTCACTAAGTTTCCGACAAAGTGGTATAAGAGTAAGGTTAATTTCTATGACTTCCAACAATAATATGCTACAACCCCAACTTCCTAAGTTCAATGGAAAAAACTATACAAAACGGAGTATTCAGATGGTGTTGTACAAGTCACAAGACTTGTGGGACATAGACGAGAATGACTACGTTGAACCAAAAAATCAAGTTGGTCTTACTTAACAACAAGGCAATGAGTTGAAGGAGAATCGAAAGGACAAGAAGGCATTTTACTTCAACCAACGGTGGGTTTTGGTTCGGTGGTTCAGTGCAAGCGCACTCACCCTGAAGGGAGGGGATTCGAATCCGAACCCTGCCACCCACCACCAATGTTTTCAAGGCACTAAGGCGATTTGCTTTGTCTAGGCGAGGTGTAGCCCAGGCGAAGCCTAGACGTGGCCTAGGCGATAAAAAAATATTTATTTATAGATCCCTAGATAATTAATTAATTATTTATAGGTCCCTAAACAATTCATATACAAAATTATATATATCTAACTATATTCTATAATAAATGTTAAATTTTCATAAAATGATAAAAAACACTTCATGTTAATTAAAATCATGTCCACAAAACATTAATTTATGCCATAATACACATTATCCAAAACGTTCAAAACTACAAAACTCAAATTTCAATCGCAGGAGAGTCGTCGGAGGGTCGTCGACAGTTGCCGGAGATTTCAACGGCGTTTCTTGGTTGGAGCAAATGGAAAGGATGGACTTAGGGAGAGAAATGTTTGAGGGTTTACTATAGAAAATGAGAGTTTCCGTTTTTAAAGCTTTTTCTAAAAATTAGAGACTCCCCAAACTTTTTAAATATTTGCACAAACCCCCAATGCCTGCCTAGCACATCACCTAGGCGTTTTTTTCCTAAAAAGCCTAGGCATTGCCTAGGCAATACCTTGAAAACACTGCCCACCACCATGTTGGCCAACAGTGACCAAGGGTGTTTGTGGTTGTGCCCTAGAGGAATTGGTAGGAACCATGATATTCCTGATACCCGTTGACCTCAAAAAAAAAAAAAAAGGCATTTTACTTCAACTTCCAAGCAGTAGACGAAGAGGCGTTCAAGAGGATTTCCTCAACCACTTCAACAAAAGAAGCATGAGACACTCTCTACAATACATACAAGGGTAAAGATAAGTTGAAAATGGTAATACTACAATCTCTACATAGTGAATTTGATACCATACATATGAAGGACTCTAAAACTATTGAAGATAACTTCAATCGGGTAATATAATAAATGCATACATGAACAATATTTGAACATTCACATACATGAACTATACTCTTCTGGGTACATACATGAATACATGAATTCATTAACTCCTAAATATATTCATGAACCTATTAACTTGTGAACCTATGCTCGTCCGATCCGGCAACATTCATTAGTCGCTCGTTCAACTGTCCCTCGGTGACAGGGTCGAGAAGTGCCATGCATTAACTATCTTCACACTAAAAATACATTCTCCAAATAATTTCCAAATAAATCATGTTTACTATATATAACTTAATATCTAACATCCCCCCTTAAACATGATTCATACACTTACTTCAAAAATCTAACTTAGTTGGGTAGAGTATGTGTTAGGATCGTTAGAAGGAGTTTTGAGGTAAGGTGTAAATTAAGGAACAAGGTTACTAAGATTTGAAATCTTATTTACTACAATTTAACATACTCTTTTTTATGAGACTACTCTCAAATTTTTTCTTTTACATACCATACTGCCTAATTTTGATGAGATTTGTTAATAATAACTTCAAATGTATTGTTGAACCTCCGCTTTCTAGTTAAAGACCATAAGTAGTTTCAAACATAGTACCAAAGTAGTCTTTAAAGGGGTATTGGGTTCAAGTCTCGTCGTTGGCATTTGCACAATCCCTATTTATATGATTGATATTTGTCTCTTCTTTTATGCCTCCACGTGCAAGATGGGCTACAGTACGTGAGGGAGAGAGTCTATGATAGCTTTATATACAATGTTGGTCCTCCACTTACTACCTATAACTTTTGGGTAAACTGGTTTCTAACCAGATTCAAACCAAAAATTTTATTATTCCTCTAGATTTTTGAGCCTAAAGAAGATCATACTATGTACTCAATATTGTTGATAGTAGAGGATAGCTCGGATTTTGATCTTCTAGTTTCTCCTCTAGTTTTGAGGGTTTTCTATGTAAATTTGGTGTTCCTATTGTACCATGATTGTTTGATCCATTTCACACGTACACACACAAATATTCATATCCCACAAGGTGATGGAGGTGTGAAATTATCAATAACAAAATAAATAATTACCGATTAGTGGACAAGATTAAAGATAGTTAAGATACTAATCACAAAACTAAAGGCAAGATGAGGACTTGATAGTGCCTTACTCAATGCTAATGAAGAATGGGAGGGAAACAAGACAAATTAGATCTGCTTTAGAAAGTAGAAACCATTTAAAAGCCCAATGAAGCATAATAAGCATGGGATGGTTTACATCGTATATGTACTGTTGAGAAATTTACTCTTGAAAAAAAAGAAAAATGAGCCATCCAACTAGATGTTAGGAAGAAAGCATGAATTTTTTATTCTTTTTATGTATATTAATATTACTTGACTCACATCAGTACCATACCAAAAATAGCTGAAAAAAATAGCTGAACAATGGAAGAGGTATATCAATAAATTTCTCCTCCTCCCAGCAATGAACACACCAGTTTGAAGATCTACCCATGATAGACAATTCTCCTTTACAAAATATCAAAAACGTTAAGTCTATCATGAACAAGCAACCAACCTAAACCTTAATTTTAGCTGAAATTTTGGTCTTCCTCTTTCATAAGAAAAGGGTTGAAACTTAGGAAGATGTGGTTGATAAAAAGGGCATTGGAAAGGGATTTACATGTACAGGTTCTCGACTTGTCACAGGACTAAAGTATTTTCTCGAGGACTGTTTCAAGTCTACTTGGGAGGTCCACTAACACATCAAGCTCAAAATTATCAAGATTTCTTAGAATGAAAGTTCAAAGAATTGTGAATTCTATTAATAACACTGAAGAGGTTGGAGAAAGAGATTAATTTTTCTTCCAATTAACTAAATTAGAAGAAAATTTTGTGCTTTTAAAAGCTAAGGTTTCTTCAAGAATATATTTCATGATGTACATAGTTTGCAAATGATACTCCATCAATAAAGTTAGAAGGCTTCGATTTCCACTTCTTCTAACTTTAATACTTGACTTTTCTTCAAACAAAATCCTATTTTATGGAGTTTTTTAACGATTGTTAAAAGTTTATTTTATATTTTGTTTCTAGCTTTTGCACAATATTTTTTGACCTTTTTCACCTTAGGTTTTCCTCTTTTATCCTATTAAGCTTCAACATTTTACTCTTCTCTATCTCTATTCTTATTCTAAATTAGAAAGGACATATTTACTTTTTCACATTAAAAAAAAAAAACATTTAGAAAAATATTCCAACAAAGATAGCAATAAATAAATAATAAAAGTCACATTCAATGCACGTACCCACATACTATTTTTATTATTAATAGAATTCAAAGTGGATATGGCTAAAACATTTTAAGTAGATCTTTTTGTTCTTCAGGAAAACCTTATAACAGTTCTTCAACAATACAATAATTCTATCTAGGATATATATTAATTAATATTACAAAGAGATATAAAGATAAAGTAAATAAAATGGAACCATTTGCAGAAAATTTTCTTTTTCTTTCTTTGTTTTATAAGATAGTTAAAGCACATTGAAGAAAATTTTGAAGCTAAGTAATGTCTTTGCTTTTGGTTGTTTTGATCAAAAACTTAAAATAGCCTTTATTCATAGGTCTAAGTAGAAAATTAACAAATTATTATAAACAAACTTATTCAATCTTTATGATATTGTTGGATGTATATATTTCACAAGTCTCTCCTTTTGATTAGTAATATAAAGATAATCGGGACAAGAATCATTGAAGTAATTTTTAACTTTAACACTATTTTCAACCTTAAGCTTATTATATTTATCATTTCTATGACTCACAAAACATGGTTCTCAACCATTAGAATTTATAAATCTATGCAGTTGAGAAGAAATATTTTACAAATAGCTATTTATATATTGTTTTGAAATATCCCTAAAAGTACAAATTCTCTCTATATATATTACACAAGATTGTGTAATGTTCCTATACCTGTAAAAAAAAATGTAGGAAGGTCACATAAACATTTCAACTATATTGATATATCTCCTAAGATCTATATTATTATACTCTTACATAAAAGGAACTACTTCATATAATAGACATTACTTTCAAAATTTTGATTATGCTCTTCTTTTCATTTTGACAATCTTTTCAAGCCATTGTAATAATTTCCAATATATTAGCTAGTTGTATTGTCCACCATTACAAACTATTCCAATTCTTTTAATTCTTAGAAAACTCATTCCCTATGTTGTCAATTTAACTGAAAATATTATTCCTTCACAAATTTTATTTGACAATATTAATTAAATTGTATGTTGTTGCAGCATTCTGCAATATATAGAACTATTTGTTTTAGTATCTTTTATAATTATTTCTATTTATATTTATTTCTAAATAACAAAAAACTCAAAGTATATGATAGTGTACATTTAAGAACAGTTTTTCAGTTTAGACTTACTTTAATACACACAATCTTAGAAACCCCATTTATGCAATGTGTATACAAGGTATTTTATCCTAAAACCCAAAAAAAAAAAAAAATTATAATTGTTTCAAATATCATTTTCATGCATATATATGTTGGTTCACATATTCTCAGGCACACTAAGACCAAATATGTAAAGACATATACGATCAACAAAAATTAAGATGATATTCAACAAAGGGAATATATAAAATGTGAGCGTGCAAGTATAGACAACAGAATGAATTGGAAATAAGGAAAATAAATGAATAGTAAAAAAAATGCAAAAACTAGACATGTCAGGAAAGAAAACAAGAGAAATTCAATTTGGAGTAGGCACCCGATAAAATGCAATTGATAAGAAACAAGAAGCAAAATGAAGATATTAGATCATATAACGTTTAATTTCGGTAGTTAGTACATGTGAAGGATGGGCCTTGGGCACACAACAATAGAGATTGCTCTATTGTGACCTAAAAGTCAAGAGGTTTGAATCAAGAACTACATCAGTCCTTCCCTAAATACCACATTAGCAGGAGCCTTGGATATTAGGCACATACTTAAGTAGTTAGCGTATATGAAAACTGCTAACGAACAATGTCCATGTTTTATGAAGCAAATCATCTAACTAAGACAATCGTATAAACAATGTCTCTAATGATGATTGTGGATAATGGAAAAGTAACCAAATAACCTTCCATTTATTATTATTTTGTACATGGCGACAACAAAGAAGGAAAACACGGAACACACACACACACACAAAACAATCACACAATTATTCAACAACATTATAATGTTAATATTGCACACACAGAAAGAGAGAAAGAGAGCTAGAATGTTGGGGCTTCTTTATTGAATTTTAAAAGAATGAATATAAAGACAGTGATCAGGATATCTGAGTTGCAAATAAAATTACTACATTACTCTTTCCTAACAACTAATAAAAAATAATTAGACAAGTCCCTTTAAGATGTTAAAGATTTCCATTTCAACTATTTTAACAAGAATAAATAATCTCTACTTAATTATGCCTATTGCAAATTACAATAGATCTACTTGTGGTGAAGATGACACCATTTTTGTGACCACAAAAGTAATCTAATTAAGAACCCTTAGATATAGTAGCCTATTAATCAAATAAAGCAAGGAAAACTTTGAACTTACCCCTTTCTCATTAATTTCTTCAATTCCTCATTATGCATTTGCCTTTTAAATAGCCCCAATTAAATGGCATTAATGATGTGAGAGA
This sequence comes from Paratinospora sagittata, assembly GCA_035771175.1. Classification (NCBI taxonomy): domain Eukaryota; kingdom Viridiplantae; phylum Streptophyta; class Magnoliopsida; order Ranunculales; family Menispermaceae; genus Paratinospora; species Paratinospora sagittata. Next base: position 1,052,261 of record CM069612.1, read on the forward strand.
AATTAATCACACATTAGTGTAGTTGGCATGAAAGATTACTCATATACATTTGTCATTATTGCATAACATGAATGTCACCAATTTTAAGTAGATTTTTTTTGTTAAAACTCAACATGAATGGTATGGAAAATCATAAGATGTGAGCATCAATATATTTAAAGGGAATCATACATACATCCTCAACAAAACTCTCTCACCTCTCATGCGCTTGTAACAAACTACATGTTGATAAAGTTTTAACGGACTTGGAATCTAAAAGTTTTAAGACAAATGTGCTTACTTATTTTAATGTTCAAACTTCAAATACTGTTCAGATTTAGGAAAGTTGTACACCATTTCAAATATTAGATGAAGTATTTAAAGAAATCTTAGACTCTGTTTGGTTAATTGATGATCCAAAAACAAAAATACAATCTGAAAATAGAAAACTCAGAAAACGACTTTTTATTGTTTCTTAAAGACAACTTGTTTTCTTAACCAAAAGCAAACAACTGTGTTTCAGATACAGACCAAACATATTTCTTATGTTTTCGGATTCCTAGATACAAATAATTATATCTGAATCACAAACCAACGGGCCAAGTAAATTTAGGAAAATGCTAAAATAATATTCAAAGTATACATTCAAAGTGTACCTTACTATTAAACACTTTTGAATTAATGTTTTGAATCACATACCAACACATAATTTGAGGCAATCTAATGGTGTATAAAAGTGATGTATATTTTTAAAAAAATAACTAAGGATATTCGGGTATCCGGTCCCGACTAATCTCTTGAGCCTCTAATTGCTTGAGCAAGAGATGCCCCCAATGGCCAACGCTTAGTTGAAAGTCGAACTTGTGAACTCGCAACCGAAGGTGATGTATACTTTAAATGTACATTTTGGATTTCAACGTAACATTACTCGTAGATTAATCATCAGAAACGTTTTTAACTTGAGATTTTTAAGAAGGGAAAGGAAACGCTTAATGAATATCTTCCACGTAAATTAATCACATCATCTCATCATTTTATGACAATCAATTAAAAAAAGGAAATTACTTAATCACCAGTAGACATGGCGCCGATGTTATTGCCAAATGGACAGGCATTGACATTGGGAGCCATGTCATGCAGGTGACAGGTTAATTAACTGTTTAGATACGCTGATGCACAGATATTGAGATCGATCGATCGATCAAACTAATTGGAGAATCTATTTCTCTAGCAACTCATCGACACCTGGCTTTGTCCATACAAATCCTAGAGGAGAAGAAACAGAAGTGTTTATGGGCACAAAATAACTAGACAACAGCAAGCCGTTTCCGATCCATCTTCACAACAATCAATGCAAGAATAAGACACCACACACAGAGCTGATAACATAACCCAGAAAGAAAGAGAAAAAAAAGCTGTCTTCGTCAGCAGGTTTTTACGATTATGAAGAAAATGGGTATAGTCAGTCATCAATGCGGTAAACCAAAAAATAACGTTAAGTAAGAAAGAAGAAAATAACATACAACACAGCAAGTCTCGTCAATAAGCACAATAGATTAATTAGAAGGAGTCGAGGAGTTTGAAATCGTACCCAGAAACACTTTGGCGATTGGCGATGTAACGATGGTATCATCATCTCAGCTCTTCCCTTTTCCCTTGGCTCCGTCACCGTAGCAGAGTTGCAAGCGGCCATCACACCCATCCGGGAATTGATGCTGATGATGATTCTCCGTAGTTGGAGCAGCAGAAGCAGCTGCTGCTACGTTGTTCCCAATGAAGAACGACATGTTTGGCCCATCTGTGGAAAACCTCTGAAGATTATTATTATTATTATGAGGCATTGGATGAGGAGATGGTGATGAATTGGACTGAAGGGTCCCCCTATTACTATTACTATAACCACAACCACCACCAGCAGCAAGGCCGGATGAGATTGAGAAATTCAGGTTATAATCGCCTCCCGTCACAGCCACAGCAGCATCCGAGATCAAATGATCCGGTAGAAACGAAAAATGTTGCAATTCATGATGATGCTGATGATGATGACCCGGAACAGTAAATTGCTGTTGTTGCTGTTGTTGATGTTGTATTTGTAATGCGTGTGACGGAGGAGCGATTCCGAATAGAGAACTACTACTTTGGGTGGGAAATCCAGAGGAAAAATGGGCAATTCTCGACGACGAGAACAAACCCGGGTTGAAATAATCCATTGGGGTTGTGGTGGACTTGAGAAGGAAGTGATTATGATGGGTGGGACTGTGGTGGTGTTGGCTGCTATTGTTATTAGCACCAGTGAGAAGCTGGGTAAAAGAAGAATTGTGAGAGCTTTGGTGTTGATCAGATGCAATAAGATTATGAGACGACGACGACTGATCATGATCTTTCTGTTGTTGTTGTTGCACTCCTACTACTTTCATCTCTTTTTCCTTATCCTTCGCCGCTCTCTCCCTCGCTCGCTCCCTCGCTTTCACCCGAATTTCAGATCGGGACAGAGACAACACTGACGAGCCTTTGCTCGTCTCCGATGTGCTACTACAAGCAGATTTCGTCAACGAAATATGCTGCTGCTGCTGTTGTTGCTGGTGGTGCTGATGGAAAGAGTAATGATGATCTGAACTGTTATTGATATTGATATTGTTATTGTGATCTAATTCCATCTCGGCAGCGTCGAATCCAGGCCGTTTCTCGTCACTGGGTTGCTTCGGCGTCCCGGGAAACTTGTCGTCCAGTGGAGGCAACTCGGAAATCGCATCAGAAGCTGCTTTGATTAACCACTCCACAGCTTTGCTGGGTTGATCGTAGCCTAAACGGTCTTGAAGGTCGTAAAATTGTATCGCTGTGGACACCGAGAGTCGCACTCTTCGGTCCCTAAGACCCTTTGCTGTTAAAACCTTGCTGTGTCTGTCTTTCCCACCAGCTGATCTTGAAACTCTGTGAATCCTTGAAGAGTACCAAGCGCGAAGACGACCACCTTGATCACTTGCAACATTAACGCCAACGCCAACGCCAACAGTAGTACTAGTATTATCAGTGCCTGTGCCTGTTTTTTCCTCACCATCTTCGTCGTCTTCTTCTTGGTATTCTTTTTGCTGCCCTATCGTGATTGAATCTTTTGATCTTCGTCTAGCGTTGTTGTTGTTGTTGCCGATTCTTGAGAGTTTATTACACGTTTGTGGACTCTGAATCTCCTCCACCTCCATGCCCCAACTTTCATGCCTCTTGCTAGGTTTCTTGCTAGGTTGCTGTATGAAAATCAAGATTCTTATCCACAGCCAAGGCCAAAAAAAAAAAAAAAAGACCCAACTCCTCCTTCCCTCTACTATGCAGTGAGAGGCTGTCCTTTGCATTGATGACGATTTTTTTTCCTTTTTTTTATATATAAATATAGATGTGTGTGCTTGAGAGAGAGAGAGAGATAAAGGACCTTTAAGAGATTGATCTATCGCGCTCGTGACCGGAAAAATGTCAGCTACCCGTATAACTTTTTGCAGTAGTCCTTTGCAAAAGCAAAACCTGTGCTGTGTGGATGAGCTGTTTCTTTTCTTTTTATCTTTTTTTTTTCACTATGCAATATTGATAAATGGCTCAGTCATCATCGCCTGCGAATAGAGAGAGAGAGAGAGCTTCAGATGCTAATCAGTGTTACACAACAAACCCCACACATAATCGTATTAACTGCGTTAATTTTTTAAATGATACTGTACCATTAAAAAAAAGAAAGAAAAAAGAAACAAATTAAATTAAGAAATTAAGCTCACTTGAATATAAACACCCGATCCGAGTGTTTTTGCTTCTGTACAACTTCAAGTTCTTCAAGTACTGTAAACTGAGATTCCTGCAAATGCTAAAAAAAAAAAAAAAAAAAATTATAAAATTTGAACTTCTTGAAGGGACTGTTGATGAGTAAAATAAATGGCAATATAAATTCGACGTGAATTCTCACCCTTAGATATTTTCAGTTCAAAAACTCAGCTAGAATCAACGAAGAACTTAACGAAAACTAAACAGATCTGAGTTTTAAGCTAAGCCATACAAAAAAAAAAAAACAGAAAGTCTCAACTCAGAAATAGATCAATGCAACACGTACACGAACTCAACACGATCGATAGAACAACGCGCGCTCACTTGAAATTCGATCCGAAAAACCAAATTCAATAAAAAAAAAACCGATGTTTAATTAGAACGCGATCGAGCTGAAGAACAAGAAATTAATGATCGAGTGACGACGACGAACTAATAATTAATTAAACCTCCTTCAATTCGCAACACTTTTGCGTCTCCAACGCGGATTTCGTGCGCTAATGTTTCCTGATTCTCGGTCCAACCGTACTACCACCTCTCACTCATCTCAAATATCCTGACATAAAAAAAAAAAAAAAAAAACACAAAATCTACCTGAAATGAAGAAATTCCGACCCGAATTCCACTGAAATTGATCAACACAAGAGATTCAAGAGAGACAAAAGAGAATGAGACTGGTAGTACCGGAAGTAGTAGCGGTAGTAGTAAATTATGCAGTGAGCTAGTGGTAGTAATGGTGTTTATTAGGGTTGTTGTTTGTTGTTATTGTTGGTGCTCTTGGCATTGTTGTTGTTGTAGTTGTCTCGAAATGAAGAACACAGAAAAGTAAGTAAGAAGGAGCGATGTATACGAAATCCAGGGAAGAAGCGCGGTGTTCAAAGCCCTAAAAGAAAAAGCCTTTTTTTCTCCGTTCCAGCATTCATTCACCGGGCTTATCGGGAAAGGGCTGACACTGCGCCGTTCCCCTGCTAGTGTACTACCTCTTTAAATAATGTCGATTCGATTTTACTAAATTGCCCCCTCTTTTTTCTTTTTTCTTTTTTTTTAATATTAAAATTTTTTTAAAGAACCTAAATTTGCTACTTTGGATGGTGGCTTTGCTTATTGGGCCACGTCATCATCATCCTTGACCCCACCAACTCATGGTCACCAGGCCCACCACTGAAGATTTTTTTCTTTCTGCCGGCAACTTGGAAGTAATCACATCCATCCGAGCAAATATTTAGGTGTTCGTGATATAAATATAATTTTTTATATTTAAAAATTTTAAAAATTTTAAAAATAATTTTCTTTTTTGTTAAGAAAACAGGTTGTATTTCAAAAGTTTTTTTTTAATTATATTATTATAAAGGTATTTTAAGAAGAAAAAAAAAATTTTACGGTGAAAAGTTAAAAAATATTCTCATTATATATAATATAGATAAAATATTATCTAATCAATGTGAGTGTAACATGAGTGTAGAATACATAGCAAAAAAGTTATTTCTTCTACGGGTCTCCCTCGCTCGTCTTTTGAATACTACATAATTTAATAAAACAAGAAAATCAATTCCGAAGGTCAATTACACTAAGGGTTAGATTTTTTAGATTTATACTTAAATTGTAAGTAGTTATATCTTTATTGGAATGTGCACAAATTGGTAAGAATAGACATAGTAGAGCAGCTACAATGGTGAGGGTGTCTAATGGTGAGGGTGTCTAATGACAAAATCTCCCTCTACTCTTTTTTTTTTTTTTGGTATTAATTTTTCTGTATTCTGTAGGTGTCTTTTTTTCTTTTAAGGCGAAACTAATCTTTTTAAATTTGAGGATTTATAAGGATAAAGGCACTTCTTCTAACGAAAATAAATGAGGGTGGGCTTAAACTCGTGATGAATCTCTCAACAGTACCTCGTAGTTCGCTCTCCGACGAACTAATCCCTTTGATGATTGCTCCCTCCACTTTATGCAATGCCAAGTACATCTCAACTTTATATTTTAAACTCAAAATATTAAATGTCCTATTATTTTTCCTTAGGTGGAAGTAATGGAGCTGATTAATGCAAGAAGTTTCTTTCACCAAACATACTCTTCAATCAATTAAAACTCAGATACTACAATAAAATATGTAGAAATAAGTGCAGATCTTAAGATAATTGCTTCAGTGTGAGTTCTCCAAGCATTTATATGAGATAATGTCCATATATAACAACATTTTAAATAGATATATAGTATTCTATTTTAAATAGTTTAGCATCATTTGGTGTGTTAACATATATTATTATTTTTTACTGATAGTATGCTCATGAGCAAAGTAAACAAAATAATAATAATAATAATAATAATAATTGATCTAATAAAATTCATTTTTGTCAAACAATAAGCTAAAACCATCATAATTTACAATCTTTACTGATACATATGTTTAATTTTTGTTCACTATATTATAGTGATCATGATATAGAATATATAATATCTTAAGATTTTGTAAATATGAAAAATGAGAAGTCAAAATAAAAGATTATAGATAATCTTTTCTTTTTTTTTTGTTTTTTGAAACAAAACTAGTATATGTGTTGATATATACCGAAAGGCACTTTTATACTTTAGCCTTTTAGCAATATTGTATGGATGATATTGTGAAGAATCTATTGTCTTTATCAACAGCTAAATTGAAAGGTCTCCTTGTATTCTTACAGTCAATATGATAGATTTTATTTAGTAAATACTTATTAGGCAAAAACATGTGTCTAAAAACATGATGCAACTTTTAAAATTAACAAAAAAAAAAAGAGAATATGCTATTTCATAAATAAATCTTGTGTATATTTTATAAAAAGTTATTTGAAGCTAAGTGCTTTAGAAGTCTAGTAATTATAGGAAAAGATCAACCATGACAAAATTTCAATTGATCAAATAAATTGATCATGCATTAACATTTTATTTTTTTTGGGCCTATGATCCCTCGGTGTCCATGTTAACCCTTTTGCGGGGGCGAAACTATTTCAGAGTCTGAAACTGTGGAGGGTGCTAGGAATCTCTCTCCAAAATAAGAGGATAAGTGTAAGTATGAATTCGGACTCGAAGTCGAAACCTCACCCTTCAACCATGACTTATATATCATCCCGCGTCGAACGAGTGTAGGGGTGTTAGGAGTCTCTCTCTAAAAAAAGCAGATAAGTGTAAGTATGAATTCAGACTCGAAGTCGAAACCTCACCCTTCAACCACGACTTATATCTCGTCCCGCATCCAACGAGGTTACCCGACTTTGAGTACGCATTAATATTTTATATGTGATCAAAGAATTTATTTGAATTCTGAAAGCTTTCTTCATTTGAAAGATACAAGTCTATATCTGCAAGAACTTTTATTAAAAATGCTTTATCAATTTGCTTTTGGGTGATTGATTCGGGTAAAAAGAAAAAGGTGCAAACTCATGTCCAATGTTTGTTCAATTTGAATAATATTGTTGAAACTAAGAAATAAAATTTGAATATGAATAATAATAATAATAAATAATAAATAATAAATAATAAATAATAAAAAAAAAACTCATCAAAATAATCTTGGTATATAAGCCTCTATAAAATTATATGTTTTTTTTGTTTATAATCAAGAAAAAAGATTGAGCCATAACATATAGAAAGCTTCTCTGATTACTAAAATTAGATATAAATGATACAAAAGTAGGACAATAAATGAAATCATAACAACCTATGAGAAACAGTACCATCTATAGAGACCACTTCTAATATTGTACCCAAAATAGTACATGTTGAAAATAAAGAATATATAATTGCACAATTAAGGAAAAGGTCTACTAGTTCAAGTATATTGAATGCTTGTATGAAAAATTAATACAAGTGTGATGTTGTTATTAGCTAAATAAAGTATGATGTAATATCATTAAAGCAAATATGTAAATCTTGTTTGTGTTAATGACTTCATGTGTGTGCGTGTGTATATATATATATATATGTATGTATATATGTGTGTGCGTAGAGAGACATTTACTATTAAAAAATTGCATTTTTTTTTATAATAGGATATATTAGGATAAAATAATTAATTTGAAGAAGGTTTTCATTTTCTTTTCTTTTATCTTTGTTCTTATTCCTTTCATCTGCAATAATATCAAACTCAACATTTCAATTATTAATCTATATATAATATATTAGTACAACACAATATTCATTTTTTTTTTATATATATAAAAAATTATTAAAATATAAGGAGAAAATAGAACAACGGAGAAATTAAAGAGGCCTCAAAATTATAATTTTAAAAGGAGAAAACCCCCCAACATCTTTATCAACAAGTGCCCTATGCCCTATTATTCGACCCGTGGGGTATCAGGTCCTATGAAACCTGCTAATTCTCACACTAAAAATTACAAGAATGGCCAACCATTGCACAAATCAGACATGAACCAAAGTTTTAAAATTTATTCTATCCATCCACGTGTTACTTGTTCTTGTAGAAAGTACATGCACATGTCAAAAAGGCCTCTGTCCATTTGCGACGTATTTGATAAATTATAAATAGTAAAAATTATTGCTCCTTTATCTCGAACTTATGATCTCTTTTCAGCCCCTCCAAACACTTGCCATCTTATCAATATTAAAATATTAAAAATGACTTGCCCTAGTAGATTCCTTCTTCTTCTTTTTATTTTATTTTATTTAAATAATAATTTTTAAAATACATATTTAAAAACAGAAAAAGAAATTTGGCTCATTGTGCTTTGAAGGGTCAAGTTAAGGCTCAAGGCACAATCCAATAGAACTACCATTCACCACACCCCTCATTTCCTTCCAAATGTTGTATTTGGTCGGGAAGTTGGCTATTAAAAGGGCCCCTTACACGTACGGACTACGGTGTCCTCCAGAGACAACAACTAAAAAAAAAAAGGGCTAGGGGCAGAATTGTAATTTTCTACTTCAAATCGTACATTTGTAATTTCAGGAGAAATATGGGGGTAATATGGAAAAAAGACCAGAAAAAGAGAGCACTAAAAATCTTTTTCATTTTACTTTATGGGAGAAATAAAATAAAGAAGTGGTTCCCCGTACACTCCACCACTCACCATCTGTCGAGTTGAGAACTCACTGACTTGCTTCTTCCAACTAATCATAAACTTCAAATGTGTGCGTGTTTTTTTTTTTCATGAACGCAAGCATTTGTTTATTGTGATAGGAAAAGCACGGATGCGAGTGCTATTATTATTATTTATATTTGAGAGATGAGATTATATTATTGAGACCGTACTTGTTATGATGCATCTCTCTTTACCTTCTTCCCCACAAACCCCAGCTTCTATTATACAAAAGCCTCCTTAAAATTTATCTTATTTTATTGTAAAAAAAAATAGTAATATATTACTTATTTATTTGTAATTTTGAAAGTAGACTTAGTCCTCGTTAGCATAGAGTGAAAGAAGTGGATTTATACAGGTGACACCATGTCTATCACGTGGGGTATCGGGTCGGTTTGCCGAACTCACTAATCCTCATACTAATTTAGACGAGACACATTATGATAATGCCTAAGCTAGAGGATAGTTGCCAGCCCATAATTTGAGAAATTTAATTGTCTAATAGTGCTAGCTCACACCTTGGAGTGTAAATTAATCTGCTTCGGCTATAAATCGAACCCTTTCCGTTTCATTATAACCTTGTCGCTTGCTATCTTACAATACCTTGTTAGTTAAAAAAAAAAAAACAAAACCTTAGTTGAATTGAGTTAAGTTGAATTTGACGTTACATGAATAAAATTATGATGTATAATGTATAAGTCGTAGGCAACCTTCCCCTTTCAAGCCTATATATATATATATATATGTAATTAGGCAGTGTAGGGCTATACAATTGCCTGGTGACTTTAGTGTTGGTGAGAGGAGAATTGTTAGCAATGTTACATTGCCTAACCAAATGGATGTGCAATGTATAAGACGTGGGCAACCCTTTTATTGTACAAAAAATAGTCTAATTTAATAAATTCTCTTAATTATAAGATATATGGAGTTGGCCATCTAAATCTTTCTTAATAATCTTTAACAATATTTATTTTAGGTCATTGATATCATTAATTGTTTATTAGTTATTTTTCTAATCATACATTTGGTGGTTTTTCTAGTATATGTTTTAAATTGTTTTAATATGTCATTTTCATTTTATCTTGGATATAATGTCAAGATAAAATGTAAATTATATAAAGAATAAGCACCAAATTGTTTATTTATTTATTTTCTTTATTTATCTATTAAGTTTTTTTTTTGAATAAAAGTTATATATATGTGATCAAGGAATATTAGAGAAATAAAAATGAGTTTTGAAATTCAATGTCCAAATATTTCTTTATTTTTAAAATGGGTCTCAGCTGGTGAGAAATTTGAGATTTTTATAAAATTTTAAATTTTCTTGATCATAATTTTCTAGTTCTTGCCCCCTGATTCTGATCCAAGGGATAGCATTGTCTCCCACTTAGATGTCCAAAAAAAAAAAAAGAATTAAATTAATAAATAATACTAACAATACTACTTTCTTATAATTAAGTAAATGAAATGAAAGCGTGTTTCTCTTAATCCAAAGCTCCATCACTTGCCGGGGAAAAAGAAGCCATTAATAAAATAATGAACAAGTATGGAAAAGGAGACCGGATTAGCAAAGTTAATAATAAAATAATTAAGTGTGATTAAAGTCATTAAGCACGATTATCCAAGTGCGTGCGTGTGTGTGCGTTGGTTTTCCACGAGAGGTTGCCACGTGGTTTGACTCATCGATGACCAGACCACGGCACGTGTCCCGGTTTGAGTGGAGAGTTGGGGGCGCGTGTAAAGACTCAATTGCGTTTGGGCAGACTTCTCGATATGCCCATACACAGCACGTGTCACGGTCTTCGTAAAGCATCAGGCCTGCCATCTCTCTCTCTCTCTCTCTCTCTCTCTCTCTCTCTCTCTTTTCTTTCTTCCTTTTTTTTTTTGATATACAACCTAATTAAAGATGATAATACTAATTTTTACTACTTTTTTTTAAGGCATGCAATAACAATATTTCAAAATTTTTTATATACAACCTAAAGATGATAATACTGGTTTTTAATACTTTTTTTTTTCTAATCCTGATTTTCTTAGTTCTTTACTTTCATTTCAAATAAATATAATTTAGGTAAACTGTTATATAATATAATTATAAGAGAGTAATTTAGAGAATTAAACAAAAGCTAAAATGTTCTTGTTGACAACAATTTGATTTATATTTGGAAGATGAAACGTAAAAGATTTTAACCATTAAGGAGGTTGATCGAGAGGTTTAGGGAAATTAAAACAGACCTTCACATAGTCTTTATTGATTTAGAGAAATCATAAGATAGAATATTCAATTTGTAATTTATATATCAACTTAGCCCTTAATAAAACAAAGTGAAAGAAATATATTATTCATGTAGCTGAATCTATAAAGCTGGAAAAAAAAAGGCTTAGTTAAGTTGGGTATATGATAGAGTATGTAGAGAATAATATAGCTAGTGGCAGTTTCATAGAAAGAATGAGTCACCGGTGGATTACATAAACTTGGTAAAAGATATGTATGTAGAACAATAACTATTGTAAACAAAACATTTAGAGAAAATAGTGAGTTTTGAATTAATGTAGGTTTACATCAATAATCTACTTTAAACCCTTACCTTTTTCAGCTAGCCGTGAATAAATTAACTAAACATATTTAAAAAGATATTTTTGTTAGGAAAATCCAAGAATTGAAAAGCACACGTTCAAAGAGGAATAACAGGAAACACACGATTTTTATGTTTCCAAAGTGCACCAACACTCTTTCCACTACCAATGCAATGTTTATGACAAAGCTGCTATATATGCAGCTTTATTTTGATTTTTTCTCTCTATTTTATATTCGAATTCATAAGGGTACAATCTACATTTTGCAAATAAATAACTAGTTAAATAATTTTAGGCTTCACACTCTAACAATTCCATAGTGTATATTATTTGTAGATGATATAGTGTTGACTGATGAAACTAAATTTAGAGGAAATGTTAATCCAAAAGTGTGGAGAGATACTCTAGAATCTAATTAATGTTTAGTAAGACTAAGATTAAATATAATTTTAGTGGAAATAAAAATACAGATGAAGAAATAGTGAAGATTGAAAGTAAAAACGAAATGTTAGGTAATAAAGAAACAATATGTGAATAAATTAAGTGTAACAAAAGTGCATATGTTAAAATGGATAATGAGGTCTTGACAAAAAGAAAATAGATAATGTGGTAAAACATTATAAATATAAAATTAAAAAATGAACATATTCGAAAATTGATTAGTAGGAGTTGTCAAAATTTAGTGCATGTTGATCATGTTTCTCATATTAATCATGTTTTTCATCTTGTTTTAGTGTTGAGAGTATTTAGGAGAGTTAGTTATGACTAAGTCTATGATCTATGACTAAGCTCAATTTAGTTGAGAATTTTTAGGAAGTAGTTGTTATAAATAAGAATCCTATATCTCTAAAAATTGTATCTTCATTTTTTGCTCTTATGTTCTCTGTTCCTTACTGATTAATAAATTCTCTTTTGTTGTACATTCTGTAGCAAGTCTCTATTCAAAATATTTTTGTGATATAGAATCAGAGCTAAGTTGTTAAGAGAGTGTTTGTTCTTATTACTTAATGACATCTTCTTCTTAGTGTCTTTTTTTGTTGGAGTGTTTACTTCTCAAAATGAATGATAGAAGTAATATTTCTGAGATTTATGTGAAAAAACTTGTTGGTAACAATTACCAATATTGGAAACTTTGTATGAAAGCTTATTTGCAAGGACAAGACTTATGAGATCTAATTTCTGATATTAAATTAGTAATACCGGAGGACACTCTAAATAATGTTGAGATAAGGTGAAAATGGAAGATCAAATGCAAAATAATGCAATGAAGATTATAGTATATGGAAAATGAGCTCGTTGCATTAACTCAAGGTAATAAGCTGATTTCAAAATATTTTTTGAAAGTTAAAAATTTTTGTGCCAAAATTTTTGAATTCGATGTGGAAGAGCCCATTAGTAATTCACGATTGTGACACTATCTTATTCTTGGTTTGAGAAAAGAGTTTATGCCATTTGTTGCTTTTATTCAAGGGTGGCTTACATAACGTTCAATTATAGAGTTGAAGAATTTACTTATGAACCAAAAAACATTGATTAAACAAATGTCTAGCAACAAATCAAATTCTAGAGTTGATGATGTGCTCGTCACCAAAGACCAGTAGTGTGTCAAGAGAACATCAAAACCTCCGACAAATGATGTGAAGCAACAAAGTGTTGAAAGAAAGTCTAAAAAGATTTCTAAACTTACTTGTCACAAATGGGGAAAGGCATGACACATTGGGCGTATTTGTCGTGTGAAGGTGACGTGCAATAGATGTGGAGAATCATACAACATTAAGTCTAATTGTTGTGTGAAGCTTGTGGATGAAAATGAGAATGTTACTCATGAGATTAAAAATGTGATCAACCGATATGGGAGAAATGCTTTTCTACTGAAGTTATTGCTCAACCTATAAAAAGTGGGTTTAAGAGTGCATTTCCTTGACGTTGTCAAGGATGTCAATGTCATAATTGATTACAAGAATGAATGGATTTTAAATTCTGGTTGTTCATATCATCAACAAGTGATGTATTTTTACTTTTGAAAGTTCGGCCTCATAAGGGATAACATGCTATTGTTATAGTTGATAATTCTATTTATCCGGTTACAGAAGAAGATAACTTGAATGTTCATGCATGTGCTACTTGGACAAATAATGATAACATTGCTCTTCAAAAATGTTTATGATGTTTCCAAATTAAAAAAAAAAGAATCTTTTGTCCGTTTCTCAAGTGACCAACTCAGGAAGATATGCTCTTTTTGGTTCAAATGATGTTCAAACTCTAGCAAATTTAAAGAACTTTATTGCTGATGTATTTTTCACAGGACAAATAAAAGGGTCCCTCTATGTTTTGTTTACTACTATGACATATGTTGACAGAAAAAATTATAATGCTAGTACCTCACTTTAGCATGCTTGGTTAGGGCACATTGGTTACCGATTACTACAACAAATTTCTACTAAGAAGTTGCTTGATGGCATTCCTTTTATGAAAAAAATACACAATGATGTGTGCTTTGGTTGCTAATATGGTAAATATCATCTCCTTCCATTTCCTTATTCCTTAACTCAAACATCTACTTTGTTCGAATTCGTGCATTTCAATCTTATGGGGCCTACATCATCACTAAGTTACAACGATTTTCGCTATATGATGGTCCTTGTGGATATTTCTTTTTTAGCTACAGCTAGGTGTATTTTCTAAAGCATAAAAGTAATACTCTTTCACACTTTATTCAATTCAAGTCGTTGTTAAGAAGGAGTTTGATATAACTAAAAAATTATTGCAAATCGATAATGGTGGAAAATATGTATCTGAGGAGTTCTTCAAGTATTGTCTTGATAATAGCACTCGTCGACAGATGACATGTCCCCAACTCCACAACAAAATGACATTACCAAGACAAAGATAACTCACCTTATTGTTGTAACATTATCTTGGTTTGCATGAAAAAATCTTCAAAAGGAGCTATGGACAAAAGCTATGCAATGTGCTTGTCATGTAATCAATCGATTACCCCCATGGCTAAGTACATCAAAATCTCCTTTAGAAATGCTTTAATGTCAAACCAAATGTGATTTGCATCTTTGGTTCACTTTGTTATGTTCATATACCAAAAAGTAGTAGAACTAAGCTTGACCCCAAAACCAAGAAATTGTGTGATTGTTGGATGTGATCCACACAGGAAAGGTTGGCGATGTATGTGTAATACCCTGTATTTCACAAAAACAAAAAAAAAAACAAAAAAAAAAAAAAAATTTACTATTTGAAATTTTTATTATTTGGGCAACGCCCGAACGTTCAGGCGCATGCCAGAACGTTCAGGCGCCTGCCAGAACGTTCAGGCGCCTGCCAGAACGTTCAGGCGCCTGCCAGAGCGTTCAGGCGGCATGCCAGAACGTTCAGGCGCCTGCCAGAACGTTCAGGCGCCATGCCAGAACGTTCAGGCGCCTGCTAGAACGTTCAGGCGCACAAAATCTCTATATAAGAAACCTCCTCATTCTCATTTCTCACACCAAACCAAATTATCCTTCTCTTGGGATTTTCTTCTCCTTTCCACGCCTTCTAAGTTTTTAGTTTTTGAGACTCTCTAATCGAGACTCTCGGTGCGGTGCAACAAAGTTCTATCCGGAGGAAAGCACCAGATCTGAAAGCGGTGCAACGAAGTTCTGTCCGGAGAAAAGCACCAGATCTGAAGGTGGGGAACGAAACATAGGTTTGCGTGTTTCATAACTTTTATTAAAGTTTACATTCAATTATTATTATGTCTACTATTCATTTACACTGCATTATATCAATAATGTTTATGACCTGAATGTCCTAACCTTGCACGTCGTGATACCGACCCTAATAAGGATCACTAGACGATGCCAAAGTCAGTCTAAATGTCAAGAAAAGACCAGACCAGTAGACTAGACTAGTTCATGCATTGGCATCATACATATCACCACCTAGGGACGTATATGGTTTATGACTCATAGAATAGTTAGAAGCATTGCTCACTATTCATATTATTTCTCTGGAGAGGGACGTACATGTGAACCTGGCTACGCCGGGGAGGGACATCAGTACGTGAATCCAGAGCATCGTTCCTGAGGAGGGACGTACAGTGAGAACCTGGCTTCGCCCGGGGAAGGACACCAGTTCGTGAACTCAGGCGATGTACGTTCATCAAACCATTAGTACGCGACGGTGTCATGCATACATGCATATTGATTGATTATGATGCTTACATGTGTATTTAAGATATTTGATATTGAAGTATGCTTTATTAATTGTTATACTCATGCACTATTTACCCACTGAGCGCGTTAAGCTCACTCCAATATTATCAAATCTTTCACAGGAAATTAGGGTGGACTGGGTGCAGGTTATGGGGCCCACATTTTGTACCCTTTGTATGATTCATTGGGGATTTTGGGAGTATGTTCCCTTGACCATTTTATGTACAAAAATATTCTGAATTATATGAAATCAGATTTGTACTGTGTACTGTATTTCCGCTGCGTACTCTGTTATTACCATTATGATTGTTCCAAATGCGCGCCCCGTCCGAGAGTGTACCGCCGGTTTAGGCGCGTCCGGGCGGGGTGTGACATTTAATGGTATCAGAGCCACCTTTCTGAAACCCTGGTATATTTATGTTAAGTTTATTCTGGTTGTTTGTGCCTATTAATCCGTGTGGTTTTATTGTTATTATTCTTCTCGGTGTTTTTATGTGTTTATGTCTACACAGTGTTATCATCATTGTTGAATATTTTCTTCGTATCTAAACCATGTCTCTATTGAGTCATCTTCCTTTGTGGTTAATCATAGTTTTAGTTATACTTGCTATCTTATGTTGTGGATTACTTCGCTTATGTTTTGCCTATTATATATGTGACGCAGTCGAAGTTGATGATTGAACGAGTACTTAGATTTTGAAAATTGGTTTTGGTCTTTAATAGAAGCAGAGGAATCTATATTTCACCGTGTTTTCTCCGTGGGATACCAAAGACAGGGTCTCGACGGGCCAAGAGAGAGTGCCGACGTGAGACAAAGAGGTCTAACAGTATCCATGGAACCTTTTGGTGATAGTCCCCCTTCATCTTCTACGTCCGACCCTAGTCCGATTTTAAAATCTTCCTCCTTTAATTTTTCAAGTCTTCCTGAGTCATGTATTAAACAAGCTTCGAAAATTGATGATTTAGTCGAAGTAACTCATATACCTGCAGATAGTAAAGTTTCTGAAACTATTCCTCCGTTGTTAAATCCCTATTGGTTGTTTACAAAAAAGTCTCAGTCGTTTTCTACTTCTGTAAAAAAGTTAATTAGTCGTAAGAGTCCTCCTATTAAGGAATATATCCAAAGCACTGCACTTACTCACTGTACACTTGAGGCTACCCATCAAGAACAATATGTGACCCTTGAGTTTGAACCTTCGTTCATCCGTCACTGGTTATCCCATGGCTACACCCATATCCATATGAGAGCCATTCGTCTTGTTCTTTCTTATCATGGTCGAGGTGACCTACCTATGACTGCTCGTATCGCTCTGCTAGATACAAATCTCCTGTCATATGAACATGCTTGTATAGGAACAGTCATCACAACACTCAGTCATGGATCTATGATCTTTACGATCACCCCTGATTTCAACGTCTGTCTATCAGATCCAACCTTACCTACAAGGTTTAAGGTTCAGATCCAATTTTCTGGTGTTGAGCATCGCAAAGATAGTATTATGGCCACTATGCATCATCAGATGGCTTTTCGCCTTCAAGACCATGCTATCCATTTGCGTACACAGAAACCGACTGGTACTATCATGGCCTTTGTTCATGATAATGATGTTCCTACAATGATTCAGATTCCTAAGCAGATTCCTCGACAACAACTGCTTGAGATACTTCCCCTAACATGGTTCACCAACTATGAGCATTTCCTCAAACGCTCTGAACCTGTTACCAGTACTCTCTGCCCTCTTATGAAGAAGCAAGCTGATGGTGCTGTCAAGATTACCTTCGGTTCTCTTCAGCAATCCACTGACAGTTTACCTGTTCATCACTCTATGATGATTCAGCCGGTTATATTTGGATCTCCTCAACAAAATACAGATTTCTCTGTCTGTCATTCTCTGAAGATTCAATCTGTTTCTACTCATGAACCGGTCGAAGATCCTCCTCTTCATTCCTTTCAACCTGATGGATCTTTTATGTATCATTCTCATGTTGATGGACATTTTATATGGGATTGTGATCCCTCTATGTGTGAACCTGGTTGCTCCTGTGCTGATGAGTATGATGATGATACTTGGATGGATAAGTATGACCCTTCATATAAGTATGATCCTTCATACAATCCTATAGATGATTTTTCATATGATGATATGACTGTTTATGATGGCTATAACACTGATGACGCCATGGAATTCTATCAATATGAAGAAGCCTATCTCCAAGCTCGAAATAGGCAGAAGCACAAGATTCCTAAATCTTCTTGCCGTCCTTCTCCAAAGTCTCATCGTAAACCTCCAGCTCCTCCTGCAGCTCCACTGGTTTCTCCTTGCTATCCAATTGGTTCTTATGACCAGGATTTCCCTCCTCTCCAACGAGTGACAGATCCAACTCACCAGACTACGGCTAAACCTTTTGTACCGCTCAACGAGATTCGATCTGATGGTACTCCCAAGCCGTTATCATCTGCTGAAGAAGTATTAAATTGGCAAACCAAAAATGCTATTGTCCAGAATGGCTATCTTCAACAGATTGATCAGCATCTCAATAATCTTACATCTACAACGGCCAGCCTCGTACAAAATACAGATATCCAATTTGCTATCAGTCAGAAATATTATACTGAACTCCAAACGAAGATACAAGAATTGGATACTCTTCTCCGATATTATATCCAACATAATATCACTGGTCCTAGTTTTGATGCTGCTGAACAAGAAATCCGACAATTGAAAGAACAATTGTCATATGTGATGCATGATCTCCGACAGTTTCAGACGACAACACCTCCAGTGTTTCCTGAAGCTTATCCTATGTCTCTTATCAGATCATCATTCCCTACTCAACCTTTACAACCGTCCTACTCATTCTTACCACCACCTGCACCTAAGAATGATAGACAATCTGTCTTTCTAAATACCCTCATCCAAGCCAGTAAAAAGCCTGCTCCTAAACCTCCGGTCATTCCTACTCCCTTCGTTACCTTACCCCAACCGGTCCAACCGCCAATTTCACCTAGTCCACGACCTAGAGGTCCTAAACCTATTTTTGGGGATAAAGGCAAAGCTCCTATGTCCTCTGACATCTTTTCCCCTTCATACACATCAGTTGTCCAAACACCATCACCTGTATCTGTTCCTACCATCATCCCTCCTCAGCCGCCACAGACACTACCGCCACCAAGTCATCCTATTATACCCTATGATGATTTTCCACAAATCACACCCATAGATGATCTTGAT
Organism: Paratinospora sagittata; assembly: GCA_035771175.1. NCBI lineage: Eukaryota > Viridiplantae > Streptophyta > Magnoliopsida > Ranunculales > Menispermaceae > Paratinospora > Paratinospora sagittata. Next base: position 1,071,131 of record CM069612.1, read on the forward strand.
CAATTTGAATCCCTCTCTTTGGGATCTACTGATGCTGAATCTGACAATCCTACAGATGCTTCCTCCGATCCCGTTGTCTCTGACTTATCCGATGATGAAGCTTATCTCATGGATATATCTGCTCTTAATCAGATTCATATGGCTGATGATCCTTCTTCATCCCAGACTCAACCTCAAGCTTTTGATGAAGAAGTTGATATGCATGACGCACAGAATCAACCTCAGGGACAAGACCAAACTGCCAATCCTCAGCAATTCTTTAATCGTAACAGCACTGGTCCTTGGTTTTCTCTTGAAGAAGTCCCTTACGAACAATGGCGTTCCAAGCTTATATCTTGGGCAGCATGGATGTCCAACCAAATGATGTCTGACAGAACATCTAATGCAGTTATCTCTGACTTTATATCAAGATGTACTGGATTTGTTCGCGACTGGTTCTCCTCTCTTGGTGAATATCGCATGACGCAACTCACTCAGATATCACTCACTGATTTCTTTAATGTCTTTGTTCGAGAATTTATTGGTGATGCTACTATTCTGGAGAAAAAATATAAACAAGAATATTTCACAATGAAATGTTGTTCTCTCCGGAAGAAAGATCTTTATAAACACTACACTCGTATGCTTCAGCGTTATCATCTACTTGGCGGATATGATAAAACAGATCTGAAACATACATTCATTGCTTCACTTCCAAAGGAAACTCATCCAGAATTAAATCGTCTTCTCAAAGCTCTTGGAAGACCTTTGGAACAATTATCACTTGCTGAAATATTCCAGCAACTACTTGAAGCCATTGAAAGAAATTGTGAATTGAGACGCCTCATTTCAGAATCTCAGACATCTACCTTCTATACATCAAATGTCTGCGATAAGAAGTATCTTGAGATTGGATGCAAATCCAATTGTCACTGTCCTCCTCATAAGAAAACGAAATCTCCAAAGTTATGGAAATTCCATAAAAAGAATCCTCAGAAGGTTTCTAAGTTCGCCAAACGTCAAAAATGGAAGAAACGACGTCATCTTCGCTACTTCAAGCGTCGTACTACACCTTCGAACACTACTCGGTGTTATATATGCAAAAAGCCTGGACATTTTGCTAAACAATGTCCTGACAAGACAAAGAAAGGTCAACATCTTATTCAACAGATTCAACATTCTTACTCTCTACAAGATGATCAAGATATTGAGTCTGTATTCTCTGAACAAGATTCTCCAAATGATGACACTCTCTTCGTCTATCACGAAGCGTCTTCTGATAATGAGGATACTATTTCTTCTCAAGATGATGATGATTATATCGGCATGATAAAGCCATATCATCTTCCTTCTATGGCCGTCTCTCACGTTATGCCCTATGCTGAAACCTCCGTCTTACCTTCCAAATTTGATAATCCAATCAAGGTCATTGGTTATTTCGACACTGGTGCTTTTAAAAGTATGATGAATCCTCGAATCCTCCCGGATAAATATTGGAAACCTCATACTGAATCATTCAAAGCTGCTAATAATGAGATTTTTCAGACTCATCTAATAACTGCTCAGAAGATAGGTCTCAAATTCTTCCCTAATCTCATTATATGGACTACTATACTTGGCTGTGATCTTCCTGACAAGGATATATTGTTTGGAATGGATCTTTATTCCAAATCTCAGCTCAGAATTCTACCCCATGGAATCTCTTACAAAGGTCAACTGTTACCATATACAACTGTTCCAAAGTTGTATACTATTCAAGATATTCCCAAGGATGTTACTAGTTCCAATTATCAGGATAAATTAAAGTCTTGCTTCAGTGAATCACATAAGACTTTTGTTCATCAACATCCCCTATGGAAGAATTCAAAGTTCTATGTCCATCTCCCATTCAAACTGAATGAAGACATCAATCCTACAAAGGCAATTCACCCTGGAATGCCTCCTGATGAACTTGCCCTAGCAAGGCAAGAATGTGATGATCTCCTATCTCAAGGTTTGATTGAACCTACTACTTCCGATTGGGCTTGTCAAGCCTTCTACGTCAATAAACGAGCGGAAATTACTCGTGGCAAGAAACGATTTGTTATCAACTACAAGCCACTCAATGTCTTTCTCAAGGATGATAAATTTCCTCTTCCTAAGATCTCTTCCCAGCTTACCTTACTTTCAGGATCCACAATTTATAGCAAATTTGATCTGAAAGCCGGTTTTTGGCAACTGGGTATTCATCCTGATGATCGACCCAAGACAGGATTCTGCATCCCTAATGCTCATTACCAATGGACTGTTATGCCCTTTGGTCTCAAGGTTGCACCTTCCTTGTTCCAGAAAGCTATGACTCGCATCTATGCTTCTATCCTCTCTACAACTCTTATCTATATTGACGACATCTTACTCTTCTCCAAGACTGAAGCTGCTCATCACCAGCTTATCTCTCAGTTCTTAGATATTACGCAACAGCATGGTATCATGCTCTCCGAAAAGAAGAGTATATTGTGTACATCCGAAATTGATTTCCTTGGCATGAAGTTCTTTAATGGTGTCTATCAACCTGGCTCTCATATTGCTGTGGAATTACTCCAATTCCCAGACACACATCTGACAGTTAAGCAACTTCAACAATTTCTTGGTATTATCAATTATCTACGGATGTTCATCCCTCACATCACTCGCCATACATCAGTATTATCTTCTCTCTTGAAGAAACATCCACCTCCTTGGCAGGATATACATACTGATGCTGTTCAAGCTCTTAAAAAGATTTGCCAGAATCCTCCCCCACTGGTTATACCTAGTACAGGCTCTCTTATTCTGCAGACAGATGCGTCTGACTATTATTGGGGTGCGGTTCTTCTTGAAAGAAAGGAATCCACTGATTCTATTTGTGGATATCACAGCGGCAAATTTTCAGACTCAGAACTCCATTACCATATCACCATCAAAGAAATTCTTGCTGTCAAATATGGTATTATGAAGTTCGCCTTTTTCTTAAGGCCTGCTCAATTTGAGATTCAAATGGATAATTCCTCATTTCCCAAAATGTTGGAATTCAGGAACAAGATGGTTCCCTCTGCTCAACTTCTTCGTCTCCAGGAATGGTTTACTCAGTTCCAATTTACAGTCAAACATATTCCAGGAACTAAGAACATCTTGGCTGACTTTTTATCTAGACCTATTCAGAGACCCAATACTCACCAGGTCTCCCTATTCCATAATGGTCTTACTTTTCCTTTATTACTCCAGCCCAATATTCCTAAGACTCGGCCTATCCAATTAATACATGCCCATGGCATTTTCCCCCTTATAGGCGCCATATTTCCTCCTGACCTACCTAGGCCCATAACTGCTCATACAGTCCAAACTTTTGCTCAACAACACTTGTTTGAATATGCCCATAACTATTTTCTGGACTATCCAGCCCATCTTTATCAACAACCTCAGGCCCTTCATCAGACTAAGCCCTACTTATTCATATTTCATATAAGACCTGATATATCTGAAAAGTTCTTCTGGTATATATGGTGTATTTCATGCTTATACAAAATAGCTTTAACTTTTATTCCTTTTGAAATACAACAGCATTTACAAACATGCACTACATTATCACCCTTAGATTCATGCATGGACCTATTTGCTCCACGTCACACATGGCTACGACATCTTTCTAAGATATGCCAGCAAAGGCCAGCTCGCCTTCATGCTATATATATCGGCTACCAGCCCTTCTCTGATTCATCCCAAGGAATTATTGCAGAACATTATCTCCAAGAATTCCAGACTTACTCGTGCCATCTCACCGATACAGTTCTTTCAGGAGTCCGAACATTTTTAGAAGAAATTAATGGTTCTTCTCCTTCAAGATCTCATACTCATATCGGTCCTCATGAGTTCATTCCGTCTGAACATCTGGATGAATTAATACAGAGTCAAGCTCCGTGGCATATTGAAGCTCCTCTTCCTCAGTTTAGAGATCCTCCAGAACGATCTCCCAGTCCTTCTCCAATCAGGCAACGTCTCAGTGAATCTCCTCGGATTTCTGCAGCTCTTTATGATAATCAAGAACAGCAGGAAGCAGAATATCAGTACCAGCTCCGTCAAGAGCTTCCCATTACCCCTAACTTCCGAGATCCTCCCAGACGTCCAGCTGATCCTCCTCTTTCTCGAGAAGAGATTATTGAATGTCAAAAAGCTCAAGACTTTGAAGACAATGCCCGCATTGCCTTAGGTCTCGTACCTCCTCCTCCTGTCGACCATCATGAAGACTGGCTCGACAATTTTGATACTGGTGACCCTGATGTAGATATGGAAACACAGTGTGACACTTCACCATGAACATTCAACGATTCTCCAGATACCTGACTGCTTATCTCGCCGACAACAATAACAGTTTCAACCGAGATCGCATACTTACTGCCTACATGGACAATAACCCACATAATCAATTTCCCCGTCTCCGACGAGAAATCGCTCTTCTCCGACTCCGACGATTCCGTGACTATAGACGAACCATCCAACGACTCAATAACATCGACCTCTCTGAATCTTCGCCTTCTACAAGATTAACAGTGCTCAGACGAATTCACAATGCTCACCGACAGATTAACCGACAGATGGAACCTTACCTAACTGACCTCATCGATGACATCAACATAGCACAACAATCAACCCAACCAGCTCAGCAAGATTCCTCCTTATCTGCTAGCTCATCTTCACATGCTATGGACCCCACGGATGTCTCCCACTCAACACAAGAGGACAAATCCACATGATGTGTCCACTTTATGTACAGTATAAAGCTAAGAGAGGCTGGCCGTTGTAGATGTAAGATTATTGAGATGCTAATCAATCTGTTGAAGATAGCCATTCTGGACAATAGCATTTTTGGTTTGCCAATTTAATACTTCTTCAGCAGATGATAACGGCTTGGGAGTACCATCAGATCGAATCTCGTTGAGCGGTACAAAAGGTTTAGCCGTAGTCTGGTGAGTTGGATCTGTCACTCGTTGGAGATGAGGGAAATCCTGGTCATAAGAACCAATTGGATAGCAAGGAGAAACCAGTGGAGCTGCAGGAGGAGCTGGAGGTTTACGATGAGACTTTGGAGAAGGACGGCAAGAAGATTTAGGAATCTTGTGCTTCTGCCTATTTCGAGCTTGGAGATAGGCTTCTTCATATTGATAGAATTCCATGGCGTCATCAGTGTTATAGCCATCATAAACAGTCATATCATCATATGAAAAATCATCTATAGGATTGTATGAAGGATCATACTTATATGAAGGGTCATACTTATCCATCCAAGTATCATCATCATACTCATCAGCACAGGAGCAACCAGGTTCACACATAGAGGGATCACAATCCCATATAAAATGTCCATCAACATGAGAATGATACATAAAAGATCCATCAGGTTGAAAGGAATGAAGAGGAGGATCTTCGACCGGTTCATGAGTAGAAACAGATTGAATCTTCAGAGAATGACAGACAGAGAAATCTGTATTTTGTTGAGGAGATCCAAATATAACCGGCTGAATCATCATAGAGTGATGAACAGGTAAACTGTCAGTGGATTGCTGAAGAGAACCGAAGGTAATCTTGACAGCACCATCAGCTTGCTTCTTCATAAGAGGGCAGAGAGTACTGGTAACAGGTTCAGAGCGTTTGAGGAAATGCTCATAGTTGGTGAACCATGTTAGGGGAAGTATCTCAAGCAGTTGTTGTCGAGGAATCTGCTTAGGAATCTGAATCATTGTAGGAACATCATTATCATGAACAAAGGCCATGATAGTACCAGTCGGTTTCTGTGTACGCAAATGGATAGCATGGTCTTGAAGGCGAAAAGCCATCTGATGATGCATAGTGGCCATAATACTATCTTTGCGATGCTCAACACCAGAAAATTGGATCTGAACCTTAAACCTTGTAGGTAAGGTTGGATCTGATAGACAGACGTTGAAATCAGGGGTGATCGTAAAGATCATAGATCCATGACTGAGTGTTGTGATGACTGTTCCTATACAAGCATGTTCATATGACAGGAGATTTGTATCTAGCAGAGCGATACGAGCAGTCATAGGTAGGTCACCTCGACCATGATAAGAAAGAACAAGACGAATGGCTCCCATATGGATATGGGTGTAGCCATGGGATAACCAGTGACGGATGAACGAAGGTTCAAACTCAAGGGTCACATATTGTTCTTGATGGGTAGCCTCAAGTGTACAGTGAGTAAGTGCAGTGCTTTGGATATATTCCTTAATAGGCGGACTCTTACGACTAATTAACTTTTTTACAGAAGTAGAAAACGACTGAGACTTTTTTGTAAACAACCAATAGGGATTTAACAACGGAGGAATAGTTTCAGAAACTTTACTATCTGCAGGTATATGAGTTACTTCGACTAAATCATCAATTTTCGAAGCTTGTTTAATACATGACTCAGGAAGACTTGAAAAATTAAAGGAGGAAGATTTTAAAATCGGACTAGGGTCGGACGTAGAAGATGAAGGGGGACTATCACCAAAAGGATCCATGGATACTGTTAGACCTCTTTGTCTCACGTCGGCACTCTCTTTTGGCCCGTCGAGACCCTGTCTTTGGTATCCCACGGAGAAAACACGGTGAAATATAGATTCCTCTGCTTCTATTAAAGACCAAAACCAATTTTCAAAATCTAAGTACTCGTTCAATCATCAACTTCGACTGCGTCACATATATAATAGGCAAAACATAAGCGAAGTAATCCACAACATAAGATAGCAAGTATAACTAAAACTATGATTAACCACAAAGGAAGATGACTCAATAGAGACATGGTTTAGATACGAAGAAAATATTCAACAATGATGATAACACTGTGTAGACATAAACACATAAAAACACCGAGAAGAATAATAACAATAAAACCACACGGATTAATAGGCACAAACAACCAGAATAAACTTAACATAAATATACCAGGGTTTCAGAAAGGTGGCTCTGATACCATTTTATGTGCTAGGACTTTAAACACCTATTACGGCACACAACACACTAAGTGTTAAGGATCAGTAGACGATGCCAAAGTCAATCTAAATGTCAAGAAAAGACCAGACCAGTAGACTAGACTAGTTCATGCATTGGCATCATACATATCACCACCTAGGGACGTATATGGTTTATGACTCATAGAATAGTTAGAAGCATTGCTCACTATTCATATTATTTCTCTGGAGAGGGACGTACATGTGAACCTGGCTTCGCCCGGGGAAGGACACCAGTACGTGAACTCAGGCGATGTACGTTCATCAAACCATTAGTACGCGACGGTGTCATGCATACATGCATATTGATTGATTATGATGCTTACATGTGTATTTAAGATATTTGATATTGAAGTATGCTTTATTAATTGTTATACTCATGCACTATTTACCCACTGAGCGCGTTAAGCTCACTCCAATATTATCAAATCTTTCACAGGAAATTAGGGTGGACTGGGTGCAGGTTATGGGGCCCACATTTTGTACCCTTTGTATGATTCATTGGGGATTTTGGGAGTATGTTCCCTTGACCATTTTATGTACAAAAATATTCTGAATTATATGAAATCAGATTTGTACTGTGTACTGTATTTCCGCTGCGTACTCTGTTATTACCATTATGATTGTTCCAAATGCGCGCCCCGTCCGAGAGTGTACCGCCGGTTTAGGCGCGTCCGGGCGGGGTGTGACATTTAATGGTATCAGAGCGTACGGTCCACGGCCCGCCCAAGTCCACCAAATTAGGGAAAGAAACTATAGTTGATTTAAAAATACATATAGTAATAATTTATTAGAAACTATATGTGTAGTTATTATTGAATATATGTATCTATATACATTAGTGTATATGAGGTACGTATTAAAAAAAAACAAAAAAAAACAAAAAAAAAAAAAAAAAATCGAAAAATTTTTATTTTTCGAAAATTATTTATTCAAAAAAAAAAAAAAAAATTCGAAAAATTTTTTATTTTTCGAAAATTATTTATTCAAAAAAAAAAAAAAAAAAATTCGAAAAATTTTTATTTTTCGAAAATTATTTATTCGAAAAACAAAAAAAAAATAAAAAAAAAAAAATTTCAAAAAAAAATTTATTTTTCGAAAAATATTTATTCGAATATTCAAAAACAAAAAAAAAAAAAAAATTTACTATTTGAAATTTTTAAAACTATATATATATGACTTCCATATATAGTTAGGATTAAAAATAACTATATATGATTTTTATATAGTCTCAATTTCCAATATATATAGTTGCGTTATGAAAACTATATATATAATTATGATTAACTATGTCTATACATTCATATGTGAATATGACATATATATACATTTTAAATAGTTGATTTTTGGAAACTATATATAGTTATGAGTCGATATGTCTATACATGTGAATACGACATATATACATCTAATCACTAATGAAAGAAAATTTTATGATGGCATAAACATCAACAGAAAACTCGAAAATAATGTCTAGCAGACAAGACATAAATCTTAAAATAATTAAATATGTCTATACATTCATATGTGAATATGACATATATACACATTCCAAATAGTTGATTTTTGGACACTATATATAGTTATGATGAAATATGTCTATACATTCATAAGTGAATACGACATATATGCATCAAATCACTAATGAAGAAAATCTCATGCTGGCATAAACATCAACAGAACACTCGAAACAAATGTCTAGCAGACAAAGCATAAATCTTAAAAATATTAGGAATATATTTTGTGTCTTTCACACAAATTTATTTTCCTTTCAGCAAAAAGAATGACCTCAAGGGAGGGAACATCTTCTACTAGCAGGGAACCAATTCCCACTAGACTAACGGAATTGTCCAAACGAGAGGTTGTGACTATGAGGAGCATCGACAATGGCGATCTCCGCCTCCGTCCAATCCTTCATGACAAACTCGCAGCACTGGATTGGTTAAATATAACCAAAGTCGAGGGTCAAGTCTCTTACAACTTGGTTCGATCCTTCTATGAAGCCATGAATCACGTGGGACTTCACGGAGATGAGATCAGCCCTCACTTAGAGACAACAATCATGGGAACAACAATTCCTATCAACATCGAGATTATTGCTCGACTTTTAGAGATTCCGATTGAGGCAATAATTATTGATCCACATGATCCCCAGGCAGTTGCAGCGATCGCCGAATCTAATGCACAACTGTTTAATTTCGTCGCCAAAGAGCCATACACTCAATCAACATACACCAACCTCCCAAACAATCATCTTAAGCCATCTCTTGTCGGCCTCGGAAAGATTGTATACGGCAACATCTTGCCAGAAAGGGGTACTAGGGGCACTATGTCAAGGGCCCAACTCCTTGTGCTGTATTGCATAGAGAAGAACATAAAAGTCTCTCTACCACACATCATCATCCAACAAATGTTGCGGGTGATTCAAAACCCTTTAAAGAAGGAATTCCTCGGCTACGGAGTCTTGATTATGAGGATCCTTCACGAGGCCAACGTTGACACTTTCGATGGAACGTCAAAGCTGATCACTGAACCAGTTACAGCATCCTCTATCTTCAAGACCTATGGCACAAGTGGAGGGGTAACTGACGAAGAGGTATTCGGCACGACAAACAGAACTGCCGAAAGAATGAGGGACAAGCACGGGCGTTGCCTTCGCAAATGTCGACGCAAGATGCCTGTCAGAGACGGCCCAAATAATGATTCAAATCCCAATCCTACATCAAACCCACCCCTGAATACTGATCCAATTGATCCACCACTTACTGACGAAGAATTATATGCCACACTAAATTCGCCACTACAAAGTCATGATAGACAAGGTCCACAAGCAAACCCACCAACTTGGAACGTGCCAACTCAAGGCAACACTTCGTACCAAAGATTTCCACCTTCTGCGGTACAGTATCAGCCCGTTCCACAAGTTGCTGTAAACCAACAACAACAGTACTGGGCCTCACCAAATCTTGGAGTACCAAACATTCCAATGAGCCCATTGTTTCCAACTTTTTCATCTCAAACAAACCAAATTATCCAAGGGGTTCCGGTTAGGGGATCTCCGCACACTCAATACAACTACATTCCACCTATGAATCACCCATACAACCAATACTTTCCTCCAATGCCTATGGCCTACCCTTCACCTACGAGACAACCAACCCACCAACCACCAATGGGACAACCGACTAACCTACTTGAACGGTTAGATGAAATGGCATCCAATATTGCTGCACTGAAAGAAAGCCACAATCATGTATTAACTCGTTTGCAAAACTCCAACGCAGAGCGAGCACACTCTCAACCTTCTGTTAGTAGTCATTCTGTACATAACAGTAGATCTCAAAGAAATGGTGGTAGGCAAGAACGTCAAAATTGATTACTGGCAATGTAAATTTTTCTATTATATATGAATGAAATGTTTTGTTTAAGACTATCTTTGGTGGGCCGACTTACAACCATTCTTTCTTTTGTATCACTAACTTTGGAGTGGTATGGGACACAACAAAATTGGATGATACTAAATAAAATGTGGAAGTAAGAAAACCCACGACCTTGTGTGAAAAGAAACACTTGGAGAAAGTTGCATTACTAATATTATCACTAAGTTTACACGGTATGGGACGAGTAAATTTGGACGATACTATTAGTGAACTTCTATTCAACCAATGTTTTTAGAGACTGTGTTCATACAACTTAACTTGGTTTCCACCCTTATTTCTAAATTCATGTGGTATGGGACATATGAACTTGGATAATAATCGAACAGACTGAGAGTAAGCGTATGAATGCATAAGATTGCGTTAGAACGTTAAATCAGGATATTTACCGAGGCAAATCTTAGAATTCTTATGACTCGTATGGATTTTCAAGGAAATATATGTATGTTCACGAACACCAAAACAAATTTTTTTTAAATACTTGCAAAGTTTTCTACTTATTATATACACATTCTAACCTTCTTTGTTTTTACACCATGGCCACACATACGAGATATATAAGATTCTTTGATTCCTCAACAACAACTTTACACTCTACTTAGAAAAATAAGTGATTTTAATATTACAGTACTCTCGAAATTGTTGCTGAGCATACTCCAACATTATACTTACCTACAGTTTCTTAATCTTGGTTTTCTTTTCTCCTTGCCAGTGAGAAAATGCAAACCAGGAAGAGAGGAAGGCCACGTACTGTACGTCCCACAGTTGAGGCACCTCCTGAGATTCAGGAACCGCCGCCTCCGACAACAGCACAGGCCACACCCGACACTGCCACTACATCTGGGCAGGCAATACCACCACCACCCGCACCCTTTGCCATGCCTTCAAGCATTGAAACCTTCTTCGCTGGATTTGTTGAGGCAATGAAGGTCACTGTTCAAACTGCCGTTCGTGAGACTGCAGCCAGTCAGGTTGCCACGGTACAAGCACCTATAAAATTTGGGTCGGAAGCTCAAACCGATCAGATTACTAAATACAAGCGACTACAACCTCTTACTTTCGATGGCACCATTGATCCTGATGAGGTGCAAAAGTGGCTAGATGAGTCAAAGAAAGCTCTTGATGCAATGGGAGTCGATGAGACTCGCAAAATTCCACTAGCAACTTACCAACTTGTTGGTGGAGCAAACAAATGGTGGCTCACAGTGAAAGAAGACCCACGGGTCAATATAGCAGATATGACTTGGCAACAGTTTGAGTCAATGTTTATTGATGAGTATTTTCCCAGCGCGGTGACAAAGCAGAAGCGCCAGGAATTTGCTAAGTTATATCAGGGCACCATGACCGTCAGAGAATATGCTGGAAAATTCAAAGAATTATCTGTCTACTCTCTCTCCACCATCTCAACGGAGCGAGATAAGTCCGAGAAATTTTATAATGGCCTTCGCCATGACATTCGGCAAGCCTTATCGATCTTGGACATCAAGATTTACAAGGAGGTTGTTGACAAGGCCATGAGCTTTGAACAAGAGAAGCTCTTACAAGAACAGCGAATGAATAAGGGCAAACGACCTGCCACATTTCCTCCACAAGGCTCACAACAGGGCAATAGGAAAAAGCCCTACTACAATCCAAACCCAGCCCTCCCAGCCCCGGTTTCGACGAATGCAGGCACAACACCTGCGGCTGAACCTTTTAACTCTAACCACCAGGGTTTCCGAAATCATGGCCGTGGCGGTCGTTATGGACGAGGTGGCCGTAGCAACGAAAATGGCAGAGGTGGTGGCCGACACCACAATCAACAAGGCCAGCACAATAATCAGAATGGCCAGCACAACCATCAGCAGTACAGGCCGACTTGTTACAACTGCGGCCAGAAGGGCCATGCCAAACATCTTTGTCCGCACCTTCAGCAACCTATTCCTGCTATTCCAGTCCAACAAGCACCACCTGCTGCTAATGCCCAACCCAGGCCGACCCAGCAGAACCAGGGTCCACGGAATCAGGGCAGAGCATATGCCATCGCTCACCAACCCCTCCCAGACAATAATGTCGTCGAAGGTACCTTTCCTTTATTCAATACCATGGTGCATGTTTTGTTTGATTCAGGTGCTACGCATTCTTTTATATCATCAGTATTGGTAAGACATTTAGGCCTGCATCCTGAACCCACAAACATCACACTCCATGTCACATCACCATTCGGATCGGGTACTGACGTGAATTTGCAGTGTTCTCGCTGTGAGCTTCGAATGTCCGAACAGATAATATATGCCGATCTTTTTGTAATGGATTTTGAAGACTTCGACATCATCCTCGGCATGGACTGGCTGGCACCACTGAATGCAAAGATCGACTGTATGAACAAGCAAGTTCAGTTAACTTTGCCTACAGGAGAGTTTGTTAAGATTCAGGGCACAAGGCAATGGATACACAAATCAACAGTTGCCCTTCTCAAGTCACAACTTCGAGCGTTGTCTCTTGGTAACGACAATGAATCACCAGCTCTGTACCCTCCCGAAGTACGCGATGTTCCAGTCGTATCTGAATTCCCAACAGTTTTTCTTAATGACCTTCCTGGTCTACCTCCAGTTCGGGAATTCGATTTTGAGATCAACCTCATACCTGGGACAGGGCCTATCTCAATTCCACCATACAGAATGTCAAATGTTGAACTGGTCGAATTAGACATACAACTTAAGGAATTAGAGAGTAATGGCTTCATCCGAAAGAGTTCATCACCCTGGGGCGCTCCAGTTCTGTTTGTTCGCAAAAAGGATGGTTCGTTACGACTTTGCATCGATTATCGCAAGTTGAATAACGTCACCATCAAGAACAGATATCCGTTGCCCAGGATCGATGACTTGTTCGACCAACTTAGAGATGCCAAATACTTCTCTAAGATTGATTTACGGTCTGGTTATCACCAACTCCGAATCCGGGAGTCGGACATCACCAAAACAGCGTTCAGAACTCGGTACGGACATTACGAGTTCTTAGTTATGCCATTCGGTCTAACAAATGCCCCTGCAGCATTCATGGATTTGATGAATCGCATATTCAGGTTATACTTAGACCGATTTGTGGTGGTTTTTGTGGATGACATCTTGATATATTCCTCCACCGAGGAAGACCATAAACTACATTTGAAGATCGTCCTCCAGACCTTACAAAGACACCAACTGTATGCCAAGTTGAGTAAGTGCGAATTTTGGGCGCAGAGAGTTCAATTCCTCGGCCATGTGGTTTCAGGCAATGGCATTGAGGTCGATCCTTCTAAGGTTGAAGCAGTCTTAAACTGGAAGCAGCCTACCACTGTTACTCAAATTAGGAGTTTTCTTGGTTTGGCTGGCTATTACAGACGCTTCATTAAGGACTTCTCAAAGATTGCTGAACCTATGACCAAGCTCACTCGGAAAGACGTGCGCTTCATCTGGAATTCGGCCTGTGAAGCATCATTTCAGGAATTGAAGAAACGCCTCACGACAGCACCTGTACTTATTACTCCAAGAAATGGAATTGGTTTTTCATTATACACCGATGCCTCTCTCCAAGGCTTAGGTGCCGTACTAATGCAAGAAGGCCAAGTTGTTGCATATGCCTCCAGGCAACTGAAGATTCATGAGGGTAATTACCCAACGCATGACTTGGAACTTGCTGCTGTCGTATTTGCTCTAAAGTTATGGCGTCATTACCTATACGGTGAACGGTTTGAGGTCTTCTCGGATCACAAGAGTCTTAAGTACATATACACTCAGCGAGACCTTAACCTCCGCCAAAGACGATGGTTGGAATTCTTGAAAGATTATGACTTTCAACTCCAGTACCATCCCGGAAAGGCCAATGTTGTGGCTGATGCCCTGAGTAGAAAATCTTATGTTGCTTGCACTCTTAACTACGAAATGGGAAAGTTGACTACAGAGTTGGAGAACTTTAACCTACAACTGAACATAGAGGGACCAAGACCACGACTCTCTCAATTATCAGCTACCTCTGACCTTGTTCGCAAGATTTCAGCTACTCAAGCCAATGACCCTATGTTAATGGAGAAACGAGAACTTCTACTCAGCGGCCAAGACCTTCCTCATTGGTCAGTCTCTGACGACGGCGCCGTTTTCTATAAAAAACGTCTTTGTCTTCCGAACGATCCCGAGGTTCGGAAAGACGTGCTTACTGAGATGCACTGTTCGAGATACGCTATGCATCCTGGGGGTGACAAGATGTACCAGGATGTCAAGCGACAATTCTGGTTTTCTGGAATGAAGACGGCAATTGCAGACTTCGTTGCTCGATGTCTTGTTTGCCAGAAAGTTAAAGCAGAACGACGACTTCCCTCTGGCCTTCTCCAACCGTTACCTATTGGAGAATGGAAATGGGAGAACATCGCAATGGATTTTGTTACCGCCTTACCTCGAAATAATAAAGGGCAAGATGCTATCTGGGTTATCATTGACAGACTTACCAAGTCTGCACACTTCTTGCCAATAAAATTCACGGATAATCCCGCCAAACTTGCCGAACTCTATGAAAGAGAGATCGTCCGCCTTCATGGCATACCACTCACGATCGTCTCTGATCGAGACCCTCGCTTCACATCAAACTTTTGGAAAAGCTTCCAAACTAGAATGGGTTCAAAGATCACTATGAGCACCGCCTTCCACCCTCAGACTGATGGGCAGTCAGAACGGCTTATCCAAATCTTAGAAGACATGCTACGATGCTGCATTTTGGACTTTCATGACGGATGGGCAAAGTATTTGCATCTAGCTGAGTTTGCATACAACAACAGCTACCAAACTAGTATCGGCATGGCACCATACGAGGCTCTCTATGGTCGGCCTTGCAGATCTCCGGTATGCTGGTTAGATATGGCAGACCGACCGCAGTTGGGCCCTGAACTAGTTCAAGAGACTTCTGAGAAGATCACACTAGTAAAGGAACGACTTCGTGTTGCACAAAGTCGACAGAAGAGCTATGCTGACAAACGACGACAGCCTCTAGAATTTGATAAGGGGGACTTTGTTTTTCTGAAAGTCCAGCCCACACGAGGTGTCAAACGCTTTGGGATCAAAGGCAAGCTCTCCCCGCGATATATCGGTCCATTTCCGATCATTGAACGTATTGGCAAACTTGCTTATCGTCTGTCCCTTCCATCATCCATGCCTAAGGTTCATGACGTTTTTCACGTATCTATGCTTCGCAAGTATCGTCCTGATCCTTCGCATATCATCCCTTTAGTCGAGGTTCGGGTTGAGGAAGGAAATACGTATCAGGAGAAAGCAATCCAGATTTTAGATAGAAAAACTCAAGAACTACGGCGCCGTAGCATACCACTTGTGAAAGTGCTCTGGGATCACCACGTCGTAGAGGAAGCAACATGGGAACTAGAATCAACAATTAAACAAAAATACCCTCAATTGTTTTCTAGTACCAACTGATGAAGTGCTACGTTGTATTATTTTCCCTTATCAATATCAGGATGAAACATTGTTTACACCTATCTTGATACATTGTTTCACTTCAATAACTACCAGATGTCTGAAAATAATATCAATGGATAGAGTCTTGCACACATGCTGTGGCCTCCTTCACAGCCTGCGGCTACTTCTCAAACCGCCAACCCCCATCACTACTTGACTTGATTTCGAGGGCGAAATCCCTTTAAGGGGGGTAGAGTGTAATACCCTGTATTTCACAAAAACAAAAAAAAAAAAAAATAAAAAATTTACTATTTGAAATTTTTACTATTTGGGCAACGCCCGAACGTTCAGGCGCATGCCAGAACGTTCAGGCGCCTGCCAGAACGTTCAGGCGGCATGCCAGAACGTTCAGGCGCCTGCCAGAACGTTCAGGCGCCATGCCAGAACGTTCAGGCGCCTGCTAGAACGTTCAGGCGCCATGCCAGAACGTTCAGGCGCCATGCTTTAGAAAATACTTTGTTCGAATTCGTGCATTTCAATCTTATGGGGCCTACATCATCACTAAGTTACAACGATTTTCGCTATATGATGGTCCTTGTGGATATTTCTTTTTTAGCTACAGCTAGGTGTATTTTCTAAAGCATAAAAGTAATACTCTTTCACACTTTATTCAATTCAAGTCGTTGTTAAGAAGGAGTTTGATATAACTAAAAAATTATTGCAAATCGATAATGGTGGAAAATATGTATCTGAGGAGTTCTTCAAGTATTGTCTTGATAATAGCACTCGTCGACAGATGACATGTCCCCAACTCCACAACAAAATGACATTACCAAGACAAAGATAACTCACCTTATTGTTGTAACATTATCTTGGTTTGCATGAAAAAATCTTCAAAAGGAGCTATGGACAAAAGCTATGCAATGTGCTTGTCATGTAATCAATCGATTACCCCCATGGCTAAGTACATCAAAATCTCCTTTAGAAATGCTTTAATGTCAAACCAAATGTGATTTGCATCTTTGGTTCACTTTGTTATGTTCATATACCAAAAAGTAGTAGAACTAAGCTTGACCCCAAAACCAAGAAATTGTGTGATTGTTGGATGTGATCCACACAGGAAAGGTTGGCGATGTATGTGTAATACCCTGTATTTCACAAAAACAAAAAACAAAAAAAAAAAAAAAAAATTACTATTTGAAATTTTTACTATTTGGGCAACGCCCGAACGTTCAGGCGCATGCCAGAACGTTCAGGCGCCTGCCAGAACG
This sequence comes from Paratinospora sagittata, assembly GCA_035771175.1. Taxonomy (NCBI): domain Eukaryota; kingdom Viridiplantae; phylum Streptophyta; class Magnoliopsida; order Ranunculales; family Menispermaceae; genus Paratinospora; species Paratinospora sagittata. Next base: position 1,088,263 of record CM069612.1, read on the forward strand.
TTCAGGCGCCTGCCAGAACGTTCAGGCGGCATGCCAGAACGTTCAGGCGCCTGCCAGAACGTTCAGGCGCCATGCCAGAACGTTCAGGCGCCTGCCAGAACGTTCAGGCGCCATGCCAGAACGTTCAGGCGCCTGCCAGAACGTTCAGGCGCCTGCCAGAACGTTCAGGCGCCATGCCAGAACGTTCAGGCGCCTGCCAGAACGTTCAGGCGCCTGCCAGAACGTTCAGGCGCACAAAATCTCTATATAAGAAACCTCCTCATTCTCATTTCTCACACCAAACCAAATTATCCTTCTCTTGGGATTTTCTTCTCCTTTCCACGCCTTCTAAGTTTTTAGTTTTTGAGACTCTCTAATCGAGACTCTCGGTGCGGTGCAACAAAGTTCTGTCCGGAGGAAAGCACCAGATCTGAAAGCGGTGCAACGAAGTTCTGTCCGGAGAAAAGCACCAGATCTGAAGGTGGGGAACGAAACATAGGTTTGCGTGTTTCATAACTTTTATTAAAGTTTACATTCAATTATTATTATGTCTACTATTCATTTACACTGCATTATATCAATAATGTTTATGACCTGAATGTCCTAACCTTGCACGTCGTGATACCGACCCTAATAAGGATCACTAGACGATGCCAAAGTCAGTCTAAATGTCAAGAAAAGACCAGACCAGTAGACTAGACTAGTTCATGCATTGGCATCATACATATCACCACCTAGGGACGTATATGGTTTATGACTCATAGAATAGTTAGAAGCATTGCTCACTATTCATATTATTTCTCTGGAGAGGGACGTACATGTGAACCTGGCTTCGCCCGGGGAAGGACACCAGTACGTGAACTCAGGCGATGTACGTTCATCAAACCATTAGTACGCGACGGTGTCATGCATACATGCATATTGATTGATTATGATGCTTACATGTGTATTTAAGATATTTGATATTGAAGTATGCTTTATTAATTGTTATACTCATGCACTATTTACCCACTGAGCGCGTTAAGCTCACTCCAATATTATCAAATCTTTCACAGGAAATTAGGGTGGACTGGGTGCAGGTTATGGGGCCCACATTTTGTACCCTTTGTATGATTCATTGGGGATTTTGGGAGTATGTTCCCTTGACCATTTTATGTACAAAAATATTCTGAATTATATGAAATCAGATTTGTACTGTGTACTGTATTTCCGCTGCGTACTCTGTTATTACCATTATGATTGTTCCAAATGCGCGCCCCGTCCGAGAGTGTACCGCCGGTTTAGGCGCGTCCGGGCGAGGTGTGACAGTATGAATCCTATCACAAGGAAGTTTATTGTCTATCGTGATGTTATCTTTGATGAGGTTTCAAAATATTTTTCCCATGCTCAAACTGGTGAAGGTTCAAGCCTTGTCATGTTAGAAGGTGATAATCATGAGTCTTCTTTTTCAATGACTTTATTGTAAGAGATCAATCTGATACTTCGCATGGAACAACAAATCAGTACAATGACATTATGCTTCGTTGATCAATATGACAAAGGCAACAACCTACTTATTTAAATGACTATACAATTTCCTAGAATTATTGTTTTGTTATTTCATCTTTTCTTATGGGTGATATATGCGATGATGTGCCAACTACTTACCATGATGCAAAAGGCATACCTGAATGGGAACAAGTGATGCAGGAAAAAATGTTGGCTTTACACAGAAATGCAACATGGGAGCTATTACCAAAGCCAATAGGAGTTGATTTAGTCACTTGTAAATGGGTTTACAAGTTGAAAAAGAACGTTGATGGCACCATTGACAAGCACAAAGCTTGATTGGTTGCACGTGGTTTTCCTTAAAATTATGGGCTAGATTATGAAGAAACGTTGAGTCCCATTGTCACACCCCGCCCGAACGTGCCTAAACTGGCAGGACACTCACGGATGGGGCGCGAATGCATTATAACAATAACTGAGTGCGCGGAAACACGATTAAGTACAAATTTGATTTCATTAATTTTAGAATATATTTGTACATGAAATAGTTAAGGGAACATTCTCCCAAAATTCTCAATGAATAATACAAAGGGTACAAAATGTGGGCCCAAAAATCTGCACCCAGTCCACCCTAATCACTTGTGAAAAATTGGATAACAACGGGGTGAGCTACACGCTCAGTGGGTAAAATAGTTCGTGAATATAACAATTAATAAAACAAACTTCATAATCAAATATCTTAATTACACATCAGGGCATCATAATCAACCCAACATGTATGTATGCATGACACCATCTAGTATTGGTTTGATGATTGTACATCGCATGAGTTCACGTACAGATGTCCCTCCTCAGGAGTAGTCGGGTTCTCATTGTACGTCCCTCCTCAGGAACGATGCTCTGGGTTCACGTACAAATGTCCCTCCCCAAGAGTAGCCAGGTTCTCATTGTACGTCCCTCTCCAGAGAAATATAATGAATAGCGAGCATTGCTTCTAACTATTCTATGAATCATAAACCACACACGTCCCTAGGTGGTGCTATGTTTGATGCCAATGCATGAACTAGTCCGGTCTTTACTTAACATTTAGACAGGATTTGGCAACGTCTGTTGATCCTTATCAGGGTCGGTATCACAACTTGCAAGGTTAGGACATTCAGTATTACTTGTATAAGCTGATAGCTTTCAAATAAGACCAACCAAATCAATTTCCAGTTGAGAGGTGAGACACGAGGTCTACTTAAATACCAATCGTCTAGAGCAGCACGCTGCCTCCCGTTCACTATTTATAGTTACTGATGACAAGACTGAGTCTGGTTGAGCCAGATTGACCACTAATCCGGCATAACAACAGTGTAATACATGAACTCCAAATATACAGGCATAAGTATGACAGGTATAAACATTATACACAATAATGCAGTGTAAATAACTAGTAGACATAATGATAAATGAATGTAAACTTTATTAAAATTTATAAGAGACGCAAACCTATGTTTCGTTCCCCACCTTCAGATAAAAACTCATTTGAAAACTGAAGCCTTCCCCCGTGCAGAACCGCGTTGCACCGCACAGAGAGTCTCAGAAATAGAGTCTCAAAAGAGAAGACAAAAACTCAAAATGAGTGAAAGAGAGAAGGAAAATCACAAGGAGGAGTAAATTTGGTGTGAGAAATGAGGAGGGAGAGAGGTTCCTTAAATAGGAAAAATTGTGCCCGAAAAATTATTATTTATTTATTTATTTTTATTTTTTTGTGCAAACCTAGGGTACTACACTCTACCCCCTCCTTAAAAGGATTTCGCCATCGAAATCAGTTCAAGTAGTCATGATGGCTATCTGCATGAGATTCACTGTCGTCGTCATCGTTTGCTAGCTCAGGGTAGTGCCTGTATGGTCCTTTAATGGCACTGTGGCCGGTGGAATCCTCAACATCATGAAACCATGGAGAGCAAATGGAGTCAGATTCGTCCTCAAAAGGTTCCAACCTTTGCTTAACAGATGGTGGTGTAGGGCTTTGCTGGTTGCATCGTTTAAGGGGAGGTAGGTTGAGCTGTGGGATGCTTTTTCGTGCTGTAGCTCGAATCCGGCCGCCTGACAATTTTGGTAAAAGATCCTGCCAAGATGAGCACACATGATTATTTTGGGCAAAATTGTTACGAAAAAGCCATGCACGCTCTGGCGATAAGGATCACTGTCTGTGTGGCGATGGAGTTGGTGATGCAAAGTAGTTGTGACTTGACTCAGATCCTGGAGGAGTTGCCATAGGTTGCCAAGGAGGCCATTGCGTGTGTGTATCACTACATCTATTGACATTATTTTCAGACATATGCATAGTTATTCAAGTGAAACAATATTTTAAGATATTTTTAAACAAAGTTCCATCATTTTATTGATAAGTGAAATAGTACAATGTATCACATCAATTATTACTAGAAAATAATTCAGGGTATTTCTATTTAATTGTTGCTTCTAGTTCCCATGTTGCTTCCTCCACTCCGTGGTGATCCCAGAGCACCTTCACAAGTGGTATGCTACGTCGCCTTAGTTCTTGAGTTTTTCTATCCATAATTTGTACCGCTCTCTCCTGATACCTATTTCCTTCCTCAACCCGAACCTCGACCAGAGGGATGATATGCGAAGGATCAGGACGATACTTTTGAAGCATGGATACGTGAAAAACGTCATGAACCTTAGACATGGACAATGGAAGGGACAGACGATAAGCAAGTTTGCCAATATGTTCAATGATCTGAAATGGATGGATATACCGTGGGGAGAGCTTTCCTTTGATCCCAAAACGTTTGACACCTCTTGTGGGCTGAACTTTTAGAAAAATCAAGTCCTCCTTATCAAATTCTAGAGCCTGCCTCCGCTTGTCAGCATAGCTCTATTGTCGACTTTGTGCAACACGAATTCGCTCCTTTACTAGTGTGATCTTCTCAGAAGTCTCTTGAACTAGTTCAGGGCCCAACTGCAGTTGATCTGCCATATCTAACCAGCATACCAGAGATCTGCAAGGGCGACCATAGAGAGCCTCGTACGATGCCATGCCGATACTAGTTTGGTAGCTATTGTTGTATGCAAACTCAGCTAAATGTAAGTACTTTGCCCATCCGTCATTAAAGTCCAAAATGCAACACTGTAACATGTCTTCCAAGATTTGGACAAGACGCTCTGACTGCCCATCAGTCTGAGGGTGAAAGGCTGTGCTCATGGTGATCTTAGAGCCCATTATACTTTGGAAGCTTTGCCAAAACTTTGATGTGAATCGAGGGTCTCGATCAGAGACGATCATGAGTGGTATGCCATGGAGGCGTACGATCTCTCTTTCATATAGTTCGACAAGCTTGGCGGGGTTATCCGTGAAATTTATTGGCAAAAAGTGTGCAGACTTTGTAAGTCTGTCAATGATAACCCAGATAACATCTTGCCCTTTATTATTTTGAGGCAAGGCTGTAACAAAATCCATTGCGATGTTCTCCCACTTCCATTCTCCAATAGGTAACGGCTGAAGAAGTCCAGAGGGAAGTCTTTGTTCTGCTTTAACTTGCTGGCAAATGAGACATCGAGCAACGAAGTGTGCAATCGCCTTCTTCATTCCAGAAAACCAGAATTGTCGCTTGACATCCTTGTACATCTTGTCACCCCCAGGATGCATAACGTACCTCGAACAGTGCATCTCAGTGAGCACTTCTTTCCGAACCTCAAGATCGTTCGGTAGACAAAGTCGTTTTTTTTATAGAAAACGGCCCCGTCTTCAGAGATCGACCAGTGAGGAAGGTCCTATCCGCTGAGTAGAAGTTCTCGTTTCTCAATTAATATAGGGTCGTTGGCTTGAGCTACTGAAATCTTTCGAACCAGCTCAGAATTGGCTGATAATTGAGAAAGTCATGGTCTTGCTCCCTCCTTGATCAGTTGAAGGTTAAAATTCTCCATCTTTGTAGCCAACTTCCCCATTTCGAAGTTAAGAGTACAAGCAACATAAGATTTTCTACTCAGGGCATCAGCCACAACATTGGCCTTACCGGGATGGTACTGGAGTTGAAAGTCATAATCTTTCAAGAATTTCAACCATCATCATTGGCGGAGGTTTAGGTCTCTCTGGGTGTTGATGTACTTAAGACTCTTGTGATCCGAGAAGACCTCAAGCCGTTCACCGTATAGGTAATGACACCATAACTTCAGTGCAAATACGACAACTGCAAGTTCCAAGTCATGTGTTGGGTAATTACCCTCATGAATCTTCAGTTACCGCGAGACATATGCAACAACTCGACCTTCTTGCATTAGTACAACACCTAAGCCTTGGACAGAGGCGTCGATGTATAGTGAAAATTCAAGTGTCACACCTGGGTTGCACACAGTGCCCCTACCCAAGGTGATGAGTACCCCCACCGGGCATACTCTAGCCATAGCACCACATAATATTGTCCCATCCCCGTCCAGACCGTCATCACAAGGACGTCTCCCCGGGATCATTTGTCAACACTATTCATCATGAATAGTGGAGGGCCTCCCCCGGATTCGAACCTCAAACCTCATATAGGTTGATTTCGCAATCTGAGAAACCACTGAGCCATTTGGTTTAATGGCTACTCAGATTGTGAAATCAACCTATATGAGGTTTGAGGTTCGAATCCGGGGGAGGCCTTGCACTATTCATGGTAAATAGTGTGGACAAATGATCCTGGGGAGACGTCCTTGTGATGACGGTCTAGACTGGGATAAAACAATATTATGTGGTGCGATGGCTGGAGTATGCCCTGCGGGGGTACTCATCACCCTGGGTAGGGGGTACTCATAAGGCTTTTTTTGTCACACCTGGGTTAGATTGTGCAGCCACAGGTGTTGTGGCCTCGTTCTTCTAAATAGGGGTTGGGAGGGCTGGGTTTTGATTATAGTAGGGCTTTTTCTTGTTGCCATGCTGTGAGCCCTGTTGGGAAAATGTTGCAGGCCGTTTTCCCCTATTCAATCTCTGCTCCTGTACAATCTTCTCCTGCTCAAAGCTCATGGCCTTGTCAATGACCTCCCTGTAAATCTTGAGATCCAAGATCGACAAGGCTTGTCGAATGTCAGGACGAAGGCCATTGTAGAATTTCTCGGTCTTATCTTGCTCCGTTGAGATGGTGGAGAGAGAGTAGACCAATAATTCTTTAAACTTGCCAGCATACTCCCTGACTGTCATGCTGCCTTGGTATAGCTTGGCGAACTCCTGGCGCTTCTGCCTCTTCAAAGCGCCGGGGAAGTACTCATCAATAAACAATGACTCGAACTGTTGCCAAGTCATGTCCGCGGTGTTGACCCCTTGGGTTCTCCTTTACTGTTATCCACCATGTATTTGCTCCACCAATAAGTTGGTAGGACGAAAGTGGAATCTTTCGAGCCTCATCGACTCCCATTGCATCGAGAGCCTTCTTTGATTCATCCAACCATTTCTGCACCTCTTCAGCATCAATGGTGCCAACAAAAGTAAGAGGTTGTAGCCTTTTGTACTTCGTAATCTGGTCGGTTTGAGTCTCCGACTTAGATCTCATAGGTGCCTGAACAGTGACAACCTGATTGGCCGCGGTCTCACGAACAGTTGTCTGAACAGTTACTTTCATCGCCTCGATAAATCCGGCGAGAAAGACTTTCATACTTGAAGGCATGGCAAAGGATGTAGGTTGGGGTGACACTGCATGCCCAGACGTAGTGGCAGTGTCGGGTGTGGCCTGCGCTGTCGTCGGAGGCGTCGGTTCCTGGTTCTAAATTTCAGGAGGTGCCTCCTCTGCTGGACGGACAGTACGTGGCCTTCCTCTCTTCCTGGTTTGCATTTTCTCACTGGCAAGGAGAAAATAAAACCATGATTTAGGAATCGTAGCCAACTATAATGTTATGATATTCTCGGCAACAAATACGAGAGTACTGCAATATAAAAGCCACCTATTTTTCTAAGTATAGTGTAAGGTTTTTGTTGAGGAATCAAAGAATCTTATGTGCCTCGTATGTTTGGCCATGGTGTAAAACAAGGTTAGAATGTTTATATAATAAGTATAAACTTTGCAAGTATTTCAAATGTTTTGGTTCTGGTTTTTTTTTTTTTTGTGAACATACATATATATATATTTCATTGAAAATCCATACGAGTCATAAAAATTCTAAGATTTGCTTCGGTAAATATCCTGATCTTCTAAACTATATAGTTTTCTAGATATATATTTAATATAAATCTCCTCAACTATATATAATTCATATATATATATATATATATATATATATATATATATAGTTCTAGAGATATATATATCTAATAAATAATTTCTTCCCCTAATTTGGTGGACATGGGCGGGCCGTGGACCTTACGCTCTGATACCATTAAATGTCACACCCCGCCCGAACTCGCATAAACAGGCGGGACACTCACGGATGGGGCGCGAATGCATTATAACAATAACTGAGTGCGCGGAAACACGATTAAGTACAAATTTGATTTCATTAATTTCAGAATATATTTGTACATGAAATAGTTAAGGGAACATTCTCCCAAAATCCCCAATGAATAATACAAAGGGTACAAAATGTGGGCCCAAAAACCTGCACCCAGTCCACCCTAATCACCTGTGAAAAATTGGATAACAACGGGGTGAGCTACACGCTCAGTGGGTAAAATAGTTCATGAATATAACAATTAATAAAACAAACTTCATAATCAAATATCTTAATTACACATCAGGGCATCATAATCAACCCAACATGTATGTATGCATGACACCGTCTCGTATTGGTTTGATGATTGTACATCGCCTGAGTTCACGTACAGATGTCCCTCCTCAGGAGTAGTCGGGTTCTCATTGTACGTCCCTCCTCAGGAACGATGCTCTGGGTTCACGTACAAATGTCCCTCCCCAGGAGTAGCCAGGTTCTCATTGTACGTCCCTCTCCAGAGAAATATAATGAATAGCGAGCATTGCTTCTAACTATTCTATGAATCATAAACCACATACGTCCCTAGGCGGTGCTATGTTTGATGCCAATGCATGAACTGGTCCGGCCTTTACTTAACATTTAGACAGGATTTGGCAACGTCTGGTGATCCTTATCAGGGTCGGTATCACGACGTGCAAGGTTTGGACATTCAGTATTACTTGTATAAGCTGATAGCTTTCAAATAAGACCAACCAAATCAATCTCCAGTTGAGAGGTGAGACACGAGGTCTACTTAAATACCAATCGTCTAGAGCAGCACGCTGCCTCCCGTTCACTATTTAAAGTTACTGAGGACAAGACTGAGTCCGGTTGAGCCAGATTGACCACTAATCCAGCAAAACAACAGTGTAATACATGAACTCCAAATATACAGGCATAAGTATGACAAGTATAAACATTATACGCAATAATGCAGTGTAAATAAATAGTAGACGTAATGATAAATGAATGTAAACTTTAATAAAAGTTATAAGACACGCAAACCTATGTTTCGTTCCCGACCTTCAGATAAAAAGTCCTTTGAAAATTGGTGCATTCCCCCGCGCAGAACCGCATTGCACCGCACAAAGAGTCTCAAAAGAGAAGACAAAATCTCAAAATGAGTGAAAAAGAGAAGAAAATTCACAATGAGGGGTGATTTTGGTGTGAGAAATGAGGAGGGAGAGGGGTTCCTTAAATAGAAAAAATTGTGCCCGAACATTCGGGCATCTGCCCAAAAAATTATTATTTATTTTTTGTGCAAACCTAGGGTATTAGACCCATTGCCAATATAGTGGTTGTTCGTTCAATTATTTCATTGGCTCCTTGTTAAGGTTGGAATTTGTGGCAACTTGATGTGAAGAATGCCTTCCTTTATGGTGAATTAGTTCATGAAATATTTATGGAACAAATATTGGGATTTGTTCCTAAAAAATTTCCTTATCATGCATGCCGCTTCAAAAAGGAGCATTATGGCCTCAAGCAAGCTCCACAAACTTTGTATGGAAAGACTGCTCAATATCTTACATTATGGAGTTTTACTCTTTCTAATTTAGATTCTAGTCTATTTGTTAAGAAGACGTCCTCCTTATACACAATACTTCTTTTTTATATGGATGACATGATTATCACTAGAGATGACACTGTTGAAATTACTCGTCTTCAAGATGATTTATCTATCCGATTTGAAATGAAAAGTTTAGGTGAAGCTAGTTGTTTTCTTGGCTTGGAAGTTGAAAAATCAAATGGCTATTTTGCTAACTCACTTTGGTACGAAGAATTCCAAAGCAAATGCCACTCTATGGAACTTTGTCTCAAGTTGAAGAAATTTGAAAGAAAACTCTTGATTGATGTGACACTTTTTAATTTGTTGGTAGTTTATTTTATTTAACTATCAGAAGACCTAATCTTGCCTTTTGTGTTGGAGTTATCTCTCAATTTATGGATAAACCATGCATTGTTCACATAAATGCAACAAAACAAATTCTTCTTTATGTAAAAGGCACTATGATCAGTTTTGGTTTGTTCTACAAGAATGATTTGTCTTTTTCATTATATGGTTTTGTTGATGCGGATTAGGCTGGAGATGTAAATGACAGGCATTCCATAACAGGGTTTTGTTTTAATATGGGATCCGCTGCTATCTTATGGTGTCGTAAAATGTAACACCCCGTAAATTTTAATGAAATACATACGTTGAAGTACGCGTATATCGAGATGTATAATACACGTATTTTATACGTATGCGCTAAATATACGCGTGTATGATTAGTAAATAAATAAAAATATGAAATGAAGATGATACATATGAGAGCATCCTATAAAAAAATGAAGGTGAATTAAATTGATTAATTTATGAGATTGGTTAATTAAAAATGTGGATTTGATTATGATTGAATGAATTTAATGAAATTTGATGGAGGAGTTAGTTAATAAAGGGAGTCAAGGTGCATGGAATCATTTATATATATAAATCTAAATAAAAAATAAAATAAAATAAAATAAAAAACAAAAATCTTTCTAGTTGCATCCAACGTGTGCAACTAGAATAAAAAATAAAAAAAAAATAAAAATGAAATGAAATAGGAAGGAAGAGGAAGAAGTTGCAGAAGCAGAAAGAGACGGAAGGAGAGAAACAGAGAGAAGAAGGAGAAGAAGAAAAAGAGAAAACGCGGGATTCGCCCCAAATTCGACATACCGGTAAGCTATTTTTGCTATTTCTCATCGTAAACTTACTATCTAAGCTAGATGTAACCTTTCTAGCGGAGCATAAGACCTTTTTGTCACACCCCAGTACACAGCACACCGCAGTGTCTAGTACCCCCGGAATGTGATGGGTACGCATACCCCAGCCATAGTACCACATAATATTGTCATATCGCCATGTAGCAACCCAACCGCAGCTGGTCTACATCGAAACGATTATTTGTCCCTACTATTCCCTCATGAATAGTAAAGGGCCTCCCCCAAGTTCGAACTCGCAACCTCCCTTAAGGAGTTAGAATTCGCAACTTGAGTAACCACTGAGCCAATGGTTCAGTGGCTACTCAAGTTGCGAATTCTAACTCCTTAAGGGAGGTTGCGAGTTCGAACTTGGGGGAGGCCCTTTACTATTCATGAGGGAATAGTAGGGACAAATAATCGTTTCGATGTAGACCAGCTGCGGTTGGGTTGCTACATGGCGATATGACAATATTATGTGGTACTATGGCTGGGGTATGCGTACCCATCACATCCCGGGGGTACTAGACACTGCGGTGTGCTGTGTACTGGGGTGTGATATAAAAAACAACGAATTGTTGCTCTTTCAAGTGTCAAAGCTGAATATGTGGCTGATACTATGGTTACTCAAGAATGCATTTGGATCAAAAGACTGCTCCAAGACATTCAATTTATTGTGATAATGAAAGTGACATCAAGCTTGCTAGCAATTCGGTGTTTCATGCTCAAACAAAACATATTGAACTTCATTAAAAAGGCCCTTGCCAAAGGCAAATTTAAAACTTTTCAAGAAATCAAATTGAAAAAGTTTGAATAGAGGATGAGGTTGTTGATATCTTTATAAAGGCCCTTGCCAAAGACAAATTTAAAACTTTTTGAAGTGCTCTTGGTGTCATAAGCATGCACTGTTGCGACCCCTATCCGTATAGTGATATCACGACCGACACAAAATATCACATACGCCCTACATAGACGTATATGCCTGTTAGCCTAACCTGTACATAATCTCAATTTGTATAACTCATTCACTCCATCTGATTAACAAGTCCCTAATCAATTCCATATATAATTATCTACAAAATCCATAAATCATACCACAATATTTACTTCAACTATATACATGATCAAAATTTCAGGGTATTACGTCTATGTTCCATAACCAACTAATATATCCATCTAGATGATATATATAGAATAAGATGTTATATATACCCATTCAATCAAAATACAAAAGTCTCTATCTTCTCAAAGAAAACGTATACATCAAAGAAGTAAAAGAGTTTGCAACTCCTCTCAAGCCTTGCCTTTTCCTTTGAATTCTTTACCTGAAATGTTTAAGAAGAAAGAGTGAACAACCACAAGCTCTGTGAATATTTCTAACTATGACATCATATATGCATTCATATAAAACATGTTTAATTAACACAATTTAAACAAACACATGCAATGATTAAACAATATAATACACACTCAATCCTACAGCCATTCAATGCATTCCTTTTCAAAACGTGCAATATCCAATTGAGAAATCATATCCATCTCCCTCCTTCTAAGTAACAGAGCGGGACTTACCCCTCATTTGCGCATCAATAAGGGTAACACCGACCCTCTTGTTACTCATTTCAATTAAATCATTCATGGGTTCTTATTCCTAAGTAGGACAATTTGTTGCCCACAAGTACTTCAACAATCACTCACGTGAAACTTATTCCTAAAGGTTTTCCCCAAAAGAGATGATTCCATACTTTAACTTGCTCTAGCAAGTCCAAAGCATGCTCTATTTTCCAAAACATTTTCATGAATTTAAATCAAATGCATATATCGTAGCATGCCTATTATTCCAAATCAAGTTCATATAATACAATGTCATATATGAAAACCAAAGCAAAGAAATACTCACAATATATGATTTCCAACCTTAAATACTATCACCACCACAAGTAATTGAAATCAACTCTTATTATTTCCAACCTACCACAATTATTTTATACAAGCCATTTATCAAATTCAAGCATATGTATTCAATTCACATATCAATATAAATTTTCCAATCACATGATACATTTCCTAATTCCATTTGGGTCTCACACACAAATGAGAACTCCTCCATTCTATTTCTACAGTCATTCAAGCTATTTTCGAGGTGAAGAACAGTGGAAATAGGCTTTCCAGCCACATTCCCACTAGTTGCCACGCCCATTTCTTCTATTGAAAACCTATATCTGGTTACTAAAAATACCAATCCATATCCTAAAATTATTCCATTGACACCAAAATGCTCAGAATCAGTCATACTATCATTCTATAGTCTCAAACAAGTTTCACCAGGATTTACATGTTTCTAGAGGTTTCCGATGTTAAATCACACTATTGGCAACTATACTGATTCTGATTCAACCAACTGAGTCAAACTAACCATATATTCAGGGTTTCTACAGCTTACGAAGTGTTATGCAACATTCCTAGCTAGTTTTCAGTCAAATTGGTTCGAAACCCCATTATTAGAAACATAAAAAACGACACCAATATCGAAAACTAATCCAAGGGAAAGATCACACATGACTCCAATACCAATTTCATGAAGAAATACAATGAAAAACACTTACCGGAGTGTTGATTTGGCTTGGAAATCACTTTTCCCTCTTTTCCCTTTGTTCCTTGGCATTCTCTGGTGAAAAACAATCAAGAATGGTTGAAAAATCAAAATAAAGAGAGTTAAAAATCGAATCCCACCCCCTCATTAACATGTGGGCCCCACTGAAATCTAGTCGATTCGATTCAATCCAGTCGACTAGATGCACTGCTTTGACTTATTTTCCCATTCTTTCTTTTCTTTACTCTTTCATGCACACACCGCTCAACACACCTAACATACATTCACATACATACATAAACATGAATTCTACGTACATATACACATATTATACACCTTGTTATACGTATAAGCCACTGTAAAACTTTGACCAAAAGTACGGGGTGTTACATGCACCAAGGGGCCGGGGAGTATCAAAATTTAGTGTATGTTGACCATGTATCTCATATTAATCATGTTTTAGTGTTGAGATTATTTAGGAGTTATTATGACTAAGTGTATGATGACTAAGCTCAATTTAGTTGAAGATTTTTAGGAAGTAGTTGTTATAAATAAGAATCCTGTTTATCTAGAAATTGTATCTTCATTTTCTGCTCTTATGTTCTCTATTCTTCATTGATTAATATATAAATTCTCTTTTACTGTACATTCTACAACAAGTCTTTGTTCATAATATTTTTGTGATAGGAGTAGCACCCAATTGAAGATAAAATGAGAGAAAATCAGTTAAGGTGGTTTGAAAATAAAAAAAATCTTTAGATCGATACATCCGTTTATAAGAATAACCTATTAACAATCCACAATAATAATAGAGGTGGAGGAAGACCTATAATAACATGAACATTGTCACACCTCGCCCGGACGCGCCTGAACTGGCGGAACACTCACGGACGGGACGTGTGGCGACCACGCGCCCCGGACCACCAACCCTGTAGGGAATGGCATGCGGAATGCTGGGGCGGGAAGCCCGACGTAGGCATCTCCGACCACTCCTCAACTCCCGTGAGGTGGTTGAGACCCTACGAGCCTTATCTCAAACAACGACATAATATCAAAAGGTACTAAACAAAACTACCCACCGTATTAATCATCCAAGACAAGAGATAATCCATAAAAATGAACCATAAATAAAATCATAATCCCTACAGTCCATTAAAATTGGCATACACATAAAGTCCAAAATTGTGGGTATAAATAAAAATCGTCATATGCCCACATGGTCTATCTAACAAGTCCCAACTCACCCATACTACAATGTGGTAAGTGTTATACTTACATAATCCAAAATATAATACTTCATAATTTAAAATACAGTTCAATCAAAATGCCTCTCAACTCACATCGAGGCCTTGGATTCTCTCGCAGGCAAGGCCCTCAAGATATGACTACTCCTTTGCCCTTATTCGGGACAGAAGGACCTGAAAGAGGAAAATGAGGGTGAGTCAACGGTGCCCAATGAATAGAATTCAAATATACTATCAATACTCATCAATAAATATCATGTATGCATGTCAACGTGTAGCATGATTAAAAGCTCATAACATATAGATATCAAGCATTTGTAATAAGTTCGATGCAAGTAAAAGCTTATCAATTTGGATCCACATTCCACATGCATTGGGTTACTAGTGCACGTCTATTTCACCGTACCGTTGACCCCAATCATTTCCTTTCCTAAAACCCTCCTATGACAAGGTTAAGTCCCCCTATTAACCAAATAGATGGGCCCAACCAAAGTCATAAGGTTTTCTCAAATCAATGCATCATTCAAAACATTAGAACACATTCATGCTTTCAACATACAATATATATAAGTGATATGATGACATAAAAGATATAATCATAAATGAAGTCTACTCACAACCAAGCCTCGCGAGAGTATTTAACCACACACGACCACCAAATCGAATCAACCCAATCAAGATCCTGAAACATTCATCAATATCCTACCATACATCAATTTCTATGCTCAGTCACATAGACATTACACATCAACCCTAAATCAGCCCACATATAGACAATAGGCCTAAATCCCATCTAATCCCATCATTCAACTCAAATCACATGACTTAGGCCTCTAATGCATAGTTCTCATACATAAACCATTCTATTAATAAAAAATACTGATTTTCAATTCCTTAGGCATAAACATGCCCAAATTGGGTCACTTGATCACAAGTAGGCCTAACCCATGATATGGTCACAACCACCAAATCAGTAGCATTATCAACCCTAATCATGCTTAATTAAACATAAGTTGTATCAATTCAATGATTCTAGGCCAAAAGCATCAAAAGCCCTAAAATATGAAATTTTCCATACTTAGGCCATATTGTCGATTTGCACTAGGTCACCATGTTCAGCCATGTATATCACTGATTTGCATCATGGGTTCATCAACAATGACAACTAGGTCAACATAGTTGACACGCAAGCTATTTGGAAAGGTCTAAGTTCATATTCTAAATTTGGGTCTAATACAAGCAACCCTACCAATTCTTCATTTAATATTCTGTT
This sequence comes from Paratinospora sagittata, assembly GCA_035771175.1. Lineage (NCBI taxonomy): Eukaryota > Viridiplantae > Streptophyta > Magnoliopsida > Ranunculales > Menispermaceae > Paratinospora > Paratinospora sagittata. Next base: position 1,104,005 of record CM069612.1, read on the forward strand.
CAGATGTATCAATCTACCAACATAAATATGTAAATACAAAATCAACCGTACAGATTGAAGTATCTGAAGAAACAAACCTTCTGTCCAAATATCAGCCCAATCCAACGGTGGACCGAAAAGATAAGTATCTTTGATGAACAAGTCTCTAATCAGACAATTTCTCATTTCCTGCTGCAAATACTCAAACTCAGATGACTATATCACACAACATACTTAACACATATACATCTTCACCGTTCAGAATGCAGAAATGTCAGTTGTAAACTACATACCCAAATTTTATATCCATCCAACGGTAGATTGAGGAGTTCTATAAGTTTGAGAAAAACGGCGCGAGAAATCCAGACTTTCCGACCAGCTTTGTTTGAGAGATTAGATCTCTTAGACGAAACCTCTAATCAAGATCTCCACCGTTCAGAATGCAGAAATATCGGTTTTAAACTACATACCCACTTTCATGCACCAACCTTCACATGTGTTGGTCTCATACTACCCATACCAACCACATGTACTTTAACCAATCTCATGCTTCCATGTATTTTAAATGTCCAATCCATTTAATACACCAAATTTTCATTCTCATTTATCCTTTTATTCAATCAATCCTAACCCATATCAATTCATGGTTTAATGGACCCATACATAAATAATAACATATGCATTATACTTTAATTTAACATGACCCATATACAATTTATAATACACATATTTATATACATTATCAAGCATCAACTATACAAACATTAAACAACCATCAAACAAACATCAACCATATCAAGGCAACACATAGAGTTTGGGCAAAGTGCAATTGGGTTATGGGCTAGATGAAATAATTTTCGGGGAGTCACAGGGCTCGAATGCATTATAACAATAACCGAGTTCGCAGGAACACAATAATGCACAAGTCTGATTTTATTAATTTCATAATATAGTTTTGTACATGAAATAGAAAAGGGAACATCCTCCCAAAATCCCCAATGAATAAACAAAAGATTACAAAATGTGGGCTCAAACCTGCACCCAGTACACCCTAATCTCCTGAGAAAAACTGGATAACAACGGGGTGAGCTACACGCCAAGTGGGTAAAATAGTTCGTGAATATGACAATTAATAAAATAAACTTCATAATCAAATATCATAAATACACATCAGAGCAACATAATCAATACAACATGTATGTATGCATGACACCGTCTCGTATTGGTTCCATGATTGTACGTCGCCTGCGTTCACGTACAGATGTCCCTCCCCAGGAGTAGCCGGGTTCTCATTGTATGTCCCTCCTCAGGAACGACGCCCTGGATTCACGTAAAGATGTCCCTCCCCAGATAAACCTGGGTTCTCATTGTACGTCCCTCTCCAGAGAAATATCAATAATAGTGAGCATTGCTTCTAACTATTCCGTGGATCATAAACCACATATGTCCCTAGGTGGTGCTTATGTAGTAGGTGGCTCGTTACATTCATGGCCTAAAATACTCAATCTAGGATCGAGTTTCTTTGCAGACTATTTACTTATTAACTAAAGCAGTTAATGTCGCAATGAAGACAAAATCTCAGTTAGATTGATCAAAGACTCATTGTGGATTGCAAAGTTCCCCTGAACTATCACAACTTATTATAAACAAAGGATAACAACCAATTACCAGCTCTCCCACAGTGCCATCTACTCGAAGCACAAGTAGCAACATTCATAACACATGCGAGGCACATGTCACAAGTACACGAGAAGCGCCAAAGACAAACTACCCTTACGCTCGATCGATGCTTGATAAACGTTATCGATGTGGGCAACCAAGTCATCGTTCTAATCATGTTTAAAAAGGGGTGAAATAAACTTAGTAGAGCAAGATGATGAAGAAGCTGAGAATGATTGCGTCACTCCTTTTGTCTATGAAGATAATGAAGTGACTAGAGATGAACTCATTAGTGGTTCAACGACTACTCCTAACCTTAAAGATTGAATAGCACCCTCAGTGGCACCATGTATTTCAGACTCGCTGCACAATTAATAAAAGGTGCGTGATGTCATCATTGATAGTGGATTGAGAATATTGTATCATCAACCATGGTCAAGAAGCTTGGATTAAAGACTGAAAAGCATCCCACACCGTACAAGATCCGCAGGATTAAGAAGGGCACAGAAACTAAAGTAACTCATACTTGTCTTGTTCCTTTTACATTTGGGAAAAATTATGCAGGAGAAGTTCAGTGCGACGCGTCGATATGGATACTTGTCATATGATTTTGGGAAGACCTTGACAAGTTGACGTTGATGCCACTAATAGGGGTTGAGACAACATCTATATTTTCATGCAGAATGGTCAAAAAATCATGTTGGGACCAATGATTAAAGAAGAAAATACCCCACCCGCATCTTAAGACAAAAAAAAGTCCATACTTCTAATTAACAGTGAATAGTTTCTACAAGAAGCTATTTCACCCACATTCAATATAGCTGATCTTGACAAGTATGATCCTCCGGAGGCGATACATTCTTTTATAGTTGACTCGGGGACGAGTTCTTTTCAAGTAAAGGAAACTAATATAGAACAACTAGCCGTCAAATATATGGACCAATTGCATCGTCGCAAGCCCACTAAAGGTAAAAGGCATTAAAATGGGAAAGAAGATCAAATTCTACCTTAAGGCTTCCAATTTGCACCTTTCTAATTTTACCAGGCCTACTAATTTTTTTATGCCTTGTAATTTTGTGAGATTTCCAATTTTACGTGATTTCTAAATTTGCGCGCCTTCTAATTTCTTTGTGGTTTGGTGTAGGAAAGACACTTCTAATTTTATGTGCCTTCCAATTTTTATTTTTATTTTCATTTTAGAAAAGTATTTTATTTCTTTTTTCCATTTTAGGAAAGTATTGTTTAGGAAATAACTTGATAGAGGAAAGTAGATTTTCTTTATTTCTTTTCCCATTAAGATTTAGATTATGAGGGAAACTAGCAGTTTTCTATTTGTTATGATTTTCTCCTTTTATTTAAAAGGGGCAATTGTAATGAAAAAGACACTTCAGTTCAATCACATTTTATTGGTCTTAAAAAGTTTTACCCTTCTATTCTTTTCTTCGTTTTCACTAGGTCAGTTGAGAAGCTTAAAATACAACATTTTACACCTATTTTTAATGAGTTATTAAACATGTTACATTGATATTTTAAACATCATTTATTGCTCAATTAATTATATCATTAATTATTTTGTTAATTAGGATACTTAAAAAATAAAAAAAAAGACTATTTCTGCATGGTTAGTTGATTAACAAAAATATATTAGCCATATATATAGATTCTTTTAGATCTTTTGCAACAACAACAACAATAATAATAATATAATATTGATATATATATATATATATATATATATATATATATATATATTTAGAAGTAATTTACAAAATAGATAATTAAAACATTAAAAATATAGCTATTTATTAAAATTTAATTTCATAGAAGTTTGTAAATTATGCTATAAGACGCTCATGCATCATTCAGTCTGTCCCTTTCATCGTCTATGCCTAAGGTTCATGACGTTTTTCAAGTATCTATGCTTTGCAAATATCGTCCTGATCCTTCGCATATCATCCCTTTAGTCGAGATTCGGGTTGAGGAAGGAAATACGTATCAGGAGAAAGCAATCCAGATTTTAGATCGAAAAACTCAATAACTACGGCAACGTAGCATACCACTTGTAAAAGTGCTCTGGGATCACCACGGCGTAGAGGAAGCAACATGGGAACTAAAAGCAACAATTAAACAGAAATACCCTCAATTGTTTTCTAGTACCAACTGATGATGTGGTACATTGTATCATTTTCACTTATCAATCTCATGATGAAACATTGTTTACACCTATCTTGATCCAGTGTTTCACTTCAATAACTACGCAGATGTCTGAAAATAATATCAATGAATATACTGATGCACACATGCAGTGGCCTCTTTATCCACCTGTGGCTACTTCTCAAGCCGATAGCCCTCATCACTACTTGACTTGATTTCGAGGGCGAAATATTTATAAGTTTGTAAATAGATATTTTTATCCTTCAAGTTTATGAAATGAGAGCTGATTATGGGGGACTATATATATAGATATCTTAATAAATCAAGATTTTTTTATATTCTTTATTGTCAGTGTCTAATTTGTTCTTGGTATTTTACTAATATGTTATTTATTTACCCAAAATTATGTAAAATGAGCTTTGCAAAGTGTTTTCCTAAGGTACTCCAATTAATTTAGTTCTAGATTTTTATAATTTATAAGATTGAGTGGATAAATTAGGACGAGTTACTACTCATAGAATATTATTCCCGTCGATTAGACTTGAACTGAACTATAATAACAAAGGTTCGAAGAATTTTGTCCCCTTTTTGCCGAAGTAAATCGATGTAAGGGGCTTGATTTTGATTTTTCTTTCATTCATGTATCATAAATGTCAGGGTGAACACCTGGTAATACTGATACAAAAATAGTTCAAGTATTATATCTTTTTCAATATTAATTAATTGAAGTTTTTTTTTTTGTGTTATAGCACTTATTTTATATTATATGCACTAAAATGAGATTAAGCATCATGCATGCACCAATATATGTATAATAAATAGAAAATATTCCTGATTAGTTTATTTTTATCCACAAAGCATAGGTGATCTATTCACCCATATCTAAGTTTATACTCTTCATGTGCATAAACCTTTGATAATAATATCCCTGCATCAAAAAGAATATCTAAAGAGTAATGCTTGACTAACACATTTTGTTGATATTGCTCGTGAAAATTATTGGATTGCTTTGAATCACGTTGTTAATACGTGATTCGAAGTCATCTAATTAACAACTCTCGAAGGCAATGTGAACAAAATATATTTCTAAAGTATTTTCCATATATCTAAAATAATTGAAACAAAAATGGGTTATCTCTAAAGGAGAACTTCAAGACCTAAATTATGTAGTAGTGCTACAACACCAAACTAGCTAGCAACACCTTTCAGCGTGATGGATGGCTTTTTAAGAGAATATCTACTCTCTCAGAGATCATTAACCGGACTTGGGAAACTGCAGCTTCCACGGATTGAAATTTCCTCCCATCACTGAAAACTATCTAGGGACAAATTAAGAACACCCATTACATGTGTCTTCTCTGACGAGTCCAATAAAAGGTTTCCAATGGGTAAAACTCGTCTTAGCCCATATCTTCCAATGAGGGATTCACCACCAAGTTTCTCCCATGCTTCAAAAATCTCACCGGTTTGTCTTGAACAGGCATGCCCATCTTGCAACAATGTCGTCATCTATAGCTGATTCCAACAAATCTATTAATGGGCCAACACAAAAGGTCTCTCTCCCAAATTCTTTCATATGGAACAGTAAGAGTCTCGGATTGGATATTGAGCTTTGCCATAAAACAATATATCCAGGTCAATTGGTCTGGGGCCATACCGAATTCCATTATTTCTACCCATATCCTTCTCAATCTTCTTAAGTGCAGAAAGCAAGTCATGTGGACCAAGTTCAGTGAAACCTCTAACTGTTGTGTTAAGAAATAGTGGCTGGTCGAGCACATATGCAGGCTTCCTCTCGTATAAGCACCCATGTCTCGTGATGTCAATGCTTGACTTCTTCATTAGTCTCGAGGCATCATTAAAGTTGTGAATTCTATTGCCCACATTACTACCCATAGCAATTACCACTTCCTGCTTAAGGGAATGAACTTCCACTAAGGCATCAGCATCAGAGAACGAATGGAGGAAAGAAAGACTTGCTGCTGCATAATGGAATGGAATAACTTGTTGGCATCCGTTCAAATTCAAAAACTGAAGAATTCATTTGGAAACTTTATAGTGAATGTATCTTAATGTGAACATATTTAATAGGTTCATGAATATATCTAGAAGTTAATGAATACATGCATGTACCTAGGATAGTGTGATCCATGAACTTAGTGGTTCATGTATGTGAAGATTCATGTATGCATTTATTGTATTTGCCTAGGTAGGGTCCTATAAATACCTCATGTATTTCTTATTTTCAAATCCAGACAAATGCACAAGTTCAAGTGCAAGTTCAAGTCATTCTCCTTCTTCAATATTTTTCTTATTTAGAGTTTGTGTGCTCACTACATTTTCAACAAAGTGGTATCAGAGCCTGGATGAATTCTGTCCAGCAACAAGTTCCTAAGTTATCAAAGGATAACTATGGTTCATGGTGTATCCAAATGAAAGCCTTATTTGGATCTCAAGATCTTTGGGAAACCATTAACGATGGTTTTGTGGAACCCACTGGCGAGCAAGAGGCTGCATGTACAGCAGATGAGAAGAAGGCTATTAGGGAGCAAAGGAATAAGGATAAAAAAAGCTTTGTTTATACTCTATCAAGGGAAGCTACATTCGAAAAGGTTGCTGAAGCAACAACAAGCAAAGAAGCATGGGATATTCTTGTTTCCATCTTCAAAGGAGATGATCGAGTGAAGCGGGTTCGTCTTCAAGCATTGCGAGGCGAGTTTGAAGCTCTCCACATGAAGGATGGTGAATCGGTGTCTGATTATTTTTCACGGTTGCTAATAATCGTGAATGGCTTGAAGAGAAATGGTGAGAAGCTAGATGACATCCATGTCGTCGAGAAGGTACTCCGATCCCTTTCCTCTAAATTTGAGCATGTAGTTGTAGCTATCGAAGAGTCTAAGGACTTGGAGATACTTACAATTGAGGAATTATTGGGTTCACTACAAGTACATGAGCAAAGGATGCGAAAGAAATATAATCCAACTGTATTGGAACAAGCATTAGAGTCAAAACTGACTCTAAATGATCAAAGAAAATCTACCTCCAACCATGGTCGAGGCAGAGGCCGAGGGCAGGTACAACTCAACAATCAAGCCAAAGTCAGCACAAGAATCAAAGCTTTAGAGGACGAGGAGGTAACCGAGGTAGAGGAAGATCCTATGGACATGGAGCCAATAGGAATGTCCAATGTTTTAACTGCAATAAATTTGGACACTACGCCTCCGACTGTTGGTTAAAAATTGATGAACAAGCCAATGTTGCAGAGACATCACATGATGTAGGTAATGATTCTATCCTACTTCTTGCACATGATGATTCACATACTTCATATAAAAATTGGTATCTTGATTCTGGGGCAAGCAATCATATGTGTGGCGAGAAAGAATTGTTTGTAGAACTCACGGAAGAAGTCCACGGAAAAGTGAACTTGGGAGATTCCTCCAAACTATCAGTTGAAGGCAAAGGGAAAGTAAAAATCTATCAGAAGGATGGTAAGAATGGGTATATCTCTGATGTGTATTATGTACCTAATATAAAAAGCAATATTCTTAGCATTGGGCAGCTTGTAGAAAAGGGATATAACATACAAATGAGAGACAACTCTCTCATTTTGAGAGATACAAGTGGAAGAATCATCGCACATGTTCTGATGACCCAAAATCGAATGTTCCCACTTCATCTTAGCACAAATTCAAAGAAATGCTTCTATGGAGTCAAAGAAAGTGAGTCATGGAAGTGGCATCATCGCCTTGGGCATCTCCACTTTAGCGGTCTAAAACTACTATTTTCATCAAGCATGGTGCATGGGTTACCAATGATCGAGCCGCCAAGTAACACTTGTGATGTTTGTATACTTGGCAAACAAGCACGACTTCCTTTTTCCAGCGGCAAATCATGGAGAGCAACGACACCACTTCAACTGATCCACACTAACATATGTGGACCTATTGAACGTGAGTCGCTAGGAGGTAATAGATACTTTATTACTTTTATTGACGACTTTAGCAGAAAATTATGGGTTTATTTTCTTAAAGAAAAGTCAGTTGCTTTTGTTGTATTCAAAAATTATAAAGCCCATGTAGAAAAAGAAAGTGGCCACAAAATTGTAACTCCCCGCTCCGATCGAGGTGTAGAATACACCTCAAAAGTATTTGATGAGTATTGCAGGGAAGAAGGCATAAAACATCAATTTACTGCGGCTTACACCCCACAGCAAAATGGGATCGCTGAAAGAAAGAATCGCACGATTCTTAACATGACAAGAACTATGCTCAAGGAGAAAGGATTACCAAAGCAATTCTGGGCGGAAGCTGTGGCGTGCTCATCATATGTGTTGAACCGATGTCCTACCAAAAGTGTAAAGCACATGACACCTCAAGAGGCGTGGAGCGGCTACAAACCAACTGTTGCACACCTAAGAATCTTTGGGTGTGTTGCATATTCTCAAGTCCCCAAGCCCAACAGAAAGAAGCTGGATGATCGTGGAGAGAAATGCATCTTTCTCGGCTATAGTGAAGAATCGAAAGCATACAAGCTCTATAATCCACTAACAAAGAAATTAGTGGTTAGTAGAGATGTTATCTTTGATGAAGATAAAGCATGGAGCTGAAATGATGATGAGAAGGCCAAAAAGCAGTAAGTGTTTGAAGAACTTGAAGAACCCCCAACACAAGTTCCACCAGGTATACCACCATCTCCTCAACATGACACACCTTCTCCGAGAAGAAACTCACCATCTTCAGCAGAAAGTAGTAGAAACAGATCTTCCATACACCAAAGTCCCATCAAAATGAGAAGTCTCGCAGAGATTTATAATCAAAGAGAAGAAGACAAAGAGACCAACCTCTTCTGTTTATATGCTGATCACGAGCCTCTGACCTTCCAAGAAGCTGTAGAAGAAGAATGTTGGTGATCGGCAATGGAGGAGGAGATTCATGCTATTCAGAAGAATGACACTTGGGAGATGACAACACTTCCAACAAATCAAAAGGCTATTGGTGTCAAGTGGGTGTACAAAATCAAACGTACTGCTGAGGGTGAAGTTTCTCGTTACAAAGTGAGACTAGTTGCTCAAGGCTACAAGCAGAAGTTCGGTATCGACTACGAAGAGGTTTTTGCACCAGTTGCAAGACTTTACACGATGAAATTATTGATTGCACTTGCCGCTCATCATAATTTGAAGATATATCAGCTTGATGTCAAATCAGCCTTTCTCAATGGCATTCTCGAAGAAGAAGTGTATATTCACCAGCCATAAGGTTTTGAAATTGACGGAGAAGAAAACAAAGGATATCGCCTGAAAAAGGCATTATATGGTTTAAAGCAGGCGCCAAGAGCTTGGAATGCACGCATTGATAGCTATCTTCAACATAATGGTTTCACCAAATGTCCATATGAGCATGTAGTCTACATGAAGAAAAATCATCAAGGTGCATTTTTTATTATTTGCCTATATGTCGATGACCTGTTGTACACAGGAACTAGCAGTGAAATGCTTATGGAATTCAAGCTGTCAATGCTTAAAGAGTTTGAGATGACAGACAACGGACTGATGACCTATTTCCTTGGGATTGAAGTGAAGCAACAGTAAGATGGGATATTTATATCTCAAACAAAGTACATGAAGGAAATTTTGGAGAAATTCAAGATGAGTAATTGCAACACTGTGAACACTCCAGTTGCTATAGGTATGAAGCTATCAAGAGAAGGAAATGGAGGATTTGTGGACTCAACTTTTTTCAAGAGTCTGGTTGGAAGCCTGAGGTACTTGACAATCACAAGGCCCGATATTATGTATGGCGTTGGACTTGTGAGTCGTTACATGGAGACACCAAAGGAGTCACATTGGCTAGCTGCAAAGAGAATACTAAGGTATATCAAAGGCTCACTTAATCTTGGTCTATTTTATAATTATGGTGAAAATGCAAAATTAGTAGGCTATTCAGATAGTGATTGGGGAGGGGACCAAGATGAGAGAAAAAACACCACTGGCTATGTCTTATATCTTGGCACAACTGCATTTTCTTGGACCACCAAGAAACAAAAAATAGTGGCTCTATCTTCTTATGAAGCAGAGTATATAGCAGCTTCATCTACTGTTTATGAAGCAATATGGGTACGGAATATTTTGAAGAAGCTGGATCATCCACAGGAGGAGCCAACTGTGATATTTGTGGACAACATGTCAGCTATCCAGCTTGCAAAGAATCCAGTCCATCATGGAAGGAGCAAGCACATTGATACTCGGTTTCATTTTCTTCGTGATCATGTGAAGCAGAAGACTGTAGAGCTCCAATATTGTCACACTACTGAACAAGTAGCAAATATATTCACTAAACCATTATCAGGTGAAATTTTCATGAAGCTAAGAGACATGCTAGGCATGAAGCAGTTTTGATTTGAAGGGGCGAATGTTGGCATCCGTTCAAATTCCAAAACTGAAGAATTCATTTGGAAACTTTATAGTTAATGTATCTTAATGTGAACATATTTAATAGGTTCATGAATATATCTAAAAGTTAATGAATACATGCATGTACCTAGGATAGTGTGATCCATGAACTTAGTGGTTCACGTATGTGAAGATTTATGTATGCATTTATTGCATGTACCTAGGATAGTGTGATCCATGAACTTAGTGGTTCATGTATGTGAAGATTCATGTATGCATTTATTGCATGTATCTAGGTAGGGTCCTATAAATACCTCATGTATTTCTCATTTTCAAATCAAGACAAATGCACAAGTTCAAGTGCAAGTTCAATTCCTTCTCCTTCTTCAATATTTTTCTTGTTTAGAGTTTGTGTGCTCAATACATTTCCAACATAACTTTCATTTTTAACCTTTTTTTTTTTGCTCTATATACTGCAATGAAACATAAGAATTGCTAATTTATTACTATTAAATAACTCACAAATTTCATAAATATGGATGGTAAAAATAAGTGAATAAGGATCACCTCTAGTATGCTTGATGACTTGTTTGTGTGGACATTTAAAAGCAATTATTTTGTTGAATATCTTCATGTGAGTGTCAGGTATGTTTCCTTTAGACTCTGAAAAGGATTAAAAACCATCCATCCGTTAATGTTGATTTCGGGGTATTAAAAATGATGTACAGAGCAAGCTACGGTGAAGGAAAAGAGATGATTACATCATCAGGTTTCAACGTGCGCTAAAGATGCAATTTGGCTTACCAATTGCAGAAGCGTTATCTTAAGTCTCCTCCTTTTTTCCTCTTCTTCCTCCAGTAGATGTGACGCAGCGCAGAGTGTAGTTTTACATCTCACCTTTTATATTGGAAATGAAATCAGAAAACAGAGAACTGGAGTCTGGAGAAGAAGGAAGAAGAAAGAGGTCAAATGACTACATTGTTATTTCTTGTATTCTAGTGAAGTTCATGAACAAGCCAGTGAGAATTTTAGTGAAGCGAGATGAGCTTACTCTGGAGGGTGTTAAGCAGTACTATGTTAATGTTAAGAAAGAAGAATGGAAGCTGGAAACACTATGTGTGCGATCTCTATGAGACCTTGACCATCACTCAGCGACTCACGTAGAAATGGACCAGAACACCGACGATATTATTATCATGCGTGAATTCCAATCTGGGTCTTCAAGAATATTGATCACTCCTTGCCCGGGTATCGATGTCCTCTACCAAGTTTCCCTTGTCATAAACTACGACCTCCCTCCCTGCTCAGCCAGAGAACAACTACCTACACCGTATTGGACGTAGTGTGCGATTTGGGAGAAAGGGTGTGGCTATCAATATTTGTGACTCAGGATGATGAAATGATGCTTTTTTTTGACATCCAGAGGTTTTACAACGATAAAAAACCGTAGGCACGCTCAGCCTCTCACATAGCAAAAAGTTCCCAAGTTTTATAAGTAATTGAGAAAGTTCGCTAATTTTGCAATTTGTTAAAAATTCTTGGGCACACTCCAAAAAAACAAGGTGTCAAGTCAATTTTTATCAATCACTCGCTTGAAATGTTATTTTAGTACTTTCTTCACTTTTACTTGTAACCGCAATTGCAAAATGATTTCTCTTACACTCAGCCATGCATACATGAACACAATTTCACCATGTCACAAGATCAAGTTGGACCTTGGAGCATTGAAATTACCAGAAAAAGAAAAAGAAAAAGGGGCTATACAATACAAAACGCCTTGATCAATCTGATCTACATCAAGCATCATTCAAATATCCATTAGAATGTTTCTTTCCCACTCAAAGACCCCAGATTTCTCCACGTCCTGGTGTGATAGAACTGGCAAACCTAGCTCTGACGATTTTTTTCCAAGGGCATTTGAAAATATGACCAGCAAAGTCTGACAGGCATGGTGTTCATCCATCTTCTCCAATTCTGTTAGTGCTGAGGAGAGGTCCTCCCACGGCTTATAATAAGACCTGCTCAAAACGGAAGGTTGTATTGTCAATTCAAATTTGTTAACAGTTAATTTCAAAAAGAGGTTCAGAAAAAACCACAAGCACCCTTAAGTGACTCCTGGTCATAGCAGTTAGAAAGTATTGATCCCAAAAGCAATAAGTGTAGGGTAGATACTTAACTTAGGTATAGAATCTACCCTTACTTAACTTAGGTATAGAATCTACCCTTACTCCACTATTGCAATTTGTGGCCATTGAAAAGGATGTCAGACATCATCATCATCATCATAATAATGAACAGACCCAGCTTGACTTTTAGCCAGGCTGGTCTATAACTATGATGTAATCTGATTCCCATGTAACCAGATACTCTAATGTACTTTTTGTTTTTCCAAGGGGGCCAAATTTAAGAAGAAAATGTCATTACCATCTCCAAGCTGGATTAGCTTCGACAGGAGAACGTATCTTCGAGCACAACACTGCCACAAAGTTGCCTTGATTGCCGCCAGCTATAGAAACTTTTCCTGATTCAACATTTAAGGATGGTGATCACTAAAATTTTATACAGAAAATTTGCTAAGACAGCCAATGAGTGGAAGAGCATCCGAAGCCAGTATAAGTAAAATATCATGCCTGACTGCTTTGCAATTATCATTGCATGTCCGAAAGTATGTACAAAATGAAATAGCAAATATTTTGAAATGCTAATAGATTTAAGTATGTGGTAAATTGTAAACTCGGCAACAAAAAACCAATTCAATAAAGTCTTTTCTCAACTATATGGGGTCGGCTACATGAATCCGCTTCCTCTACTACACTCTAGCAAGGCTAAGTCGACTGTTATATTATAAGTAGTTACAATTTTCTCTATCCATGTTTTCTGGAATTGTCTCTATCCATGATTTTTTTTTTTTAAGAGGAATTATTCATGTTAATTTAGGTCTTCCCTAGCCCCTATCATTACCATTAATGATTAATTGGTCACTCTTCCTACCACTGATGGTTTTTGTTGTATATGCTCAAACTATATTTAATCTCTTTTCTCTCAATGTATCTTCAATTGAAGCTACCCCTATTTCTTAAATGCGTTCATATAAAATCTGCTCTTTCAATGTTTTACCACATATCCATCTAACATTCACATTTTTGTCACACTTATTTGTTAATATGTTGTTTCTTTATTGCACAATATTTTGTTCAATAAAGCATGGCTAGCCTAATAGTGGTCTTATAAAATCTTTGTATGAAAAGAGGACTTATAAAATTTTCTTTTCAGCTTCAATGGGAAGTATCGATTATATAATACTCTAGAAGCACTCTACTTAATACGCCTCGCTTTGATTCTCTGATTCACATCACCTCTTATTCTTACTCTTGTTGAATATCTAAGTCTAAATATTGGTAATAAAATCATTATCATTGTTTCTTCTCAAAAAAAAAAAAAAAAAAAAAAAAAAGAATATCTAAGTCTAAATTCCTAAAGTTTTCATTCCTTGGTAACACTTAGCTTTCAACTTTCACTATATCTCCCTCTGTAATTGTAATTCCACAAAAAATACTAGCAACAAAAACCAAATCACGTTAGCAATCTAACCAGAAATACTACCCTAGGTAGGAAAATAGTAATGCATGTGGCATAAAGTCATGGACATTCAAGATTTTATGACAAGACAACAAATTAAGTCGTGGAAAAACTTCAACAGCTAGTGCAGGAGGTATTACATAAATCAACCAATGGATAAATAATATACCTGTATCATTGGAGGCATCAAAGAAGAGTAATAAGCTGAGTGCACATATGACTGATGGAAGCACTGTACATTCAATTCCAAGAAGCTGCTGTAGGTACAAAATAATAGCAGCTAATGTCTCATTATTGCAATGATCACCACTTTTACCTTCTTCAAAATCAATTTCCCTAGCCTCAATATGTCTTTTCTCTATATGCTTCAATAGTGATTGTAGAGTCCTTACATTCAAACTTTCTGGGCCAAAGCAGGTTTTGCAAGATCTTGAAATCTCTCCCAAAATCACTGAAGCAGTCACCCAACGCAAAAGTTTAGACATAGGAGAATCTTCAAATTGTTCTTCCCCCAAAACATTATCATAATTACTATATCTTTGTATTAGAGAAGCTTTCCCTTTCGAGTATGGCTTTGATGCAGTGCAAATTCCCCACTTAACGTACTCTGAAAGTTTTGTCTTATCCTGTGTGAAAACATGGAAAACATATTTCAATAAATAAAAGATTATGGCAAGAACATCAAAACTCATATGGATTTAAAATTAAAACATTAGGGAGCTTTCTGAGGAAGATGAAAGTCATGATGAATCCGCAAAAAGCAAAATGGACAAGAAGAAGGCCAACAGCCCCCAATACAAAAAAAAGGAAAAAAAAGTTGAGGAAACTTTAATCTGGTATAAATTGAGACTCAACTAAAGACAGAAGGGGCAATGGAGTTTCAAGATGAAGATTTTCTCCTGGAACCTCAGAGATAGTGGGGCACATTCAAAGAGGAGAAGAATCATTATAATTTTTAAAAAAGAACAGCCAGACAGTTTGCATTTCAAGAAATCAAGAGTAGAAGCTGGGAAGATTTGTAGGAAGCTTGTGGAGTTGCAAATATAAGGAATGGATTATATTACGAGCTGAAGGAAGGGCAGGAGGTATTCTTCTCACATGGAACATTCGAACAATGAAGGTGGTTGATACCTAGTGAGGAATTTGTCAGTATCTATTTGCATAGAAGAAAAAGATGGGAAAGCTGCTGGTTTTCACGTGTGTGGACCAAGTAGAGAGCAATATAGGAGTGGATTTTGGGGTGACATGGCAGCAAGTTATGGGCTCATGAAGGTAAGATGGGATCCTTATGTAATGCTCCTAGCCTCCTATTGATAATTTTTATATAATTTTAAGAAATACTTTGCTGACTGCAGTACAAGAACAGAGTGCAAGTTTGCTTCAAGATCTACTAACATAATGGAGGATCAAGAGCATCTTGTGATTTATTGTGCCTATTTTGGTGATTAATATTTCATTTGAACTCAAATTTTGTTGTCATTACATGTAGGACTCCTAAGTTTAGTAAGTATTTCGACAAACTAGGGGTCTGCTCCTTTTATACTATGAATAAAAACAAAACACTGGGATCTTTATAGTGAACAGCTTATGGGATATGTGGGTGTGCGCATTTGAGTGCTTCATACAAGTGAAGAGTGCATGGAAAATAATCTTCAACAGATTGTTTTGATACTATATTTTACTAAAATTATCAAACACTACAAACTTCCATCATCCATGCAAAGAAGAATATTAGATATTATATCAAATAACAATAGCGAGAGAGAGAGAGAGAATACTGTGTTACTTATAGCTGCTGGCGGTACACTCATGAGCATGGCCTTCAGTCCAAGCTCAGCACTAAGACCAGATCTTGCATCAGCATCAATAGCCAGGCATATTTGAAACAGATACTCGTATGATAAGGTAAAATGGGGCTGATATATCTTTCTTTTTTGAGAAATCCTCAATGTCGATACCAGCATTTTGAGCAGTGAATTAATCAACAGAACATTTTGCTTCATCATCTTCAAGTTGCCTGTGAAAAGCTTGAGCACATGGCATAAAAGTTCTGATAGCTGCTCCATAGCATACTTCTGTAGCCATTCAGTAATGGTTCTCGATGAAATAAGATGATTGACAACCTAGGTTCAAGTAAATATGCAAAATTAGTGGGAACAAAAAGACTGCAACTACTAGTTATTCGTGTTGAAAAACAAAGTTCAATTTTTAATTTCAATTTTATTTTATTTTTTTTACTAGAAACAACGTGCCCTTAAGCCCCGTATCCCCACCCGTGAGGTGTCGGGCCCCTTAGGAACCCACTAAATCTCATACCAACAGATTGACAAGAATGGTCCCGCCCCCAAGGCCCACAGTCAGCCGAGTTTCTAAATTTGTCTCGTGGGTTTGGATGCAATACTTCCTCCTCTAAGGGACCTACGCCATGGAAGCCTTAAGCTTGGTAGAGTGCCCCACAAACATATTTATTAATTTCAATATAGATGAGAGAGAACTTACAGAATACTTCTATTAAATATTTGTTGTTTGTAAGTTAAAGAACTTGATAACCACAAGAAATCACAGTGCACACTGAACTACTTAGCCAATTCATTTGAGAAGCGATCACATGCATCTTGATATTTTAAAACTGTTGAAGCAATTAAGTATCACATCTAATTACTCCCTTGAAACAAATCCATTCCCAGCTTGAAAGTAAAATAAGTTGCATTCTTACAAGTAAAAAATTAGGTTATGGGTTGAAGATAATGGATCCAACTGAACTTCAGATTGACGTTTCACTGGAGAAGATGTGCAATGAAAGTTGATCAAACCCACATATGCCCATATGAATTGCTCATAGTTATAAAAGATTTCTTATAGAAATGTATAAAGAATTATATTTAAATGTCTAAAAATCTATGTTTCTTTTAGATATGCTAAAAACAAAGATAATTTTTTACTTAAAAGTCATAAAATTATGAAATATAATGGTTTAAAGTAATAATTATATGCTTAAAACTCCTTAAATTACAAAATGCAACGGTTTAAAGATATATAAGCTCTATATTACTTATAGTGCATCAGTAAACAAGCTATTTTAGAACTTTTATGCTAACATATGCAAGAGATATATGAATTAATTGCACATAGTTTATAATTACACGTTCCATTTTGTTTTAGATTAGAGTTTTATAAATCTTATTTTGTTTTTTTTTTTTTCCCTCTACTGATTCTTTGTTTTTATTCTTCATGAAATCTTCTAACAAAAATTCAAGTTAGTATTATCTTTTTTTTCTTTTTCTTTTTTTGAGTCTTACAAATTATTTCGATATTTTTTACCTAACTTTGATCGAATTTTTGTAGTAATTCAATTACATGTAATTCGTAATTCAATGAGTGAAAAATCGATAAGAATTCAAAGAATAATGTGGGATTTTCATTCCATAATTGTAAATAACTGTAAATAAAAATACAAAAATTTCCACACTGAATTATAAATAACTATAAATGAAATACAAAAAACGGTCAAAATAATAAAAACAAATCAAAATTATTCTCAAAGCTCAAGAACTCGTTGCATTGATTACTTTTAACAATGCAGAGATGCAGATATTAATGATCAAATAAGAATCTAAGAATTTTGTTAGAGAAAGTCCCTAAAGAATATAAGTATGTGAGACTAAAAATTTACTCTCACGTTAACTTATAAATACCATACACATACTATGAAGATTATTTTAAATAAATATAACACCACAAAAAGCAGAAATAAAATAGATCCTTACTAACATCATGAGGCAAGTATTATTGAGAATTTGGATTATAAATCTTGCTATACAATATAGTAAACCATTATATTGTATTATTGAAGTGGAGTCAAAATGAGAGAGATCGAATGTCTCTCAAGGTATATAGGACAAGGAAGCAATGTAGATGAGGGGGTTGCTCAGAGGACTGTAGGAAGGTGGAGTCAAGCATAGTGTCTACTCAAGACAGGGGAGACAGTGGCGTCAAAGTAGCCCTGGGTTCGAGTAGTAGCGATGGCATGTCAAAGGATGAGATGGTGAAGGCTTAATGGTTGGAAGAGAAGCTTCTTGTCTAAAGGGGGAAGATTAACTTTGATCAAGTCAGTGTTGGTTGGGTTGCCTACTTATTTCCTATCTATATTTCGAGTTCCAAGGAAGGTAGCGGTTTTGTTGGAGAAAATGACAAGGGATTTCTTGTGGAAGGGCGAGGAGCAGGGTAAGGGGTCACATCTTGTGGCGCGGAGCATTGTGCAAAAGGAAAAGGAGCAGGGTGGTTTGGGTATAGGGAACATCTCTGTAACGAATAGACCATTGGTGGGAAACTGGTCATGAAGGTTTCATAGTGAACAAGATCAATTGTGGGGGCGTGTGATTAGGAGTAGACATGGCTTGCGGCGCGCTTTTAAATAAAAGAATGCGATATATGATAATAATACATAAGAATCATAACAATAAAAGAGAAATACATAACTTCTCTAAGTCCCCACCCCCATTCCAAGAGAGGGAGAGAGAGGGAGGGAGGGAGGGAGAGATGATCATCAAACAAAAGACAAAAGAAATGTTTAATGTGGAAAGCGCAAAAAAAGCATTAACAAAGCAACACACATGAAACTGAAAAGACGATGTGCCAATTTATGTCCACCTCCTGCTTGTGAAGAAAATAAATTGAAACCAAAAAGCCATGTTTGTTACCTCTAAAACAACCTTCATCTGTTCTAGGAAAGAACTTTTATCATAAACATACAGCTTCTTGCCACAGAAAGAGAGAATGGATGATAACCATGAAATTAGGTTGCAATGCTCAACTAAATAACAAGCTAGCACAGGCAATTTGACAGATTTCTTCACAATCTGCTAAGCAAATAAAGCAATGTGTTAGTTGTCACAGAAAAATAAGGAAACATGCAGTGGCGATGACAGAGAAATTAGGTTACAGTATATATACTTGTATAGGTTTTATAATGTCATGCAATTAAATACAAGTTATAACCATCATTGACAAAGCAAGATAAAAAAAATTAACAAACTCAAGAAAATTCAGCATAAAAAGCTATCAATCAGATAATAGAAGGTATAACACCTAAGTACCAATCGTTTAATAAGAGAAGGAGCTGTATTTGCTACCTAATTTATAAGAAAAATAACTATCTAGAACTAACAACTAAATAAAGTAACTCTTTGGCTGCTATCATAAATCTTAATGGCCCTAAGGACAAGTTCTCACTCCATCAACCCAGTAGCAGCAACTAGCAAACCTAGTCCATGAATAAGCCTAATCCACTAACCATTATTTTCACTCACCCCCCTCATCAGCTGTTTGATCAGAATGCTATTACCTAGGTTCCGATCCGTTTAGATGGCTAGCAGTTATATGAATACAGAGCTTTACCCATTTGGGAGTAATAGGTTCAAACTTTTTTATCATTGGTTTGCCAAGGTCAACCAGACTTTCAGGTTCATAATGTCCTCATGCACAGTCTTAGAGTGAGAACTATTGTCCTGTTGTTTGACATTCACATCTTTGAAAAAAAATCAGAACTTGGAGGTTTAAGTTCAAGGTCAAGGTCTCACGTAGATTTGGCAAAACTATAATCAAAATTCAAATGAAAATAGATGGCTTTGAAATTCAAACAACTGGTTCTAAATAAAATCAAATTTGCTAGAAAAAAGGTTGACTCAACATATCTGGACGACCAAGGTTCTGTAGGTTCTGATCTGCCCACTACTTTTGGAACAGAATCAATCAGAATCTCTTGAAAAAAAAATAGGCACTCAATCCCTATTAAGGTTTAAAATCTAGGGTTTAGTTCCTACAATTTTGAGTTATCAGACTTGGTCCTTGTTATCGGATTTGATCTCTGTAAACCATTGGGCACATGGAGCCATTGGACCTTTGTGATTCAATCAGCCACAGTTTGGTGCTTAATTTGATTAGCTAGCCTCTATTTGTAGTGCCGTCATATGGGATTCTAGAAAAGGGTATTTTGGAGTACAGTATTATCAGAAGCATCCCTTAGTTTGGTCAGGTCAAGTGGAACTTTGAAACGTGCCCCCCAAACATGAAGATGAAAAAATTCCAAAAACAAACCAAGAGGATTCTCAATCTATCCTAAGTTAACAACCAAAACTATAATGTAAAAGTTCTAGTACAACCAAAGTTCGAAACTTCGATTTCGCCCGACACTTCGACCTTTAAAAATCAGAATTAATTCAGGGAAGTTTGAGAAGTCTTGGAGAATTATTGTAAAAATTCGCCAACTTAGAGAAGTTTAAAGAATTTCTATATAGATGTTAAAATATGCATAATTACTATTAGAAATTATGAAAACAAACATAAATAGATATTTTTCACATATAAAAGTATAAATATAATAGGTTGAAACATGTGTTTTTACATTAACATTGTTTAACGCACATCCAAGGATCAAAAATTCGATTTCAACTTGACTTCGGTCACTTGAAAATTGGAATTAATTTGGAGAAGTTTAATTTAACATGGAGAATTTTTGTAAAAATTTCCTAATTAGAGAAGTTTAGAGAATTTTTTTTATATATGCTTAAATATATAGATTTATTGTAGTATAAGCTAAAAAACTAATATAAATAAACACTTTTAATTCATAAAAATACCAATAAGTGACCTAACAAAATCAATCTTATTAAGTGGGTTGATGAATTTGAAATGGTGGCTTTTGGTCTTAATTTATTTTCTTTGTTTTGATATTTAGTTTTTTGGTGGCTTGCTTCTCAACCATATACTTTGCTAGTTTGAATCCCACCATGCTTAATTTATTAGTTTATTATTTAAATGTATTATTTTTTTAATCTTGTTTTATAAGAGTTAACTAAAAGAAGATGGCTTTGGAAATTTTTTTAATTTATTTTTAAGTTTTTATCTTATTTTAACTTTATTTATTTATTTTTTTGCTTCTTTTCTTCTCTTTTTGGTAAAGCATATTCCATAAACTACATAATTTGTTAGCTTATTAAATTATTTTTTAAAATTTATATTGCTATGTTGGTTGATGATTATTGATATTTTTTTGTTTTTATTAATGAAATAACACTTTTTTACTTCTTTGTCGAATTTCATCGAACTTTGTTGAATTTTGTCGAATTTTATCGAATTTCTTGTCGAATTTTTGCATTTTTGAATTGAAAATATAAATTTTATTGAAGTTTATCGAATTTTGTCGAATTTTATCGAATTATTTCGGCGAATTTTTGTATTTTTTTTTTACATCCACGTCGCACTTCGATGGTAAAAAAAAAGAAATAATTCGTAGAAGTTCGCCGAATTTCAGAGAATTTTCGAACCATGAGTACAACAACTAGAAAAAGAAAAACCCAAAAAAAAAAATTTTAATATCAACAAAACTATGCATATCAGGTTCCTTGAAGTCAATACGTCTCATACTCCCCCCCGTGTGATACCAACACCTAATACCCAAGTATTCCTCTTTGTAAAATAGACTGAAATATAGCATATAATCATAAATTCCAAATTTATTCAGCTTCATGCTAAGTAGCTAATAGAAAAACATCATGAAAAGGTAAAGATTACCTGAAGAATCAGTATTTTTGATTCATAATCAGAGAGAGAGGAATAATAAAAGCTCAGTAAGATCTCAAGTAGTGCTTTCCTCATAAATATGTGAGCATCAACATCTAAGTTCAATCCAGCATATGATAAGCGAAGTATCCACATCCTATCTGTCTTGAAATTAACTGATGTACTCCCAAACATAGTATGAAACAATGGTATAGACTGCAACATACAAGCTGGAGGTTATAAGTGGACAAATCCTTCTGAAGTAGAAGAAAACAATGAAAATGCTTAAACCTATTGAATCAATTTCAACTTAAGCTCAAAATGAAACCAGAACAGAACATTACAAAATGATCAGCAAACAATAAAGCAATTAAATCAAAACTTCTCATACCCCATACCTTCAAATTCACCCGTGGAGAGCGCATCAGTAGTTTACTTATGGTAGCATAATGATCGTGTGAAGGATCTAACAATATTAAAGACGCTTCAGCAGAAAAAATAGCCATTGCTGATGGAATTTTCTGCCATGGCTCGGTTATCCCATTTTGCAAATATGTCAAAAGAAGTCTAAGACGCAATCCATCTTTCCTCTTCTGGCAATTCTGTAAAGGTAGTTCAAGCAACAAACAACTTAGATGAAAAAGGCATAAGCATCATACTAGTTAAGCAACAAGCAATCAAAAGTTCAGCAATGGTACAGAAAAAATGAGGAGAGAATAGAAAAGAAATTAGAACACATCATGACTCTCATTTGCGGGTAGTTTCATCATTTATTCCTACAGATAATGAAACTTATCAAAGAAGCGAGAGAGATTCAATAGTTTGACATTGATTCTTATAGATGGTATTTATCAAAGAGACGGAAAAAAGATAAAGTCGGTAAAGATCAATAATTAACAAAGACAAGGAATAAGCAGAAAGGTCAACCATATCGCTTAGTCCTTGAGCTAAATAGGGGGGACAGAGAGAAAGAGAGAGAGAACTGGCAAGTAATGCAAATAAAAACTACTGTACTATTAAATCAGATAACAGTGAAAATTTGCTCCTACCTCCAAGGCACTCTTGAATCTTCCAAGGGCATCATAACCCAATTTCCGTATCCCTTCATCTGGTGAGGATATGCTGACAAATGCAATAGCAAGCAAG
The DNA here is from genome assembly GCA_035771175.1 of Paratinospora sagittata. Lineage (NCBI taxonomy): Eukaryota > Viridiplantae > Streptophyta > Magnoliopsida > Ranunculales > Menispermaceae > Paratinospora > Paratinospora sagittata. The sequence goes on from CM069612.1 coordinate 1,126,473, forward strand.
CCAAGCCCAGCAAATTCCAATGGTTCAAGGTAGCCCATTGACAGAACATGAATCGAGAAATGCAAAAGAAAGGCAGGGTCATATTGTCGTATCCTTCCAGGACTGGTAAACGGTGACTACAACAATCAATATCATAACCATAAGTAGAAAAATGGAAGAACCATCTGAACAGCACAGTTCTTCAAACATAAATAGAAGGCATAAATAACAGGAAGTAAACATACCTCTGGCTCCAATATATCAATGACATTGCCCAGTGGAATCGTCTTCAAGAATATACGTTCATCAGTAGCAGTTCTATGATAAGGAAAACTTACAATTGTTGCAATACATAATTTATAGTCAAGAGAAAAATACTCTCTGAATTGCCTTCTACGGTGTTCTGCAGCCATTTCACAATCAGCCATATCATTGGACGAAAGTGTTTTCTCCAGCGCTTTTTCTCTTCTTAGTTTCAAGGCAGAACTTCCCCACAGGTAGTCCATTTCAGCAATACTTACACAGTTGGATCCTTCAGTTGACAAGATCTCACGTATGAGCTCAAATATCTCCATGTCTGCTTCACTCATTGTCGCACCATAACAAGACAAAAGCAGAGAAACCAGTTCTCTGCAATTCACATTGGCATATTCTTCAGGAGAAAGACTACTCTTACGGACCCTAAGATGATGGAGTGATCTGAGTAGTCTAATTACTTCCAACTTTCTCATATATGAAGGACATACTTTAGAAACAATCATGTCATTTTCTGGACTTTGCTCCTCAGTACAAAGGAGATCTTGAGATTTCAAAATGCTGGACATTGGTTTCAAAAGGACAGCAGCTTGAGGAAGAGCAGAAGCATCCGAGTTTCCATGGCTCCAAAGAATTGTTGGAACAAACTGAGAGTGCTCTAGTAACAACTCAAAAAGTTCAGTACAACAAAACTTCCCTTCAGAGAGCAAAATAAGAACAGTTCGGAGCACTCTTACAGTAGTAGAATCCTCAAACCTATAAAGAAAAGATGACTTGACAAGCGGTTCTACAAATGGGATCGAACTTAATTGGATGAGATCATTCTTCATTTCCATGGAAAATTCAACAATATTTCTTAGAATAAAAGCTTCCAAGCATCTAAACATATGTGAACAGTCCCTATTCTTTGGCTTTTCAGAATCATCATCCACAAGAGGGAATACCTTCACAATCTTATTCAGAGTACTGACCAATAAGTTAATAAACCTCATTTTAACAGAGAATTCTTCGTTAATGCCCACTCCTTGGGGCAATTTCTTGGAATCTTCATCTGTCTCCATAGGCAGAGGTTGAACAAATTTTTTCTTTGGAAACAATAACGTCCAACAAAAGGATATTTTTGCAATGACCCTATTTATGAGGTTTAGAGAATCCTTAAGGGAACAAACTTTGATCTCATATAAATCAAAATCAAGCAAATCATCATCTCCACTAGAATATGGGCAAATGCATTCAAAGAGTTTCATCCTTTTCTTGATCCTTGCAGAATCTTCATGTAAAGCAAAGTGATATTGCAACAGACAAATTGCTTTTCCAAGTAGACTAAAACTAAAAACTTTAAGAAGTTCTGGAGAGGAAGATGGTAAATGCTCACCATATTCTTCCTGAAATATGTTTCTAGAGGTGAAGCTCTTCCAATTCAAGAAACCATCCAACAGAATTCTTGAATAAACTGATAGTATACTTCCCAAATGCTTGAGATACGGTTTACCGAATTTCACCAAGTTCAATTTCAAGCACGAAAATGCAACAGGCACAAGCATCATAAGCTCTTCGTCTGTAGGAGCATGGTTAAGGTACTTTCCATTCACCTGTAAATCTTTGTTAAGAACGCATGTAAGTATCTTACCAAAGAGGGTCAAGTGCAAAGGACTTGATTCAGTAAGAAAAAATAACAACTTTGCTTTTGTAGCATCAGTATTGTTGATGCAATGAACAAGGACTTCAATAGGACTGCCCAATACTACCCTATACAGTTCCATGAAAGCGGGTAGAATAGTTATTTGGGGTTGCATATTATTCAGCCTATACACAACATTCAGAGCTGTCAACAAGCACCGATCCGCACTTTCTAGTTTGAAATAGGTGGCGATTTCAACTATCTTATTATAAACTTTCTCAAGATAAGACATGTCAGAACTCCTCCCTGCCAGTTCCCAAAACAAACCAAATGTGACTGTTTTCGAGTTTTGCCTGTTCAGATAAGTGGACAGCAGTTCAAAAGCAACTTCAGAAATGTAACAGCCAATAGAGAAGCCAAAAGCTTTGAAAAACTCACAATCTGTAGTCTCTTTTTGCTCTACCTTACCAAAGATCCAATTCACAAGTTCCAGCAGCATGAAAGGGGATATAAAAGTAATAAAAGCCCTAAATATGTTAAAAGTTGGAAAAAGGGGCTTCGGATCTTCAATCGAAATGCAAATTTCAAACTTGCATCTGAATGTTGAAACAACCTGCTCAACAATAAACTTGAAAGCTTTTACAAGTTCATTACTGACTGCTTCTTCAGCTTCAGACACAAAAGTCTCACCCTTGGAAAGAGTTAACATGTTCTCAGCAATGGCTGGCAATAATTGAACAATACTGTCCATTGGATGAATTCCCCCTTTTGATAAACTGATAAACTTTTCAAAACTAATTCCCGAGCTTCCATGTGGCAGATCTTCATAACAGCACAAAGGATGTGACAGGGACACAGTCACTGCTGGATGATGAAAGATGGTTTCAACCGCTTCTAGAACATATGTTTGCAACTTGGGACCTCCACTGAATGTTGAACTATAGAAATCAGATCTTACAAACAAAAGTTCGGACACCATATACTTTAAGAGAAGAAAACAAATTTCAGAAAGATGTTCCAGTTCACCCAAGGGTTTAACCCTGTACGATGACTGTAACTGATGTACCCAGAACAGTATAAGCTGCAGGGATGCAACAGATTCATTAGTTGGACCTTCAGATAACTTTGCACAGAGCAAATCTACCATCTTGGAAGAATACAACAAATAAGACTTGCTGCTTCTCATGACTGCAGGAAATAGGATCTGAAAAGGTGCCTGCTTCAGGAACAAACTAAAGGCACAAGAAGCAGTTTCCCCTTGACTAGTATCCGTGGAGGCACCACATTTGGGACAAAGACAATGACCATCCTTTTTGCAGTTAGTGCTTACCACTGACATAGCCAGTTCCAATCCAGACAAGAATACATCAGGCCACAGATCAGCCACTGCAGCAAGAAGTTTCCTTTCATGGAAAAACATAAATGATAGCAAAGAAAGATCCTCTCCAAATAGACATTTGGAAACGGTTATAACAGAGGGAAAATTTTGTAATATCGCATCAGGTATCGTGCAAATAATGGAAAAACGAAATGCAGAAGCTACTCCAACTAAATCACCAGTATCTACTTTTCGTATCATCTTCTTAATCTTATGAAGTGTTCTAGCAAAAGAATGGCCAAGTGCATCTGAAGTTGTTGGAACAATGGAAAACAAGCTACTGCAAGCCTGTTGATAGGAAACACTTCTGGAGAAGAGTAAAAGGTTCTTCAAAGGTCTCCATTCACAGATAAATTCTCCCAAATCATCATCTACTGAAGAGGAAATGCCAAACTTTTCAGTCAAGATCAAATCAATCAGAGCAGAAAGCAATCCTCCTCTTGCCTGTTAAAATTCAGTTCAACGGATCATGTTCCGTAAAAAGAGACATCGCGAGTAAGCAAAATGAAAAATATTTACCTGAGTCTGCAAGATAAAAGATAATGCATTGCATACATAAATTGAAATCATTGATTTCTCGAATAATTTGAAGGTTCCTGAACCTGAATCCAACAATCTTAAGCACTTCCTTAAAATACAAATGACAAGGGGGCTGAAATCAGGAGCAACATCTACAAAGAAAAACAAAATAACAATCAAGATCAAGATATAGATTTTTAGCACTAGCATATAGAGACATAAGAAAACAGTAGAAAGGTACAAAAAGAAATGCCTAAGTCCATGCAAAATGGAAGATACTGAAATACAAAGCAATCAAAATAAATAAATAATTTCAAGAGTATGACCAGAAAAGAAGTAGACAATTGACCATATACAATCAGTGTAACAGGACAATATTATCTACGAAGAAAATCACTCTAATACACACCATCATAAAACTTTTAGGGCACTTTACGACTTTTTTTTTCAACTGCAAAGATCTCACCATCCTTTATACCTTCTTTTTTTCCCTTGTATCTCTACATATTGATTTATGAGGGAGAACAGCATTCATGGCTGGATGAAGGTTTAACTGGAACCACAATGTCCACATGACCAACCTAACATATTAAAAGAATGGACTTCCTAATTCCCATGTCAGCATAGTTTTGAGGATGGTTAACCCCAAGTTGATTGCAAATCTTTCTTCGGAGGATTGAACAGGTGAAGGTTAATTTGGTCAAATAGCCAAATCAAACAAGTATAACCAAATGAATATGTATATAAGGAAAGAGCAACGTGAATCAAAACAGAAAGAATCCATTTAGTTATCAAACAAACAGAAACCGGGAAATGACAGACTTGGAAATGGCCACAATCTTGAAACTGAATCATAATCTCCCGTGCACTAGTAGAAATGAAACGGAGTAAAAGGATAGAGAGTGAAAATTAAAGGAGTAAAATAGGTGGATTTTGGCAGACCATTTTGTCCAACATGAGATAGTGGGAGCAACATCTTTTCTGCTTCTATTGAGAACATCTCTCTTTTTTCTAATAGGAAAAAATGACTAATTAAACTGCAAACAAAGCACATGCAACAACAATAAAAACAGTGATCCAAAATGCTACGCATACGAACCACCGCTTACCTTCTACACCTTTTAAATTGGAGGACAGGCACCTCAACTCATTTAGATACTTGTACAAGTTATTTCCCATTGTTGAAACAGCATCACACAAGAATGAAACAACCACTGAGAAGTCTTGGAAAACTTCAAGATGTTGACAATCCATAGAATAATTATACCTTTTATAACCAGGTAAGAATAAGAGCCACACATCAATTTCTAGGAGATTTCTGTCAAAGGCACCAGTACTTAGCATAGCAACTCGTACAAGGACGTATGCTTGATCTCGAATTCCTTTAATTGGTGAATATAACAGATTAATCAATGGCTGTAAGTGCTTGAACATCAACTCAGGTGGTCTAACTGAGGCACTATTCTGAGGAGATGATCCCACAAATTCTACTAATAGGGATAGGAGAGATTGTTGCACATTAATTGATATAGTTGAAGGCTTAGTAGGAAGAAGTTTGAAGAAATCATACGACCTATCTATTGCATTTGGAATCGTTCGCTGCAAGTGATTCACCCATGATCAGTCATAAGAGCATAAATCTCTAATGGATTATTCAGAATAAATAATCCATTTCAACTCACCAATACATTTTTGGGTAAAAAATAAAATAAAATAACAGAGCCATTGCATAACAATGGATCATACAATATAAATAAAGCATTTTGAACTCAACAATTTCATCTTCGAGTAAGAAAAATAACAACAGTGCATTAGAATCCATATTATAAGGATGAAAAGTCTATTGAAATATGGATGGTATCGGAACAGTTGTCTTCACAATAGTGTGTCAACAAAAAAACCTAAAAAGAAAACATGAATAAAGAAAAGATAGTTATTGTTCGCACAAGTTTGAGCGCATTGACCATCTTAGTGACCATGAACATCTTTGTGATAAAAAATAACAAAAGAATAAGTACAATGGAAAACCACATTAGACTCTAATTTATGCTAACAAAAGACAGATAGTGTACTCGAGCCCCCATGGACAAGTATCAACAAAGTAAGAAATGATATGGAGCTCAACTTAGTTCCCACACTTCCACTAGAATGAAAAGAAGGGAGAAACTAATAATGTTGCCAAAACATAGGATTATATTTGCAAATAAAATTTATAAAAAAAAATCAGTAATAATTATTTGGAATGTAGCGAGATACTATGAGAATGGTAATTTTGACATAGCAGATCAAATTTCAAGTCAGCTTCCAATTGAGGGCTAAAACTATCTCAACTAATGTAATATTATGTAACTATTTGGCATTCCTTGAAATGTGGAAGAAGCTCTATCTTTGTCCAATCTACCAAATTTGACGAAATTAGAAAAAGAGGTGGATAGAATTGTGTTTTATGCCACACCATGGGCTCTATGGCTTGAGCAGAATAGATGAATTTTCAACAATGAGACTAAGGAAAGTTGCCAATTATGGGAAGAAATTAAGTTTCTAGCTAGTTCCTGGGTTTTCGCTTCCTCTCTAGTAAAAAGTTTCACTTTCAGATGGTATTTAAGTTGGTCCAATAGTCTTTACTGGGCACACTGTATTTGAGTATGTGCTGGATGTAGACACTTGTATAGAGTTAGTATAATTGAGAATAGGTTGGTTGTTTGGCCAGGTGAAGCACTTTTGGTGCTTTCCCACAAATTTGTAATTTGTTTTACTACATATTAATACAAAATATTTTTGTTTCTGCCCAACCAAAAAAAAATATTTGGAATAAAGTTTCTTAATATCACATTCTTCATTCGTTTAAAAAGAATAAGGACGAAAGATTGACCATAAGGAGTATGTGCCAAAAAAATATAATAATGCCACAGGTGCTAACTCAAGAAAATAAAAAGTTTCAACAGAGAGAGCTTACAAAATATAAAGTGAGAGCATCAAGCAACTTGGAGTGGAAGTACGCTTCTGCATCTTTTAATTCATTTTCGATGCCACGATTATTTGAGCCCCATATACCAGCTAAAACCTTCACACAATCATCTTCACTTCTCAACTCCTCCTTGATGACAGAACCAGCAGCCTCTTCTCTCTCATTTGGAAAATCTCCTTCAAGCTCGCCACCAATTCCACTTACAAGAATATCGATGTTCTCATTCATCAATTCTGGCTTCAATTTCTTTACACCGTGGCTAAAATGAATTTCAGATGACTCTACAGACTTCCTCGGCCTTTTCAAGTTTGTCCCACAGCTTTTGGAACTGATGCAACCAAAGGAAGAAAGCAACTTTAGAAGAACCTGAGGATCAGGTAGAAAAGCTCTCACTTCGTCCTGAATTTCTTGCTTGAGAGGTACCCACTTCTTTGCCATGAGACCATTAAAAGAAGAATTATAATCAAACACTCCAAGTAGACTTTCTAATGACTTCAGTGCCTCCAAAAGAAGCTTTAAGGTACCATGCTTCACAATAACATCTGAGTGAAGTAGGCCCCTATTGATTACAATCCGAGCAAAAGCACGAGGAATAATGCATTTCAACAAACACTGCACCTCTGAGCTGTCTATAGAAGGCAGGTCATCAGTTTGAGAAGTAAGAGCACCAAAGGAACATTTTCTAGTGGAGGCCACCAAATCTGAGGCGAGTGATACTGCAGCAGTCCTGCAAAAAGAGTACAAATCACATCAAAACGTCTAATAAAATTGAAAATAAATATCACTAACAAGTACTAAGCCATACGCAAAACTGACCAAGTTGAAGATGCACGAGGTTCTAGAACGTATGGGAAGTCTTCCATGTATGCAGAACCCAAAGTAGGCCCTCCATGGACAATGGCCAAAAGCAGGGCTCTATGATAGTCATTTTCTGTTGCCTTTAGCTTCTTCATGAGCTCCAAGAGTCGCCTTGGATTTCCCTTCAGTATTTTTGCAGGAACATTCAGATCAGGCATTAGCCCGTTACAAGGATCAGTACAAACCATAATTAAGACCTCATGAGCAATTTGGGCAGGAGGACCACCTATTGGATTCCCAGCAATACTTACTAGCTGATCCAAAGCAATGCTTCCAAAGAGAACACTCCTAAGACCTGGGGGCACCAAGGAGTCGGGAGTGAGAACTCTATCCCGCATCACGGACAGAACATAAACTACAATCTCATCATCATCACAACCGAGTAAACAAAGAACACTAGAATACATTTCCTTCAGTTGTAAGACCCACCTCAGCAATCTTGGGTTCCCAACCTCCAAAAATGACATTGCAAACTCGATGAATGATCTTCTCGTTACATATTTTTTCCCCTTCTTTTCTGCATTTTTCTTTTGATATTCGGCTAGCTTAGTGAACACAGGAAGCTTGAAATCGAAACTCTTGGCAACCTCAGACGCCAAACCAACCCCACGCCTAACAATTGCAGCCAACAGCGACAGAGCTGCATTCTGACGTCTACTTTCTTTGCTATTCAGCTCCGTGTAAATATCTCCTAACTTTGTTTCAATAATCGAACGAGCGACCTTGTCCAGCCTCCGGCTTACAGTAATTCTCCCCCGATCATCCAATTTATACTTCCCATCCGGATGGCCCAGAATAGCTGAAATTAAGAAAAAGACATGAACCATTCCAGGTTTCCCCTCTCGGAGTTTCCACGCTTCCATTAGCTCCGAGCACAAAGGAGAAGCATTCACATATTGAATGAGCATATGGCCTCCAGAATCACCTCTGAGTATACTAATGAATTCCTTGGATGCTTCAGAATAAATCTTAATTTCCATGGAACATAAATTATGTAGGAGCTCCTTAATTTTTGTTTCAAACGCCATCTTTAAATTTACAATAATTTCCAAGTTTTCTTTCTTCCTTTCCTGTGTCAAGCACACAGAACGCTAGAATCTGGTTAAATAAATATAAATATCATCGAGAGATAATGTTTTGTTGAAGCTTTTTAATTAACAGAAGCAGTGAGGCAGTAAAAGACACTGGTTTACAACCGATTGAAACAATCCATGCCCATCTCAACCTTTCTTAAACTAGTTATTTGTATTTGTTCCAAAATCAAACTATTCATCTACAGTCGAGTTAAGAAAAGGAAGTAGACGGAAAGATAGAATGGGCGGTGTGGTGTGGTATACCTAAAAGAAGGTTAGTGTTGCAGCAACTGTTGGAGGGCTGCGACGCGAAGTGCACGGTGGCGAACTGGCGATGGTGGCGAACTGGCGATGGCGGCAACAGCCGCTGCTACTCCGCCCCTTTTCTCTTCTATCTCCTCTCTTAGGGCGCGAACGCGAAGTATTGCAGCAACTGTTGGAGGGTTGCGACGCGAAGTGCACGGTGGCGAACTGGCGATGGTGGCGAACTGGCGATGGCGGCAACAGCCGCTGCTACTCCGCCCCTTTTCTCTTCTAATGAACCCAGAACTTATTTTATTTTTAATGTGTATGAGTTTTTATATGCCAAGCCAATAAAACTATTTTCGCATCATCACCAATATGACAACCACGTTTTGTATTTAAATTTTTACATTTTAAAGATTAACGAATAATGAATATTTTCAAATTTATTAAAATTTTAAATATAGTTAATTATTTATATAAATTTCCAATATAATTTAATATATTTTGAAAATAAAATTTTAAGAAGTGATAAAAATTAATTACATTATCTCTAATAAAATATAAATTTAAGTATTTAAATTAATATTTTATTTTATTATTATAAATAGAACCTTTATTAGTTTAATAATAACAATAATAATAGAATGTAAATAATAATCCACTTAAGAACAAAACGGACCATTCAATGAAGTCACAGTTAGATCTATTCTTATTATTGTTGTCTTTTAGTTTGTACACCTTTCTTTCATATTTTGTTGTTAAATAATGCGTGTATAATTGTTATTGAATAATACATAGCATAAGATATTGTTGAAGTAAATTTTGACATACCCCACAAAATGCAAAATATTGTCCCTTTTATAGACAAGTCCTAAGGGGTTTCATTTTATTCCTTAAGAAAATGTCCGTTGTTAGTACGAGGGGTGATGTTTCTTACGTGTCTTAATTCAAAAGAGTTAATGTGCGACTAATCACTAGAGTTGAACCCACCAACAGATATGAAAATTAGTATTAGATAGTAAATTTATTTCTCTTTTAGCAAACCATGCATGCAAAAAATATAGTGTAATTTGTTGAAAGCAATTAACTTGCAAAGTAAAGAAGATGAAATCAGTGGACGAAAGCATCGTCAATCTTTGAAAATTTGAGTGTTTGCTTTTATGAAGTTTTTAATAACTTTCTCAAGTCTGGATTTTGTATATATTTTAAAATTTCAGTTGACGACATTTTAGTAAAATTCATTATCATCGCCAATCATCACCAATAATGAATTTAAAATTTGTTGTACACATGAATTATTTCAAATATTTATAACTTTTACTAAAATGTCATCACATGAAGCTAAAGGTAGCATTTGATAGGTTAAAATCTTTAGATGAGAATTGGAATCACTTTCTGGGGAAAGTGATTAAAGTCTGAAAGGAATCTGAAGATCTAAATGTTATATTATTGTGTTTGATTAAGCGTGAAAATCTCAAATAAATTTCCTGAGATATCATATTAATGCGTTTGGTTATGTATCGGAATCTCATAAGATTTTTTTTAATTTTAACAATATTAAATAAATTAATCTAAAAGTATTATAAAAATAATTTAAAATTAAAAATTAAATTATCAAAATTCTACTTTCACAGGAATCACTTTTCTACTCAAAAAAGCGCAAGGAGGAAAACAAATATGTCTGAAAATAGAAAACTCTGAAAACAACTTTCCATTTATTTATGGAAACAATCTATTTACTTTATAAAAAGTTGAAAACTGTTTTTTTAAATTCACTCGAACCCAGTGGGTTTTCTATATTTTCAAATTTTTGGGTACATTTTTCTGTATCTGAATCATCAACCAAACCAATCCTTAAATTTTCATTTTCATCCCCCACACTACCCATACCCAAATATATTTTTTTATTATCGGTTTTTCAGCACTTAGGAGTTGTCATAATTCCCTTTATTGAGACTAATCCACCGGGACTTGAACATGACTGACGTGTTTGGGCGGCCGGCCCTTCCATACTCAAATATCATAAACTGTCATACTTTGTCAATTTCAGGTAGAAATAATTCATACATGTCAAATATCACAAACGTGTGATGCACAACCTACAAGCTAATTAATTATAAAAATTCATAATATAATATACAATCATATAATTAAGGTTAATTGTAAAAGTAAGTTTTGTTTTTTTTAATCATAAGTAAGTTAGAACAAGAAAATAGGGTATGTTTGGTAGGTGAGAAAATATAAATTTTCTTAGGAAAATAATGATTTTTTCGACAATTTTATTTTTCACTGTTTAGTTGGTTAAAAAAGGTGAGAAACAAATTTAAAATATTTATTATGTGCATTTTCTTGATAAATAATTAAAATAAAAAAATTAAATGTATTATGTGTATTGCAAATAATAAAATTAAGTTTTATTAATATAATAAATAATTAAAATTTACTATTAAAATATTAAAAAAACTAAAGTATTTTTTTATTAAAGTAATAAACTTTATTTTATTAAAAATAGTAAAATTTGTTTTTATTAAAAATAATAAAATTAGTTGTGATAAAAAAATAGAGAGCAGTTAAATGAACCTCATTTATAAACTATCTACACCCCACTCATTAACATAAACCCATCCTAACCTACATACCCTCTTTCCACCCGAGCCAAAAAACTCATAATCCCTAATCTACCCTTCCCTCAATGTACCCCACCCCGAAAAACGCCAAAACTTCTCCAAAACCTTTCTCTTTTCATCTTCTTTTCCACGATTTCTTTTTCTCCAAAACTTTTCGAAAACCCTAGCCTATAACTTCAAAGCCCACCATTTCCATATTTTAATCTTAGTTGGAAGAAAATTAGAGGTAGGGGAGCATCGTTTGGATTCCATTTTGAGCGAATCGCCACTCGTCGTCTTCAAAGATTTTGCAAGAAATGCATGTTTTTTTTTTGCCTATGCACCTTTATTCATGCAATGGAGTATTTTTGGGGTGATTTTGGATGTGTTTTGTGTGAAAAATAGACCAAGAAAGAAGACTGGTGATGAGCTTCGTTTTAGGGTCGGCCACGCAGGGCCGACCTATACAAAATAGGGTCAGCTCTTCGTGACATACCCTAATGTGTACAGGTCGGCTCTTAGTGGCCGACCTTACTCTATACAGGTCGGCTGCTAAGGGCCGACTGTGAAATGTTAATTTTTTTTGTATTTTTTTTAAATACTGATTAACCATTGGTTTGTGTACAGATATGCCGAGGACACACAATACCACTTTACTGAGCAAAGTGGGTCACACACTCGACCTACAACATCGAAGAGAAGAAAATGTCGACATACAAAAACTAATTTACTAGCCATCGTCGATGTTGTAGAAAAAGAACAAGAAGTACAACAAGAAGAGGAGACAAACACGTAACACACTGGCCAGGACAGCCAATGCACTGAAGAAAATGATAGTGCCCCTGTCTCATTTTTGGGAGGCCTTACCGATCTCTCTGTCCTTACTAGTTTCAAGAATCATATTGCTACAAAAATATAGATTGGCGATGTATATAAGTATTCATCCCTAGTGTATAGTAAATTTGTTATTAACGGTTATTTCTTGTTATTATTGATCATTTGTATTTTTGTTTTAGTTTTTTTTTTGTTTACAACTGTAATAACCCAGAAATAATAATAATAATAATAATAATATATTATATATGATTAGATGTAAGTATGTGGGGTTAAAAAAAAGAAGAAGAGTTAAAGGTGTTACTGTAGCTGCACACAACCCTAACAATTTAGGGTGTTTATTTTTATATAAAAAGCTATTTTGGGTTATTCTAAGTCATTCCAACTTTCCCAAAACCCCTAGCGCTGCCAACATTGGAAAGGTGTCAAAGAGGATTCCAAAACTCGTCCAAAGGACAAATCTAAGGATCTAAGGTAATACTTTTGCTTCTTTTTCTCTTTTCTCATGTTTTGAGAATAAATTAAGAGAATGTCGGTTTAGATTCATGGAAGCTAAGTTTTTTGATTTCTTGCTTGTTCTAGATCTCAATCCATGGAATCTAAATTATTTAGGAATTAAATAGTAGAATGGATTCTAGTGATATGATTTTGATGGAATCTAATCAAGGGTTCATGGTAGGAACCCATGGAAATTCGGAAAATGCCCAAATTTGAGAACTTTGGGTTAATTGCTGAATTCCATGGTGGAAAACTCATAGGATGAAATATAAAATAAAGTAAAATAATAAATAAAATAAATATGTGTAGATTTATGGGAATTTGAGTTTAATGGATATTTTGGATGGTAAAATAATTCTAAAAAAAACTATTATATTTGAATTTAGGAATTGAGTGAAGGTTAGAAAATACTACGAAGGCTACGGAGAGGCATAAGAACACAACTAAGGTTGGAGGTGAGTATGGTTCCATCCTCCCATCATATATTATCATCATAAATATGCAAAGTTGTTTAGCATGATTTATGTCAATTTCGTAAATGGTACTTGGTTGTATGCATTATGTGCATAGGTTTATGCACGGTTTTGTTTTATGAATATGCATGATATCATAAATTCATGATTTATGGATTATATGCATGGATTTGAATAAATGCCAATTTTCTTATGAAAATTGGCATTTAAGGATCGCGCAAACATGGTTGATGTGAGATTAAATTCCTAGGTTACGGGCATGACTTAGATGGGCCTCCCTACATGCTTCCATGGAACGGACCTTAAATTTGCATAATTATTGGGTTATTTGCATAGTATCAAAATTTGAACTACTTGGAATTTAAGAAGGAAACTTTCTAGGCGTGGTACTAAAATTTGGTACTAGCAGAAATACTAGATAGGGACCTTGAAAACATGATGCAGAATTATTTATTTATTTTTGTCTATAAAACCTTATTTTCATTTTGAATTCTTTATGTACTCTACATGGCAGGATTGTTTCAGACATGTGCATTATTTTAAATTATTGATGAATATGTGATGGTAAGTATGTGATATCATTTCACTGGGCTTTTTAACTCACCCTATTTTTTTTCCACATCTTCCAAGTTCTTCTAGTGCCCTAGACAAGGGTAAGGGAGTCGCGTTGTGATCGGACAACTCACTTGGATCAGGTGTTAATATAGTCAATGCAACTATAGTATAGGACATAGACAGGTTTATTAATTATTGTTCAGTAATCTAAAATTTTATTTGGACATATATGGTATGTATGGATTGGTTTGGGTTGATTGAACCTGTTATTTGGCTTTCATGTTTCCACACACTTAGTGTGGAATTTATTAGATGATATGAGACTTATGGGTTAGTATGTTTTGGGTTCAATATAAACTTGAATTATTTTTGTTTAATTCTATGCTTGGTGGACTTGTTCAGAGATTGAGTGCATTGTGGTCTTGGACTATATCTGTATGAAATTTGTTAAGTGGTATATGACAGGGTTACTAGTACTTGGAATGTGAGTGCTAGCCCGGGCAACTTGCCTTTTCCTGGGTTTTAGAAGAGGGGGTCGTCACAACAGCATCGACCCCTACTTAGGTGTATAAATCATGAAACACAGGTGGGTGAGTGAGATCTGAAATGCCACCCCGAGCAAGAAAGACTTCAAGAAATCATAGAGGGATCTAGGTTGAGTCCCCTGATTGGTGGCTTGTACACGCACGCCAACAAGACACTGATTTCTGCATTCGTTGAAAGATGACAACCAGAGACGAATACATTTCACCTTCCTTTTGGTGAAATGACAATTACTTTTGATGATGTTGCGATACTTCTCAACATTTCTGTCATAGGTAGAGTCGTCTCAGCTATACCAATGAACAACAACGATGCAGCCGAATTACTAGTGCAAGAGCTGGGCGTTTCATTCGGTGATGCGAATGAGGAACTCAAGAAGGAAAAAGGGCAATCTATGGCTAAGCACTGGTTGAAATCCCTATTTGGTACCCTCAAGCAAGGAGACGTCCCTTACCCCTCAGTAGAGTGCACGGCGAGGGCATTTTTATTATTGCTGCTAGCTTGCACACTGTTCTACGACAAGACATCAACATGAGTCCCTGTCGCTTATCTTCAATTGCTCATGCATGTGCACATAATTCATATGTACTCATAGGGTGCCAAATGTCTTGCCTATTTGTATCGTCAGCTTGGATGTGTGACGAGGGCCTCGGTTTGTCAAATTACAGAGTATCTCACCTTACTTGAGGTATATAGGCATTATTTCACACTTAATGTTTGTTTTATATCAATTGATATCAAGATGTTTTGATAATGATTTTAATACAAAATGTGTATGATAGGGTTGGTTGTATGACCATTTTCCTTTAATTCATTATCGTGTCAACCCTTCATGTCAAAATAATCTGCCACGGATGGAAGTGTGGGCCCCAAAAAAAGAGATGATATTAGTTGAGGATCACGTGATAACATTGCGTATGACACTTGACATGTTACGCCCTCACGAGGTCAGTGAAAAAGTTTAGGAATTCAATACAGTTTTATTTATAACTATGACTTTGAGTAACATTGTGTTGTTGGTGTAATTATTTATATTGAATTTGTTCAGGTTTATTGGGACTCATACTTTGATTTGAGAGAGACTCGACCAATTTTGGAGTTTGCTTTTTTTTTTTTTTTTATGGTCGTATAAAATGCATGGACGTTGTGGAACCCTACCATCCTGATAGGGTTCTTCGTCAGTTAGGCCATGTACAAACAATTTCTCCATTTCCTCTTCGTCCATTACGAGCAAGTCAGGGTTCATCAGCGGGTCAATACCAAGTGAAGTATTACTATAATCAGATATGAGATAATGGTGTACTTTCTGATCGCACGTGGTGAGCGTCTAAGCAATACATGGGATGTGATTCCGGGCTACCTCGAGTGGTTTATATCTATATTTCACCCGATCATTAAGAACCCAACACGCCAAGATCCTGCCAACTCTCAACAAAGATATATGTTTGATGATGATGTCACCCAGGTAATAAAGTTTGCATTTTTTTTCTTCTTTATATTGAATTGGATTTATATGTTATTCACATGTAATTGTTGATTTGCATTGGGATATATACAATAGAGAAGCAGACGAGCCATGGACATCGCATTACAATAGATGTCCACGCCTGAACCAGAAATAACAGTTCATAGTGCGAGAATCGCCTTGGAGTCAATTGTTGGTGTTCTATCTGGGCTGAACATCTGTGATGAAGCTAGGCCTTCCTCTATGATGGAAGAAGAGCAGGGGCCATCAATCCCAAGAGCGATGAAGAGGGTTCATCAGGGGTTTGAGCATATTCACGCAAGCTGAGAGGACAATAACTTCATTAGTGTTTGTTTATTATTATATTTTTGGAGGGTGCGAGTACATGTAATAAATTTGTTTATTGATACTATTATGAAGAAACTTGACAATCATGTATCTTGATACGATTTTGAAAATTTGGTGAATAAAATTTCCTATATGTTGATACTACTGTGTATATATTGGTTGTTATATTTCACATTGAGACGTTGTCTTTATAGGTCTATGAACATGTCTATCAACATTCAGACCTTGTTTGGGCGGTAGGGTGTCGTACCCCATATGATGCAAATGATTGGGAAATGGTACCCCACCGCCTAAAATAATCTAGAATGGTTATAAACATGAAAAAGTATCATAGATCGTCTATTTTTACCATTAATTGTCTTAAATCTTATGACAAAAAAATTTGTATTAAAATCATATCTAGGGACTAGGGATATGATTCATGTATTGTTGCTAAGTATCTCACTAGTCTTGGAAGCACCAGTTACCTAAAAATGTTAGCAATGACAAGATAGCACGATCAGGCCTACCTTGTACATTGCTTGACCGCTAAAATGGTTGTTTTTTTTGTTACTTTAGGACCACTCGGTTTAAAGGTGGGAATGGTACCCCACCGCCCAAACTAACTCGGATTGGTTGTAAACATGTCAAAAATATTATGGAATGCATCCCAATGCAGTATGAAATGTGGAAATGCAAAAAAAGCCCAAGAAATAGGAGGGTCGGCCAGCCATGACCGACCTTTACAAAGTAGGGTCGGTCATCCAAAACTGACCAATACCTCTTTATTCGGTGGGACGTGACCGACCCTACTATGTAAGGGTTGGCCAAGGCTGGCCAACCCTCCTATTTTTTTATTTTTTTTGCATTTTCACATTTCATATTGAATTGGGATGCATTCCATGACATTTTTGACATGTTTACGACCATTCGGGGTTAGTTTGGGCGGTGGGGTACTGTTTCCCACCCGTACCCCACATTAGAGTTTAAAGGTGAAAACGGTACCCCACTACCCAAACTAACTCGGAATGTTTTTAAACATGTCAAAAATGTCATGGAATGCATCCCAATTCAATATGAAATGTGGAAATGCAAAAAAAAATCAAGAAATAGGAGGGTCGGTCAGCCATGACCGACCTTTAGAAAGTAGGGTCGGTCCTGTCCCACCGAACAAAGAGGTATTGGTCGATTTTGGATAACCGACTCTACTTTGTAAAGGTCGGCCATGGTTGGCTGACCCTCTTATTTCTCGGGATTTTTTTGCATTTCCACATTCCATACTGCACTAACTCGAAATGGTTGTAAACATGTCAAAAATGTAGTGGAATGCATCCCAATTCAGTATGGAATGTGCAAATGCAAAAAAATACCGAGAGATAGGAAGGTTGGCCAGCCTTGACCGACCCTTACACAGTAGGGTCGGTCCTGTCCCACCGAATAGAGAGGTATTGATCAATTTTGGATGACCGACCCTACTTTGTAAAGGTCGGTCATGGATGACCGACCCTCCTATTTCTCGAGTTTTTTTTTGCATTTTTATATTCTATACTGCATTGAGATGCATTTCATGACATTTTTGACATGTTTACAACTACTCAAGGTTAGTTTGGGCGGTGGGGTACCGTTTCTCACTCGTTTGGTGAACTTTGACATAACATACATACATACAAAAAGAAAATAATAATTCAAACATTAAAATCAACATAGTACTATTCAAAGATAACAAATTTGTATATATTATCAACATCGAAGTCAATTACATCTTTTATATCCACATTTCAAAAAATAAAATTCTATACATATCCACATCTCCCTATATCTCAACATTTCCAAAAAGAAAAAAAAACATGGCTAAACATGTCAACATTTCTAAAAAAACATGTTGACATCCCCCTACATATTAGCATATCTACATCTCCCTGCATATCAACATTTTCAAAAATAAAGCAAGTCTAAACATGTCAACATTTCCAAAAAAACATGTTGACATCCCCTACATATCAACATTTCTAAAATAACTAGTCATCATTTAAGTCAACTACTACATCTTGTTTATCACCCGTACTGCTTGTCACTTTGTTACCATCAACATTGAAAACAAAATAAGGGATTTCCCATCCATGTACCTGTCGTAGTCGAAATATATGACAATTTGGCGATATGGGAGGTATCGGTGATGCAGGGGCAAACGTAACCTGTGGAAAGTACAACATTGCAATCATTATTTCCATTATTCTATAATTTATATTAAAACAAAATATAAAAATAAAACAATTTTTACCTGCACAAAGTGATGCCAATCACTTGCCTCAATGAGATTGGTAGAGGTTCGGTTCTTAGGGGCAAAAATGTAAAATAGTGCTGCATAAATAAAAGTACCAACACGACATTGTATGTTGATGCTATCAACAACCCCATATCTGGGAAAGTCATTGTAATACCCACAACAACAATAAAAAAAAATTAAAAATTGCCCAACGTTGGGGCATGGGGGACCCCTACAAAAAAGGTCCCCTTCCCCCCTCATTTTCACACAACCACCTCTCCATCTCTCTCTCCTCCTTGGGTACTCTCTCTCTCTCTCTCTCTCTCTCTCTTCTTCTCTTTGTCTATCTTTATCTTAGAGACTCTCCACTTGTGCGGTGCGGAGCTGCTATCCGGCGAAGTGCTTAGAACATTGAGTGTCTAATTTGAAAGTGGGAAGCGAAACTTAGATTTGCATGTCTTATGCCTTTTTATAAAGTTTTCATAAGTTATTGTTATGTTTGATATTCACATTATTACACAAATGCCTTTATGTTTAGACTATACTCACATCTTGGTAAATGTAATCTAAATGTCATACCATTTCTCTGTTGGATTAGCAATTAATTTAACTGGCAAGACTAAGTCTTGTCCCCGGTAACTTTAAATAGTGAAAGGGAGGCAGCTTGCTGCTCTAGAAGATTTGGTGTATGAAGAGTGTCCATTGTGACCCACCTCTCAGCTTGGGGACTGGTCTGGCTAGTCTTATTAAAAGTTGCCCACTTCGTAAAGATACGACTGGATGTTAATAATGTCTGTCCGATGGACTCAAGAGTTGTTGTACATGTGTAGTAGGCATTTATACCAATGTAAAAAATTGAGACTAAACCTACACACACATTCATACATTATATCCATGCATGGAATATTAGTAGACAACATAATCATCTAGGGACGTAAGTCGCTCGTGGCCTAATGATTGATTATTGGTGCATAATTGCCCACTTGACTGAGTCAACTCTAGGCGGTACATCTCTGCTGTAAACTTTATTGTGTCAGCAAAAAAAGAGATGTGCGAACGGAGTTGTACCATACTGATTGTTATATATTTCCCTGGTGATGGTCGCATAGCGTCATCGAAGGATGGTACATGGCCACGACCCCCCTTACGAGATGATGCATTATGAGTGTCCACTAAATTGTGGTATTGCTATTGACGATATGTTGTGCTTATCTAATTATTACAATGATGATGTTCTCTTTATAAATTGTCACAATCCACAGAATATTTGTTTCACCCACTGGGCGACGGCTCATCCCGTTGCTAACCACTTTTCAGAAGCTTGAGGTAGGTCTAGGTGAAGGTGCATGGGCCCTCGTTTGGCAACCCTGTGCAAGTAGCTAGGGTAATTTTGTTGGGACTACGTTCCTTGTATTTACAGTCTTTGGACTACCTACATTTTGTATCAAAACCTTATAATTAATGAAAAGAAAGTATTTTGTCCTTATGTTATGTTTCTGCGCATCTGATTTATGTTGTAACTGCATCGCACCCCGCCTGTGAGTGTTCAGCCGGTCTAGGTGCGTCCGGACGGGTTGAAACAGTCATCCACTTCTCTAGGGGTGCCACAAAGTCACTACACTGTAGAAAACTCATAATCTCCTGAACCCTCTCAACACTACCGAAAAGTGTTGTGTAGTCTGCCTCAAACGCTTGTGTTGTCCGACACACGTACTGAGGGACAAATGTGCACACGAAAGTGGCAAACAACGAATGTGTGTACCAAGGGATTGACTCGCACACCAAGGCACTAAAATTGTACCGAGGTGGTAAACGCACGTATTGTAAGGGGCCAATACACTTACTATACTGACATTGCCGACAAGAGTACCGAGGGATCGACGAGCGTATGACATTGGTTGCAAGATCATGCTCTGATACCAAAATATGTCACACCTTGTTCTATTACCAAATAATACACACGCAACGGAATGATCGCCTCAAACCCAGAAAACTACGAATCTCTGTTACTGTGGTAGGTTTTGGCCAACCAATGATCGCCTCAACCTTAGCAGAATCATCTGAAATACCCTCTGCACTAACCACATGACCCAAGAATTTCACCTTGGTCATCCAGAAATCACACTTGCTCAGCTTGGCATACAACCTATGCTCAACAATGTCTGCAAAGTAACTCTGAGATGACGCTCATGATCCTCCTTAGTCTTAGAATAGACTAGGGTGTAATCAATGAAGACTATAATGAACTGGTCGAGATACGATCTGAATACTTTCTGCATCAGATCTATGAACATAGCTGGTGCATTAGTCAACCCGAAGGGCATCACCAAGAACTCGTAATGTCCATACCTCGTTAGAAAAGCAGTCTTCGTAACATCCTCGTCTCTAATCCTCAACTGATGGTACCCAGACCTCAAGTCAATCTCCAAAAAGAACTTGGCCCCAATCAGTTGGTCAAACAGATCATCAATGCAAAGAAGTGGATATTTGTTCTTCACAGTCACCTTATACAGCTGACGATAGTCTATGCACAATCGAAGACTCCTGTCCTTCCTCTTGACGAATAACACAGGTGCTCCCCAAGGTGACATACTAGGGGAAATAAATCCCTTACCCATTAGCTCATCAAGTTGGGCTCTGAGTTCATTCAACTCCTTCGGTGTCATACGATACGGTGGGATGAAAATGGGTTTTGTCCTGGGCATCAGCTCAATGATAAAGTCTACCTCTGGCTTAGGCGGTAAGCCAGGTAACTCATTAGGAAAAACTTCTGGGTACTCGCAGACTACAGGAATGTCTGCTAACTGAACTCCATGTCCCACATCATCCACTGGCCTCAACCTAGCCATCGTAGCAACCTCATCATCAGTGGCTAATCTACCATGGGTAGGTGGTCTCGATGTAGTCCTGCCTCGAGAAATAAAGACTGGTTGTCCGGGTATCTGAAAGACAACCCTCTTGCCGAAGCAATCAATGTGAGCGTGATATGCTGCCAACCAATCCATACCTAAAATGGCATCGAACTTGAGGAACTCTAAGACTCTAAGGTCGACAGACATCTCGTGGCCATCGAATCTCACAATGCATCCCACACATACCATGTTAGGGTAAATCCTCTCACCAGCTGCCGTACTCAAAATCAACGACGTACTAGTCCTAACGGTAGACAATCTCAATCTATCTACCACACTACCAGAAATAAAAGATAGAGTAGAACCAGCATCAATCAAGACATACATCAAAGAATCGCAAATGGTGATAGTACCTTTGATCAATTGCTTGCTAGCCTCTGGCTCTGCCTGTGTAACAACTCGGGATTGCTCCCTGATAGCAACTGACGTAGGACTGAACTATGTAGCAAACGCTCTGTGTGGGCACTCATTGTGCCGCCCCAAAAATTATTTCATCTAGCCCATTACCTAGTTGCATTTTGTCCAAACTCTATGTGTTTGCCATGATATGTTTGGTGTTTGTTTGATGGTTGTTTAATGTTTGTATATTTGATGCTTGATAATGTATATGAATATGGGTCATGTTAAATTAAAGTATAATGCATGTTTTATTATTTATGCATGAGCCCATTAAACCATGAATTGATATGGGTTAGGATTGATTGAATAAAAGGATAAATGAGAATGAAAATTTGGTGTATTAGATGGATTAGACATTTAAAATACATGCAAGCATGAGATTGATTAAAGTACATGTGGTTGGTATGTTTATGGGTAGTATGAGACCAACACATGTCAAGTTGGTGCATGAGAATGGACAAGTGTCTCATGCCCCATTTCTCTTCTCCAACACATGTCAAGTTGGTGCATGAGACCAACACATGTCAAGTTGGTGCATGAGAATGGACAAGTGTCCCATGCCCCATTTCTCTTCTCTAGCACATGTCGCGTTGGTGCATGAAACCAACACATGTCAAGTTGGTGCATAAGAGTGCACCAGTGTCCCATGCCCCATTTCTCTTCTCCAACACATGTCAAGTTGGTGCATGAGAGTGGGTAAGTATCCCATGCCCACTTCTCTTCTCCAAGGAAGTCCTAGAGAGTGAGATGAGTGGAGGGAAAGGAAAAAAGAAGAGAAAGGAAAGATGAAGAGAAAGAAAGAGGAAGTTGCTTTGAGGAAAGTCTCAACATCATTTTCATCAAAGAAATGGATCTTGGTAATATGGTCAGATTGAGCTCAAACTTTGTCAACCAGTTCATTTCTTATGGTTATTCATTTTGGTCGGTGGAGATCTTGATTGGAGTTTTCTTCTGAGAGATATAACCTCCCAAACAAAGCTGGTCGGAAAGTCTGAATTTTTCCCGCAGTTTAGATCAAACTGATAGATCTCCTAAACCTACCGTTGGATGGATATGATATTTTAGAGGATGGTTCAAAACTACTATTTCTGAATTATGAACAGTGGAGATGTTTATGGGTCAAGTATTTTGTGTGATATAGTCATCTGAGTTCAAGTATTTGCAGCAAGAAAAGAGAAATTGTCTGATTAGAGATTTGTTCATCAAAGAGGCTTATCTCTTCGGTCCACCGTTGGATTGAGCTGATTTTTAGACAGAAGGTTTGTTTCTTAACATATTCAATCTGTATGTTTGATTTTGTGATTAAATATATCTGTTGGCAGGTTGATACATGTAAACAAAATATTGAATAGAAAATTGGTAGGGTTGTTTGTATTAAACCTAAATTTAGAATATGGACTTAGACATTTCCAAATAGCTTGCATGTCAACTATATTGACCTAGTTTCCATTGCTGATGAACTCATGATGCAAAATCAATGATATACATGGTTGAACATGGTGACCTAGTGTAAATCGGCAATATGGCCTAAGTATGAAAAATTTCATATTTTAGGGCTTTTGATGCTTTTGGCCTAGAATCATTGAATTAATGCAATTTATGTCTAATTAAGCATGATTAGAGTTGATTATGCTACTAATTAGGTGGTTGTGACCATATCATGGGTTAGGCCTACTTGTGATCAAATGGCCTAATTTTGGCATGTTTATGCCTAAGGAATTGAAAATCGGTATTTTTGATTAATTGAATTGTTTATGAATGAGAACTATGCATTAGAGGCCTAAGTCATGTGATTTGAGTTGAATGATGAGATTAGATGGGATTTAGGTCTATTGTCTATATGTGGGCTGATTTAGGATTGATGTGTAATGTCTATGTGATTGAGCATAAGAATTGATGTATGGTTGGATATTGATGAATGTTTCAGGACCTTAGTTGGGTTGATTCGGTTTGGTGTCCGTGTGTGGTTAGACACTCTCGCGAGGCCTGGTTGTGAGTAGACTTCATTTATGATTATATATTTTATGTCATCATATCACTTATATATATTGTATGTTGGAAGCATGAATGTGTTCTAATGTTTTGAATGATGCATTAATTTGAGAAAACCTTATGACTTTGGTTGGGCCCATCTATCTGGCTAATAGGGAGATAACCTTATCATAGGAGGGTTTTAGAAAGGAAACATCTGGGGATGATAACGGTACGGTGAAATAGACGTGCACTAGTAACCCCAATGCATGTGGAATTTGGATCCAAATTGATAGGTTTTACTTGCATCGAACTTATTATAAATGCTTGCTATTTATATGTTATGAGCCTTTAATCATGCTACACATTGACATGCATTTATGATATTTATTGATGAGTATTGATAGCATATTTGAATTCTATTCACTGGGCACCGTTGGCTCACCCTCATTTTCCTCTTTCAGGTCCTTCTGTCCTAAATAAGGGCAAAAGAGTAGTCATATCTTGAGGGCCTTGCCGGCAAGAGAATCCAAGGCCTCGATGAGAGTTGAGAGGCATTTTGATTGAACTGTGTTTTAAATTATGATGTATTATATTTTGGATTATGTAATTATAACACTTACCACATTGTAGTATGAGTGAGTTGGGACTTGTTAGATAGACCACGTGGGCACATGACGATTTTTTTTGTACCCATAGTTTTGGACTTTATGTGTATGTCCATCTTAATGGACTGTAGGGATTATGATTTTATTTATGGTTCATTTTTATGGATTATCTCTTGTCTTGGATGATTAATACAGTGAGTAGTTTTGTGTAGTACCTTTTTATATTATGTCGTTGTTTGGGATAAGGCTCGTAGGGTCTCAACCACCTCATGGGTTGAGGAGTGGTTGGAGATGCCTAGGCCGGAAGTTCTGCGCCGGCATTCTGCACTCTATTCCTTGCGAGGTTGGTGGTCTGAGGTACGGGGTCGCCACAATCATTCCTCTTGTGCCCCTGAACACCATACTCAAAACATACAATTGGCCTCCCTAAGCACAGATGATACAGCCTGTAACTCTACTCTGGCTGTCTGTTGTCCACTTTGCCTAGCCGAACTCTGCTGCGGTTGGGGCCTGCCTGACATCTGCACACTCTGGCTTAGAGTTGGTGGTGCAATTGACACTGGAGCGGAGGCAACTGATACCTCGTACTCACTGCCACAAAACCTCGGCTTCTTATATTTTCGGCTATTCTTACCATAAAATTGACCCGCTAACCTCGCTGGCTGTGTCTGTCCTGAAAGGAACTGTAGGTGCCTGTACTGTGACTGACGTCCGCATCCGAGAGTGAGCCTTTGCAGTCTCAAAGTCAGCGGCCTATAACATCGCCTGGGCATAAGTCTGAACGCCGACAAGTGCTAAACCCTGACGGATGTGGTCACAGAACCCATCTCGTATCCTCAGCATGCGAAGGTAGTCAGTCGACATCATCTCAGAAGCAAAGAGTGCCAAGCGGTTAAACTCATGCTCGTACTCCCTCACTAACCGACTGCCTTGGGTCAGGTGCATGAACTCGATCATCCTCTGATCGCGCTCTGATCTTGGATTGAACTCATCATAGAAAAGTTCTTTAAACCTGGTCCACGTCTGAATCTCATTGACCATGCGGTCCAGTCTCAGCCACCAATCATCATCCCTGTCAACGAGCTTGAACCTGGCCAACCTCACTTTGTTAGCCTCAGAAGCCTGCATGTCGTTGAAGATAGCCTCCATCTGCCAGTGACACCTCTCAGTTGTCTCAATGCAAAGGCCTCCAGTAAACTCCGTCGGGACTCTGATTCGGAAGGCCTTCATGACCCTCTCATAACGCTCTGACTCAGTCCTCTGCTCGGGAATACCCACAGCCTCAACCAGTACCTCAACTTGTAGCTCGGCCTGAACCTCAGTTGGTCCAGCCCCATCCCCCACGGCCATGCCAACAATACTGTGCTCCCCATCAACTAGAACACCTGACTGCGACTGCCTGTTACCCTGAACCTGGGTAAGTAGTGCGAGAATCTGAGTCTGCTGCAACTGTATCTGGGTCTGAGCAGCCCGCTGAGCATCTAGTAAGGCCTCAATCTGCTTAAAGCACTCATTCAGGTCCATGGTTAGTTCTGAATTTCCTCTCTTGTAAATCTGAAATTCACAAATAAGGAAAAGTTCATCAAAAACACAATCCATGAGAGTTGTTATCCCTAAGATAACTACCCATAATCATACCCATAAAAGAAATCATAATATCTTATAAGTTTTTTATTCTTTTTAAGGATTTTAAACCTAAAACATGTCTCTGATACCAAAGTTGTCACGACCCACGAGCTGTGACGTCATAATCGGCACGGAACCCGGTGTATATCCTCCCTCGACATACATGGTATCCCGATAAGCCTTCTAAAACACACCATAATCGGCATGAATTCAATAAATCATGCATACTACATTATACAAGTATTTAAAACATTTTATACTACAATGTCACATATAGAATTCACAAGTAAAAGAAACACTCACTCTTGATTGGCTAGACCTAATCAATCCAATTTCAATCCAAGAAGCACTAGAAAGCCACAAAATCATCCCAAGTACTTCAATCCCCAATTGGCCTATTCGGGTTACTTAGATCCACCTGTAACACCCCGTAAATTTAATTAAATACATAGTTGAAGTACGCGTATATCGAGATGTATAATACACATATTTTATACGTATGAGCTAAATATATGCGTGATAATACACGTATTTGATACGTATGAGCTAAATATACGCTGGATAATACACGTATTTTACGTAGGAGCCCAATATACGTGTGTATGTATGGAATGAATGGAATAAATGTGAGTGGAATGATCATCTATATATATTTGATTTGATTTGATGTGTAGTATATTAAAAGGAAGAAAAAAAAATTCTGTAAATTTTGGGAATGATTGTGAGACTACGTGAAGGCTGACAGTGTATCATATACTGTATGTGGGTATGTACAGTGTTTAGTACACTGTGCCGGTCATGACGTCAGGGGCGTCGTGACACACCACAACCCCTACATTAAACATGGTTCATACAATACTAAAATCAGTCAAAAGAATGCTCCACAACCATATTTAAACCCAATTTCATAGCCAATTAAGTTCGTAAATTGGTTATACACATGAGCCAAATCCCATATTGCTCAATTCAACCAATTAATATCAATTTAACCCATGATTTACCCAATTGAATATAATAGGTTGATCCCCATGATCCAACCACTAGAATCCATGACATTCAATCACAATTAGGGTTAATTAGACTATATATCAAGACAATTTCATTAATTGACCAAGTCTAAGTCAAAATTCCCAATTTGGGCAAATTCTCAAATCACATGCAAATCCCCAAAGCACATGGAAATTGCCAAATTGCATAGCCTAGGCCAAAATTTCTCTACACTAGGGTTTTCACTAATCAAAATCAATAATTTGGAGTGCCATACATCCATATATACCCATGCATTCATCATAAATCACCTGTAATTTGAATAGTAAGCCCTAGGTCTAAAATCTTAGTTTATGTCAAATCCATGAAACCCCATCAATTTCTTGTTAGAAATTTGGGGTTTTACCATTTATGGACTCCCCATACCATCTACATACATATATCACAAAATCAAAGCCTAAGTCCAACATTGATTTTCCACCACTACCTTAAATTTTTGGATTCATAGATGGAAAATACCCATTAGGTGTTGGTTAAGGTTAATAAAGTCATTAACATGAAAAACGAGCATAAAATACCCCATACATGTAAACTTTAGGTCAAGAACCCTAAAATTTTGGGATTCATAGAAACCCTAGGTCAAAAATTAGTTTACAAATACACAAGAAAGAGATAGAAGGAAGAAAATGAGAAAGAAATTGATACATTTGAGGGATTTTCAACAAGAATCACCCAAACTTAGCCTTTTCTCTCTCCTTTCTCTTCTCCCCTTCTTTTCCTCTTCTCCAAGCTCCTTTCCCTCTCTTTAATGTGAAAAAAATAAGCAAGCGAGCTAAAAAAAAACGAGTTAGTTGCTTTTATAGAAAAATTTTGGGCCCACATGAAAAAGATACACTTAAATAACATGAACAATTTTCTTTCTGCAATTACTTGCACTTAGATAATTAATTTCTGACAAAAGACTTACTAAGTTTACATCTTAACCGTTGAAAAGTTTTATAAGTTATTTACCAACATTCTGGTAAAATGTCAGCTCAATCCAACGGTGATATTGCAAGATTCAACTGTTTGATCAAAACTGCACAAGAAAATTTGAAAATCTGAGAAACAGTGTTTGGAGTCTTATATCTCACAGTAGACAACTCCGATCAAGATCTTCACCGTTGATAATGAAGATCTATTAGAGAAGAATGAGCTGAAAAAATTTCAACTCAATTAAACCACGGATCTATGAGATCAATCCATTGATGTAATTGGTGACAAAAACTTCTTCCTCCATGGAACGAGCTCCACTGTTTTAAAACATCGTTTTCGACATGTTTCGACATCATTCCGAAACTTTACGCACACATTAAACAATGTAAAAGCATACAAATACATTTGAACCAACACGTGTTGAGTATCAAATACGTATACGCATACGTATACGTGTACACTATGGGTTAAAATGACGTCATCTTAAGGTACGGGTGTTACAATGCTAATGCATGGAGTAAAGTAGCATGGTGTCATGAACATGATGAATGCAATGTTATGATTATCAATAAGTAAAAGGTGTGCAAATCTAAGTCTTCATCCCCACCTCGAGAATCTTGTCATCGCTTCGCGACAAGACTATGCAATGTTATCTAACGCTTTGCAAGAACATACGACGTCCATCTTTGTAGCCATTCTACGAGCATTGTGCCCATGACTTTTCTTTACCTTGAATCGGGCAACATTTCGAAGCATAATTCATATCGGCGCCTCGTTGGACTCTCAAGAGGCGCAGATAGCTTTTCAACGTAACGTTGGGTTTCAAGTGCTGTGGACAACATCTCGATGCTCCAAACACCGCGGGGGAAAAGGCTAGGGGTTTCTGAGGGTTTGAAAGGCGAAGAAAATGGTTTGGATGAGGGAGAACCCCTTTCCTATTTATAAAAAAGGTCGCAGAACTTTCCTAGGCAAGTGCTTGAGTACTTGCGTACTTTTTCGGGGTTTTTGGGTACTTCTCCGGGCACTTTGTTGGGTACTTCATTGGGCTTAAATCGAGGAACCTAAATCCTCAATTCTCGTTTAATGTTGTGTACAGTGTTCATGGGAACATTGTTGCTTTATGTCATTTTATGATGTATTATCTATTTGTTTCAAATTTCTAGGTTGTTACATCGACAATGACTCGGTACCCACAATATCCATCGGCCATAACATCTCTGACATAGTTTATGTACTGATGCCAGCCATGAGGGAGTTGATGTAGATATCCATGAGATCTGTAAGACATTTGCAAGCGTGTCCAGTGGACTTTTCTTGGTTCATCATTCTTCGGATTGGTCTTTTGCAATGATGAAATTGATGAACAAGTAAGTACGCAGACAAAACATGCTCAAACAACGAGGAATCTTGTTTTGTAGACCTATCACTCTTCTTAGTCGGTCGCCCTTTTGTTTTCTTCTTCTCTACGACCACAGTGAGAGAAGAAGCCGATGAAGCAACTATCTCTGTGATTTTCTGTACAATTCTAACTTTTCCAGAGGCATCATAACTATTAACTTTATTTTCAAGTAGACCCAACTTAGCCCTAAAATTAAAATTCGTCCCGTTGTCCTCTACTTTCAGAGGAGTAAGATCTAATTTTTTCCAATGGACATCCACATCAGCTAGAGGTATGTGCATGCTAGATTGCTTACACAAAACAAGCTCATGTGCCCATGGCAATCGATGCGTTCTACGTACCACGCATCCACATAAACTTTAGTCCAACCCAACACTCTCCACACGAGCTAACTCTGCTCATATCTTATGCAGTGCAACTCTAGAGATGAATCCACACAAATGCATGAATGTAGAATCTTGGAAGTAATACTAAACAATATTCAAACTATATCACACCCCACCCAGACGAGCCTAAACAGGCGGAACACTCATTGACGGGGCGTGAATGCATTATAACAATAACCGAGTGCGCAAGAACACAATAATGTACAAGTCTGATTTTATTAATTTCATAATATATTCTTGTACATTAAATAGAAAAGGGAACATATTCTCAAAATCCCTAGTGAATAAACAAAGGGTTACAAAATGTGGGCCCAAAAACCTGCATCCAGTCCACCATAATCTCCTGTGAAAAAATTGAATATCAACGGGGTGAGCTAATGCCCAATGGGTAAAATAATTCATGAATATGACAATTAATAAAACAAACTTCATAATCAAATATCATAAATACACATCATGCTTGGAGAAGAAAAGCCTTGCTAAACAAATGATTGGCGTTGGAATTGTTGAAAAGATTGGGGAAAACCATTGTTGTGCTTCTTAGGTCCGTTAGAGACCAATACATTAGCTTGTGGAAAATTGAGACGATCTGTGGAATTTTTCCTTTGAAGCCGTAAATCATAACTCAACAACAGATTTTGAACTTCCTCTAAACCTGGTAAGGTAGATCCAGAGTTAAGTGACGTTATCAGAGGATTGTACTTAGGACCGAGACCTTGGTAAAAGTAGATAAGTTGATCATGATCAGAGAGGGGTTCACCAATAGAGACTAGTTGATCGGTGAGCATTTTAAGTTTGAGAACATACACATCAGCAGTAAGACCATCTTTCGAAGTTCAAGAAGGCGAGATTGAGAGGTAGCTTCATATGTCCGAGGCAGTCCAGATTTTAGAGGCAGTATTTGTTATATATATGGGATGGCTCGGTCCATCCATTAGATTATTTTGTGTATAGTTTCCCAGTGTATTAGTTTCCTAGTCTAAATTGAAAACTTTTCTAGATTGTATTAGAAACTAATTGGTATTGAAAACTAACTCTAGCACGTTGTTTGATGAGTGTATATGAAATTTAGGATTTGTGTGAGAGCACTTTTGTGAGTTGAAAAAATTTGTTTTAGATCTGATTATAGGTTGTAACCTATTTGCATTATCTCGTTAGTGGATTAATTCTCATCTTCAGTGGACGTAGGTGTATATTCACCGAAATGTAAATCTGTGCGTTTTTGTTTTGGTTTAATTTTACATTCATTTGATTGTTTGGGTTTGTGCGTTTGTTATTTGTCTTCCCATTCCGCTGCGCACAACAATATTGTATGCAACAATCTTGCTTAGCATTGTTTCGGTCAAAAAAAGCATAGATCCAACTCGTTATCAGTCGATTGAAGCGCTACCAGGTATGGTAAAGGGGATTCACAAGCTGTTGTTGCAACTGATCCATAAACTTGGGAGGGCAAGGTGTTGATCTGTCGAGATACTCTTGTAACCCGTGAGCAATAATGATGTTAAGCAACTGATTCTTCTGTAGCAAGTAGTTGTTCCAATCAAGCTTGATTGCTAGGAGTTGGCTAAGATTGGGAGCTTAGGAATGGAAACCACAGTATTTGGGGGTTTGGAAGAAATAGGTGTAGCAGAGGCTGAGCATCGAGTCTGGTTCGATGCTTCCAATATTGGATTGCGATGAGCTCAATAGGTTGGCTCTGATTAGGGCCTCTGATATCAGGTTAGTGGGCCTGGATCTTAACAAACATCAATACGCTCAAATGTGGAGTTTTTCTCCAAAGGGTCTCGGTTCTAATAAGGGGAGAGATCCACCTTATATCTCAAGTAATTAATTTTTTATTTTCTGACATAAGACTAATCCTTTCGGTCCACACTTATATAACAATTGGCAAGTCAATTGACTGGGTTATTACACTCTCTCTAATAATGAGAAATGGTAAAACAAGACATTCATTAAGTTTCAGTACAATAACAATAATTGAGGAGAATCGAAATTCATTTGTATCATGAAGATTAGTAATTTATAATTGATATCATCCTAATTTGTTGGATGGTGCACTTTAATTCTCCTTAAAAATAGTTGGCCAAAATTGTTTTCTTAACTATGAAGATATATATGCATAAAAAGCCTTGACTAAATAAATGGCTTTTTTCATGAGAATATCCTAAATGTTACGGATTCTCAACTAAGCGGGTCTATTATAACGTAGTGTCACAAATTTTATTTTATTTTTTTAAACAAGAAACAAGATTGTATATATTATGAAATAAAAAGGTAAGTCATCAAAACCATTACATCAAAGAAAGTCCCCAATTGTGATACCAATCCATAATTGAAAAAAAACCTGCAAATTTGTATGACGCTATCCAACATGCAACAACCATTAAGATCTCATTCCATAAAGCTGGCTTGAGTTTGCTTCGTTTTGGAATATCCGTCTATTCCTTTCTAACCAAATGACCCATGATGAATCCAAAATCATGATCTTACCAGCCTCCGCACTTATTCCAGAGTGGATGAGGAAACGAGGGGATGAGAGTCCGTCCTCAAACGAAGAAGGGAGCTGGAAAAGACCTTTGCAAACCTCTGCCCATCTTTCCTATATGAATCTTACCCACTCGCAATCTCCAAATAAGTGATCCGCTGTTTCATCATGCCTCACTCGCATAACACAACAATGTGGAGATAATAATCTATATGGAAATCTCTGTTGTAGCACATCAGCCGTATTGAGCTTCTTAAGTAACAAGGTCCATCCAAAAAATTTGACTTTGGATGGAACATGTTCAAACCATAGTGATGGAGTGAGATGAGAAGTTGAGGAGGGAAGGCTATTAAGTAAGGCTTCAAAGAAAGATTGACAAGTGAAAATTCCAAAGGGGAGTAAAGACCATTTGAATCCATCCTCTCATTGGGAAATCCTTGTTACTACATTAACCCTCATGACCCATGAAAGATATTTTGATGATTACAAAATGAATGCAAGAGCTTGCTAAAAGAGTTATCAAGTCAAATGAAGATCGCGTTGGACAAAGCTCAAGTATTAGAGGCTACTGTAATTACTTCTTAGTGTGTTTAGACTATCTTAGGCTTGTAGAGCTTCAGTTGATTCGTGTTCAGCAAATTCATCGTACCTATCGAAGGTTTCAAAATAAATTTTCACAAAGTTTCATTATTTTGATTTTCGATGAGTAGTTGATTGATTGATTCAAATGGTTTCAAATGAATTTCAAACTCTCTAAATGATATCTGTTCATTTGATTTAATTTGAAGTGTATAAAGATTGATTTAATTCATCGGATTTCAAAATGGAAAAATAGTTGAATTTTTATTAGTGTCGAGCAGGACGCACACAACGTTCAGGACGATCAAGTAATGGCCAGTTCACTCAAAACTGGACGATCAAGATTTTTGGGAAGTTTGGGAGCAAGTTCTAGTAGGACGCTCAAGTAGAGTAGCGCACTCCCTAAACTGACTGAGTTCAACTCACTCTCGGGTTGACATTCCTTCAGGACGCTACTGTTACTTCAGAACGCTCAAAAACAAGTTGAGTCTTTTGGACTTTAACTTTGCAAAACGCTGTAAGAGCTACAAGACACTCATAAACAACTGTCAGAAAAACAACTGTCACACCTATGCGAACTGTCAACTGTCGGAGACTTTGCTATTTTCATCTAAATGTTGTTTTGACAGAAATTTTCAAAGTCTTTGTTTACACCATTTTGGTGAATAAGCTTATTCGTTGCATTTGTAATTCAAATTAAAGTTTTAAGGTTTTTGGGAGATTGAAACCCTAACGCATTCTATATATATGCAACTAAGAGTCGTTGCTCATACACATATACAACACTTGAAATCTACGCTCAAAACTCTTTGAAATTTAGTTGAGTTTTATCTTTGAAAAGAGAATAGAATTATTGTTACATATCTCGATTCAAAAGCTTTCTGGATTTATTGATTGTGATTTCAAAATATCTAAAAAATCCAACGAAGGCAAGAAAGGCAACCTCATTATCAGCCGAGCTTAAACTTTATCCATTTCCTGAATGTGTTCCTTTGTTCATCATTGTTTATTTTGTGTTATTTTCTCTGTGTTTATTATTGAAAGGTATGACCTGCAATTTATCCAATTCATCCCCCTCTTGGACATTTAACTCGGCCAACAATCCTAACATTGGATAACAGAGTTGTAAGGTCATGAAGTTGGGAATGTGCTCTGGCAGGTACTGAACAATAGAAATGAAAAAGCCAATAAAGAGAAGAAGTAGTATCACTTCCATTAACAAATTGGGCAATAGGACTGTTATGCATGAAAAAAAGTTGGAATAGGCGTGGGAAATGTGATGCTAGGGTAAAATGACCAAGCCATCTTTCCCAAAACCTAAAGGATAATCCATATCCTAAGGATGGCACAATATGTGTTAGAGAGGAAATAAATTTCAAAGGGCTTTTGTAGGTGGTTACAGAAGAGGTTTCGATATCCTAACCAACACGTGAGTCACCATGGATGCTTCCAATAACCTGAGTCCACAAGGAAGATCTTTTTGAAGAAATTCTCCATAACCATTTAACTGCAAGGGCATTGTCACACTCCGCCCCGATGCTTAAACCGGCGGAACACTCACAGACGGGGCGCCAATGCATTATAACAATAACCGAGTGTGCAGAAACACAATTATGTACAAGTCTGATTTTATTAATTTCAGAATATATTTTTAAACATGAAATAGTAAAGGGAACATCCTCCCAAAATCTCCAATGAATAAACAAAGGGTTACAAAAATGTGGGCCCAAAACCCTCCACCCAGTCCACCCTAATCTCTTGAGAAAAATTGGATAACAACGGGGTGAGCTACTCGCCCAATGAGTAAAATAGTTCGTCAATATAACAATTAATAAAGGAAACTTCATAATCAAATATCACATAAACACAACAAGCATCATAAACTGTACAACATGTATGTTTGTGTGACACTGTCTCGTAATGGTTCCATGATTGTATGTCGCCTGAGTTCATGTACAGATGTCCCTTCCCAGGTGTAGTCGGGTTCTCATTGTACATCCCTCCTCAGGAACGACGTCCTTGATTCACGTACATATGTCCCTCCCCAGGTAAATCTGGGTTCTCATTGTACGTCCCTCTCTAAAGAGATATCAATAATAGTGAGCATTGCTTCTAATTATGTTGTGGATCATAAACCACTTACGTACCTAGGTGGTGTTTATGTATGATGCTAATGCATGAACAGGTCCGGTCTTTACTAACATTAGATAAGATTTGGCAACGTCTAGTGATTCTTATCAAGTCAGTTGTAATACCCTAGGATTGCACACAAAAAAAATAAAATTATGGAACTTCAGGCATTGCCCGAAGGTTCGGGCACTTTTTTTCTATAAAAGGAAGCCTCCCTCCTCATTTTTCACACCAATCACTTGTGATTTTTTTTCTCTCTCTTTCACTCTCCTTGAGTTTTTCTCTTCTCTCTTTGAGACTCTTTTCGTGGTGCAACGTGATTCTACTCGGGGGAAGACGCTAGTTCTAGAAGGAGTTTTTATCTGAAGGTGGAGAACGAAACATAGGTTTGCGTATCTTATAACTTTTATTAAAGTTTACATTCATTTATCGTTATGTCTACTATTCATTTACACTGCATTATTGCGTATAATGTTCATACCTGTCATACTTATGCCTGTATATTTGGTGTTCATGTATTACACTGTTACTATGCCGGATTAGTGGTCAATCTGAATCAACCAGACATTGTCTTGTCCTCAGTAACTTTAAATAGTGAACGAAAGGCAGCGTGCTGCTCTAGCCGATTAGTACTAAAGTAGGCCTCGTGTCTCACCTCTCAAACTGGAGACTAGTCTGGTTGGTCTTATTTGAAAGCTATCAGCTTATACAAGTAATACTGAACATCCTAACTTTACACGTGGTGATACTGACCCGATAAGAATCACCAGACGTTGCCAAATCCTGCCTGATGTTAGTAAAGACCGGACCTGCTCGTGCATTGACATCATACATAAACACCACCCAGGTACGAAAGTGGTTTATGATCCACAAAATAGTTAGAAGCAATGCTCACTGTTATTGATATTTCTCTGGAGAGAGAGGTATAATGAGAACCCGGGTTTACCTGGGGAGGGACATTTGTACCTGAATCCAGGGCGTCGTTTCTGAAGAGGGACGTACAATGAGAACCTGGCTACACCTGGGAAGGGACATCTGTACATGAACTCAGGCGACGTACAATCATGGAACCATTACGAGACGATGTCATGCATACATACATACATGTTGTACAGTTTATGATGCTTGTTGTGTTCATGTGATATTTGATTATGAAGTTTCCTTTATTAATTGTTATATTCACGAACTATTTTACCCACTGGGAGAATAGCTCACCCTGTTCTTATCCAATTTTTCCCAGGAGATTAGGATGGATTGGGTGGAGGTTTTTGGGCCCACATTTTGTAATCCTTTGTTTATTCATTGGGAATTTTGGGAGGATGTTCCCTTTACTATTTCATGTACAAAAATTATATTTTGAAATTAATAAAATCAGACTTGTACATTATTGTGTTCCTGCGCACTAGGTTATTGTTATAATGCATTCGTGCCCCGTCCGTGAGTGTTCCGCCAGTTTAGGAGCGTCCGGGCAGGGAGTAACATTTAATAGTATCAGAGCGAAAGGTCCACGAACCGCCCAAGTTCACCAATTAGGAGAAGAAAAATTGATATTAGATATATATATATATCTTTAGAACTATATATATGAATTATATATAGTTAAAAATTATATTAAATATATATATATCTAAATAACTATATAGTTTTGTTATATAGTTAGAATTATTATATATATATATATATATATAGTTCAGATTTATAATATATATATATCTACGTATATATGAGATATATGTATAACTTGCTGCTAATGAATTTTTTTTTGGATTCATGATGGCATAAACATCAAGAGGAAAAATATAAAATATTGTCCAACAGACAAGGTATAAATCTTAAAAATGTTAGGAATATATTTTGTGTATTTCACAAGTTTTATCTTCTTTTCAGCAAGATAATGGTCTCAATTGAAGGAACGACTTTCGGTAGTCGGGAACCGACTTCCGGTAGTCGGGAACCGATTTCCACACAACTTACGAAACTTTTCAAACGGGAGGTTATGACTATGAGGAGTATCGACAATAGAAATCTCCACCTCCGTCCTATCCTTCACGACAAACTCTCAAAGCTGGGGGTGGTTGAATATAACAAAAGTTGAGGGTTACGTCTCCTTCAACTTGGTGAAGTCTTTCTAAGAATCCATGAATTGCGTGAGACTTCAAGAAGATGGGATCACTCCTATCTTGGAAACAACGATCAAGGGAGTAAATATTTTCATTAGCGTCGAAATTATTTCACGACTTATGAAAATCCCAATAGTAGAAAAGATCATTGATCCACACGAACCTCAGACGGTTGCAGAGATTGCGGAATCCAAGGAACGATTGTTCAATTTCCTTGCCGACAAGCCGTACACCAAAATGATGTACGCCCACCTCCCAAATAACCTCCTCAAACCGCCTCTTGCCGGCCTTGGGAAGATTGTGGTTGACAACATTTTGCCGAAAAGGATGACTCGAGGTACTATGTCAAGGGCGCAACTTCTTGTGCTATACTACTTAGAAAAAGTACTCTCTGTTTCCCTACCTCACATTATCATCTAACAAATGTTGTGGGTGATTCAAAATCCTACAAAGAAAGAACTCCTCGGCTTTGGAGTTTTGATCATGAGGATGCTTTGGGAGGGAAACATTAATATTTTTGATGAATCTTCGAAACAAGTCACTAATGTTGTTACAATATCCTCCATCTCAAAGACTTTCGTCTCAAGGGGAGGGGTGACTGACGAAGAAAATTTTGGCGTGACTTACGAGGGAATTAGCGGAAGAACTAGAGATAACAATGGACGTTGTCAACGAAAAAGTCAGCGCAAGATTCCAATTAGGGAAACACCAGTCAATGAACCAAACCAGAACACAACAACAGACCTAGCCCCGAATAATGGCCAAACCGATCATTTATTCTCTCAGGATGATCTCTTTGGCAACCTGGGTCAACCACAACCAAATTAGTGTGGACAGAGAGTTCCGGCAAATCTACCTTCCTGGAACCTCCCAACCCAAGGCAATACGACGTACCAAAAGGTTTCCAACTCCTGAGGTACCATGTCATCAAGTTCCACAAAACCAACTGCAACAAAATTGGACGACACCAACCTTTGGAAGACAAGATATTCCGATGAGTCCACTATTTCAAAATGTTCCGACTCAAGAATATCCAACCGTCCAAGAAGTCCCAATTAGGAAGTCTTCATATAATCAAACTAATGCCTACAGTCTATCCTCCACGTATGGGACAACCAACAAATCCATTTGACTAGTTAAATGTGATTGTATCTAGTATTGCTCAGATGCAGGAGACCCAAAATGCTTTGATAACATGTGTGAAAGGCATGGTAGAAGAACGAACATCTTCTCAGCGTTCTTCTAGTAGTCGTTTAGAAACTAATAGAAGTTTTAGGAGAAATAGTAGTAGGCGGAAAAATAAGGAATGATTACTGGCATTGTAATTTTTTTATATATATAAATGAAATGTTTGTTTGAGACTATATTTGGTGGGTCGACTTACAACCATTCTTTCTTTTGGATCACTAACTTTGGAGTGGTATGGGACACAACAAAATTGGAAGATACTAAATAAAATGTGAAAGTAAGAAAACCCACGACCTTGTGTGAAAAGAAACATCTGGGGAAAGCTGAATTACTAACATTATCACCAAGTTTAAACGGTATGGGACGTGTAAACTTGGACGATACTATTAGTGAACTCCTCTCTCGTCACTATTTTATAGAGATCGTGTTCTTACAAGTTAACTTGGTTGAAACCCTTATTACCAAATTCATGTGGTATGGGACACACGAATTTGGATAATAGTCGAAAAGACTAAGCGAAAGAGTTTGAATACATAAGATTGCTATAAAACATTAGATTATGATATTTACCGAGGCAAATCTTAGAACTTTTATGACTCGTATGAATTTTCAAAGAAATATATATGTATGTTCACAAAAATCAAAACCAAAACATTCGAAATACTTACAAAGTTTTATACTTATTATATGAACATTCTAACCTTGTTTTCCACCATGGCCAAACATACGAGGCACATAAGATTTTTTGATTCCTCAACAAAAATCTTACACCATACTTAGAAAAATAGGTAGTTTTCTATTGCAGTACTCTCGAACTTATTGCTGAGAATATCATAACATTATACTTGGCTATAGTTCCTAAATCATGGTTTTGTTTTCTCCTTGCCAGTGAGAAAATGCAAACCAGGAAGAATGGAAGGCCACACACAGTCCGTCCAACAGAAGAGGCACCTCCTGTAGTTCAACATCAGGAACCACCACCTCCGAGGACAGAGCAGGCAACACCTGACACTACCACTACGTCTGGGCAGGTAGTGCCACCTCAGCCCACATCTTTTGTCATGCCTTCGAGCATGGAAGTCTTTTTCGTCGAATTTATCGAGGCGATGAAGGTAACTGTTCAGATGGTCGTTCGTGAGACTGCGGCCAGCCAAGTAGTTACTGTACAGGCACCTGTATGATCTGGGTCAGAAAGCCAAACCGACCAAATCACGAAGTACAAGCGACTACAACCTTTTACTTTTGTTGGCACCATTGATGTGGAGGAGGCGTAGAAATGACTTGATGAGTCAAAGAAGGCTCTCGAGGTGATGAGAGTCGAGGAGGGTCGAAAGATTCCACTTGCGTCCTACCAACTTGTTGGTAGAGCAAATACATGGTGGATAACGGTGAAGGAAGACCCAAAGGTCAATACCGTAGACATGACTTGGCAGCAGTTCGAGTCATTGTTCATTGATGAGTACTTCCTATGAAGAGGCACAAACTCCAAAAGTTCGCCAGGTCATATCAAGGCAGCATGACAGTCAGAGAGTATGCTGTCAGGTTCAAAGAATTATCAGTCTACTCTCTCTCTACCATCTCAATGAAGCAAGATAAGACTGATAAATTCTACAACGGCCTTCGTCCTAACATCCAACAAGCCCTGTCGATCTTGCATCTCAAGATTTACAGGGAGGTCGTTAATAAGGCCATGAGCTTTGAGCAGGAAAAGATTGAGCAAGATCAGAGAATGAATAGGGAAAAATATCCTGCAACCTTTTCCCAACAAGGATGGAAGTAGGGCAACAAGAAGAAGCCCTACTATAATCAAAACCAGCCCTCCCAGCCCCTATTCAGAAGAAGCCACGACACCTCTGGCTGAACAGTCTAACCCGGGCCATCAGGGTTTTCGCAATCATGTCCGAGGAGGTCAAAATGGAAAGGGTGGCTGTCGCAACGGCAATGGCAGGGGTTGTGGTCAGCACCACAATCAACATGGCCATCAGAACCAACAACAGGCGCCTCAGCAGCAGAGGCCGACTAGTTATAACTGCGGCCAGTAGGGCCATGTAAGAAATGTCTGCCCCTACCCTCAGCAACCGTGACAACCTATTCCCGTTGTTCCAGTCCAATAAGCCCCACCTGTTGTTAATGCCCAACCCAAGCAGAACCAGCAGAACCACGACAACGAAACCAGGGCAAAGCATTTGCTATCGCTCAACAACCTCTCCCAGACAACAATGTAGTTGAAGGTACATTTCCCTTGTTCAATACAATGGAGCATGTCTAGTTCGATTTGGGTGTTACACATTCTTTTATATCTTCTGCATTAGTAAGGCATTTAGGGTTGCATTCTGAACCCACAGACATCACAATCCATGTCACATCACCATTTAGGATCTGGTACTGACGAGAATTTGCAGTGTTCTCGATGTGAGATTCGAATGTCAGAACATATAATATATGAAGATCTCTTTGTGATGGACATTGAAGACTTTGACATTATCCTCGGCATGGACTGGCTCGCACCTCTGAATGCAAAAATCGATTGTATGAAGAAGCAAGTTCAGCTATCCTTGCCTACTGGGGAGTTTGTCAAGATTCAGGGAACGAGGAAATGGATACACAACTCAACTATTGCACTTCTCAAGGCACAACTTCGAGCTCTATCCCCTTAGTGATGGAAATGAATCACCAGCTTTGTACCCTCTCGAAGTACATAATATCCTGGTAATATTTGAATTCCCAACGATTTTTTTAAATGACCTTCTTGGTCTACGTCCGGTTAGGGAATTTGATTTTGAGATCAAACTCATACATGAGACCGGGCCTATCTCAATTCCACCATACAGAATGTCCAACGTCGAGCTGGTTGAGTTGGACAAGCAACTGAAGGGATTGGAGAGTAATGGCTTCATCAGAAAAAATTCATCACCTTGGGGGGCTCCAGTTCTGTTTGTTCGCAAAAAGGATGGTTTGTTACGACTTTGCATCGACTATCGCAAGTTGAATAATGTCACTATCAAGAACAAATACCCATTATCCAGGATCGATGACATGTTCGACCAACTTAGAGATGCCAAGTACTTATCTAAGATTGATTTACTATCTGGTTACCATCAACTCTGGATCAAAGAGTCGGACATTACCAAAATGGCATTCAGGACTCGGTACGGTCATTGCGAGTTCTTGGTTATGTCATTCGGTCTAACAAATGTACCTGCAACATCCATGGATTTGATGAACAACATCTTCAGGTTATACTTAGAACGATTTGTGGTGGTCTTTGTGGATGATATCTTGATATATTCCTCAACCTAGGAAGACCATAAGATACATCTGAGGATTGTCCTCCAGACCTTGAGAAGCCACCAATTGTATGCGAAGTTAAGTAAGTGCGAATTTTGGGCAAAACTAGTTCAATTCCTAGGTCATGTGGTTTCAGGCAATGACATTGAGGTGGATCCTTCAAAGGTTGAGGCGATTTTAAACTAGAAGCAACCCACCACAGTTACTCAAATACAGAGTTTTCTTAGTTTGGCTAGCTACTACAGACGCTTCATCAAGGATTTCTCAAAGATTGCTGAACCTATGACCAAGCTCACTCGGAAAGACATTCAATTCATCTAGAATCCTGCCTGTGAATAGTCATTCCAGGAATTAAAGAAGCGCTTCACGACGGCACCAGTACTAATCACTCCACGAAATGGAGTTGGATTTTTACTATACACCGATGCCTCTTTCCATGGCTTAAGTGTAATACTAATGCAAGAAGGCCAAGTTGTTGCACATGTTTCAAGGCAACTGAAGATTCGTAAGGGTAATTACCCAACACATGACTTGGAACTTGCAGCTGTCGTATTAGCACTGAAGTTATGGCGTCATTACTTATACGATGAGCGATTTGAGATCTTCTTGGATCACAAGAGTCTTAAGTACATCTATACTCAGAGAGACCTAAACCTCTACCAAAGGCGATGGTTGGAATTCTTGAAAGATTATGACTTTCAACTCCAATACCATCCCAGTAAGGCCAATGTTGTTGCTGATGCCCTGAGTAGAAAATGTTATGTTGCATGCACTTTTAACTTCGAGATGGGGAAGTTGGCTACAGAAATGGAGAATTTTAACCTACAACTGATTGAGGAGAGAGGAAGATCACGACTCTCTCAACTATCAGCCAATTTTGAGCTGGTTCGAAAGATTTTAGCAGCTCAGGCTAACAACCCTATGTTAATGGAGAAACGAAAACTTCTACTCAGTAGACAGGACCTTCCTCACGTGGCCGTTTTCTACAAAAAAAAAGTCTCTGTCCACTGAACGATCATGAGGTTCAGAAAGAAGTGCTCACTGAAATGCACTGTTTGAGGTTCGCTATGCATCCTAGGGGAGACAAGATGTAAAAGGATGTCAAGCGACAATTCTGGCTTTCTGGAATGAAGAAGGTTATTGCAGACTTCGTTGCTAGATGTCTTGTTTGCCAGCAAGTAAAAGCAGAACGCAGACTTTCCTCTGGACTTCTCCAACCTTTACCTATTGGAGAATGGAAGTGAGAGAACATTGCGATGGATTTTGTTACGGCCTTGCCTCGAAATAATAAATGACAAGATGCTATCTGGGTTATCATTGACAGACTTACAAAGTTTGCACACTTTTTGCCAATAAAATTCACGGATAACGCTACCAAGCTTGCTGGGTTGTAT
This sequence comes from Paratinospora sagittata, assembly GCA_035771175.1. Classification (NCBI taxonomy): domain Eukaryota; kingdom Viridiplantae; phylum Streptophyta; class Magnoliopsida; order Ranunculales; family Menispermaceae; genus Paratinospora; species Paratinospora sagittata. The sequence goes on from CM069612.1 coordinate 1,169,384, forward strand.
GAAAGAGAGATCATACGCCTCTATGGCATACCACTGACGATCGTCTCTAATCGAGACCCTTGATTCACATCAAAGTTTTGGCAGAGTTGCTAGAGTAGAATGGGCTCCAGGATCACCATAAGCACAACCTTTCACCCTTAGACTGATGGGCAGTCAGAGCATCTTATCCAGATCTTGGAGGACATGTTACGTTGTTGCATTTTTTATTTTCATGACGGATGGGCAAAACACTTACATTTGGCTGAGTTTGCATACGACAACAACTACCAAACTAGTATCGGCATGGTATCGTACGAGGCTCTCTATGGTCGCCCTTGCAAATCTCCGGTCTGCTGGTTAGATATGGCAGATCGACCGCAGTTGGGGCCTGAACTAGTTCAAGAGACTTCTAAGAAGATCGCACTAATAAAGGAACAACTTCGTGTAGCACAAAGTTGACAGAAGAATTATGCTGACAGGCGAAGACAACCTCTAGTATTTGATAAGGGGGATTTGGTTTTTCTAAAAGTTCAGCCTACAAGAGGTGTCAAATGCTTTGGGATCAAAGGAAAGCTCTCCCACAGTATATCGGTCCATTTCAAATCATGGAACATATTGGCAAACTAGCCTATCGTCTATCCCTTCCATCGTCCATGTCTAAGGTTCATGACATTTTTCACGTATCCATGCTTCGAACGTATCGTCTTGATCCTTTGCATATCATCCCTCTAGTCGAGGTTCGCGTTGAAGAAGGAAACAAGTATCAGGAGAGAGCGATACATATTCTGGATAGAAAAACTCAAGAACTAAGGCGACGTAGCATACCACTTGTGAAAATGCTCCGGGATCACCACGGAGTTGAGGAAGCAACATGTAACACCCCACAATTTTAATTACATATATATATATATATATATTAAATTATACGTATATCAAGATGTATAATACACATATTTTATACGTATGAGCTACATATACACGTGATCATATGATACGTATGAGCTAAATATGCGCGTATACGATTAGTAGTAAATAAATAAACTTATACAATGCAGATGATACATATGAATTAAATTGATTAATTTATGAGGTTGGTTAAAGAAATATGTGGATTGGAGTATGATTTAAGGACTTAATGCATAGTATGATGTAATGCATGTGTGTAAATGAATACATGTGAAATAAGTGAATTATTAAATGGTGTAGATTGAAATTGAATTATTAAATGACTTATATGAATGAGATGAGTTGAATTGAATGGAATTTGATGGAGGAGTTGGTGATTAAGGGGAGCCTAGGTGTAGTGGATCATTTTTATATAAAATATATTTTCTCTCTTTTCTAAGCTCTCTCCACGTGTAAAAGAGGAAGGATAAAAAAATAAAAAAAATAAAAATAAAATAGAAATCAAAAGAAGAAGGAAAGGAAGTTGCAGAATGAGAAGAAGAAGAACCGAAACGAGAGAAAGGAAGAACTGAAGGGAGAAACGCGGGATTCGCGTCAAATTCGGCCTAGCGGTAAGTGATTTTCACTCTCTTTCTTCGTGAAATTACTATCTAAGCTATTTTAGCAGAGAAATTTTGACTGTGGGAGCCGTTTTGCGGCGTTTTGACAAATTGGGGTTTTGACCCAACGCGAATGGAAAATCCGCTATGAAGGTAGAAAAACACTCCCTGGACTGTTGGAACCCCGAATATGTGGTTAGATTTCATTTCATGATTTTTGGGGACCGTTTGACAATTTTAATACAATTTACATCTTTCGGATAAATAGTAAAGAATGAATAGTGAATAGTGAACAGTGAACAGTGAGTAGTAAATAGTGAATAGTACTGTGAACAGTGATGTGAACAATGATTTGATAGGATTTGATATTTAGTAGCTAACGATATGATAAATGATGCGTCTCATGATAATCTATGGTAATGTCAGTGTTTAAATTGAGAGCTTAAGGGCATGGATAAACGCTCTTGAGGAAGCAATATTGTTGCTCGATTTTAGAGGTTGGCTTAGAAAATCCGTGTAACCACTGTGAGTATAGTTTCCTTGATTTGGTTCTTGTATGGCATTGTACGCATATAAAATGTTTGATTGTATGCATGTTATATTGATATATAATGCATTGAGTTTTATGGGTCATGCAAACTGATTTTAGCACTTGGAGTTTGTAATTATGAGGTTTTGTGAATCCTCATTGTCATTTCGTTAGGAATTAGATCCGGATGAGCTTTTGCGAGTCCTCATTGTCAGTAGGTCTGTCCTAACAAGGGTTGCGATCCTTGAAATGACTGTAAATTGGGTGATGAGAGACTGTGTCTACCTTGTACGGCCATACAAGGGTTAGACCCGCAATCTTGCCTTGCGAAGGAGGGAGATTGTGCATTGTGTTATTGAAAACTCATGAAATTTATGTTGTTGACATGTATGATATATTTGTTGAATGATACATGTGTTGAATAAGTGTTTGAAATGATTTTAAATGTCATATTTCTCTAAATGTATATAATTGTCATCTCAAGAACTATATTCACTGAGCTGTTGTTTGCTCATCCTATTTCCTCCAATATTTCAGGTATTGACTCGAAGAGAAAAGGAACTTGTCTGGTATGTGTATGTATGCTTGGAGGAAATAGATTATATTTTTGTTATTTTGATATGTATACTTATTTATACATATATATAAGAAAATATTAATCTAACTATAAAATATTACAACTACAATACAACTATGCATTCATGTTTATTGGATGTGTATGGTTTACACATATTGATGTGTATTGTCACACCTTGCCCTGACGTGCCTACATCGGCGGGACACTCACGGACGGGGCGTAAATGCATTATAATAATAACCAAGTGCGTAGAAACACGATTAAGTACAAGTCTGAATTCATTAATTTCAGAATATATTTATACATGAAATAGTTAAGGGAACATCCTCCCAAAATCCCCAATGAATAATACAAAAGGTACAAAAATGTGGGCCCAAAAACTTTTACCCAGTCCAACCTAATCTCCTGTGAAAAACTGGATAACAATGGGATGAGCTACACACTCAGCGGGTAAAATAGTTCGTGAATATAACAATTAATATAAAAAATTTCATAATCAAATATCATAAATATACATCAGAGCATCATAATCAATCCAACATGTATGTATGCATGACACCGTCTCGTATTAGTTTCTTGATTGTACATCACCTGAGTTCATGTATAGATATCCCTTCCCAGGAGTAGTCAGGTTCTCATTGTACATCCCTCTTCAGGAACGACGCCCTGGATTCACATACAGATATCCCTCCCCAGGTAATCCCGGGTTTTCATTTTACGTCCCATTCTAGAGAAATATAATGAATAATGAGCATTGTTTTTAACTATTTAGTGAATCACGAAGCACATACGTCCCTAAGTGGTGCTTATGTATGATGTTAATGCATGAACAGGTCTGGTATTTACTAACATTAGACATGATTTGGCAACATTTGGTAATCCTTATCAGAGTCGGTATCACTACGTGCAAGGTTAGGACATTCAATATTACTTATACAAGCTGATAGCTTTCAAATAAGACCAACCAGATCAGTCTCTAACTTGAGAGGTGAGACACAAGGTCTACTTAAATATCAATCGTCTAGAGCTGCACGCTGCCTCCCATTCACTATTTAAAGTTACTGAGAACAAGACTGAGTCTGGTTGAGCCAGATTGACCACTAATCCGGCATCGCAACAGTGTAATACATGAACTCCAAATATACAGGCATAAGTATGACAAGTATGAACATTAATAATGCAGTGTAAATGAATAGTAGACATAATGATAAATGAATGTAAACTTTAATAAAAGTTATAATACACGTAAACCTATGTTTCGTTCCCCAATTTTTAGATAATAACTCCTTCAAGAGCTGGCGCCTTTCCCCTAGTAAAACCGCGTTGCACCGCGAAGAGAGTCTCAAAAGAGAGAAGAGAAAACTCAAGGAAAATGAGAGAGAAGAGAGAAATCACAAAGAGAAGTGATTTGGTGTGAGAAATGAGGGGGGGTTCCTTAAATAGGAAAAAAAAGTGCCTGAACGTTCAGGCACCCTATCCAAAGTTTACTTTTTTTTTTGTGTAACCTAGGGTATTACACTCTACCCCCCTTAAAAGGATTTCGCCCTTGAAATCATTCCAAGTAGTCATGCTTGCTATCAGCGTGAGATTCTCCGTCGTTGTCATCGTTTGCTAGCTCTGGGTAGTGCCTGTAAGGTCCTTGAACAGCACTGTGGCCAGAAGAATCCTCAACATCGTGAAACCATGGAGAGCAAATGGAGTCAAATTCGTCCTCAGAAGGTTCCGAACTTTGCCTAACAGATGGTGGTGTAGGGCTCTGCAGGTTGCATCATTTAAGGGGAGGTAGGTTGAGCGGTGGGATGCCTTTTCGTGTTGTTGCTCGAATCCGGCAGCCTAACAATTTTAGTAGAAGATCATGCCAAGATGAGGGCACGGGATTGTTTTGGGCAAAACTGTTACGAAAAAGCCATGCACGCTCTGGCGATAAGGATCGTTGTCTGTGGGGCGATAAAGTTGGTGATGCAAAGTAGTTGTGACTTGACTCAGATCCTCAAGGAGTCGCCACAGGTTGCCAAAGAGGTCATTGCGTGTGTGCATCACTACCTCCATCGGTATAATTTTTAGACATCTGCATAGTTATTTAAGTGAAACGATGTATTAAGATATTTGTCAACAAAGGTCCATCATTTTATTGATAAGTGAAATAGTACAATGTATCACATCATTAATTACTACTAGAAAACAATTCAGGGTATTTCTGTTTAATTGTTATTTCTAGTTCCCATGTTGTTTCCTCAACTCCGTGGTGATCCCAAAGCACTTTCACAAGTGGTATGCTACGTCGCCTTAGTTCTTAAGTTTTTCTATCTAGAATTTGTATCGCGCTCTCCTGATACTTGTTTCCTTCTTCAACTCGAACCTCGACTAGAGGGATGATATGCGAAGGATCCAGACGATACTTTCGAAACATGGATACGTGAAAAACGTCATGAACCTTAGACATGGACAATGGAAAGGATAGACGATAGACTAGTTTGCCAATACATTCAATGATCTGAAATGGACCGATATACTGTGGGGAGAGCTTTCCCTTGATCCCAAAGCGTTTGACACCTCTTGTAGGCTGAACTTTTAGAAAAACCAAGTCCCCCTTATCAAATTCTAGTGGTTGTCTTCGCTTGTCAACATAACTCTTCTGTCGACTTTGTGCAACTCGAAGTCTCTCTTTACTAGTGTGATCTTCTCAGAAGTCTCTTGAACTAGTTCAGGCCCCAACTGCGGTCGATCTGTCATATCTAACCAGCATACCGAAGATCTGCAAAAGCGACCATAGAGAGCCTCGTATGATGCCATGCTGATACTAGTTTGGTAGTTGTTGCTGTATACAAACTCAGCCAAATGTAAGTGTTTTGCCCATCCGTCATGAAAGTTCAAAATGCAGCACCGTAACATATCTTCCAAGATCTGGATCAAATGCTCTGACTGCCCATCAGTTTGAGGGTGAAATGTTGTGCTCATGGTGATCCTGGAGCCTATTGTACTCTGGAAGCTTTGCCAAAACTTTGATGTGAATCGAAGGTTTCGATCAGAGACGATTGTAAGTGATATGCCATGGAAGCACACGATATCTCTTTCATATAGTTCAACAAGCTTGGCGGGTTATCCGTGAACTTTATCAGTAAAAAGTGTGCAGACTTAGTAAGTCTGCCAATGATAACCCAGATAGCATCTTGCCTTTTATTATTTCGAGGCAAGGTCGTAACAAAATTCATTGCGATGTTTTCCCACTTCCATTCTCCAATAGGTAAAGGCTGGATGTGACGCCCCGAAAATTATTTCATCTAGCCCATAACCCAATTGCATTTTGCCCAAACTCTATGTGTTGCCTTGATATGTTTGGTGTTTGTTTGATGGTTGTTTAATGTTTGTATAGTTGATACTTGATAATGTATATAAATATGTGTATCATAAATTGTATATGGGTCATGTTAAATTAAAGTATAATGCATATGTTATTATTTATGCATGGGCCCATTAAACCATGAATTGATATGGGTTAGGATTGATTGAATAAAAGGATAAATGAGAATGAAAATTTGGTGTATTAAATGGATTGAACATTTAAAATACATGGAAGCATGAGATTGGTTAAAATACATGTGGTTGGTATGGGTAGTATGAGACCAACACATGTGAAGGTTGGTGCATGAAAGTGGACAAGTGTCCCATGCCCACTTCTCTAATCCAAGAATGTGCTAGAAAGTGAGGTGAGTGGAGGAGAGAATTCAAGAATGTGCTAGAAAATGAGGTGAGTGGAGGAGAGAATCCAAGAATGTGCTAGAAAGTGAGGTGAGTGGAGGAGGGAATCAAGGAAGTGCTAGAAAGAGGTGAGTGGAGAGACAGGAAAAAACAAGAGAAAGGAAAGAAGAGAAAGGAAAGAAGAAGAGAAAGAAGGAGGGAGTTGCAGGAGGAAGATCTCTGCGATATTTTCATCAAAGAGCTGGATCTTTGGGATAAAGGGTCAGATTGAGCTCAAAATTTGTCAGCAAGTTCGTAGCTTATGGTTATTCACTCTGGTCAGTGGAGATCTTGATCAGAGGTTTCGTCTAAGAGATCTAACCTCTCAAACAAAGCTGGTCGGACAGTCTGGATTTCTCGCGCGGTTTCGCTCAAACTTCTAGATCTCTTTAATCTACCGTTGGATGGATATAAAATTTGGGTACATAGTGTACAACTGATAGTTCTGTATTCTGAACGGTGGAGATCTTGATTAGAGGTCTTTTATGAGAGATCTAACCTCTGAAACAAAGCTGATCGGAAAGTTTGGATTTCTCATGCCATTTCGCTCAAACTTATAGATCTCCTCAATCTACCGTTCGATGGATATAAAATTTGGGTATGTAGTTTACAACTGATTCTTATGTATTCTGAACGGTGGAGATGTTAATCTATTAAGTATTTTGTGTGATATAGTCATCTGAGTTTGAGTATTTGCAGCAGGAAAGGAGAAATTGTCTGATTAGAGACTTGTTCATCAAAGATACTTATCTTTTTGGTCCACCGTTAGATTGGGCTGATATTTGGACAGAAGGTTTTTTTCTTCACATACTTCAATCTGTACGGTTGATTTTGTGATTACATATTTCTGTTGGTAGATTGATACATCTGAACAGAATACTAAATGAAGAATTGGTAGGGTTGCTTGTATTAGACCTAAATTGAGAATATGAACTTAGACCTTTCCAAATAGCTTGCATATCAACTATGTTGACCTAGTTGTCATTGTTGATGAAACCATGATGCAAAATCAGTGATATACACGGCTGAACATGGTGACCTAGTGTAAATCGGCAATATGGCCTAAGTATGGAAAATTTCATATTTTAGGGATTTTGATGCTTTTGGCCTAATATCATTGAATTGATGCAACTTATGTTTAATTAAGCATGATTAGAGTTGATTATGCTACTGATTTGGTGGTTGTGACCATATCATGGGTTAAGCCTACTTGTGATCAAGTGACCCAATTTAGGCATGTTTATGCCTAAGGAATTGAAAATCAGTATTTTTGATTAATAGAATGATTTATGTATGAGAACTATGCATTAGAGGCCTAAGTCATGTGATTTGAGTTGAATGATGGGATTAGATGGGATTTAGGCCTATTGTTTATATGTGGGTTGATTTAGGGTTGATGTGTAATGTCTATGTGATTGAACATAGAAATTGATGTATGGTAGGATCTTGATGTATGTTTCAGGATCTTGATTGGGTTGATTCGGTTTGGTGGTCGTGTGTGGTTAAATACTCTCGCGAGGCTTGGTTGTGAGTAGACTTCATTTATGATTATATCTTTTATGTCATCATATCACTTATATATTGTATGTTGAAAGCATGAATGTGTTCTAATGTTTTGAATGATGCATTGATTTGAGAAAACCTTATGACTTTGGTTGGGCCCATCTATCTGGCTAATAGGGGGACTTAACCTTGTCATAGGAGGGTTTTAAGAAAGGAAGAGATTGGGGTCAACGGTACGGTGAAATAGACGTGCACTAGTAACCCAAAATAAACATGATTGGGATCAATGGTACGGTGAAATAGACGTGCACTAGTAACCCAATGCATGTGGAATGTGGATCCAAATTGATAAGCTTTTACTTGCATCGAACTTATTATAAATGCTTGATAACTATATGTTATGAGCTTTTAATCATGCTACACATTGACATGGATAGATGATATTTATTGATGAGTATTGATAGCATATTTGAATTCTATTCACTGGGCACCGTTGGCTCACCCTCATTTTCCTCTTTCAGGTCCTTCTGTCCCGAATAAGGGCAAATGAGTAGTTATATCTTGAGGGCCTTGCCTGCGAGAGAATCCAAAGCCTCGATGTGAGTTGAGAGGCATTTTGATTGAATTGTGTTTTAAATTATGAAGTATTATATTTTGGATTATGTAATTATAATACTTACCACATTGTAGTATGGGTGAGTTGGGACTTGTTGGATAGACCATGTGGGCATATGACAGTTTTTATTTGTACCCACAATTTTGGACTTTATGTGTATGTCACTTTTAATGGACTGTAGGGATTATGATTTTATTTATGGATCATTTTTATGGACTATCTCTTGTCTTGGATGATTAATACGGTGGGTAATTTTGTTTAGTACCTTTTGATATTATGTCGTTGTTTGAGATAAGGCTCGTAGGGTCTCAACCACCTCACGGGAGTTGAGGAGTGGTCGGAGATGCCTACGCCGGGCGTCCCGTCCCGGCATTCCGCACGCCATTCCCTGAGGGGTTGGTGGTCCGGGGTGCGAGGTCGCCACACTGGAGAAGTCTATGTTCTGCCTTAACTTGCTGACAAATGAGACATCGAACAACGAAGACTGCAATCGCCTTCTTCATTCCAGAAAACCAGAATTATCGCTTGACATCCCTGTACATCTTGTCACCCCCAGGATGCATAGCAAACCCTGAACAGTGCATCTCAATGAGTACTTCATTCCGAACCTCAAGATCGTTGATAGACAGAGACGTTTTTTGTAAAAAAAATGGCTCTGTCTTTAGAGACCGCCAGTGAGGAAGGTTCTGTCTGCCGAGTAGAAGTTCTCGTTTCTCCATTAACATAGGGTCGTTGGCTTGAGCTGCTGAAATCTTCCGAACCAACTCTGAGTTTGCTGATAATTGAGAGAGTCGTTATTCTTCTCCCTCCTCGATAAGCTGTAGGTTAAAATTCCCCATCTCTGTAGCCAACTTCCCCATCTCAAAGTTAAGAATGCAAGCAACATAAGATTTTTTACTCAGGACATCAGCCACAACATTGGCCTTACCAGGATGGTACTAGAGTTGAAAGTCATAATCTTTCAAGAATTCCAACCATCGTCTTTAGCGGAGGTTTAGGTCTCTTTGGGTGTAGATGTACTTAAGACTCTTGTGATCCGAGAAGACCTCAAATCGTTCACCGTATAGGTAATGACGTCATAACTTCAGTGCCAATACAGCAACTGCAAGTTCCAAGTCATGCGTTGGGTAATTACCCTCATGAATCTTCAGTTGCCTCAAAGCATATGCAACAACTTGGCCTTCTTGCATTAGTACTGCACGTAAGCCTTGGAGAGATGCGTCGGTGTATAGTGAAAATCCAATTCCATTTCTTGGAGTGATTAGTACTGGTGTTGTCGTGAGGAATTTTTCAATTCCTAAACTGATGTTTCACAGGCAGGATTCCAAATGAATCGCACATCTTTCCGAGTGAGCTTGGTCATAGGTTCAGCAATTTTTGAGAAATCCTTGATGAACCGTCTGTAATAGTCAACCAAACCAAGAAAACTCCTAATTTCAGTAACAATGGTAGGTTGTTTCCAATTTAAAACCTTTTCAACCTTTGAAGGATCCACCTCAATTCCATTGCTTGAAACCACATGATCCAGGAATTGAACTCGTTTCGCCCAAAATTCGCACTTACTCAACTTTGCATCCAATTGGTGGCGTCTCAAGGTCTGGAGAACAATCCTCCGATGTATCTTATGGTATTCCTCGGTTGAGGAATATATCAAGATATCATCCACAAAAACCACCACAAATCGATCTAAATATAGCCTGAAAATGCGATTCATCAAGTCCATGAATGCAGCAGGTGCATTCGTTAGACCGAACAACATAACCAAGAACTCGTAGTTACCGTACCTAGTTCTGAATGTCGTCTTGGTAATGTCCGACTCTCTGATCGAGAGTTGATGATAACCAGATTGTAAATCAATCTTAGAGAAGTATTTGGCATCTCTAAGTTGGTCGAACAAGTCATCGATCATGGGTAGTGGATATCTGTTATTGATGGTGACGTTATTCAACTTGAGATAGTTGATGCAAAGTCGTAACAAACCATCCTTTTTGCAAACAAACAGAACTGGAATGCCCCAGGGTGATGAACTTTTCTTGATGAAACCATTACCCTCCAATTCCTTCAGTTGCTTGTCCAACTCAACCAGCTCGACGTTAGACATTCTGTATGGAGGAATTGAAATAGGCCCGATCCCAGGTATGTGTTTGATCTCAAAATCAAATTCCTTAACTGGAGGTAGACCAGGAAGGTCGTTTAAAAATATTGTTGGGAATTCAGATATTATGTCACGACGCCACTGATGTAGGCTAACGTCATAACCGGCACAATATACTATACACTGTACATACTCATATACAGTATACAATACACTGTAAGCCTCAATGGACATTCACAATAATTCCCAAAATTTTTAAAAATTTTGACAGCATCTCCCCATAAAATGGACATTTCACACTTTTCCCTAATATACCACAAATCAAATCACACACACACACACACACACACACACACACACACACATATATATATATATATATACAATATCTATTCGTGTCATTCATTCCACAATAAATAATCCTCTCAATGTCACAAGCACTTCATAACCCAAAATGTTTAAATACTATTCATTTCATCCACCATGTAATTATGTAATCATGTACAACATCATTAGCATTTCATAATCCAATATATTCAGCTATCTTGTATATACCCACACATCCCATCTAGATGATAATACATATATATAATGTGTGATATATATATATATATATATATATATATATATATATCAAACTAACACAAGTATAATCCATTACTCCAATGCATACATACTTCAACAAAGTAAGGATCCGGATCACGAGTCGATCATTCTCTAACTTTCTTTTTTTCCTTTTAACTCTGTACCTGAAATATTGAAGGAAAGGAGTAAGCGAACAACAAACTCAGTGAATATATCTCTTGATATGACAATCATATGTATTTAGGGAAACCTGACATTTAAAATCATTTAAAACAATTATTAAACACATTCATCATTTAACGAATATATCATACATGTCAACAACATAGATTTCATGATTTTTCAAGAAAAATAATGCATCGTTTTCAACTAAAACCACAATCACCCTCCTTCTCATAATGGAGCGGATACGAACTCCTTATTATGCACCGATAAGGAGCCTATGCTCGGACCTCACATTACTCAATTCATAGTCATTTCAAGGATCTCCAATCCTTGTTAGGACAGACCTACTGACAATGAGGTTACACATAATACTCATGCAGGTCTAATTCATAACGAAATGACACCAACTTGCCTTTGCAAGTCTCACATGCTCCAATGCTAAAAAAAATAATTTATGAATGCAAATTAAAACACAATGCAACAATATATACATAGCATATTTACATTCAAACATTTCATATATATATATATAATGTCATACAAGAACCAAATCAAGAAAATATACTCATAGTAGAAGACTTTCCAACTTAAATACAATCACCGTTGCTTTCGAGTCCAGTTCCAATTTAAATCCAACTAACTCAACCTGTCACAACCACTCCATAATTAAATTCATTTATTCATATTTAATTTCTCAACTCACTTCTAATCACTAATAATAAAGATCAACATGAAAAATATTATACACATTCTATGAATTTAGATTCCAACTCAATTTAGGACTTATAAGCAGTTGAAGACGCTACTATACCGTTTCTACGGTCAATCTTGATATTTCCACAAGCAAAAACAGTGAAAATAGATTTTCAAATCATATTTCCACTAGTTCTCAATTTATTTTTTTACTGAAAATATATATCAATTTTATTAAAAATATAGAACATTCCTAAAATTATTATGTCCACATCGACACGTGTAAAATCGGTCCTACTACCATTCTACTACCTTCGACAAGTATTTTACTAAGGTTTTACACGTTCGCGGAGGTCATGAAAGTAAATTTTACTCACCGAAACCATATATTTAGTTACTAAAAATATCAAATTATATCCAAAAATCACAATCTTAGTATCGAAACGTCCGGAATTCAGTTCTCTACGATTCTATGATCTCAAACCGGAGTTTCACTGGATTCCAATTCCATTTTATTCACTGGAAATAATTACAGTACTGTTCATATCACTGTTCATTAGAAACATGAATATTTTTTACTAAAATTGTCAAACGGTCTCTAAAAATCATGAAATTAGAATCGATGGACTCACAACAATTCATTCTACCATTCTATAGCCTTAAACTAGAGTTTCATCGGGTTTTAATATGATTCTAAATGTCTCAAGTATTAAATCTAACATCCAACAGCCATAAAAATTCCAAATGAACAAATAAATGAAATCTAACCGCATATTTAGGGCTTCTATAGTCTATGGAGTGTTTTTCAACCCTTCGAGCAAATTTTCATTCAAGTTGGGCCAAAACCCCAATTTTGAAAACGTCGTAAAATAACTCCCATAGCTAAAATTACTCCGCTAGAATCGTCATACACTAGTTAAAGATCAGTTTTACAATGAAAAATAGCAAAAATAGCTTACCGACACGTTTGATTTGGCCGCAAATCCTTCATTTTATTTACTAATACCCCTTAAATATAACATGTATTTTCATATACACATATATTTGCTTCTTACGTATAATATATGCAAAATTCAACGAATGTATTTGATTAAAACTACGGGGTATTACATATTACCTGGACATCATGTAATTTGAGAGGGTACAGTGCTGGTGATTCATTGTCATCACCAAGGGATAGAGCTCGAAGTTGTGCCTTGAGAAATGCAACAGTCCAGTTGTGTATCCACTTCCTCGTTCCTTGAATCTTGACAAACCCCCCAGTAGGCAAGGTTAACTGAACTTGCTTCTTCATGCAATCGATCATTGCATTCAGTGGTGCGAGCCAGTCAATGCCGAGGATGATGTCTAAGTCTTCAATGTCCATCACAAAGAGATCTGCATACATTTTAACCTCACATCGAGAACACTGCAAATTCACGTCAGTACCAAATCCTAATGGTGATGTGACATGGATTGTGATGTGATGTCTGTGGGTTCAGGATGCAACCCTAAATGCCTTACCAATGCAGAAGATATAAAGGAATGCATAGCACCCGAATCGAACAAGACATGCACCGTTGTATTGAACAAGGAAAATGTACCTTCGACTACATTGTTCTCTGGGAGGGGTTGTTGAGGGATGGCAAACGGTCTGCCCTGGTTCAATTGCCCCTGGTTCTGCCTGGGTTGGGCATTAGCAGCAGGTGGGGCTTGTTGGACTTGAACAACGGGAACAGGTTGTCGCGGTTGTTGAGGGTGGGGGCAGACATTTCTTACATGGCCCTGTTGGCCGCAGTTGAAACATGTCAGCCTCTGTTGCTGATGGTTCTGTTGGCCATGCTGATTGTGCAACCCTTGGCATCAAGGTTATCGCAAGGAAGACCCAATGGTCAATACCGCAGATATGACTTTGCAGCAGTTCGAGTCATTGTCCATCGATAAGTATTTTCCTGGCGTTGTGAAGAGACAAAAACGTCAAGAGTTCGCTGGGCTATACCAGGACAGCATGACAATCAGAGAGTATGTTGTTAGGTTCAAATAATTATCGGTCTACTCCCTCTCCACCATCTCAACGGAGCAAGATAATACCGAGAAGTTCTACAACGGCCTTCGTCCTGACATCTGACAAGCCCTGTCGATCTTGGATCTCAAGATTTACAGGAAGGTCGTTGATAAAGCCATGAGCTTTGAGCAGGAGCAGATAATGAATACGGGAAAACGGCCTGCAACGTTTTCCCAACAGGGCTCGTAGCAGAGCAAGAAGAAGAAACCCTACTATAATCAAAACTGTCACACCTAGGTTGCGCAAGCGCCCCATACCCAGTGTGATGACTGAATAGTGTGGACAAATGATCCCGGGGGTACTAGACGTTGCGGTGTGCTGTGTACTGGGATGTGACAATATTATGTGGTATAAAATGGTTGGAGTACGCCCTGCGGGGTACTCATCACACTGGGTATGGGGCGCTTGAGCAACCCAGGTGTGACAAAAAGGCCTTATGTATAAATATTGTCACGACGCCCCTGACATCATGACCGGCACAATGTATTATACAATGTACATACCCATATACAGTATACAATACACTGTCAGCCTCAACGAACATTCACAATAATTCCCACAATTTCCAAAAAAATTGACAGCACCTCCCCATAAAATGGACATTTCACATTTTTCCCTAATATACCACAAATCAAATCAAATATATATATATATATATATATATATATATATATATATAGATAATCATCATTCCATTCATTCCATTCATTCACACATCAAATCCTCACCTGATAAATATATCTGATCATCTCATTTCATCATCCAATATATTAAGCTATATATATGCCCACACATCCCATCTAGATGATAATACATATATATATATATAATGTGTGATAATTATACATATCAAAATAACAAAAATATAACCTATTTCCTCCAAGCATACATACACATACCAGACGAAAGCTCACGTGATTATCACTCACGGATTTTTCCTTTTCCCTTCGACTCAATACCTGAAATATTGGAGGAAATGGAGTGAGCAAACAACAGCTCAGTGAATATATTTCTTGATATGACAATTATATGCATTTAGGAAAATATGACATTTAAAATCATTTCAAACAAGTATTAAACACATGCATCATTCAACGAATATATCATACATGTCAACAACATAAATTTCATGAGTTTTCAAGAAAACAATGCATCATTTTTTTCCACAAAAGCCACAATCTCCCTCTTTCAAGGCAAGAGAGCAGGTCTAACCCTTGTATGACCGTTACAAGGTAGCCACAACCTCTCATTACCCAATTCACAGTCATTTCAAGGATCTACAATCCTTGTTAGGACAGACCTACTGACAATGAGGTTACGCATAACACTCATCCAGGTCTAATTTCTAACAAAATGACAACATATGCGATCTGCCTTCGCACGTCTCGCATACTCCAAATGCCAAAATCATTTGGAATGATCAATAAAATACAATGCATGTACGTATATAACATGTTTACAATTAAACATTTCATATAAATAAAATGTCGTACAAGAACCAAAATCAAGAAAATATACTCACAGTACAACATTTTCCAACTTAAACCCAATCATCGTCGCTTTCGAGTCCAGCTCCAATTTAAATCCAACTAATTCAACCTGTCACAACCACTCCATAATTCAATTTCATTTATTCATATCTATTTACATATTTAATTTTTCAACTCACTTTAAATCACTCATAATAAAGATTAACCTTAAAAATATTATACACATTCTGTGAATTTAGATTCCAACTCCATTTAGGATTCATAAGCAATTGAAGAAACTACTATCTCGTTTCTGTGGTCAATCTAAATATTTCCACAAGAAAGAACGGTGAAAATAGAGTTCCAATTTATATTTTCACTAATTCTCAGTTTATTTTTCTACTAGAACACATATCAATTTTATTAAAAATCTAGAACATTCCTAAAATTATTCTGTCCACATCGACACGTGTAAAATCACTCATTCTATCATTCTACTACCTTCAACAGGTATTTTATTAAGGTTTGACACATTCGTGGAGGCATCCACAGTCAATTTTACTCACAAAAAGTTATATCTTTAGCTACTAAAAATATCAAAGCATATCCAAAAATCATATTTTTAACATCGAAACGTCCGGAATTTAGTTCTCTACGATTCTATGATCTCAAACCGGAGTTTCATTGGATTCTAATTCCATTTTATTCACTGGATATAATTACGGTACTATTTACGTCACTATTCACTATTCATTAGAAACATGTGAATTTTTTACTAAAATTGTCAAACGGTCTCCAAAAATCATGAAATTAGCATCGATGGACTCGCAACAGTGCATTCTACCATTCTATAGCCTTGAATCGGAGTTTCATTGGGTTTTAATATGATTTGAAAGGTTTCAAAGATCAAAGCTAAGGTTCCAAAGGAATCCAATATCAAATCTAACTTCTAATAGCAATAAAAACTACAAACGAATAAATAAATTCAATCTAACTATATATTTAAGGTTCCTACAGCCTAGGAAGTGTTTTCCAACATTCCTAGCGGATTTTCATTCACATTGGGTTAAAACCCCAATTTTGGGAAACGCCGTAAAATGACTCCCACAGCAAAAATTACTCCGAAAGGAAGGTTACATCTATCTTAGATATCAATTTCACGAAGAAATAGAGTGAAAAATAGTTACCGTGGGTCCCGATTCGGCGAAAATCCCGCATTCCCTTTTTTTTTTCTTCTTTCTCTTCCTTCTCGCCTTCTCTGGTTCTTCTTCTCTTTCTTTTTGTTTTTTGTTTTTTTTTAACGTGTGAGAGAGAAAGGTGAGAGAATGAGATATTATATTATCATCTTATACTAATGTATATCATCTTATACTAATATATATCATCTTATAATCTAATGATAAGATGGCATTTAAGAATGCAAATCTACTTAATTTAGGTATGTTTATACACATATACGTTTAACTCATACGTTCGTATACGCGTACGTATACATATTCCTCAACGTAGGTGTATAATTAAAAGTACGGGGTGTTATAAAAACCCGGCCCTCCCAGCCCTTGTTTAGAAGAATGAGGTCACGACACCTCTAGCTGAACCTTCTAACCCTTGCCAGGGTTATCGTAATCATGGTCGAGGAGGTCGAAATGGAAGGGGTGGTCGTCGTATCGGCAATGGCAGGGGTGGTGGTTAGCACCACAGTCAGCATGGCCATTAGAACCAGCAACAGGCGCCTCAGCAACAGAGGTCGATTTGTTATAATTGCGGTCAGCAGGGCCATGTAAGAAATGCCTGCCCCCACCCTCAGCAACCACAACAACCTGTTCCCGTTGTTCTAGTTCAACAAGCCCCACCTGCTGCTAATGCCCAACCCAAGCAGAACCAGTAGAACCATGGGTAATGGAACCAGGGCAAAGAGTTTGCCATCACTCAACAACCCCTCCCAAACAACAATGTTGTCGAATGTATGTTTCCCTTGTTCAATACAATGGTGCATGTCTTGTTCGATTCGGGTGCTACGCATTCCTTTATATCTTATGCATTGGTAAGGCATTTAGGGTTGCATCCAAAACCCACAGACATCACAATCCATGTCACATCACCATTAGGATCTGGTACTGACGTGAATTTGCAGTGTTTTCGATGTGAGCTTCAAATGTCAGAACAGATA
Organism: Paratinospora sagittata; assembly: GCA_035771175.1. Taxonomy (NCBI): domain Eukaryota; kingdom Viridiplantae; phylum Streptophyta; class Magnoliopsida; order Ranunculales; family Menispermaceae; genus Paratinospora; species Paratinospora sagittata. The sequence continues at coordinate 1,187,052 of CM069612.1, forward strand.
ATATATGCAGATCTCTTTGTGATGGACATTGAAAACTTTGACATCATCCTCAACATGGATTGACTTGCACCACTGAATGCAAAGATCAATTGTTTGAAGAAGCAAGTTCAGTTATCCTTGCCTACTGGGGAGTTTGTCAAGATTCAGAGAACGAGAAAATGGATACACAACTCGACTATTGCACTTCTCAAGGCACAGCTTCGAGATCTATCCTTTGGTGATGACAATGAATCACCATCACTGTACCCTCTCGAAGTACATGATGTCCTGGTAATATTTGAATTCCCAAAGATTTTTCTAAATGACTTTCCTGGTCTACCTCTGGTTAGGGAATTTGATTTTGAGATCAAACTTATACCTATGACTGGGCCTATCTCAATTCCATCATACAGAATGTCCAACGTTGAGCTGGTTGAGTTGGACAAGCAACTGAAGGAATTGGAGAGTAATGGTTTCATCAGGAAAAGTTCATCACCCTGGGGCACTCCAGTTCTGTTTGTTCGCAAAAAGGATGGTTCATTACGACTTTACATCGACTATCGCAAGTTGAATAACACCATCATCAAGAACAGATACCCATTACCCAGGATCGATGACTTGTTCGACCAACTTAGATATGCCAAGTACTTCTATAAGATTGATTTACGATCCGGTTACCATCAACTCCCGATCAGAGAGTCGGACATTACCAAGACGACGTTCAGGACTCGGTACAGTCATTATGAGTTCTTGGTTATGCCGTTTGGTCTAACAAATGCACCTGTAGTGTTCATGGATTTGTTGAACCGCATTTTCAGATTATACTTAGACCAATTTGTGGTGGTCTTTGTGGATGATATCTTGATATATTCCTCAACCGAGAAAGACCATAAGATGTATCTAAGGATTGTCCTCCATACCTTGAGAAGCCACCAATTGCATGCAAAGTTGAGTAAGTGCGAATTTTGGGCGAAGCGAGTTCAATTCCTAGGTCACGTGGTTTCGGGCAATGGCATTGAGGTGGATCCTTCAAAGGTTGAAGCGGTTTTAAACTGGAAGCATCCCACCACAGTTACTCAAATACGGAGTTTTCTTGGTTTGGCTGGCTACTACAAACGCTTCATCAAGGATTTCTCAAAGATTGCTGAACCTATGACCAAGCTTACTCGGAAAGACATTCGATTCATCTGGAATCCTACCTTTGAATCGCCGTTTCAGGAATTGAAGAAGCGCCTCACGACAACACCGATACGAATAACTCCACGAATTGGAGTTGGATTTTCATTATACACCGACGCCTCTCTTCAAGGCTTAGGTGCAAGAAGGCCAAGTTGTTGCATATGCTTTGAGACAACTGAAGATTCATGAGGGTAAATACTAATTACCCAACACATGACTTGGAACTTACAGTTGTCGTATTTGCACTGAAGTTATGGCATCATTACCTATACGGTGAATGGTTTGAGGTCTTCTCGGATCACAAGAGTCTTAAGTACGTCTACAACAGTCAAATTGACAGTCTTCTATTGTTGACAATCATTTAATTTATGCCACGTAAGAAATAAATCTTTTAACATTATGCATTTAAATAAAAGCATTGAATTTTTTTTTAACTTAATTGTTTATCAAGTAATATTTTATGCCACGTAAAAAACAAATCCTTTGACATTGACATGATATTTTTTTTTAAATACAATTTATATGAGCATTAGAGATGTTCTTAGATTGCCTTAAATCATGTGCTTATACATTATTCAAGGTAATTTAATGATGTATAAAAATGATATGAATTATAAATATACATTTTGGATGTGACTATTATTTTCCTGTTACCAAGTTTAACATCATCTCGCTAAGATCTAATAATATTTACTTTTTTCTTTTCTTTTTTCAGCCCACATGCATGTTGCTTACACCAAGTCCCATTCCAAAATTTCATGTACTTGTAATAAATAAATAAATAAAAATAAAAATTCCGTGTACTTCTTTCTTTTCATGTATGTGGTTGAGAAAAATATCAAATATACTCTCAATGTTTCACATGGCAAAATAGGGTATCATGGAAGCCCAATCTTTATTTTTATTTTTTTTTTTAATTTGGGTACTGGGGCGAGGTATAAATGGACGAGATTGAAACTTATAACTTCTCGATTACTTATCTCTCTACTCAATTACATGTACCTGCTAGGGCCACTTTGACAATGGAAGCTCAAATTAATTGGTCACATTTTATATAGTACAAGAATTTGAAAGGGACAGTATATGATCACGTGCTTCGAAGTTACTGAAGTTGGATTATTTGAAAAAAAAACCAAAGAGAAAATGATTTTGAGATGTTGCATTCAATCTAACAATACCACTGCACTTAAAAGTAGAAAAACTAGACCTCATTCAAGGCCCAAGAGAAAGAAGGCTCCTAGTAGACTTGCACGTTCGATTGGAGAGTACTACAGTAGCAATTTGGTTCATATAACCATGGGTTTGGTCTAAACTAGCTCGGTCCGACCCAAGTTTGAGTTCGACGTAAATGTCACGTCGGCCAGCCTACCAATTGTCATTTAGTAAGTAAGATAAGTTAGAGTGATTTAGAAATGGATCAGGCTCTTTTTACCTCCTTTTGTCTATCTTTTTATCCGCTTCTTTTAAAAATTAAAAAGATAAAAAAAATTTCATATAAAATTATAAAAAAAATAAGTATTAAATTTCTTAAACTTTCTCATCTCTCTCTCCACCCACTCACTTTCTACCCTAAACTCTTTAATACTTCAACTCTCCAACTCATCTCAATCTCCAATCTTGTCATTTTCTTATATTTTTTAAATGAAAAGTATATATTTCCTCCATTTTCATCTTTTTGAAGTATTTTTTTTTTATAAAAATATACCCAAAATCGGAAAGAAAAAGGGCGAAAATGAGTTTCAAAACCCAAAAAAAATGGCTCTCGAATTGGATGTGTCCAACCCTGCATGGATGGATAGAATGAAATTTGTCTACCCTTAATAGGCCGGACAAAAAAAAAATTAAAAAGAAATCAAAAAATACATTGTCCGACCCTATTAGGTCGGACACACATTTTTATGTCCGACCTATCGCAGTCAGACATAAAAAGAAGTGTTAGACCGTAGGTCGGACATTTGCTATTCTGGTGCGCGAAATGGATTTCTAGAAGCTATTTCCGCCGCCTCATTCGACCATTTTTACCCATTGTTTTTGCAAAAAAACATTCAAACCTAACAATGTAAGATTAAAATCAACTTAAAACATGTTAAAATCATGATTTACTTAACAATTTGCAATCAATATTACACTTAAATCACTTTGAGTTCGTAGCCTCCAAAATTTAAAATAATTTAATTTTTTGACAAGATTTTGCGACGTTATTAATCACAAATCTTCCTAACAGTGTTCTAACCCTTTGAATAATTGAAAGACTTGAAGAAATGATGAAGAGAAGAGAAGAAATGAGAGAGAGTAAAAAGATTTAGGGCCTTGGGGTGAGAAGGGTAGAATAAAAATTTAGGTGGGTGAAGAGATAGAAAATAATTGATTTTAAATTTTTATGTAGGTAAAGAGATAGGAAATGGTGGGTGAAAATAGTTGGACCCTTTAAAAATTCTAAAAGTATCCACAAAAATTACTATTAATATCTTTATACTTTATACATTTTTAACGATGATATATAACAAATGGGTATAAAGAGTGTGTTTTTTGTGGATACATTTAAGGTCCTGTTTGGTATAAGATTTAAAAACTGTTTTTTATTTTTAAATCTAAAATTCTCAAAAACCTTGTTTGGTTGAAGTATTTTTAAAATATTTATTAACTGTTTTTTATTTGACTTGAAGAGATAAAAAATATAATAAATTGTTATTTTCAGTGTTTTTTTTAAAATAAACTCTGTAAACAACTTTTCAAAAATTTATTTTCAAAAGCATTTTTAAATTTGGATAGGCCTTACCATTTTTTAAAAGTTAAGTTTAAAAAGAGTCTGCCATTCCCTCCTTACAAGTAAATGTGTTCACGGGTTGAGTTTGGTCCAATTTCGGCCCAACTCAATTAAGTTCGGATTAAATTTTTTTAATCCAACCAAATTCAATAAACTTTTTAAACTCAACCCAATATTGTGTCTATAAATTATAAATAATATTTTATAAAATTATTGTGTTTTTAGATGTAAATATTATAATATTTATTAGGATGATTTCTTTCATAAAAATTTATATCATAACATTTGGGCTTATAAGACTTATTATTTATTATGTTTCCGATTAATTATAAAATCTTTAACCAAATTCACACTCGGGTTACAAACTTTTAGACCCGAGCCAACCCAATTTGTATCTAATTGCTCTTTGAATCTACATTTCTTCTTAAAATTATTCTATCTTCCAATGCACAGGTTGAAATCATTTCCATTCAAGCTGATCTCAACCTCCACTTTTACTAGAACCAACGCTTCTTCTTCTCCACAATGCATTCACACTTCTCCAAACCAATCCATAGAAACGACCCATCTCAAACTCACTCGACCAAATCAAGAACACCCATTTCTCTCTTTGTTCCTTAGGCACCCGAATCAGCGGCATCTATCAATCCAAATTCATTCTCAGTTGATCACAACTGGGTATGGTTGGAATGATGATAAAACAATGTTAATCTTGAACACATTGCTTAGGGTGTATTCACAAGGTGTTTATCCTGATGGAGCTCTAAAACTCTATAAACAAGTCCATGAGATTTCCACTTCCTTGGTCTTAATTGATTCCTACACATTATCTTTTCTTCTTAAGGCCTGTGCTAATTTACAAGAATCCATCAAAGGAATTCAGTTTCATTCTAGTGTGATTAAATTGGGCCTTGAGTTTCATGTTTACGTGCAGACGGCTTTGGTCAATATGTACTCTGTTTGTGGGTGTTTGGTTGAAGCACTTAATGTGTTTGATGAAATGCCTGAGAGAAACTTGGTCACTTGGAACGCTATGATCACTGGGTTAGTAAAAGGGGGTGAGCTTGATGTTGCGATATCGCTCTTCGACGAGATGCCACGTAGAAATGTCATCTCATGGACTGGAATTATTGATGGGTACACTCGTAGTAATCGGCCTAAAGAAGCTCTTACACTTTTTCATAGAATGATGGCAATTGATTGTTTAGAACCAAATGAAATAACAATTCTAACTGTCTTGCCTGCGGTTTGGAATCTTGGGGATCTTGACATGAGTCACTCTATCCATGGTTACTGTGAGAAAAATGGATTCAATGCGTTTGACATTCGTGTAAGTAATTCACTTATAGATGCGTATGCAAAGTGTGGGAGCATAAAAAGTGCATTTAAGTTATTTGAGGAGATATCTGCCAAGAGGAAAAATTTGGTTACATGGACTTCAATAATTTCGGGTTTTGCAATGCATGGGATGGCAAAAGATGCACTACAGTGGTTTAAAGAGATGGAAATGGAAGGTCTTAGTCCAAATCAGGTCACTTTCTTAAGCGTTCTGAGTGCCTGTAGTCATGGAGGTTTGGTCAAGGAGGGTCTTGGTTTTTTTACAAAGATGGTTGGTGGGTATTGTATTATGCCAGAGATTAAGCATTATGGATGCATGATAGACATGTTGGGAAGGGCAGGAATGTTGGAAGAAGCTGAGAAGATGGCCTTGAAGATGCCTAAGGATATGATTAATGTCGTCATTTGGAGAACACTTTTGGGTGCTTGTAGTTTTTATGGGAATGCGACAATGGGTGAGAGAGTTATGGGGAGGATATTAGAGATGGAGAGAGACCATGGTGGAGATTATGTACTCATGTCTAATATCTTGGCTGGGGTTGGAAAGTTTGGTCATGCGGAGAGGGTGAGAGGATTGATTGATGAAAGGAACATTTCAAAGGTTCTGGCTCTTAGTTTAGTAGACTTGAGAAAGTAGATCCCAAGAATTATAAGCTTAATGTTTGACTGTCTGTAAGGAGAATCTTAGTCCTCATTTTAGGCTCACAAACGGTGATTATAGGCTGAAGCACACACTGAAGGATGTAAAGAAAAAAAAAAGAGCAGCTTGGTACATGAAGCTCTTGCTTATGTGGGGTCCCAGGAAAAGGTCACACCACTTTTAGGTAAATTTAAAGAAACTTCCTTGTAGAATTATAACATTAGAGGATCAAATGGAAGAACAAGATGGATATAGATAAACTAAAATGTTAGTGATGATAATGTACTTTTCCTTCAATTGGGTGGACTAGTTTAGAGGTCCTCTATGTGAGAACGAACTATAATAACAATGCTCTTGTCAACTGTATCTGTCTCCTAGTTGGCACGTCCTATTAAATATCATGAATGTGATATGTGAAGGTATTATTGTTATCATTCTTCTTCTTCTTACATAGTCAACTATATGCACCTCAAAATCTTTAAGCTTTTCTCATCTTCCTTTGTAGTGCAATTATTGGGTTTTGTGCGGTCTTCAAAATTGACTGTAATCTGACATATATGAATTTAATCTAGTAGGCAAGAGATTGTTGTCTAGGAATTATTATATTGGCATTTCTAATAGCAATGTCCTTTGATTGATACGCTTAATCTAGAATGGTTGGTATTTATTAGGATTTTTGAATTTGTATTTAATCATATGGTAACCAATTGTTGTACTTGCCAAGTAGTCAACACAATGATTTGTATGACATTTTATTGTCAAACAAGTACATTGAGAATGTGATTGGTGAATGATTAAAAAAAAAACGAATGGTTGGTATTTAGTAGGATTTTGAATTTGTATTTAATCAAATAGTAACCAATTGTTGTACTTGCCAAGTAGTCAACAGTCAACACATTGATTTGTATGGCATTTTATTGTTAAACAAGTACTTTGAGAATGTGATTGGTGAATGATTAAGAAAATGAAGAGTTTAATCATAAACTTTTCCAAGACAAAAGAGTTTAATCATACGGTCAACTTGGTGTTGTAGGAAAAATGCTAGAGGTAATTCAACTCCTTATACATCTCTTTAGACACTTGGTGCTAGCCATATATCATGGTGAAAACACAAATCAAAGTGGTATTGCCATGGGTGAACTAAAATAGAGGAAGAGAATTCTTAGCAACCCTAGACATATGTAATAAAGGTTATTGTTGTGATCTCCTAGCGACCTTGAACCCCTGCGGCTATGCATAGACCAGAGGACGAAATCCTGGAGAGGCCGCTTGGCTTTGCACCCTAAACCAGAGTACTAGTAACCTTGTCATGCACATAACTTATAGAAGTACTTGTAGAATAATCAAATACCATAATCCGTAACACACCACATAACTTGAACAAGTCTCAAGGCAAAGATAAATCCATATCATAACTAAAACATAGTTTCATGATAATAATAGCCCACACCAAGCATGTGGAAATATGAAAGCCATAGGGGCCCTTACAACCATGTCATATATCCATACATACATGTCCAATTAAAATAAAATAAGATAAAACATATAACTCCTAACTAAGTCCTATATCTACCACCACACAATCCTTACTCACTTCCAGTCAAGTGAGCTATCCTATCATTGTGCGACACCTATGCGCTTATCCTGGATGGACACTAGTAGATCTTGAAATAGATGAAGGAAAGTGGGGTGAGCTAAACGCCCACTGAGATGATCTCACATACTTACCATCACATACCCATAAATAAGTTAAAACAATGCATGAAGGGGTAATCATGCTATGGATAAATAATGCAAGTAAAGAGAACAAAAGCATGCCAAAACTCTTTAATGCAAAATGTGGTCATAGACTCATAATCCATGGCAAGTCTCCTCTTAGCCCTATGTAGTGTTATCAAGGTGTGTACCTTAGTGCGCCTTAGACGCGCCTTGAGGCAAGGCGCACCTATTGTGCCTCAATACTTGACAGGCAGAGTGCTTTAACTCAGGTGTGCGCCTTAGGTGTACCTTAATGTGGCTCAGGCGCGCGCCTCGGTGCGCTTCATTTTCCTGCTCCTCATTTAAAAAAAATAAAATTTAATCAGGAAATGAGTATTGTATTATATTCTTTTTTCTCTCTTCTTTTAATAAATATACATGATAAACAATATAGAACATAAAACATTAAAGGAAACTTGTGTTTCAATTTTATTGTACAATAAGATGTTGTTACAAAGGTGTTATAATTGCTACTTGTTCTTCCTTGCTTTTCTATTTTTTTTTTCTTTAATTAAATTGAAATAATAAGAACAACTATGAAATACATTTTGATGATTATGATGATTGATGTATGATAAAACTTTTTATTGATTTTTGTTTACTCAAGAGTGCGCCTTGCTCCTCAGGCTAAAAGGCCCCTCATCGCCTTGAGTGCGCCTTGTTACCTTGGCCCCATGTAGTTCATATAACCCGTAACTACACTTAATACTAAAAAATTATAACCCCCAAGGTGTGATGATCTTACCATACACTACATCATACATAATACATAATACATACCCTAGGGTACTCAATAGCCCCGTGCGGTTAGAAATAATTCATATAGGTCATGGCCATAACCTAGGAACATTCTCACACTTCAAACCATGGTTATTGATACCTAGGGTCCACCCCCACCCCACCCCCCCCCCCCCCCCCCCCCCCCCCCCCTTCTTTTTTTTGTCAAAGACAAAACCCTTTTTAAAACATACCAGAAAAACAGTCCACTATTCAACATGGTATTCAAATACATATTCATAAACAATAATCCAATATCAGTACATAAATACATTGTTCATGATTCTAAAACAAAATTTTATATGTAACATATATGATGGGACTCACCCACCCTTCTCGTTCTCGGTGGTCTTTGAAGCTACTTCTAACTTTTTCTCACATCCTAAATTTATTAAGGATCATTCAATCTTAATAACATTCATTCAAATCCTAACAATGGAGTTTAGACCCCATTCAAGTTCTACATGGGTTTTCGACCTAAAAACCCTCGCTTAGGTCATTCCTAGATCTAATCAAAACAAAGGTATAGTGTTTACAATTCTCAAAGATTTGTTTGGGCTTTGTTTATGTTTACTTTAACCATGGGAATCACGTTCGAATCATTCTAACCCATAGAGAACCAAGCCCTAGGTCAAAATCCCGTTTTGAATGTTTTGGGGAGAAATAGAGGGTTTACGGTTTGTAGATCTCACCTTCTAATGCTTGGATCGATGTTAGAATCCCTCAATCTACACTTTGAGAATGCGTTTGAACCCTCTTGAATGCTTTCCCAAAGTTTCCCCTCTTTCCCTTGGCGGCTCGTGTGTATTGGAGAAGTTAGAATGAGCCAAAGGCCCAAAGGCCCACTTTCTGGTTTGAAGGGGCACACTCCTTTCAGGGAGAAGCGTGCTTCTTGACAGGCAGGAAGTAAGCTTTTTGACAGGCAGCAAGCTTCTTGCTCGTAACACCTCATACATGATATTTCCTAGTGTTGTAAAGGCGGAAAGGCGGTAAACCTTAATTAGGCGAGGTGGGGCCTAGACGGGATTAACGCGGGATATAAACTATTTATTTAGAGGTCCCTGAAAAATTTATTTATTTATTCATTGGTCCCTCACACATATATATATATATGTAATTATTAATTTAATTTATATATTAAATTATATGTAATTATTAATTTAATTCAGAAGTGGAAGTGGAAGGAGGGAGAGGATTTCCTTGGTTTTAACAAAAAAAAAAAAAAAATTCAAAAAAACCCTTTAAAAAAATATTTCCTTTAGACCTCCCCAAACTGCCTAGACGGTGGTCTAGGCGGTGCCACTACCCAAGGGCCTAGGTGCCGCCTTGACAACACTGATATTTCCCACCTAAAGTCGATTCTCTAAGGCCTTTAACACTTTAATTCAAGGTTTAATAAGATTCAAGAGCTTATGTCTTAAGAATTAAAGGGCACATTCTTGGGTTGCTCCTAGGATGAAGTTTAGGGTCGTTACAATTGTTGATATGTTGAAAAGAGTGTTGAGTTTTTTCCAGTTGCATGCCGACATATGGAATTGGTATCTTCTCTCTTTCCTTTAAACATTCTTCATTTAAAAATGTAAGTTATAAAAAACAATGGAAATGATGATGGTCTTTGTGACATTTTTTTTTTTTTTGACAAGAAACAGGTATAAGTATTGTATTAATTGTGAAGGATGTACATCAAAATACAAAGGGACACACAGTCCCAAAAAACAACAATATGTATCAAAGAGTATCCAAAATTGGGTTCCATCCCCTCAACCAATCCCCAAAAGAAAAGCCTCTAGCAAGCTTACTTGCAATAACCCAAAGAGAAGTCAAAAAGAAAGAATTTTCCCAAATGGTCTCTGTGACATTTTAACTGATGCTCGAAATGCCTTGCTATTATCGCTTTTGAATTTAACTACCCGGCTTGTGTTCTTGATTTGGTTACTAATGCTTAAGTGCATTGAAGTTGCTTGACTTACGCCACAAAGATATCATTCGATATATGGGAATTTCTTTGATCTAATGCTGAACACAACATTTGCAGTGAATTGTCTATTTCAATTATTTTAGTGTGCTTTGCATTTAGTCGGATGTGACAAAGTATCAGTTGCTTAGTTAACCAATTCTAATTTGAATAGGTACCATGTATGACTTCAGGTCTCTTTGTTAATTCCATTTAGCCTCTACTACTTAAAATGAACATTTATTTATACTAGAAGTTTAAGCTCTTATATAATAAGCCTAATTATTTTGCTTATCCATGTAGACGTTATACCTCTACTTCAACTAGAGGTAGAAAAACTAAAAACAATTTTCAAAAAAGTAATTTTTTCATTACCCACTACTTTTTTTAGAGGTTACAAGTACAATTAACAAACACCACCTTGCTAATTGCAATGTATGATTGACTTAAGCAGTTGCATTTAATCTAATGGTGGCAATACATGTGCTGTATTCCTGAATCATGTGCTTTTTATGGCATCTATTAATTCCTTAATTTGGTTTTTGTGTAAACAGTTATGCTTCAATCATAACCATGTGTTTATCTGGCCATTTAAAACCTTTATTGTTTTTCTTTGCATATATTGCAGAATGTGGTCTTAGTTCATATTTTGGCCTTTGACTAGATCAATTAGAATTGGAAGGGGATGCTACTCATGAGAAACAACCTAAGCAGGTCCTTGACAGGAAGGTAAGTGACAATATGATGGAGATGAGCATCTTACGTGGGAGCAAGCAGATGTCATGGGGGAGAACTTCCCTTTTCTCTTTGCTTATGGTACAACTTTCAAATTTCAAGGACGAAATTCCTTTGACTGGGGAAGATGATTACATCCCTCAATTTTCACTCTATTTCCGTTAATTTTCTTTATCGAATTCCCTAATGAAATATCCCATTGGTCCTAATTTTTAAATTAAAAATGATGTGATTTGAATGTTAATTCTTTAGGACAAAGAAGTAGGGCATCAAAGTTCTGATAGGGGGGGTGAGGTCCAGTCTCTGTCATAGTTTTCATGAGGGGATTGGGCTTCTATCCATTATAGAGATTTAGTTTTTATTTTATTTTTATTTTTATTTTTATTTTTTTAAAGCATGCTAGAGAAGACATGGTTTCACATTTACCATTTGCAGATTTATTCATTTTATAAGTTCCTATACCTACGAGAATAGATTCAGATTGATTGTATATTGCCTATTGTTCTAATCCCCTGATTTATTGCTTGATTTAAATTTGACTTTTGATTTCTTATGGTCTGAGTCTTATGATGAACTGATTCACTGGATTAAGATGAGCTAAGATTCAATTTGCGGCAATGCATAATTATTTTTGAAATACAAAACAAAAAAAGGGTTAGAACATGTGAGAGGTACAGAAAAACTCTGCACCAATTTAGGCTATGAAGGGTGAAGATTATGGTCATTAATCATCATTAAAAACATGTTAGAAGTTTTTGTGATATGGTGGATTGCTGTATCTTACATGTGTTGGATCAAAAGAAGGAAGGCTCATAAGATTCAGATATATAGTAGAAAAGGAGGTAAGCTCGTGAGGTGTGATCAGTATGGTGTCTTATGAAATAATAGAGTAAGACTTGGACCGCACACTTGGTTGATATTTGGGTATGAAATGAAAAACTCAACATATATACCCACTAGGTCTTAAACTCCTTAGGAAAGGCTATATACTTTTCATTATTTCTACCAAGTGTGTACAGATTTTATGCATAATATCTTAGAAATACTAAAATCAAAGTAAGAGAATGTAATTGAAGCTTGAGGGTTAAAGGTATGTTCAAACCAAGAAGACAGTTTAATGAAGTCTTGAAATGCATGTTAGTAGATTATGTTAGTTGATCTGACAATGTTTACGCTGGCTGTCAGCCGAAGTCTTGAAATGCATGTATTATATATTATTCTTCTTTTTATTAATGAAATTTGATTCATGATTTTAGTTTCATGGACTCAATGTAGTTTTTTGTTTTCAGATTATTTATCATATAACACATGCATGGATCATACTAGAAATTTAATTTGCCAGAGTGAGAGGATCTCAAGGTCATCAAGCCCCAAGGGTATGCTTTCTTTCTGGTTTCATTTATCATTCATTTTATGTTGGGTGGAAGGTCCTGAGATTGGATGGGACCATTGTTTTATATGTTGTAAAATATGAGAGAAAAACCTGTTCTTCTCATTAAATAATGTAGGCTTACAGCAATTTATAGATGTACAAGATAAGAAACAAAAGAATCTAAAATTTAAAATCTACAAGATCAAAACTGTACAGCTAGTATAATCCCATATTTCTAGGAACAACAAATCTCCTATTCAAACTAAAATTATCTGATCTGATAAGGACAGATTTGGTGGAACTCAATATGGATTTCCAACAAAATCTGGATTTCCAACACTCCCCCTCAAGCTGGACAAAAGATATCTTGCATGGACAGCTTGCCGACTAACTTATCAATTTGTTTCTTGGCCAACCCCTTAGTTAGTATATCAGCCACTTGTTCTCCTG